>JBBGZY010000090.1:4625000-5225000 GCA_037952925.1 Lithobates clamitans | reverse complement strand
AGCAGATTGCAGTCAGCCGCTGTGGACGAGGTTTCCCATAGAGAAACAGCTGCTGTTAACCTTCAGGTGTATTGCAGCACTGAACGTCCTAAGCTCCTCCCACGCGTTACATCACTGACACGTGATCCTTGAAAAAGTCACGTGTCAGTGATGTAACGCGTGGGAGGAGCTTAGGACGTTCAGTGCTGCAATACACCTGAAGGTTAACAGCAGCTGTTTCTCTATGGGAAATCTCGTCCACAGCGGCTGACTGCAATCTGCTTATTTGAATGCTTCTAATAGACCGGGAGTTTGTGAGTGTATCTTTTGTCCCTGTTTTGCTTATGTACTATCTAGTAAGTTCACTGCACAATGATCTATTTTTTCTTTGCTTGCTTTGCATAAAATCTTTATCCTGAGAGCCGAATCACCAGCAGTGTAAATGCTGAAGTGGGATACAAGAAAAACTAAATATCCTGATACAAACGATCTAACCCAGTGAGTCAATCAATCTGGATTAAGGGAAGGAACTGTTTAATTATTTTTACTTTCTCCCACCATTTATCTCTGCCTGGACATTGTATTTAGAGTGTCATTATTATTTTATTTATACTCACCGTCACATCACCCATTTGAAGATTTATTTTGGCAACTTTAACACATGTATTAGCACCATAATTATTAATTTATTTTATTCACATGTATGCATTTTTTATTCCTGGATTTAAGCTTAGTCGCAGCAGCATATTGTGCACTATTTATTTAAAGCGCATCAATTTTATACTTAGTACTATTTGTTTGGTTATCTGATCACCCTATATTGATAGCAGCTTTAATTTACTGATTTTTTCATAGCACTAACTATATTGGTATATATATATTTTTAAGCACAATTTATTTATATCACACATATCTTTCCACATCAGCGCTTGGTTTTTATTCATTTTTTTAGCACTTAATTATATTGAACTCCTGTTGTTCAGATAAAAGTAGCAGGTAAGAGAGCATCAAAGTCCAGCCATAGGAATCGCAGGGTGAGGGAAAAAATGTTTCAAGAGAATTCCTACAAAATATATATGTGTATAATGAATACAGTCACAGAAAATATTCCTCCTGTACCATTGCAGAAAATATTCAAATTAAGAAATAACAACCATTGCCAAGCGGAGAAAAAAGGAAAAAGGGGGGTGGGGAAAGGGAGAAAAAAGGGGGGAGGGAAAGGGAAAAGGAGGGTGGGAGAAAAAAAAAAAAGAAAAAAAAAAAAGGGGGAAAGAAAGAGGAAGGGAGGGGGGAGGGGAAAGGGTTAGTGTAACTGAATCGCTTCCCTCACCGCTTGAGTGCCGCCATCATATACCGCTTCCGCCAGTCTGAAGATACATATCAAATAATATAGCCGCATATTGCAACCAAGAACTAGGCAGGACTTGTTTGGCTGCAAAGCTGGAACACATTTATTTAAACAAACTAACACAGAATATATACACCATAGGAGGACATCCCCATCCTGATCATATTACCTAACAATACAAACTGCACACAGGAATATAATTAGAACAACAGACATATACTATAAACATTATGTTAATTAGCCACCTGGATGACTCTGAGGTTTCATTCCAGGTCAGACTTGCCAAATATTACAATACTGAATACAGTGTACTGTACTTGTAATACAAATAATTACAAGTATAAAAACAATCCACATTGGTTTGCTTAGCAGAAAGACGAAAGGTGAGTTAATTAGCACAAATAACAATGGGTGAAAGACCCTTAGGAGGCACACTAGACCTACTTGTAATAAACACATTATAGCAGGCAACCCCAGACAGGTGGCTTGCTGATGACATCAACATCTGCTATGAGTCCCATAGTGTGGAGAAGGCTTAGAGTCCCAGAGTCTGTGTGTCTTGGGGAGACATGAACTTGAATGCAAAGTAACAAGACCACTCCACAGGTACCCTATACACTTTCCAAAGAGTAGTGTTCCCTTAAATGCCAGGGCCCATAGTCAGTGGGTAAGAGGCTTGCTCCCAGTCCTCTTCTCAAGCCCCTGTCCCGTCTAGGTCTGTCATAGTTAGTATTTTGAATTTTATACGATGGGGTAGGGGAAGCCAGTGAAGGGATTGGCAGAGAGGAGCAGCAGTCATGGATCGGTTAGTAAGGTGTATTAGTCTCCCAGCAGCATTCATAATAGACCAAAGGGAGGATAGCCTGTGTAAAGGTCAGCCAGCAAGGAGGGAGTTGCAGTAGTCATGGTGGGAAATAACCAAGGAGTGAATAAGTTGTTTTGTGGTGTTGTTGGTCAGGAACGGGCGAATTCTGGAAATATTGCGGGAGGTTAAGGGGGCAAGATGTAGCCAGTGATTAGATGTGGGGACTGTAAGAGAGGTCAGAGTCTATGATTACGCCCAGCACCCTGGCATGTGTGGAGGGACCAATGGTTGTGCCGTTGATCTTGATGGTAAAGTCATGGGGAGGGGATCGGGAAAGAAGAAATATTACAAGCTCAGTTTTAGAAATATTAAGTTTGAGGAAAAGGGATGACATCCATACTGTTATGTCACACAGTAAGTTTCTGATATGTGAAGAGATTGAGGGGGTAAGAATGGAGATCTGCTTTCAAATATCTTCAGTGGAAGGCAGGAGAGACATGAGGTCTCTGATAGACTCCTCATGTCTCATGAAAGAGAACCTGTCACAACAAAATGCTATCATATTGGGGTTTATCAGTCCATTTAGCGATAGCAAAAAAGTTATGTGAGAAAATTAAAGTTACACCCAAGCACTTAAAACCCCACTGCAAAACTTTGAGTTCCTTCTTACATACAAACATAAACAACATTTTGCCGGTTCCTATATAAGAAAAAAACAGATTGCACTACATATATTACACAACACCATGCATGCCAGAGTGAAAGCAATAATTCTACATCCATTATTCTGGGTTACCTCTACATAGAGGACCTGGAAAGGCTTTTAAAGCATCACCTATGGGAAAATATTGGAGTACCAATGTTTGTCATTATTTCATCAGCACACACAGATTTTAGGGCTGGTCATATTGGGTATTCACCCGGCACAACCTCATCTTTTATATTTGACCAAAAACCGGGTAAAATATTATAGCTAATATCATGTGACATAAAAAATTGAACTACCACTGTTTTATTCTCCAGGGACTCTGCTTTCAGAAAATATATGTTTGGGGGTTCTAAACTGATCTTCAGGACAAAAATGTACATTTTAACATGTGTGCAAAAAAATACAAGAACAGCTCCAGCAGTAAAAGGGTTAATGTGAGCTAGATGGGATCAATCTGCTGTGTTCAAAGTGTAATGTAACATCTCCATCGGTAAATTTAGCGCAATACACATTTATGGCCACTAAATGGAGCCAATGATCATATGAAAAACAATATGACTAACATTGTTTACATTCTACAATTTTTTAAAACAGACCGCTAAGTGTTTGTAAAAGCGTACACCACAAAATGTACTCAGCCGATGAGAGGTACTGCTATCAATGGCCAATATGGACAACACTTCGTCCATGTCTTTGGTGATCTCTGATCTCCTGATGAACTGTTTCTTACATGATGAAGATCAGCCATGGAGTATATCTGAGGTGTATATCAGGGTGTGCTTCTTCCCTACATGAGAGCTGTGATGTCCAGCAACATTCATATAGAAGACAATTCCCGCACTCAAGGCACTAATACACCTTGAGGGTTGTGTGGGATCTCTGATGTACAGGAAGACAGAACTTCAATGAGGAACGATTCCCTCACTCAGGACAAAATGGCTTCTCCCCCTGTATGCAGTCTCTGGTGTTTGTAAAGAGTAGACTTATGTGAAAAACATTTTCTGCACTCAGCACAGGAATACGGCTTCTCCCCCGTGTGAGATCTCTGATGTCTGGAAAGAGTAGACTTCAGTGAAAAACATTTCCCACAATCAGAACAGGAATATGGCTTCTCCCCTGTGTGAGACTTCTGATGTCTGTAAAAATTGGACTTCACTGAAAAACATTTCCCACACTCAGAACAGGAATACGGCTTCTCCCCCGTGTGAGAATTCTGATGCATGGAAAGAGTAGACTTCATTGAAAAACATTTCCCACAACTAGGACATGAATACGGCTTTTCTCCTGTGTGAGACCTCTGATGTCTGTAAAGATTGGACTTCTGTGAAAAACATTTCCCACACTCAGAGCAGGAATATGGCTTCGCCCCAGTGTGCAACCGCTTATGTTTTTCAAGAATGGACTGATTTGAAAAACATTTACCGCACTCAGAACAGAAATACGGCTTCTCCCCCGTGTGAGATCTCAGATGTGTGTATAAATGCGAGGTCCGTGAAAAACATTTCCCACACTCAGAACAGGGATAAGGCTTCTCCCCCGTGTGAGACCTCTGATGTATGAAAAGTTCTGATTTTTGTACAAAACATTTCCCGCACTCAGGACAGGAATACGGCTTCTCCCCCGTGTGCACTCTTTGATGTGTGTAAAGATGCGAGGTCCTTGAATACGATTTTCCACACTCAGAACAGGAATACGGTTTTTCTCCCGTATGAGATATTTTATGGTCATCAAGTTTTGATTTGAAAAGAAAACGCTTCCCGCACTCCGGACAGGAATACGGCTTCTCCCCCGTGTGAGAAATTTTATGCACATTAAGTTGCGATTTAAAACGGAAACCCTTCCCGCACTCAGTACAGAAAAACCTCTTATCTGTTGGAAGGACGGCACCGTCCCTCACAGTCTGAGGTTCCTCAGGATAAGAGGAATACGATGGTCCATCTACACTGTGTGGTGCCGGATGGACATTTGAGGTAGTCGGGTTTTCTCCTGGACTATACTGTGTGATGTCCTCATCTTCTACTTCACAGTCTGGAGACAAAGTGAGACAATCCTCTGAGGTTTTCCTCATCTCCCGTCCATCTACTAAAATAGAGATAAAAGGATTATTACTAGACATGAGCAGATTGGTTCCCTTAAACCAGAAGTCCGCCCACATTAGACAGCTTTGTCTTTGAGGATCTTACAATTCCCCCCTCAAAGTAACTAGTAAATGGGTCCTCTGATCTCCTACCAGATCATTTCTTTATTCATGGACCTTAGTCAGAGACTAAGGAAACAACGAGAACTGTCTTTTATAGGAGTGACAGTGATCAGGGGATTATAGGAAGAGTGTCCCCACCCCCTCTATCACTTATTGCCATCTTCCCAACACAAGAAGACCTGCACTTCCTTATTTAGTCCATGATTTAGTCATGAATAACAGCGGGGCTGAGCTCCACCAGAGGTCAGAGAGTGAGGATGGGGGAAAAACATCCAAGATGAAGACTGGACTGATCCTGAAGACCATCGGGTTATTGGCTCCTCCCTCATTATCACTTTCTGTTTAATGTTCCAGCATCCACATTATTATCAGCACGTGAAAGTCTGTGCTCCAATCAAATCTTTAGATATAAAATGTCCAGCTGTTAGAAAATGGGTGTAACAAAAGAGAATACAAATTATGTGTATATATATAGCAGTGAGTAGAGGGGAGAGAGCAGAAGTCAGGACTATGTAATGTACAACATATTGTATAAGATATAACAGATAGGACTATATAGTATCAGAATAATGTAACATACAACAGAGTATATAGTGCAGGGGTCAGGACTATGTAATGTACAACATAGAGTTTATATATGTGTTCTCTGCCAATTTTTTTTTTGTGAGTCCCAGTGCGAGTCCTTTGTGTGTGTATATGTATATGTATGTATGTGTATATATATATATATATATATATATATATATATATATATATATATATACACACATACATACATATACACACACACACACACAAAGGACTCGCACTGGGACTCACAAAAAAAAAATTGGCAGAGAGGTTAGTGATCATAGGGGTCTGAATGTGGGACCCCATACTCACCAATGGGCTGGGTCAGGTCAACAATCACTCAATCACTGACTCTACAGGTAGCGGCATAGAGTATATAGTGCAGAGGTCAGGAGTATGTAAAGTACAACAAAGAGTATATAGTGCAGGGGTCCTGGGCTGGAACATCCCAATAAGTATGCCCCATTGAGTGACATTGGTGAAAGTCAGGGACCAACACTGCTGGAGCTGAGGGACTCTCCTAGCTGCCGGGGGAAGAACTCCTCCAGTGAGGGTGGGAGTAAAGCCAAAGGGAGAAGAAAGACAGATTCCGGTGGTAGGGGACTCAATTCTTAGAAGGACAGAGAGGGCAATCTGTTACAAAGACCTGAAGCGCTGAACTGTATGTTGTCTACCGGGCGCTCAGGTTCAGCACATCACGGATCTGGTGGACAGATTATTGGGAGGGGCTGGGGAAGACGCGGCTGTCATGGTGCAAGTTGGCACCAATGACAAAGTCAGAGAAAGATGGAGTGTCCTAAAAAACGATTTTAGGGACTTAAAATTGAGGAAAAGGACCTCCAAGTTAGTATTTTCAGAAATACTACCGGTACCTTAAGCCACACCAGAAAGGCAGAGGGAGATTAGGGAAGTAAACAAGTGGCTGAGGAGCTGGTGTAGAAAGGAAGGGTTTGGGTTCCTGGAGGACTGGAGTGACTTCTCAGTCGGTTACCAGCTCTATATAAGGGACGGACTGCAACTAAGTAGGGAAGTGCAGATCTGCTGGGGGTGAAGATGGCCGAAGTGGCTTTTAAACTAGGCGATGGGGGGAGTGTCCAGAGGTAGACATAGTCAGCGTGGAACATATTCCAGAGGGTAGTATTGGGGGCATTAGTGGTAGATTGACTCAAGTAAGTATAGTAACAAGTCCTATTTGCAACTCCAGAACACCCAATAAGGAGATAGTATGCGACCGGTTTAAACTATGTGGCATATTCACCAATGTCAGGAGTCTGGCGGACAAGATGGGAGAACTAGAGCTACTGTTGTAAGAGGAGGATTTCAATTTTTGTAGGAATTACAGAGACTTGGTTCGATAGCTCTCATGATTGGCTAGCAACCATTTAAGGGTATTTCCTATATCGCAGGGATAGAGAGGGTAAAAAAGGGGGAGGGGTATGCCTGTATATCAAAAATGATGTACAAGTGAATGTGAGAGATGACATCACTAAGGGGGGAGGTGGAATCCTTATGGGTAGAGCTACAAAGGTAGGAAACTAAGGGGGAGTATGCTATAGGCCCCCTAACCAGAGGGAAGAGGCGGAGGCGGTCCTCCTATCACAATTTGGATTAGCGGCAAAAATGGAAAGTGTCATTATAATGGGGGATTTTAATTATCCAGACATAGACTGGGTGGAAGGAACCACGCATTCATCTAAGGCTCGCCAGTACCTAAAAAAGTCTTGCAGGACAATTTCATGGGTCAGATGGTAAATGCACCAACTAGAAACATCACAGGTCAATTTGTTTTAGTATAAAATCACATAAAGAGGAAACATAAGGGGAATACAAAGACACTAATTTTCTAAAGAGCCAACTTCCCTAAACTACGATCCCTGCTATAGGATAATTGAGATAAAATCTAATGCCACGTACACACGATCGGAAATTCGGCCAGCAAAAGACCGATGAAAGCTTTTAGTCAGAAATTCCGACTGTGTATGCTCCATCGGACTTTTGCTGGCTGGATTCCAGCCAGCAAAAGATTGAGAGTATGTTCGGTCGGAAAAAATTCCGATCGGAGATTCCGATCGTCTATAGCAATTCCAACACGCAAAAATTCTTACGCATGCTCGGAAACAATTCGACGCACGCTCGGAAGCATTGAACTTCATTTTCTCGGCTCGTCGTAGTGTTGTACGTCATGGCGTTCTTGACGGTTGAAAGTTCAGCGAACTTTTGTGTGACCGTGTGTATGCAAGCCAAGCTTGAGCGGAATTCCGTCAAAAAAACCATCCAAGATTTTTCTGATGGAAAATCCGCTTGTGTGTACGCGGCATTAAGAATAAAGAACACGGAGGAAAAATGGGTATGCTTTAGGAGCATATTAAATAAGGGTATTAGCCAGTGCATCCCAATGGGAAATAAATTTAAAAGAGCTAATAAAAGTCCTAGGTGGTTTAACTCCAATGTAAAAATGCATATAAAAGCAAAGGAGAAGGCCTCCAAAATATACAAGGCTGAGGGATCATCAGCAGCATTCCAACTTTACAAAGAATGCAACAAGAAATGTAAGCTTGCAATCAGGGCGGCTAAGATAGAACACGAAAGGCATATAGCGGAGGAGAGAAATAAAAAATCCCAAGAAATTCTTTAAGTACATAAATGGTAAGAAAGGGAGCTCAGATCATATTGGTCCCATAAAGATAAAGGGAATCTGGTTACTAAGGATGGAGAGATGGCAAAGGTTTTGAATTTATTTTTCTCCTTGGTCTTCACGATGGAATCGGGGGCTTCAGTAACCAAAACTGCAATTTTTATCCTCATGTCATATCACAGGAACAACCCTCATGGCTAACAGAGGACAGAATTAGAAATAGACTTGAAAAACATAATAAGTCACCGGGACCAGATGGCTTGCACCTGAGGGTCCTTAAAGAACTCAATCAAGTGATTGCCAGACCATTGTTCCTAATTTATACAAATAGTCTACTGACTGGAATGGTACCAGCTGATTGGAAAAAAGCCACGTAGCACCAATATTTAAAAAGGGCCAAGATATACCCCTGGGAATTACAGACCAGTTAGCCTAACTTAAATTGTATGCAAGCTCTTGGAGGGGATGATAAGGGACCGTTATAACCAAAACAGGCATTCCAGTTGGTACTGAGGATTGAAGAAAGGTAGCAGCACCACTACACCTGTTTGCATTGGTTCCAGTTGGTAGGATTCCCCTCTATTCCTGTTCTGGTGACAACCATAAAATGTTGGATTTTCTATCATTAATAATGGTCACCCTGCTAAATACAGGGGGGGGGGTCTCCCCATCAGGAACAGCAATAAAAACATGACAGGGGTTCTGACTCTTCCACAGTCCATCCAGAACTTTAAAAAAAGTCTGTATTCATTGGCATGGGTCTCCAGACTTTTTAAACACAGGGCCAGTTTACCGTCCTTTAGACTTTAGGGGGGGGGGGGGGTCAGAGTGTGGCCGGTGGGAGTAGAAAATGTCCCAGCATCAGTGGGAGTAAACAATACCCCATCTTTGGTGTCAGTGAGAAAAATGTTGCCCCATCATTGGTGTAACTGGGAGGAGTTGTGCTCCATCATTGGTGTCACTGGGCCCCATTATTGGTGGTGTCATTGTGAGGAATTGTGCCCCATTCTTTGGGTCATTTGGAGGAAATGTGCCCTGTCATTGGTGTTATTAGCCCCATTGTTGGTCTCATTGGGAGGAACTGTGCCCCATCATTGGGAGGAATTGTGCCCCATCATTGGTGTCATTGAGCCCCAATTGTTGGTGTCATTAGGAGGAACTGTGCCGTATCATTGGTGTAATTGGGAGGAATACTGCCCCATCATTGGTGTTATTGTGAGGAATCGTGCCCCATTGTTTGGGTCATTTGGAGGAAATGTGCCCTATCATTGGTGTTATTAGCCCCATTGTTGGTCTCATTGGGAGGAACTGTGCCCCATCATTGGGCCCCCTTGTTGATGTCAATGAGAATAACTGTTACATAGTTAGTCAGGTTGAAAAAAGACACAAGTCCATCTAGTTCAACCATAAAAAATATATAAATAAATAAAAAATATCATACAATGCCATATACCCAATCCTATACCCACAGCTGATCCAGAAGAAGGCAAAGAAAAAAAACGAAAAGCAGGATCCAATTTGCTACAGCAGGGGAAAAAATTCCTTCCTGATTCCAGAGGCAATCGGATTTTCCCTGGATCAACTTTACCTATAAATGTCAGTACCCAGTTATATTCTGTAAATTTAGGAAAGAATCCAGACCTTTCTTGAAGCAATCTACTGAGCTGGCCAGAACCACCTCTGGAGGAGGTCTATTCCACATTTTCACAGCTCTTTTCCTCTAGATGTAAAGAGTGCCCCCTTGTCCTCAGTGTTGACCTTAAAGTGAATAACTCAACACCAAGTTCACTATATGGACCCCTTATATATTTATACATGTTGATCATATCCCCCCTTAATATCCTCTTCTCAAGAGTGAACAAATTCAGTTCCTCTAATCTTTCCTCATAGTTACATAGTAGGTGAGGTTGAAAAAAGACACAAGTCCATCAAGTCCAACCTATGTGTGTGATTATGTGTCAGTATTACATTATATATCCCTGTATATTGCGGTCATTCAGGTGATTATCTAATAGTTTCTTGAAGCTATCAATGCTCCCCGCTGAGACCACCGCCTGTGGAAGGGAATTCCACATCCTTGCCGCTCTTACAGTAAAGAACCCTCTACGTAGTTTAAGGTTAAACCTCTTTTCTTCTAATTGTAATGAGTGGCCACGAGTCTTATTAAACTCTCTTCTGCGAAAAAGTTTTATCCCTATTGTGGGGTCACCTGTACAGTATTTGTAAATTGAAATCATATCCCCTCTCAAGCGTCTCTTCTCCAGAGAGAATAAGTTCAGTGCTCGCAACCTTTCCTCATAACTAAGATCCTCCAGACCCTTTATTAGCTTTGTTGCCCTTCTTTGTACTCGCTCCATTTCCAGTACATCCTTCCTGAAGACTGGTGCCCAGAACTGGACAGCATACTCCAGGTGCGGCCGGACCAGAGTCTTGTAGAGCGGGAGAATTATCGTTTTATCTCTGCAGTTGATCCCCCTTTTAATGCCAATATTCTGTTTGCTTTATTAGCAGCAGCTTGGCATTGCTTGCCATTGCTGAGCCTATCATCTACTAGGACCCCCAGGTCCTTTTCCATCCTAGATTCCCCCAGAGGTTCTCCCCCCAGCGTATAGATTGCATTCATATTTTTGCCACCCAAATGCATTATTTTACATTTTTCTACATTGAACCTCATTTGCCATGTAGTCGCCCACCCCATTAATTTGTTCAGGTCTTTTTGCAAGATTTCCACATCCTGCGTAAGTTATTGCCCTGCTTAGCTTAGTATCGTCTGCAAAAACAGAGACTGAACTGTTTATCCCATCCTCCAGGTCGTTTATGAACAAATTAAAAAGGATTGGTCCCAGCACAGAACCCTGGGGGACCCCACTACCCACCCCTGACCATTCTGAGTACTCCCTATTTATCACCACCCTCTGAACACGCCCTTGTAGCCAGTTTTCAATCCATGTACTCACCCTATGGTCCATGCCAACGCACCTTATTTTGTACAGTAAACGTTTATGGGGAACTGTGTCAAATGCTTTAGCAAAATCCAGATACACGTCTACAGGCCTTCCTTTATCTAGATGGCAACTCACCTCCTCATAGAAGGTTAATAGATTGGTTTGGCAAGAACGATTCTTCATGAATCCATGCTGAGTACTGCTAATGATACCGTTCTTATTACTAAAATCTTCTATATAGTCCCTTATCATCCCCTCCAAGAGTTTACATACTATTGATGTTAGGCTAACTGGTCTGTAATTCCCAGGGATGTTTTTTGGGCCCTTTTTAAATATTGGTGCTACATTGGCTTTTTTCCAATCAGCTGGTACCATTCCAGTCAATAGACTGTCTGTAAAAATTAGGAACAACGGTCTGGCAATCACCTGACTGAGTTCCCTAAGTACCCTCGGATGCAAGCCATCTGGTCCCGGTAAAGCTGAGCTCCTCCATGCCTCTTATCAGTTTGGTTGCCCTTCTCTGCACTTTCTCCAGTTCCCCAAAATCCTTTTTGAGAACTGGTGCCCAAAACTGAACTGCATATTCCAGATGAGGTCTTACTAATGATTTGTACAGGGGGGCAAAATTATATCTCTCTTAATACAAGAAAGGACTAATTTTACACCTTTGTTGGTGTCAGATGGGGGGGGGGGGGTGTGTGCTACAATGCTTGTGTCAGTGGATGAAATGGTGCCCCAAGGGCCAGATAAAAGCAAGCAAGGGCTACATCTGGCCCCCAGGCTGCAGTTTGGAGACCACTGTCTTATAGCATCAAATTGGATTGCATCTGCCAATAAACTGGCAGAAGCCAAACTCCCCATTGACATCCTGCTGGAATATGGTTTCTGCTGGCAGAAGACCCCTGTCCTGTTGTCCTTAGGAAAAATAATGGGTTGTTTCCAGGTTTAGGACTTGCATATAACAGGGTATATAATGGGTATTCAGCATAGTAGTTTAAAAGGACTCTGTGACTTTGCACACTCAGGGTTCCTTTAAAGAGGAACTGCACTCTACCTTGCTAGAACTAATATTTAACCAGGTAACAACTGTCCTTGTCTGAGATTTAAAGAATGCACACTTAGTAGTCCATGAAGTTCAGCGTTGTCTGCTTGCTGTTGAAGTCCTCCATGCGCCCCACTCCTAGTGCACCACCATCTTGAAATTCCTGTCCACACATGTGAAGACGCACTGCAGGTCTGCCGTGTATTCGGGAGCTGGCAGACTTACTGCATGTCTGCGCATGCTCAAAATACCGCAGATCTGCCAGATCACTAGATACTTCATCATCGAGTGAAACGCTGCATTTTGGCATGTGTGATGTTACCCAGAAGGCAGCGGGCGTCAAACACCAAATACATAACATAACCCCCTAACGCCACTTCCCGGCAGCCCTTTAGATAGGTGCTAAGGCGTCCGCTGTATAATGTGACCACTGTGGTTGGCTTTCACAGTGATCACATGATCGGCGATTTTTGATGGGGAGGTAGGTGTGGGGTGGGAAAGTGGGTGTTAAAATGTTACTAAACCCACAACAGTAACATCAGTATGTATATGCAGTAAAGCTGTGGAACCTTAAAGGGGTTAATCCTCTGCATTGTGTAAAAAGGCTGTTTGATCCTGTCTTCTTTGATTCTCCCCTTCTTCCACAGCCCCCAATCCATCTGCTGATAGAACAGAGCATTGAGGGCACTCTGCACATGCTCAGGTTTATGTATTTCTAGAGAGTTTTCTTTTTTTTGGGGGGGGGGGGCATGTGATCAGCACAGGGCCATTCCGCACTGTCCAGACAGAGGATCAGGGGTCACGCCGCCTCATAGGACAGTCAGGGGAGAATGTAATGATACAAAGCGCTGCGCAAACTGTTGGCGCTATATAAATTATGTATAATAATATTAATAATAATATACAAGATTTTAGTCATGAGAACGGTATCATTAGCAGTAATCAGCATGGAATCATGAAGAATCGTTCTTGCCAAACCTCTGGGGGAATCTAGGATGGAAAAGGACTTGGGGGTCCTAGTAGATGATAGGCTCAGCAATGGCATGCAATGCCAAGCTGCTGCTAACAAAGCAAACAGAATATTGGCATTAAAAAGGGGATCAACTCCAAAGATAAAACGATAATTCTCCCGCTCTACAAGACTCTGGTCCGGCCACACCTGGAGTATGCCGTCCAGTTCTGGGCACCAGTCCTCAGGAAGGATGTACTGGAAATGGAGCGAGTACAAAGAAGGGCAACAAAGCTAATAAAGGGTCTGGAGGGTCTTAGTTATGAGGAAAGGTTGCGAGCACTGAACTTATTCTCTCTGGAGAAGAGACGCTTGAGAGGGGATATGATTTCAATATACAAATACCGGACTGGTGACCCCACAATAGGGATAAAACTTTTCTGCGAAAGAGAATTTAATAAGACACGTGGCCATTCACTAAAATTAGAAGAAAAGAGGTTTAACCTTAAACTGCGTAGATAGTCCTTTATTGTAAGAGCTGTTAGGATGTGGAATTCTTTTCCACAGGCGGTGGTCTCAGCGGGGGGCATCAATAATTTAAAAAAAAACTATTAGATAAGCACCTGAACGACCGCAACATACAGGTATATATAATGTAATACTGACATATAATCACACACATAGGTTGGACTTGATGGACTTGTGTCTTTTTTCAACCTCACCTACTATGTAATGTACAATATAAATTATACAGTGTAAGGGTCAGGACTCATAATATTGGTATTCAGCAATCAGTGGAAGATTAAATGTTCACATGAGACAAGTTGCAGAGGTCCCACACCGCTGCCTCCCATCTCCTGAGACTGAATACATTGTTTCTATGTGTTTATCAGATGATGGGGGATCTAGGTAGACCCTCCGTACTGCTCTCTCCTTTACAATAAAGTCTCCTCTTACCCGGTGATGTGAGGGGCGGCTGATTGTCCATCATGACGTCCTTGTAGAGATCCTTGTGTCCTTCTAAATACTCCCACTCCTCCATGGAGAAATAGACAGTGACATCCTGACACCTTATAGGAACCTGACACACACAATGATACAGTCACCATCCAGACACATCCCTTGTCTGTTACTGGATAATGTCCCAGAATTCCCAGAATCCTCCTCACCTCTCCTGTCAGCAGCTCCAGCATCTTCTTGGTGACTTCTAGAATCTTCTGCATGTTGTGTCTTGTAGGGATCGGGGATGGAGGTGGGGGGATGGTTATGGTATTCTGGATTCTCGAAGATCTTGTGGTCATATTATGAGATCTCCTTGACTCATTATTAGTAGATTTCTTCGTTATTACTGTACAGTTCTGTGTTATACAAAGATAAATATCACTCTACCATAATCCCTCATCTCTATGGTCAGCTCTATATTTATTCTCCAGGGATTGGCCACAATGTTCCCGATTCAGCAAAAGACAGACATCTCCATCCAATGATATGATTACAATGTGGTCAGATTTATATCTCCTTCTAGAAGTCATATAATATAGTCACTAATGTTTTACTAGTAAGGCTCACTGACCCACCAGGAAATGTTATCCATGGAATTAGTGGTCAGTGGGCGTGGCATGCTGGTAACCATGGGTCTCACTGATTGGACTAAACCTGAAAATGTTCTCTTCTATACCCAATGCCGCCATGTTGTGCTATAACCAGATATCATAGAGTACGTACACTTCATGTATTCATAGTACTTGTGTGCAGGGCCACTGATAAGGGGGTTACACCGTCCCTGTTGTACAGGGCCCAGACCCTGGTAGTTCCAAAGGGGGCCGAGGAAGCTGACATGTCCATCTGCAGCTGCTAAGCTACATTCTGCTGGCTTCCTGTCATTCTATCACAGAGTGGCTCAGTGCTCTACATGTTAGCTGCACTCCCTCTCTGCTCTCTGTGTGACTCATTCATATTCCCTTCACTTCCTGCCTCCAGACTCTTGCCATACTTGCTCTGCTTCTCAGATATGCCCCCCATCCCCCTTCCTATAATCAAGCTCTGATCCTTCTCCCTGATATCTCTGATTGTGTCCTGGTGGCTCCCTGCAGTCCTTCACTTATGTAGTCCTTGTTTTCTCTGATCTATCCGGTCTCCTGTCTACCCAGCCTATATATCTTCCCTGATGTCTCCTTGTTGCTCTGCCGACCAGCTGTATTCCGTTCTGCCTTTATCTTCTCCCAGCACAGCTTAGTGTACTATATGTAGCTGGTCTTCCCACTCCTCTCCCCTAGTCTGGTTCCCTTCAGTTCACTTCCTCTATTCTATACAACTCTTCTCTCCCCTCCATACACTGTCATCACCAAATCTATATAACAACATATTGGCCCCATAAAGAATGAGGAAGGACATCTGGTTACAAAGAATGGGGAGAAGGCATTTAATTTATTCTTCTCCTCAGTCTTCACGAGTGAATCGGGGGGGCTTCAGTAACCAAAACTGCAGTGTTTATCCTCATGACACAACACAGGAAGCACCTCCATGGTTAACAGAGGACAGAATTAAAATTAGACTTGAGAAACTTAACATTAATAAATCACCGGGACCAGATGGCTTGCATCCGAGGGTACTTAGGGAACTCAGTCAGGTGATTGCCAGACCATTGTTCCTAATTTTTACAGACAGTCTATTGACTGGAATGGTACCAGCTGATTGGAGAAAAGCCAATGTAGCACCAATATTTAAAAAGGGCCCAAAAAACATCCCTGGGAATTACAGACCAGTTAGCCTAACATCAATAGTATGTAAACTCTTGGAGGGGTTGATAAGGGACTATATACAAGATTTTAGTAATAAGAACGTTATCATTAGCAGTATTCAGCATGGATTCATGAAGAATCGTTCTTGCCAAACCAATCTATTAACCTTCTATGAGGAGGTGAGTTGCCATCCAGATAAAGGAAGGCCCGTAGACATGGTGTATCTGGATTTTGCAAAAGCATTTGACACAGTTCCCCATAAACGTTTACTGTACAAAATAAGGTCCGTTGGCATGGACCATAAGGTGAGTACATGGATTGAAAACTGGCTACAAGGGCGAGTTCAGAGGGTGGTGATAAATGGGGAATACTCAGAATGGTCAGGGGTGGGTAGTGGGGTTCCCCAGGGTTCTGTGCTGGGACCAATCCTATTTAATTTGTTTATAAACGATCTGGAGGATGGAATAAACAGTTCAATCTCTGTATTTGCAGACGATACTAAGCTAAGCAGGGCAATAACTTCTCCGCAGGATGTGGAAATCTTGCAAAAAGATCTGAACAAATTAATGGGGGAGGGGCGACTACATGGCAAATGAGGTTCAATGTAGAAAAATGTAAAATAATGCATTTGGGTGGCAAAAATATGAATGCAATCTATACACTGGGGGGAGAACCTCTGGGGGAATCTAGGATGGAAAAGGACCTGGGGGTCCTAGTAGAGGATAGGCTCAGCAATGGCATGCAATGCCAAGCTGCTGCTAATAAAGCAAACAGAATATTGGCATGCATTAAAAGGGGGATCAACTCCAGAGATAAAACAATAATTCTCCCGCTCTACAAGACTCTGGTCCGGCCGCACCTGGAGTATGCTGTCCAGTTCTGGGCACCAGTCCTCAGGAAGGATGTACTGGAAATGGAGCGAGTACAAAGAAGGGCAACAAAGCTAATAAAGGGTCTGGAGGATCTTAGTTATGAGGAAAGGTTGCGAGCACTGAACTTATTCTCTCTGGAGAAGAGACGCTTGAGAGGGGATATGATTTCAACTTACATATACTGTACTGGTGACCCTACAATAGAAATAAAACTTTTTCGCAGAAGAGAGTTTAATAAGACTCGGGGCCACTCATTACAATTAGAAGAAAAGAGGTTTAACCTTAAACTACGTAGAGGGTTCTTTACTGTAAGAGCGGCAAGGATGTGGAATTCCCTTCCACAGGCGGTGGTCTCAGCGGGGAGCATTGATAGCTTCAAGAAACTATTAGATAATCACCTGAATGACCGCAACATACAGGGATATGTAATGTAATACTGACACATAATCACACACATAGGTTGGACTTGATGGACGTGTGTCTTTTTTTCAACCTCACCTACTATGTAACTGATCAACTTTTTCTATTTAACCATTTACTGACTGATATAGTTAAAGCAAAACTTCACCTAAAAGGGGAAGTTCCACTATGAGTCCTCCTCCTTACTCTTACTCCTTTCCCTTTGCAGATGTGTGCAGTTGACACAGTAGCATGTAGTTAGGTCCAACACACTTTTAAAAAAATCATGAATTCCCACGTGTTAGGCAGCCCATTGAAATTAATGGGCTATACAAAAATTTTTAAATAATACCTGCCCCTGTTAGGTAGGTGTTGTGGAATGATGTATATCTGCCCAATGGACACTGACAGTGAGTACTGACAATGCGCAATGATACCTGATGCCTCCCCTGTAGTTCCAGCTACTGTGACATCACTGCAGAGGTCGGAGCGGGACTAAAGGAGGGCGTGCAGTGTGTGAGAAGCATCTTGTCTCCCTCTCTCATCAGTGGCTATTGATTCCAGCAGGTGTGGAATGCTGTAGTGAGATGAGAACAATAGGTGAACTGTGTACAGCATACCTGTACTCCCACTAATCCTAACTGTACCCCAGTGATCCCCACCAGCACCCCACTTCTGTCCATCCCAGGCACTTGTGTGTGACATCACCTGGGATGGATAAGAGAGGAGAGTTGGCTGGGATCAGCACACCATAACAGACATGTGTCAGCAGCTTCCCTGTGCAACTCTGCATGTGGAGGAAAATAAACACTACTACAGGCCCCCCTGTGCCCAGACCTTGTGACTCCCCTGTTCCCTGACATGATGACTTTTGTGTGCCCTGCCCTGGTGACACCCCTGCTCTCTGTCCTGAAGACATCACTAAGCCCTGACCTGGTGACACCTTTGTCCCCTAACTTTTTGACCCCCCTGTTTACTGACCCAAAGACTCCCATGTGCCCTGCTCTGCTGATTACACTGTGCTCTGTCCTGAGGACACCTCTGTACTCTGTCCTGAGGAGGCCCCTGTGCCCTGACCTGGTGACACCCCTGTACCTTGACCCGGTGACACCCCTGTACCTTGACCCGGTGACACCCCTGTACCCTGTCCTGGTGTCTCCCCTGTTCTCTGTCCTTAAGACCCCCCTATGCCCTGACGACACCCCTGTACCCTGTCCTGGTGACTCCCCTGTGCCCTGACCTGGTGACTCCCCTGTGCCCTGACCTGGTGACTCCCCTGTGCCCTGACCTGGTGACTCCCCTGTGCCCTGACCTGGTGACTCCCCTGTGCCCTGACCTGGTGAATTTTAGTTGAAAATGAAATTTGTGTGTGCATATCCCAAGTTCGACCCAGAATTTAGCATCTGTGCAGAAAAAAGAAAGCCTAAGTTTCACATTAAAGAAGTCTTTTTAATATGTATTCTATTATTTAATGCTATATCTAAAAATAATAATTGTTATATTAACAGCTCGCTAATTACACCGATGCTCCGTGAGCTGTTGATCTGAAAATTATTTTATGGGTTCCTCAAGATCTCTTATTTTCTGCCAAGGGTTCCTCAAAAGGCAAAAAGGTTGAGAAACACTGGATTAGAAGAACATCAGAAGAATTAAAGTGACTACATCCCAGTGTACAGAGTCAGATTTAACCCCTTCATTACACTCACCTCTCCAGTCAGCAGGCTGAGGATCTCCAGGGTGAGGTTAAATATCGTCTCATTCCGGGGAAATTCCTTACTTACAGTCTTCACAAAATTCAAATTCTGCCGATTGTCCATCATGATGTCCTTGTAGAGATCCTTGTGTCCTTCTAAATACTTCCACTCCTCCATGGAGAAATAGACAGTGACATCCTGACACCTTATAGGAACCTGACACACACAATGATACAGTCACCATCCAGACACATCCCTTGTCTGTTACTGGATAATGTCCCAGAATTCCCAGCACCGCTCACCTCTCCTGTCAGCAGCTCCATCATCTTCTTGGTGACTTCTAGAATCTTCTGCATCTTGTGTATCTCAGGTTTTAGGGAGTCACATGGAGGCACTGTGATGGTCATATGATCACCTGACTTCAGAAGAGGAAATCTCTGTATAGGAGAACCAATAAGAATATCATGTTAGAATCCCAGAATCCTCCTCACCTCTCCGGTCAGGTCTGTGTTTTATTAATAGAGATAAGAGTGATGTCATGTGACCTCCCAGAATCCTCCTCACCTCTCCGGTCAGGTCTGTATTTTATTAATAGAGATAAGAGTGATGTCATGTGATCTCCCAGAATCCTCCTCACCTCTCCGGTCAGGTCTGTGTTTTATTAATAGAGATAAAAGTGATGTCATGTGACCTCCCAGAATCCTCCTCACCTCTCCAGTCAGGACTGTGTTTTATTAATAGAGATAAGAGTGATGTCATGTGACCTCCCAGAATCCTCCTCACCTCTCCGGTCAGCAGGTAGATGATCTCCAGGGTGAGGTTTAGTATCTTCTCAGTCATGTGACTCCGGTCCTCCTCCATCCTCACTGGTGTCGTCATTTGATCTATACAGGTCTCCTTGTAGACGGATAACTTTGGGAAATGAAAGGAAGAATTATTTGGATGGTGTTGGTCTCACAATAATAGGATGTGGATGTGAGGGGGGTAATAGGAGGGTTGCTATACTTAAAGAACTACTGCCCCCATGGGAACACATTTAGTCTGGACTGTTAAGCATCTGATTTTTTTTTTTTTTTGGCTTCTGGGACCCTCTTGACCTACCGGATCAGAAATTTCCTTTTCTCTGTTGGGTTTGTTTGATTTCTGAGCTGGTTTTGATTAGCTTTAGATCTGCAGACAAGGAATGATAAATACAACCCTTCATTTGACTGATTTGTATGGTTTGCCCCCCCTTTTTTGCCTATGTGGGGGATTCCATGATTAAGCCACCTATGGGTTGTGTGAAATGGAGTGCTATAATTTACTTATTAATCTACATTGTGTAAATTGTATGTTCTATTTATGTTTTCTTTTCCTCATCTAATAGTCACCACAAATGCTCCTGAAAAAGCGCATGGCGTGTAACAAGAGCACAGGGGGATGGCTTAGCGGCAGATGTGACCGGCAGCACGGACTCTCTGCTCCGCCAAAGATCCTGCATATAATCCTGCTAACGGCGCATTTAACGTCTCGTTCCACGGTTCAGGATACCGGAACCGATTGCCGACATCCTCAGCTACATGGCGGTGTCCTCGGCTTCACGATACCCCATGTCCAGGTGGGGATCAGCGTCCCACTCTGCTCTGTGTATCAGATATACTGTCAGCCCGTCACCCTGACCATGACAGCCCAGAACCCACCCTTAGAGACATAATGGCCACAGTGTTATCCTGCAATACTTCTATAGCAGCCCTAACGTCAGAAACCAAAGTAGTCAAAACTGAGCTGTCCTTTGTTAGGCATAACATGCAAAAACTGCGGGACCGCACCACTGCATTAGTAGGCAGATTAAGCATGTTGGAGGATGACTGGGCCCCTACACAACGCGAGGTGCACTACAACTCAATGGCAGTAGACAAGCAAGCTGCCCGCATAGATGACATGGAAAACAGGATGAGGAGAAACAATGTCTGAGCGATCAGCATTACTAAGACCGGAGGGAAGAACCCAGTAGAATTTATTGAACAGTGGCTTCTCCAGATATATGGAAAAGACTCCTTTTCTCCCATGTTTTGTGTTGAAAGAGCTCATAGAGTACCCATGAGACCATTACCTTCGGGCAACCCTTCTCGTACATTCTTATTAAAGCTATTTAATTATAAAGATAGAGACGTTTTCCTCTCAAAAGCTAGGAATAAGAGAGCACAATTCAATGATGTAAAAAAACGACTGAGGGCCCTCAACGTCCAATATTCCATGCTTTACCCCTCCCACCTCCATGTGGTGGCAAGAGACCAAGTCCACTTCTTCGACAAACCACAGCTGGTGTTGCAATGGCCTGGACAGAGAGGAACACTCAATCTAGGATGAAGCAGCTAATCGTAGCCTGGATGCCTAAGGAACGCAAACTCACGGTGTACTAAACGCAAACTCCGTCACTGTACACAAATTTCCACTATTACTTCATGTTTGGCAAGGCGGATGTGCTAAAAGATGAGAGAAGATGTTATCAACCCCGTGTCCCCCGGTGCGCCATTTAGGCTTACGAAACGCACTGAAGACAGGCCTAGAAACACAGTCCCCCACTCTCAAGATGCCTTGAAGCCCCCTTAGGACGAACATTTTCTTCAAAGTTTTTTACAAAGGCCCTGTTGGCCTATTTATTGCTTCTTTCCACAGACCAAGACCCCACTCAGAATTCTAGAGGGGTGCTCCTTCTGTTTATTGCCGATCACGCAACAACAACTGAACTTCGGCATACTCAAGGGGTAATTTTTGTGTTCCCTTTACACGAACGATGGTATGGTGCATATGTAAGTTATATGGGGGGAGATTACACTCTCCCCCGAAAGCTAATTGTTGGTCAGATATTTCATAATAATATGTCATGGCTAGATCTCATGTGGTGCTAATTTGGAATGTGCGGGGCCTGGGTAGCGGGGTGAAAAGGTTGGCTGTAACACATGTGGCTAAGCGCTTACGGGCCTCCATAATTTGTCTACAAGAAACGCATATGCATAAGGAGCAATCCGTACAATTCTCGGCTCGTATGTTCAGCAAACAGTTTCACTCTGCCTATTCCTCGTTCTCTCGGGGAGTGAGTATACTGATCCCCCAGGAGATTCCCTTTACTTGCTCACTCTCAGTAATAGATGACAATGGGAGATATATTTTTCCTAGATGCAACCTAGAAGGACTAGAATGTTTTTTAGCATATATATATATATATATATATATATATATATATATATATATATATATATATATATATATATATATATATATATATATATATATATATATATATATATATATATATATATATATATATATATATATATATATACACCTCCCTTCTCCGCAGAAGTCCTTAAAATTTTGGCAGGTTTTTTGGCCCACCATCCCAATGTCCCAGCCATCATTGTGGGCGACTTCAATAACTACCTAAACTTCCAGCTAGATAAATTTACGATGGCTCACCCCAATCGATTAAAGGCGGACGGCCCGACACCATTTGCCAATCTTCTAGTGGAGATGGGACTACATGATGTCTGGCGCCTAAAAAACCCTCACGCTAAGACTTATTCCTGCCACTCTGCATCACACAGGGGCCTCTCTAGAATTGACCTTGGTCTTTGCAATGAGGAAATGCTAGCTTTTATTGCTGATGCGCAGTATGAACCGAGGGCGGTCTCTGACCACTCGCCATACTGGGCCACTGTAACTACCCCTGGCCCCAGCAAGAGGAAACAATGGAAAATAAATCCAGTCTGGCTCTCCTTATTTACTACACCAGACCCAGTAATTACCGCTCTTGCGGATTTTATCACCATTAATAAAAACACAGCGTCCTCAGGTATGTACTGGGACGCCCTTAAGGCCTTTCTCAGAGGCCAGTTCATAAAAACAATTTCCTCCATAAAGACGAAGACCAAGGCCTGGGAGCTATTTGTCCTACAAGAACTAAGAGAGGCGGAGTCAGGGTACACAACACACCCAACTGACCAGACCGAACGGAGATGGTCGGAAGCACAAAAGTTAGCCAACCACATGACAAAATCGAAAGCAGAAAACAAACTTTCTTTTTGCAACAAAAATACTATTAGGAGGGGGAGAACACCGGACACATGCTAGCCATAATGGCCAAGTCCAGTAGAGGTCCCTCCTTCATAGCGGTGGTCCAGGACACCTTGGGCAAGGTGGTGACTACTCACCCAGGGTTGATGGCGACATTCCCAGCATTCTATATAGAAGTGTACTCCTCCAAGGTCTCCTCCGCTCCCACAGATATTCGGGACTTCCTCTCCGGGTGTACTCTGCCTTGCCTCGATCGGTCTGATAGGGACATGTTAAATGCCCCCCTCACAACCGACAAATTACTAGAGGCTCTGGCCCTCTCCCTTCCTGGTAAATCTCCAGGGGCGGACGGGCTGCTGGCAGAGGTCTACAAAAAATATGCTGACACCTTGCTACCACAATTAAAGCAGACCTTAATGGAGGCCCTAGAACTAGGTCAATTGCCCCCATCTATGACGGAGGCTACTATAATTCTAATACCCAAGCCAGGTAAAGATCCCCTCCTCCCGGACTCCTACAGGCCCATCTCCCTGCTAATGACAGACGTGAAACTTCTGGCCAGAGTATTGGCTACTCGTCTAGCATCTGTTATACAAAAGCTCATTCACAGGGATCAGTCAGGGTTCATTCCCTCCAGATCCACAGCACTAAATATAAGACGTGTGTTCCTCAATCTGCAGGTAGACAACCCTGTTAATAGGGCAGTACTATCTCTCGATGCTGCCAAAGCTTTCGTCAGCGTTGTGTGGCCATACCTGTGGGAGGTCCTGGAAAGGCTTGGATTGGAGGATAACTTCATTAGATGGATCCAGCTGCTCTACAAGAAACCCCACAGCCAGATTACGAATTAATGATGCTCTCTCTGACCCTTTCCGTCTTTACAGAGGCACTAGTGCTCATTGCCGCCCCTGTTGTTCGCTTTAGCCCTGGAACCATTGGCGGAGACGGTGAGAGCATCACCATTGATATCCAGATTTGTGAGAGGCCCTATGGCTGATAAAATATCGTTATATGCTGATGACACTCTCCTATATTTAGGAGATACATCCACCTCACTGCATAACGTGATGTCCCTAATCACGAAGTTTGGCACCTTTTCTGGATTCTCCATAAACTGCAGTAAGTCAGCCCTCCTACCCTTGGATGAGCTCCCAACATTATTGCCAGACGGCGCCCAGTCTCTTCAAGTTGTCTCCTTTAAGTATTTGGGGGTTCAGGTTACCCCGGACACCTCCAGATACCTGACCCTCAACTTACGCCCCATCATCACTAAGCTACAAGCCAAATGCAGTGCCTGGTGCAAGCTACCTATATCAATCACTGGTAGGGCCAATCTTATAAAGATGGTGTGGGCACCCCAGTTATACATACTGCATAACTCCCCGCAATGGATCCCACGTAGATGGTTTACACGCATTGACACTATATTTAGAAGCCTACTCTGGAAAAAAAAAGATTGCTAGAATCGCTATAGTAAGGACCAGGGGGGGACTGCCAGTCCCCAACATGAGACTTTATTTTCTAGCCTCACAGCTTCAACATCTGGGTGGCTGGGGAGGGGTGGATATCACAGACTCTATCTGCAGCTTACTATTCTCTGAAGCACAGGGCCTCTCCGCCGCTTCACATCTTGAGGCAGGTCTCCACCAGCTCCCTAAATCTATGCCTACCATACATTTACTATTCAAAATATGGGCCCTCATCAAACACAGTCTGGGCATGAGGGGCATCACGGTCCACATCCCACTGTGGCACAACTCTTGCTACAAGGAACTGCAGAAACTAGAGGGGTTTCAGTCCTGGGAGGCTAAGGGCATTCATTACATATCGCAACTCTATAACCAGACCATCCTTAAATCCTTCACTGACTTAGTTTGGGCTACCAAAACACAATTTTTATAGATACCTCCAACTTCGCCATGCTTTACAGTCGCAGACACAACTGGTCAGGCTGGAACGCATTGGAACACCCATTAATAACTGACATAGTTAAAGCACAGAATAAAAAAGGCATGATCTTGCAGATATATAGCACACTCTTATCAAGGACACAGGATGCAGCCAAACTACCGTGTAGACAAAGGTGGGAACAAGACCTAGGAGAGATTGGGGGCGAAGACTGGGAACTATGTTTACAGTCTCTGCCAACAGCATCAGTGTTGCCATCGCATAGGGTCTCCCAGCTATTCATCCTGCACGGAAGTTATCGCACCTCGGTGTTGCTTCACAGATGGGGCAGGAGGGAGTCCCCTCTGTGCCCCAGATGTGGGGGGGACGATGGAGACCTCATATACTTGCTTTGGCGCTGTCCCGAACTCTTCAGATATTGGAGGTCTGTAACTAATACCATATCATCTGTCTATCAAGCCACTGTATCGCTACACCCCGTCACCTGCTTGTTAGGTGCGGTTAATGAGGAATTCTTTACCCCTCCAACAAATGTGGCTGTTTTAAGATTATTGTATATTGCCCGCAAGCAGATAGCTCTTTTATGGCTATCACCGCACAGCCCAACAACGAAACGGTGGATTGAGCAGGTAAATAACACTCTAATAAAAGAAAAGCTGATGTATCAACACAGAAACGCGGTTAAAAAATAAAAAAAAATATGGCAGCCTTGGCTGGACACCCGGGCCTGGCACCACCCCAGCTAGTTCTCAATCGACTCCTTCAAATTTAACTCCCTAGATCCCTAAAACAATTGCTCATCACTCTCACCATATCACGATAAGTTTAAGGTTTTGAGTTTGATCATGGGACAATTGATTATTCCAAGTATCCCCTCTATTACTGACTGACCAGCGGTATTTACCGCTGCAACCCAATATGGTCTTGGTTGTGCTAAGAGGCTTCAGTTGGTTTGCTTTCCCGTTGGAAGGTAGTTGGTTCAATCTCAGTACCCTAGTGTATATGACTACCAGTGTGTCACTTAATCTGTTATCTGCTTATCAATGGAACGTACGGTGCTAAAAACAAGGAATGGGCTCATTGGTCATAGATATTTTAACAGAAATGTCATATCCTGGTTTTAAGTGCCTTATATCACCATCTGTATGCTATACTGTTATCGTTGTACACCCTGAAGAGATGTTCCTATGTCTGTTCTTATTGTACCTCTGATTTTGTGACACAATAAAAACCTTTCTGATTAAAAAACACAAAAAAAAAAAACAAACAAAAAACATATAGAGCACAATCAAGTATACATTGCTTTACTGCATTATAACTAAACTCTGGGGTCTACTGTTATTATGGAACATTTCTATCTCCTTCTAGATTCCATGTAGTTGTATCAAGGTTATATACAGTTGCAATAATTTATCTCTCGGCTGATATATTGATGTGGATTTTAATATATGTCTTTTCATATTTATTTAATACAAAATTATATATATATATACACATATACACACTCTGTTGTGAGAGTTTGTTGTGCCTAAAAAGTCCAAGGTCTTACTACCCGAACTCTTCTCAAGCTAATCAGGACGTGGCACTTTTTACTATGTGGAGTATCCACAGTACCACTCTGTGATGATACAGTATTTGTTGGCTAATCAGGATAATTGCCAGAACTCCGGCTGCAAGGCTCCAATCTCCGGCAGCCTGCTGACTGATCGGAGTGATGTCACTGTCACTCTCTGCAGTAAGAGAAGAGATTGGATTGGATAGCAGGAGGATGCTGCTGGTGGACTACAGAACTGTGGAGGATGAGTCTGTTCTGTCCTTTTCAATAGCAACTCAGTGTGGGTAGGAGGAGGACAACAGATTGAAGGGGTTTGTTCTCTTAGTCTTGATCTATTTTGTGGAACATTTTTCTTGACCAGTGATATGGTGAGGTGAAGGCGTCCTTCATTTGCTGGCAGGAGTTTTTTAAGAAGGTCAGAAAAGTAGGGTGGGGTGGGGGGACCATCAGAGACCAAGAGCCCCTATGAGCCCTAAAGCCCCCTCTTACCTCAGAGCCTTGCAGCCTGACTACCCCCTCAGAGGCCCCACAGCCCTTCAGCCCCACTAACCTCTCAGAGTTGTTCAGTCCTATTACTTCCTAAGGAGGCCCCTAAAGTCCTTCATCTACATTTCCTCCTCAGGGGTCCCAGAGCCCTTCAGATGAAGTAAACTCTCAGAGGCTCCCAGAGTCCTTTAGTCCCACTACCATCTCAGAGATCCCTCAGCTCATCTAGATTACTCAGAACCAGTTACAGATCTATTACGGTCACAAGGGTCACATGTGCAACCAAGACAGCAGGAAAGGGTCTTGCTGCCAAAGTAAAGGGTTCCAGGATCAGGGGAGGCTCCCCTGGTGATTGCCAATTAGGATTGCTGAGAACAGAATGTGCAGCACATTCAGCCTTTGCAGAGCCCCCTCCATGCAGAGCCCCCTTTGCTGTCTCTAAACTGCTCCCAGTACAGGCACAGCGCCCTCCAACATCAGCCAACTCCTATCCCCGCTCCTCCTCCACCAGACATAAGCTCCAAGTTCTCCATACTGATCAGACTCTGAGGGACCGTCACTGATGCCAGCTGCAGCGCCCGGGGCCTGGTGAGTGCCTGTATGAGGTGTGGGGGTCTTCTGTGTGTGTGGGGCCCTTGCGATGTGGGGGGGCAGGATCAATTCTGTGCACATCTCAAACTCCTCTCCTACATCTGCCAGCTGCTCTCTGGAGTTTCTGCCCAGCCCTCTGCCCCCCCCAACATCTATGTGCCCCTTCCAGGACTGCCCATATTATTGCCCCTTCATCTGTCCCACCCATTCCTATCCATCCTCCTCATCTCATCTCTCTGCCACCCTTACCCATAACCCCCCTCTGACTGGCACCACCAGTACAGACCCCTCCCCCATTCATACACCTCATCTCAGCCTTTGTCATCACTTGGGAATCTCAGTGTCTGCAATGTGCCATGTTTGGGGTCACCGAGAACAAAGAGCCTCACTGGGTGCTGCTGGGAGTGATCGGTGGAGGTGACCGCGGTGTGTGTAAATAGAAAATAAGATCTTATTACCTCCTCTGCTGTTACTTCCAGCAATGTCTTCTACTTCCTGCCGCATGGAACGTCTTGTCTTTATTCCAGATTAATTCCTGTTTGTATCTGAAATCACTTCCGGTCTGTATCTGACATCACTTCCTGTCTTTATTCCATAGAAACTTCCTGTCTGGATATGAGTGAGATCACCACCTGGTGGAGTTCAGAGGAACTGCAGCCCCGAGAAAGGTATCATAGTAACCACTTCTCTTTAAAATATCTTACTGAATTACCACAGAAGTTCAAATATAACACAAAAAAAATTAAGAAAAACCAGATACAGTTCTTATGTAACCAATTGTTTAACAAAGATATTTTTATTACATATAGAAAAGTCTTAAAGATACAGAACACAAGGTCACAACAAATGTATAGCTAATAAAACAGATATCCCCAAAACGGACCGTTTTGGTGAAGAAAATGCAAAAATACATCCAAAAGCATAAAAATGTATATCAATCCACTCATTATGAAGATGTAAAACATAAATTGCATGAATGTAATGTTCATCTAGGAATGGTGGTGGAGATCTCTCAAAGTAAGAACACTTCCTTGAATGTTTATATACTGTAAATAAAATTATTAATCCTGCAGTGAAAAAAAACTTTAAAGCAATAAATAATATATAAACTGGGTCATCCACTTCATCCATAAAGACATTGTGATTCCTGATCTTCTAGATCACATAGAAGGAGGACTCATCGAGGATTTCATACATTTGTTTGGAAGGATAGAAGAATCCTCAGAAGGGATCATGTAGGATGACAGGAAAGTCTCCTGACTGGTGAGATCATCCAAACATAATGATTACATCCATGAACTGGAGCTCGTTGGGGTGATAAAGCCAATCTGTAAACACTGTGTAGACGTTATCCAAGAACTCGGCACACTACAGGTGTGGGGAAAGTCTCAAGGTGGGTTTAGCCTGTCATTTATCATAGGTAGAAATGTCCACACATGAACTTCCACGGGACCACCAAGACTACATATATAACGTGTACAGAGTCCCAAGGACTCCAGGTGGATTTAGACTGTAATTAACTGCTTCCTGTCAGGCTTATAGGAGAATGACAGCCATGTGGGAGCTCACCTGTCCTGGGTGAACATCATATGAAGTCTTCCAAGTCTAGTAGCCATGCTGCAGCTCCACCAGATGACAGATCATTGTACCGGGCTGGTCAAAGTACTATGTGTTCTCTGTGACCAATCACAGTGATCACATGACAGTTGTGCACAATGAATGGCTATCATTCAAAGCCATTCACAGTGTACTATTGTGATGATCTCTGTGAACGGTCACAGTGATCACATGGTACAGACAGGGCCTATCACATCTGTACTATGTGATAGCTGTGACCAATCACTGCTATCACAGTAGTACACCCTGTGTCATTCATAAAAAATTTTCTTCTAAAAGTGATCATCAAAAAATAAATACAAAATAAAAAAGGTAAAATTTGAAAATAAGTTATTATTATTTTTTTTTTACATACTGCAACCAGTCAGCATCCCTAGTCACCACCACACCAGTCATATGATGGTGCTGTACTGCTCTGGTGATATAAAAATAAAAAATTGTAAAAAAAAATAAAATTATTCTTTATTTTCCATAAAATTGTGTGTATGGCCTCCTTCGGTCTAATGAGAACCTCCAGGGCCAGAGATAGCTGACATCCTTCTGAATATGGTGGGTTGGAAGGCATAGTGGATGCAAGGTAGTTAAAGTTATTGGGTGCCAGACACTTCTTGAATGCAAAAGAGATTTTATTTCTCTTAACAGAACTTTCGGGAGAGAGGGTTAGGGCCAGAACATGCTTAGGTAGTTGCAAGATTAATTGGCAGACTCCGAGACCTCAAAAGGAGGACAGCCATGCAGGGAAAGGCATCCAGAAAGACACTACATCTGCATGTATAGGAAGGCTGTCTCCTATGGCAACAGTCTTTAACAGCTCCTAACACAAAGCATAACAGTTCTTTCACTTCAACTACAATCACTCCTTGTAGTTCTTCAGCCCACTGAGCTCCCGGTCTCTCTCACTAGACCCTCTGACTTACTGCCACCGAATCCCTTGAGCTCATCCAATCTTCACGGTGGTATCTTCCTCAAGCGTCACCCCCACCTCTCTGCTGGGTCCCTAGCTTGGCACTCAAGATACCTCTCAAGATTCACCCCACTGGCCTGCTCAGTCCCTGGCTTGACACACAAGGCTGCTCTGCAAACGTCTCCTCTGCTGACTGGGTCCTTGGCTTGATGCCCACTGAAGCTTCCCGATTCTTTACCATCCCCTGTTGGTGAGAATACTGCTCAGGTACTTGCTTCAGTTACTCACTGTGGTCCCCGGTAACAAGGCGGACAGTCCCTTACTGGTGACAGTTTACCCTCTACCTCTAGCCATGACAAGTTCTCCAGAACCGTCACTTCTGGTTGGACTGCAAGCCGCAAACTCAACCCTGTGCTGCTCTCTTGCTTCTGGATAGGCCCTCAGACAGCCTAGCAGCCAGATGTGCCCGGGATAGGCCCAATCTCCAATACAACAATACAATACAACACATGTCCATCTAGACAGCCGTCCAGGTGGCACAGAACACCATTCACCTGACTCCACCCAAATATTTAGGCTCTCCCAACAGGCCAAGGGCTTCAAGAAAACCCCTGTCCATTGGCTGAGACACTCCATATACCCATAATCTGACCTTGTATTGCCCTTTTTGTATCTAATACCACCAGGTACCCGGCCACCTAGTGGCAGAAGAGAAAAGTGCAGCAATGCCAGACTTAGGGAGAAATTAATTGTTTTCTGGCAATTAGCCAAGGTAGCTACTGCTGACAGGTCAATTTAGGAGCATCCCTGCCTAAACTCCAGGGTGCTACATGTGAAAAAAACAACAACTTCAAAACACTCAGCATGCCCCTTACTAAATACCTTGGACTAGCTACTTTCAAAAAAGGGGTCATTTGGGGGGTATTTGTACTGTCCTTGCATTTTAAGGGCCTCAAGAAATGGGATTGCCATCAGTACATCTGGATTGATCAAATTTTAAATATATATACCATAGTTTGTAGACTCTATAACTTTTAAATAGATTAAATATTAACTAAATACACCGATTTTGGTTATTTTTACCAAGGAAATGTTGCAGAATATATTTTGGCCTAAATTTATGAAGAAATATTTTCTATTTACAACATTTTATAACAGAAACTAAGAAAAACATGTTTTTTTAAATATTTTCTTGTGTATATAACATAAGATAAAAAAACTTAGTGGTGATTAAGTACCACCAAAAGAAAACTCTATCTGTCTAAAAAATATGATAAAAATGTAATTTGGGCACAGTGTTGTATAACTGAGTAATTGTGATTCAAAGTGTGACAGCGCTGAAAGCCGAAAATTGGCCTGGGCAGGAAGGGGGTGAAATCCCATATATAAGGATTTCTACAGGGATCACCAAGACCATCTATGCATGGCTTGGATGTCACCCATATTACTAGGAGACCATAAATCAGATGACCATAAAAAGATATAAAAGTCCACTCACTGTCATGGAACTTCAGATTGAAGGAACTTCCTTCCAGTCACTCCATTCATTTTTTGCACATAAGGACCACGTTGGTGTTGATGGATCAGTAGCAAAAAATGAGAGCATGGGGGGAAGGGGGGGGGGGGGACAGAAGAAGGAGGAATGGATATTGGGTATTCCCCTTTATGGGACTTTAAAGGCACTTTACTCATATGACAATACAGATAGGTAAAAAAAAGGTGTTTTATTAATATCTATAACAATTAAAAACATTGAATACAGAATGTACATGGCCTATGCTACTAAAAGTACACCAACTGCAATGTAGGCGATGAAATAAAATGACATTCTCTACCCGTTTCAGAGTTAAATTGCACCTCCTTCATCAGGGATAAGGAAGATGCCAATTATCTATAATAGAATACAACAATCAGCAATAATATATACTGTACTGTATATACTAACAATGCATTGATATAAACAGTAATAGATCTCAAACTTACAGTCACTTGCATGGTATACATGTGACCATCAGTGTTAGATTAAAAAACAGACATGGTCTCAAAGGATTCCACTCAGTCCGCCCCTGTCATGGATGTCAGATAATATAAGCTGGATAGAAAAAAGAAGGAGGAGGAAGAGGAAGGAACCTTAGTCAAGGAGGGGGAATAGGAAGGGGGGGGGGGGGGAGAGAGGTGCTCCACAAATGGGGGTATTCACTCATAGTGTAACCACACAAGCACGGGGGGGGGGGGGGGCAGGAGACAGGGGATAGAACAAGATATGCACAGGGTGAACAAACAATAGATGAAAGTGACTTTACATTTTTCATCCTTTGCAAAGTGATCTTCTCTGCTGCTATGGTTCTTCTTTCTAATGCCACGTACACACGATCGGAATTTCCGACAACAAATGTTCGATGTCAGCTTGTTTTAGGAAATTCCAACTGTGCGTAGGCTCCATCTTACACACCGCAACTCCGATCTCTGACGGAGACTCTTTACCAAGTGATCAGTCGTGTCCAATCACGATGTAAATAGGAAGAGCCAGTGATCGGCTTTTCCTCTCTCGCGTCTGACAGACGCGAGTAGAGGAGAGCCAATAGGCTGCTCTCCTGACAGGGTGGGTCTGTGCTGATTGTTTATCAGCACAGCCCCCCCTCGGATTCTGCCCAGGACCACCATCATGCCGCCCAGGACCACCAGGATGGCCATCCACGCTAGACCACCAGGTATGCTCCCCCAAGACCCCCAAGGAAATACCAATCTGTGCCCAGGCAGCTGCCAATCAGTGCCCAATCATAATGCCTACCACTGCCAGTGCCACCAGGGATGCCTATCAGTGCCCATCAGTGCCATGTATCAATGCCCATCAGTGCCGCCTATCAGTGCCCAGCAGTGCCGCCTATCAGTGCCCAGCAGTGCCGCCCATCAGTGCAGCCTATAAGAACCCATCTTTGCAGCCTTTCAGTGCCCATCAGTGCCGCCTATCAGTGCCCAGCAGTGCCGCCTATCAGTGCCCAGCAGTGCCGCCCATCAGTGCCGCCTATCAGTGCCACCCATAAGAACCCATCTTTGCAGCCTTTCAGTGCCCATCAGTGTCGCCTATCAGTGGCCACCAGTGCCACCCATCAGTGCCGCCTATCAATGCCCATCAGTGCTGCACACTGTAGTCCACACAGAGCATATCCAAATCAGGACTGTTGCAATAATTGTGTAGAGAAATTCAAATGAACATTTCTTACAGTGTCATGGTGGTACATCACCGTAGAGGTGAGTATGACACTGTATTACTTTGCAAGGAAAAATCCTGGATATTCAGGTTAGGAACATTACAGCCTAAAGGACTGAACAATGAGCTAAGTCGCAGGGTTTTCTAGAGCCTTAGAAGAATATGATATCATCTTTGATCCCTAAATGGGAATATTTGATCTTCGGTTCTACCGATGATAGGCATAAAAACCTAGGGACTCAACCTCATTAAGCGCTATTCAGAATTTTTCTATTAGAACATTATCCTGTGTAGACATGAGACATGCATAAATGTTTGAACAAACAGATTGATAATGCTGTAAACATCTGTCTTCATTCCCCCTGTGTTTTAAATTTTACAATATGATTTGTCACCACCAGATGAGCCCTAGAATGAAGTTTAAACTTTTTTAATGCTTATGGGCATCTGCCCTTCAAAAAGATGTGGATATCGAACGTCGTACATCCTGAAATGCGTTGACATAGGCTTCATCATGCATTCCAGCAAGCGAGCGCAGCTTTGAGCCGCTCGCATGGACTGATTGGATGAGTTCATGGTACATTCACTGACGGGTTCCTTGACCTGACGTATCAACGTCTGTCAAGGTACTCACCAAGGCCGAGATGCTGAGAGCGGCTACCCTTGCAGCTGAGTGCACTTTACCCCTGGAAGTGGTACAGAGGGTATAGGGCACAAAGAGGCATGAGTCACCAGCAGGTAGATGGACTTGAGTGGGGATCACAGGTAGAGCTGGTACACCGTGCAGTGGTAGGCTTGGCACCAATCTGGAGTAATAGGCCCGGCTGAGACTCTAACCCAACGGATCCGGAAGTAGAGACAGGGGATAAGTCCTTGGAGAAAGCCGGGGGTCAAACACAGGTAATCCAGCAGAAGCAAGTTCTTAATACAAGCCAGGGTCATACACAGGAAGTCAGGCAGGTGAGACGGGAGAGAGAGACTTTAAACAAGCCGAGGTCAAACACAGGAGGCAGGTAAAGTAGAGGAGTCCATAGGCAAGCCAGGGTCAAAGTACTGGAGAAGATCAGAGCAGGTCAATCCGGGTCACAACAGGTAATCACAGGATAGCAGAACTTGAGACAGGAACACAGGAAGCTGAGAGACAAACCAGCAATTAGACAAGAGGCTGAGCAGCCTTTTATAGGCCAGCAAGGGGGTTTCATGTTATGCGTGCCTCAATGCACACGTGCCTGCGCCGTCACGCTGTATCGCACACCAGCATGCGCCGGAGAGCCATTCTACCAGGCACACGCAAAAGTGCGGATACTGGCAAGTCCGGCTTCTGCTATTTCTCGGACAGTGCCCCCCAAGGGGCAGCCTCCAGATGCCCAACTTGGCCAGTACTCCTGGTATCTTTTGTGGAAGGCTTGTACCAAACATGGGGCATGTAAGTTATTCGAAGGTTCCCAAGAGTTATCTTCTGGGGGGTAACCCTTCCATTTAATAAGATACTGGATTTGTCCACCCCTTTTTCTACAGTGCATTAAAGCCTCCACCTCGAACTCGTTTTCGTCTTCAATTTCAACTGGAGGAGGTGGTAATTCTTCTCTTCCTGAAAAAGGGCTGCAGACCACTGGTTTCAGCAATGATGCATGGAAAACATGATGTACTTTGCAGGGCTAGGTAGAGCTAATTCAAAAGCCAGGGGATTCACCACTTTCTTAACTTTGAAGGAGCCGATGAATTTTGGGCCCAATTTCCGTGATGGACATGGTAGCCTAAGATTAATGGCGGATAGCCAAACCTTGTCTCCTACTTTGAAGGTCGGGTTACTCCTTCTCCTCTTGTCATAGTACCTTTTGTAGCTGTCCTGAGCCTTATGCATAGCATCCTGGATCTGTTGAAAATTTGTTTGAATTAAACTTATTCGGTCTTGTATGGCAGGGATTGAAACTTCAGGGATATAATCAGGAAGGAAGGAGGGGTGAAACTCATAATTGGCCCAAAAAGGAGTTTGATTGGTGGCTGTGTGTATGGAATTATTGTAGGCAAACTCGGCACAAGGAAGAATAAAAGCCCAGTTGTCTTGGCAGCAAGAACAGAAGCAGAGAAGGTATTGTTCTAAGGTCTGATTCGTCTTTTCTGTCTGGCCATTACTTTGAGGGTGATATGCTGAGGAAAGGCAGGTTTTGATTCCTAAAGACTTTCAGACGTCCTTCCAGAATTTGGAGGTAAATTGAACTCCCCTATCTGACACGATATTGTTAGGTCCCCCGTGAAGCCTCACCACTTCTTTAATGAACATGTTTGCCGTATCCAAGGCAGAGAGAGTGCCAACCATGGACAAAAAGTGTGCCATTTTTGAAAGACGATCGACTATTACCAGAATCGTAGTGAACCCTTCAGAGGGAGGCAGGTCAAAGATAAAGTCCATAGAAACTTCCCTCCAGGGTTGTTTGGGGATGGGTAAATGGCTTAGCAGGCCCCACGATTTAGTGTTGGACCCTTTGCTGCATTGGCAGGTAATACATGATTTATCATTCTAAGGATTTTTGTACTCCAAAATGTGCTGCAAGCTTGTGATCATGAAAAGTCTTTAGGACTTTGAGTCTTACTTGTTGTGGGATAAATATTTTATTCTGAGCCCATAGCAGACCAGCCTGTTTCTCCAATGAAAATACCTCTGGTTCTGTACACTGGCTGGAGGCCTGTTTAATGGCAGTCTTTAGATCAGGCTGAATGAGAATAAACAAATGTTGTGGAGACAGGATGGTACTAGGTTCCGCTGTCTGGGGGGTCTCTGGGAACAACCAGGAGAGTGCATCCACTTTTTCATTCTTGGAGCCAGGTCGGTATGAGATGTGAAATTTGAACCTGGAGAAAAATAATGCCCATCGGGCTTGTCGGGGTCTTAGGCATTTTGCTGTCCTGAGGTACTCCAGGTTCTTATGATCCATGAAGATCATGATAGGATGGGACCCACCCTCAAACAGATATCTCCACTCTTCCAGAGCGAATTTGATGGCCAGCAGCTCTCGGTCACCTATATCATAGTTCCTTTCAGAAGGGCTTAACTTCCGAGAAGCAAAAGCCACAGGGTGAAGAAGGGCTTTATGACCTTGTCTTTGGGACAAAATGGCTCCTGTAGCTGTCTCCGAAGCATCCACTTCCAACACATAGGGTAAGGCCAGGTCTGGGTGTTGCAGTATTGGAGCGGAAATGAATAGATTCTTTAGTTTGTCAAAGGCTTCTTGGGCTTCTTGGGACCACTGGAACCAATTTTGCAGGCGGGTCAACTGAGTAATGGGAGAAATAATTGACGAGAATCCCTTTAAATCTGTGGTAAAAATTGACGAAGCCCACAAATCGCTGGACTCCTTTTTTATCCAAGGGGGCTGGCCACTCCTGGATTGATCTTACTTTTTGCGGGTCCATTGCGACCCCCTCTGTGGAAATGATAAGCCCTAGGACCTGGATAACTGTGTTTTGGAACTCACATTTTTCCCCTTTGACATAAAGTCTGTGTTTTCTGAGAACTGTGAGTACTTTTTTCACATAGATTTTCTGCAGCTCTAATGTGGTAGAAAAGATGAGGATCTCGTCAAGGTAAACAATTACGAAGTTGTCCAGGTACTCTTGGAATATGTCGTTTACAAGATGTTGAAAAGTGTCCAAACCTGGACCTGAAGGCTGTCTTCCATTTGTCCCCTGCATGAATCTGAATGAGGTTGTAAGCACCTCATAAGTCTAGTTTGGTAAAGATTAGGGCAGTTCGGAATCGTTGAAACAGTTCTGGGATGAGAGGAAGCGAGTAGCGATTTTTAATGGTAATTTTGTTGAGTTCTCTATAGTCCACCCAAGGTCTTAAGGTGCCATCTTTTTTTTCAACAAAAAAAATACCCACTCCAGCCAGGGAAGAGGATGGGCGGATGAAGCCATTTTTTCGAGATTTTCATCAATGTAATGCCCCGTACACACGGTCGGATTTTCCGATGGAAAATGTTCGATGGGAGCTTGTTGTCAGAAATTCCAACCGTGTGTAGGCTCCATCGGACATTTTCCATCGGAATTTCTGTCACAAAAAATTTGAGATCTGGATCTCAAATTTTCCGACAACAAAATCTGTTGTCGTAAATTCCGATCGTGTATACACAATTCCAATGCACAAAGTTCCACGCATGCTCGGAATCAAGCAGAAGAGCCGCACTGGCTATTGAACTTCATTTTTCTCGGCTCGTTGTACGTTACCGTGTTCTTGGTGATCAGAATTTCCGACAAGATTTGTGTGACCGTGTGTATGCAAGACAAGTTTGAGCCAACATCCGTCAGAAAAAATCAATGGATTTTGTTGTCGGAATGTCTGATCGTGTGTACAGGGCATAAGACCAGAGGGATTCCAACTTTCAGATAATGGAAATATACGGCCAAAAGGAATCTCCGAGCCTGGTAAAAGTTTAATAGGACAGTCATAAGGCCAATGAGGTGGCAATTCGTCGGCTTTCTTTTTATCAAAGATGTCCATGAATTTGTGGTAAGCCAGGGGAACATGCTGGAGGTTATCAGATACAGGCTGTATAGTCAGGCAGGAGGCTGATTCACTGGGAACTGGAACAAAGCAATGTTGAGAGCAGTAGGCAGAAGAGAAGGAGACTTCTTTCTTACTCCAATTAATCTGAGAGTCATGGGCTTGTAACCACGGGAGTCCCAAGATGATGGGGAACATGGGTGAGCATATGATGTCAAAGCAAAGAGACTCCTGATGGCCGGAGTCTGTGATGGTGAAAATGGGTCTAGTTTCTCGGGTAACGGGTCCTAAGCAGGGTAGGGACCCATCAGCCAAGTGTATCTGGAGGCTTTGCTTCTTGTCTTGAAGAGGGATATGCAGTCTTCGGGCCAGGGATGCGTCCAGGAAGCAGCTGCATGCCCGAGTCAATGATGGCCAATAGCCGGATCTCCTCTTCCATCACCTGTAGGGGGACAGGGAGGACAAGGTGAGATTGAGCAGAACCAGCGATCTAAAAGTTAATGGCATACCGTGGACGTGACTTACTGGGTCTCACTGAACAGTTGCGTAAGAAGTGGCCTGCTCCTTCACAGTAAAGGCACAGGTTGGCTTGTTGCCGGCATTGTCTTTTGTCAGGAGTGAGTGCGGACCAGACTAGACCCAGTTGCATAGGTTCACTTTCAGAGGTGGAAGAAGAAGAGGGAACAGGGGAAGGTGAGTGAACTGGAGGGATCCTGGGTAGCATCCAGGTAGGCCGTGAGGATTGGAAACATTCAGAGCGCGTTCCAGCAAGCGCCTGTCTAATTTTATGGCCAGTTGAATCAAGTCTTCCAGGGAGGTAGGAGTTTCAACCCATGCCAGCTCATCTTTAAGTGCTTCTGAAGGGCCCTGACAGTACTGATATTTGAGAGCAGCCTCATTCCATCCTGTATCCGCTGACCATTTTTGGAACTCGACAGTGTAGTCTTCCACTGGTCTTTTCCCTTGAGACAGGGTGTGCAGGATGGTTTTGGTGGTGGCTGTGCACTGGGGATCATCGTAAAGTTGTGCCATAGACTCAAAGAAAGTTGCCACAGAGTTTAATAAGGGGCTTTTTTGCTCCAGGAGATTATGGGCACATTCTTGGGGCTCTTCTGACAGCAAAGAGACAATGAACCCCACTTTTACTGTTTCAGTAGAGAAAATCCTAGGATGGAGGGCCAGATATAACAAAAATGCCCTTAACTTCTTTCGGTCCCCCGAGAACTGCTCTGGAGTGGGGACCCTTGGTTCAGGAAGTGTCATCACTACTGCAGGGGCTGTATTGGCCCGATCTTGTGAAGAGGATGCCCCACTGGAAGATGCCGGAACTGAATCTACAGAAGCAAGGGAAACACTATCAGGTGCTGGAGACGGGCTTCAATTTGGAAATAGCCCTCTTGTAACCTCTAGACTGCCTGTGTGAGAGCTGTAACCTGCTGGCACAGAGCCTCAAGGGGGGACCCCGCTCTGTCGGCCTCTGACATGGCTGGTTTGTACTGTCAAGGTACTCACCAAGGCCGAGATGCTGAGTGGCTCCCCTTGCAGCTGAGCGCACTTTACCCCTCAGAAGTGGACAGGGAACCCGAAATACTCAGCGGCTCCGGAGGAGGAGTAATTTTTGTGGTGTAAGCTTTCTCAAACACTTAGTGGTCTATTAAAAAAAAAAAAAAATGAATGTGACCAGCATTCGCCCAGCCGAGCGTTTTTGAACTTAACCAAATGTGAGTGAATAACCTACATTTATTGGGGGTTTACGAATACGCAGCAATCTTGCGCAATGATGTTTTTTATCTCTGTGAGCAACCTTTTAGAATTCATCAAATTTGGGAAAAAACAGACCATTTGAACCACGGGAATCCACAAACTCATCGGAGTGGGGATCCATGATCTAGAGAGTGTTATATGATGTATTAATTTCCTGAATCCGTTTACTCTGTATAGAGATTGTTAAGCAGAATAAAATTCTCAGTAAAATTACAAACTCCATAACAATAAAATAAATGACAATTTATTCACAGTCAAGTCACTAACAATCACCTACAGTATATGTAAGTCTGATTTATTGTAAGACATAGAGAGAGTTAGTTTAATATGATGTAACTAACTACACACTAATTAGACTAAAAATTTCAACCTAGGAAGACTTAGAGAATATATTTTCATTCAGTAGGTACCATCTCCACTGTCTCAGTATAAAAGTAGTTGGACTATACCAGCAGACAACAAAGTCCACACAATCAGATCTTCAGTTTCAGTGTATGTCTATGGAAATCAGCTCTCCAAGGATCTTAAAGGCGAAGTTCCAGTCATATTTTTGTGTAGCTGCTGACTTTTACTAAACAGCCACTCACCTGTCCCACTGTCCAGCAGTGCACTCACCAGTGCTGTGTTGTCCCTGTGTCCTCCCTCCACGGCGCCGGCATCTCTACTATGGGCACCTGGGTGTAACAGCTTGTGGCTTCACAGCTGGGTGCCCACTGCCCATGCGTGAGTGGCGCTGCGCTCCATGACTGGTCCCAAAGTCTTCTAGGACCTGTCATATGTACCAGAAGACCTCCGGAGGGAGAGCTTCTGCTTCCAGTTGCCTCGGCGACCCGAACAGAAGTGGGAGCAGGTACCTGTCAAGTTTGGGTACCTGCTCCCCCCTCCTCCCCAAAAGCTCAGTTTCACAAACAGGAGGCGGGGAGGAGGCCTTAAAGCAGAAGTTGCACTTTTGGGTGGAACTCTGCTTTAAGTTCTGATTTGTGATACTAAGTTCATCAGAAGTTCATTCTGAATATATCATTAAGAATCCATATTATTTATAATGAAATACAAAAAAAAAAAAAACCTGACAATGTTTGTGGCATGTCTGGCATGGGTTACCCATTGGGTCTAATTCTTCTATTATGACAAAAAATGTATTTAACCAATAAAAGGTAATGACTCTGGGAAGGACACAGGGGGACCTGGAGGAGACTGAAGGAGGACATGGTTGGACCAAAGGAGGAGCCAGATAGCCGGGAAGGACACAGGGGGACCCAGAGTAGGACACGGGGAGCACAGAGGGGGACAGACAGCGGTGATTGGGGCGGCGGCGGGGGCAGTTAAAAGCACCAATCTCCCTGACAGCCATGGGAGGGAGAGGAGGAGAAGAGGCTGTCAGAAAAGCTATACAGGGAGATCAGTGCTTGTAAATCCTCCCCACCGATCACCCCTGTGGCTGCCCAAGTATCAAGACAAGCATCAGAATATTTACACGAGTACAAGTACTCCTGCAAATGCTCTGTATCAAAACCGATACTAGTATCGGTATCAGTGCAACCCTAGTAATATCTGACCTGCAGAACACTGCCATCTTGTGGTTAATTAACAGTCAGCAATCAGCAACAGTGCCATGGGTAACAGAAAGGTAATGACTCCTTTTTTATTATTCTCCTGCTATCAATGGCCAACACGGTACAACACTTCATCCATGTCTTTGGTGATCTCTGATCTCCTTATCAACTGTTTCTTACATGATGAAGATCAGCCATGGAGTATATCTGAGGTGTATATCAGGGTGTGCTTCTTCCCCACATGAGAGCTGTGATGTCCAGCAACATTCATATAGAAGACATTTCCCACGCTCAAGGCACTAATACATCTCGAAGGTTGTGTGGGATCCCTGATGTACAAGACAGGACTTCAGTGAGGAACAATTCCCTCACTCAGGACAGGAAAGTGGATTTTCCTCCGTATGAGATCTCTGATGTCTGTAAAGATTGGACTTCTGTGAAAAACATTTCCCGCACTCAGGACAAGAATACGGTTTCTCCCCCATGTGAAGATCTCTGATGCCTGTAAAGATGAGACTTGTGCGAAAAACATTTCCCGCACTCAGGACAGGAATACGGCTTCTCCCCCGTGTGAGATCTCTGATGTGTGGAAAGATGAGACTTGTATGGAAAACATTTCCCGCACTCCGGACAGGAATACGGCTTCTCTTCTGTGTGAGAATGCTGATGTGTGTAAAGATGAGACTTGCGGGAAAAACATTTCCCGCACTCAGGACAGGAAAACTGCTTCTCCCCTGTATGAGATCTCTGATGTGTGTAAAGATTGGACTTCACTGAAAAACATTTCCTGCACTCAGGACAGGAATATGGCTTTTCCCCGGTGTGAAACCTTTGATGTCTGTAAAGGCTGGACTTGTCTGAAAAACATTTCCCGCACTCAGGACAGGAATATGGTTTTTCCCCTGTGTGAAACCTTTGATGTCTGTAAAGGCTGGACTTGTCTGAAAAACATTTCCCGCACTCAGAACAGGAATATGGCTTTTCCCCTGTGTGAGATCTCTGATGTTTGTAAAGATTGGACTTTTGTGAAAAACATTTCCCGCACTCAGGACAAGAATATGGCTTCTGCCCCGTGTGAGATCTCTGATGTGTGTAAAGATTGGACTTCTGTGAAAAACATTTCCCACACTCGGGACAGGAATACGGCTTCTCTCCTGTGTGAGATATTTTATGCACATTAAATTTAGATCTAGAACTGAAACACTTCCCGCACTCAGTACAGGAAAAGCTCTTCTCTGTTGGAAGGACGGCACTGTCCCTCACAGTCTGAGGTTCCTCAGAATAAGAGGAATACGATGGTCCATCTACACTGTGTGGTGCCGGATGGACATTTGAGGTAGCCGGGTTTTCTCCTGGACTATACTGTGTGATGTCCTCATCTTCTACTTTACAGTCTGGAGACAAAGTGAGACAATCTTCTGAGGTTTTCCTCATCTCCCGTCCATCTACTAAAATAGAGATAAAAAGATTATTACTAGACATGAGCAGATTGGTTCCCCTAAACCAGGACTCCGCCCACATCAGGCAGCTTTGTCTCTGAGGATCTTACAATTCCCCCCTCAAGGTAACTAGTAAATGGGTCCTCTGATCTCCTACCAGTCCATTTCTTTATTCATGGACCTTAGTCAGAGAGTGAGGAAACAACGAGAACTTTCTTTTATAGGAGTAATAGTGATGAGGCGATTATAGGATGAGTGTCCCCTCCCCCTCTATCACTCATTGCCATATTCCCAAAACAAGAAATCCTGCACTTCCTTATTTAGTTAATGATTTAGTCATGAATAACAGCGGGGCTGAGCCCCACCAGAAGTCAGAGAGTGAGGATGAAGGGAGAACAACCAAGATGAAGACTGGACTGATCCTGAAGACCACCATCATTGGGCAATTGACTCCTCCTTCATTATCACTTTCTGTTTAAGGTTCCAAAGTTTGAGAATGTTATCACATTATTAACATGTAAAAGTCTGTGCTCCAATCAAATCATCAGACATAAAAAGTCCAGATGGTAGGAAATGGGTGTAACAAAAGAGAATACATATTATGTTGATATATAGCAGTGGGTAGAGGGGAGAGAGCAGAAGTCAGGACTATGAGGTTGAAAAAAGATACCAGTCTATCCAGTTCAACTTGTGTGGGTGTGTGCATGTGTTTATGTCAATAGTAAATTGTATATCCCTGTATGTTGTGATCGTTAAGGTGCCCATCCAATAGTTTTCTTTTTAACTATCGATGCCCCCTGCTGATACCACTGCTTGTGGAAGAGAATTCCACACCCTTACCACTCTGACAGTAAAGAACCCTCTACGGAGGTATAACCGCTTCTCTTTTAATATCAGTGAATGGCCATGTGTCTTTTTTTTGTTTTTTGTTTTTTCTTTATGCTAGGGTCACTAGTAAGATATTTGTATATGGCTAACATATCCCCTCTCAAGCGTCTCTTCTGCAGAGGGAATAAGTTCAATGCTTGTAGTCTTTCCCCATAGCTGAGATCCTCTAGTCCCTTTTTTTAGCTTTGTTGCCCTTCTCTGGATTATCTCCAGTTCCAGCACCTCGTTCCTGAGGACTGGTGCCCAGAATTGGCATACTCAAGATGTGACGAGAGTCTTGTAGAATGGGAGAATTATCGGTGTATCTCTGGAGTAAATCCCCTTTCTATGCATGCCAATATTCTGCTAGCTTTGCTCACAGCAGCATTACATTGCTGAGCCTGTCATCTACTGGGACCCACAGGTCCTTTTCCATCCTGGATCCCCCCAGAGGTTCTTCCCCTAGTGAATAACGTGCGTACATATTTTTAGCACCCAAATGCATTACTTTACATTTTTCCACAAAAAACCTCATTTGTCATATAACTGCCCAACCCATTATTTTATCAAGGTATTCCTGTAAGGTTTCCACATCTTTTTGTGAAATTATTGCCCTGCTTAGCTTTGTATCATCCCCAAATAGAGATTGAGCTTTTTATCCCATCCTCTATATTATTTATGAATAAATTAAACAGTATTGGTCCCAGGACAGATCCTTGTGGTACCCCACTAACCACACTGGACCATTCCGAGTATTCGCTATTTATCACCACCCTTTGGACTCGCCCCTGTAGCCAGTTTTCAAACCAGGTACTCACCCGATGATCCATGCCAACAGACCTCAGTTTGTACAGTAAAAGTTTGTGGGGAACTGTATCAAATGCCTTTGCGAAATCCAGATACACCACATCTACAGGTATTCCTTTATCTAGATGGCAGCTCACTTCTTCATAGAATGTTAATAGATTGGTCTGGCAAGAATGATCCTTTATGAATCCATGCTGATTACCACTAATGATACTGTTATTATTGCTAAAATCTTGGATATAATTCTTTATCACCCAAAAACTTACATACTATTGATGTTAGGCTAACTGGCCTGTAGTCCCCAGGAATATATCTTGGCCCTTTTTTAGATATTGGTGCTACATTGGCTTTTCTCCAATCAGCTGGTACCATTCCAGTCAATAAACTGTCCATAAAAATTAGGAACAATGGTATAGCTTTCACCTGACTGAGTTCCTTTAGGACCCTCGGGTGTAAGCCAACTGCTCCTGGTGACTTATTTGTGTTACGTTTTTCAAGTCTATTTCTGATACTGGTTTCTGTTAGCCATGATGGTACTTTCTGTGACGTGCTTACTAACATTACAACCCTGGTCACTTTATCCCCCTTTTTCCTTCATGAAAACTGAGAAGAATGACTTTAAAACCTTTGCCTTCTCTTTGTATTTTGTAACCAAATTTCCTTTATTATCCTTTATGAGGCCATTATGTTCTGGTCTCACTTTCTTACTGTTATTATATTAATAATATTTATTGGAATTATTTTTACTCTTCTCCGCTATGTGCCTTATGTGGTCTATTTTAGCCGCCCTGATTGCGTTCTTATTGCTTTGCTTGTATTCTTGGAATGCTGACAATGACCCCTCAGCCTTAAAAACATTTAAAACCCTTTTTTGTCTTTTATATGCATTTCTACATTATAGTTTAATGACCCAGTTTTAATCTTAGCTCTTTTATATTTATTTCCCATTGGAAAATACAGGCCAATACCTTTTTTTAGTATGCTCTTAAAGCAGTGTTCCTATTAATATATCCCATTTAATATCATGTAGAATAGAGTGTGTGACAGACTCACCCGGGACAGAGGCTTTTGGAGGGGACTGAATGCCAGCCTCTTGCCTACCGATTATGGGCCCTGGCATTTGGGGGAACAGTGCGCTATGTGAGCTGCATGCCTGGGGACCCTTGAGGTGGTGTTACTTTGGATTTGGGTCCATGTCCCCAGTAGTACACACAGACTCTGAGAACCCTGCGTATGCCATATTGGAAATGATGACTGGGAGGGTATGTCTTGGATTACTTAAAATGGGACAGTAATATTTATCCACAATATCTCCCAGGATATGTAAAGACTATTCTTGGGTTGTTTGATCCTGAACTCCACATGTTAGTTGAGAGAGCTGATCACATTGGCCTGTAGAACTGGGTAGGAGCCGGACAGTCTACTCCTCCTATAGGTTGTTGACTACTAGGCTGAGGAGGGGGGAGATCATTGCTTGTAGTTAATTGTAATTAGCTCCTGCTATTGTGTTTATACTACTGTGTGAAGCTCGGTGACAACATGTCTGTCCTAAAGATCATGTCTCTGAGTCACCTAGTCTGGGTAAATGATTTAGTAAACTAGCTCATGTTAATTAGGTTTCTGGGTACAGTTGTATTGTTAGAGTAATATGAGCAGGAGGGGGGAACCTCCTCTTTAACGGTATATAAAGACTTGTAATTTTGGTTCTAATAAATTATTCCATGTTAGCAGCTAAACAAGTGTCATCTTGTTTTGTGCTTGTGAGTGGTTGGAATATCTGATATCTAGATTCAGACTGGGAGGAAGTGGTATACTGACGGAAGCACTCAGCGGAGTGTGGGATAGGATCCGTTACAGAGTGTAGTTTAGGGAGTTGTCTCTTTTGAAATGTGTATTTGTATTTCCCTTTTGTTTCCTTTTACAGCATATAGTACTATATAGAATCAGAATTAAGTCATGTACAACATAGAGTATATAATACAGGAGTCAGGACTATTTAATGTACAACATAGAATATATACTGCAGGAGTATGTAATGTACAACAGGGTATATAGTGCAGGGGTCAGGACTATGTAATGTACAATATAAAGTATACAGTGTAAGGGTCAGGACTCATAATATTGGTATTCAGGAATCAGTTGAAGCTTAAATGTTCACATGAGACAAGTTGCAAAGGTCTCACACCACTGCCTTCCATCCCTAGGGATGGGTTCAGGCGTGTTCGTATTCTAGTAACAACTCACCTGAGCAATCCCACCAGGAAAACGTCACTGCACACCGCCAATCATGAGCCAACTAGTCAGGGTGTGTGTATGTACACCTGCAGGCTGGGAAGTGCCTCACTGCCTATGATTGTCAGTGTGCATGTTCGGCTTTTTGGCGGGATTGCTCATGTGGGTTGGGACTAGGATCCAAACACACCTGAGCCCACCCCTACCCATCTCCTGAGACTGCACTCAGTGACTTGGGTCTGAGACTATACAGACATATCCCTCCACCCGGCACAGCCAGCAAACAACAGAGCAAGTAACCCCGGGAGAAGTGTTCTGTCAGAGATCTTGCTAGACCAGGCCATGGGACAGAAGACCCAAAGCACATACCCATGGTCAATCAAAACCTATGGTAAAATCAACATTTTGCTACCAGCTGAACCCCCGAATCTACATAAATCTAGATACATAAATTGTGTCCGAAGCACAGCAAAGGAAGATTATCCAAGAGAAATACAGGAATACAGGACAGGGAACACAGCTCAGGAAAGTGACCAGGGGATTACAGGCTTATGTCACCCAGACCTTGCCATACTCTGGACCAATCAGTGAGCAGTATGGGTGGAGAAATGCATTTAGTGTTAATGACCCACCTGTACTGATCTCTGTAGGAGTGTCCTCCTCTATAAATGTCCCCGTTATTCCATCCTCCTCCATAGACTGCTGATCATCCCTCACATACCTCTCTTCTTCTTCTGCTTTAACCTCAAATTCTATATCGATTGGATCTCCACTCTAAATCAAGAAAATGAGAGAGAATATCATCTGAAAGATATAAGCTTTATTATTGTGATATCACATAAAAAATTCACACATCATCTCTACGCGTCCTTTTTCTAGATGTTCCGTCCCACCAACCTTGTAACAGTGAGGGATGGTGTGATCTTCCTGTGTGGAATCCCGGGAATACAGAGGACGGGGACATCTCTCTGGTGGGTTCCTGGTATTAGGTGGCTCCATCATATCTTTGTATCCTTCTGATAACTCCTCCATCACTCCATACTCCTCATCCTCCTCTTTATACTCTTCTTTAACATCAATATTATCATCCCCGAGGTTTCCACTCTGCAATATATAATAAACCATTAATTGTAGTAAACATGCTGTGTATAAATCAGAACTACCAATAATTGTCAATCATCTACCTGATGATGGTGGGGGATGGTGTGACCTTCCTGTGTGGAATCCCGGGAATACAGAGGATGGGGACATCGCTCTGGTGGGTTTGGGTAGCTGGATGACTCCACCATGGTGTCCTGGTACAGATCTTTGTGTACTTTTAGAAACTCTGACTCCTCCATCACCCCATCCTCATCATCCTCCTCTTTTATCTCTTCTTTAACTTCAACATTGAAATCTCTCAGGTTTCCACTCTGAATATATAATAAAAATGACATCAATGGTAACAATGCAGATAATGTACAGATCCTAATGATACTATCAGTGATTGTTCCTCATCTACCTGATGATGGTGAGGGATGGTGTGACCTTCCTGTGTGGAATCCCGGGAATACAGAGGACGGGGACATCTCTCTGGTGGGTTCCCATTACTGGATCCATCTGTAGGAAACACACACACTGACTGAATACATTGTTTCTGTGTGTTTATTAGATGATGGGGGGTCTAGGTGGACCCTCCGTACTGCTCTCTCCTTTACAATAAAGTCTCCTCTTACCCGGTGATGTGAGGGGCGGCTGATTGTCCATCATGACGTCCTTGTAGAGATCCTTGTGTCCTTCTAAATACTCCCATTCCTCCATGGAGAAATAGACAGTGACATCCTGACACCTTATAGGAACCTGACACACACAATGATACAGTCACCATCCAGACACATCCCTTGTCTGTTACTGGATAATGTCCCAGAATTCCCAGCACCGCTCACCTCTCCTCCATGATCTCTCTGGTGACTTCTAGAATCTTCTTTGTATTTCTCTATTCTATCAGGGAGGGAGGTGGAGGGAATGTAATGGTCATATGATCTCAAGACTTCAGAGGGGGGAAAATCTAGATCTGAACACAAATAGTAAAATAAAAAACTAAGAAGATATTCTCTGAACAATCCGCACCTCACCATTCAGGTCTCCATTTTATTAAAGCCTCACTTCAGACTGAGGTATAAATTTACCCACACAGGACCCCCCACACTATGCAGGTTAAAAGCTTGTTGCAGGCATTCTGACATCATTACATACAATGCAGGACCAACAGCCCCACTTTGCAAGTGAGGATGGAAAGGGTCCGCCCACATCCTATAAGCTTCAGAAAAAAAGCCAGATGGAGGGACATTGTGAGGAGGAGCTGTGAGGTCAATGTGATGTCATAAGACATATAGACTCTGGATGGAGGGAAATTTTGGATGGGGAGATTTGAGGGATCCTCTATATGAGGTTCCTGTGAAAACCAAATCATTCTTTTGGGTGTGTCCTACCGAAACTGAATAGTGAACTTTGACCTTTACCATACAGAAATCTGTCAGGAATCTGTGAAAGTAAGCTCTCATTTGATCAGGTGACGTGCGGAGGAACGGAGTGTAAATATCGGACAATTTTCTCCAGAGCTCCTAATGGTGGGGATGGATTTTGCTGAGTGCTGGTGCCAAGTTTCCACCCCCCAGGATCACTGCAGGTGTGGAGAAAAGCTGTGTAAGAGGATATGGAGGAGAGACGAGGAGGAGATCCAGGAATCAGGATAAAGGTCAGGACTAGGGATGAGCCGAACACCCCCAGGTTCGGTTGGCAGGAGAACATGCAAACAGGCAAAAAATTTGTTCGAACACGCGAACACCATTAAAGTCTATGGGACACGAACATGAATAATCAAAATTGCTCATTTTAAAGGCTTATATGCAAGTTATTGTCATAAAAAGTGTTTGGGGACCTGGGTTCTGCCCCAGGGGACATGTATCAATGCAAAAAAAAGTTTTAAAAACGGCCATTTTTTCGGAAGCAGTGATTTTATTAACCACTTAAGGACCGCCTCACGCCGATGTACGTCGGCAAGGCGGCACGGGCAGGCAAAATCACGTACATGTACGTGATTTGCCTCCCGCGGGTGGGGGGTCCGATCGGACCCCCCCCCGCCGCCCGAGGCGGTCCCGTTCTGTCCCCCGGCGATCAGAGACGAGGGGGAGGCCATCCGTTCGTGGCCCCCCCCTCGCGATCGCCGCCGGCCAATGGGAACACTCCTTTGCTGCTGTATGCTAAACAGCAGCAAAGGAAGTGATGTCATCTCCCCTCGGGTCGGTAGTTTCCGTTCCGGCCCGAGGAGAGACGACATGTGAGTGAGTGCACCAACACACACACACAGTAGAACATGCCAGGCACACTAAACACCCCGATCCCCCCCCCGATCGCCCCCCGATCCCCCCCCAATCACCCCCCCCTGTCACAAACTGACACCAGCAGTTTTTTTTTTTTTTTTTTTTTCTGATTACTGCTGTGTCAGTTTGTGACAGTTACTGTGTTAGCACAGTTACTGTTACCCCCCTGTAGGTCTAGGGTACCCCCCTAACCCCCCCTAATAAAGTATTAACCCCTTGATCACCCCCCGTCACCAGTGTCGCTAAGCGATCATTTTTCTGATCGCTGTATTAGTGTCGCTGGTGACGCTAGTTAGTGAGGTAAATATTTAGGTTCGCCGTCAGCGTTTTATAGCGTCAGGGACCCCCATATACTACCTAATAAATGTTTTAACCCCTTGATTGCCCCCTAGTTAACCCTTTCACCACTGATCACCGTATAACCGTTACGGTTGACGCTGGTTAGTTTGTTTATTTTTTATAGTGTCAGGGCACCCGCCGTTTATTACCGAATAAAGGTTTAGCCCCCCGATCGCCCGGCGGTGATATGCGTCGCCCCAGGCAGCGTCAGATTAGCGCCAGTACCGCTAACACCCACGCACGCAGCATACGCCTCGCTTAGTGGTATAGTATCTGAACGCATCAATATCTGATCCGATCAGATCTATACTAGCGTCCCCAGCAGTTTAGGGTTCCCAAAAACGCAGTGTTAGCGTGATCAGCCCAGATACCTGCTAGCACCTGCGTTTTGCCCCTCCGCCCGGCCCGGCCCAGCCCACCCAAGTGCAGTATCGATCGATCACTGTCACTTACAAAACACTAAACGCATAACTGCAGCGTTCGCAGAGTCAGGCCTGATCCCTGCGATTGCTAACAGTTTTCTTGGTAGCGTTTTGGTGAACTGGCAAGCACCAGCCCCAGGCGTCAGGTTAGCGCCAGTACCGCTAACACCCACGCACGCACCGTACACCTCCCTTAGTGGTATAGTATCTGATCGCATCAATATCTGATCCGATCAGATCTATACTAGCGTCACCAGCAGTTTAGGGTTCCCAAAAACGCAGTGTTAGCGGGATCAGCCCAGATACCTGCTAGCACCTGCGTTTTGCCCCTCCGCCCGGCCCAGCCCACCCAAGTGCAGTATCGATCGATCACTGTCACTTACAAAAGACTAAAACGCATAACTGCAGCGTTCGCAGAGTCAGGCCTGATCCCTGCGATCGCTAACAGTTTTTTTGGTAGCATTTTGGTGAACTGGCAAGCACCAGCGGCCTAGTACACCCCGGTCGTAGTCAAACCAGCACTGCAGTAACACGTGGTGACGTGGCGAGTCCCATAAGTGCAGTTCAAGCTGGCGAGATGGCAAGCACAAGTAGTGTCCCGCTGCCACCAAAAAGACAAACACAGGCCCGTCATGCCCATAGTGCCCTTCCTGCTGCATTCGCCAATCCTAATTGGGAACCCACCGCTTCTGCAGCGCCCGTACTTCCCCCATTCACATCCCCAACCAAATGCAGTCGGCTGCATGAGAGGCATTTTCTTTATGTCCTCCCGAGTACCCCTACCCAGCGAACCCCCCAAAAAAGATGTCGTGTCTGCAGCAAGCGCGGATATAGGCGTGACACCCGCTATTATTGTCCCTCCTGTCCTGACAATCCTGGTCTTTGCATTGGTGAATGTTTTGAACGCTACCATTCACTAGTTGACTATTAGCGTAGGGTACAGCATTGCACAGACTAGGCACACTTTCACAGGGTCTCCCAAGATGCCATCGCATTTTGAGAGACCCGAACCTGGAACCGGTTACCGTTATAAAAGTTAGTTATAAAAAAAGTGTAAAAAAAAATAAAAATATATAAAATAAAAAAAAATAGTTGTTGTTTTATTGTTCTCTCTCTCTCTATTCTCTCTCTCTGTTGTTCTGCTCTTTTTTACTGTATTCTATTCTGCAATGTTTTATTGTTATTGTTATTGTTATTATGTTTTATCATGTTTGTTTTTCAGGTGTGTAATTATTTACACTTTACTGTTTACTGTGCTTTATTGTTAACCATTGTTAACCATTTTTTTGTCTTCAGGTACGCCATTCACGACTTTGAGTGGTTATACCAGAATGATGCCTGCAGGTTTAGGTATCATCTTGGTATCATTCTTTTCAGCCAGCGGTCGGCTTTCATGTAAAAGCAATCCTAGCGGCTAATTAGCCTCTAGACTGCTTTTACAAGCAGTGGGAGGGAATGCCCCCCCCCCACAGTCTTCTGTGTTTTTCTCTGGCTCTCCTGTCTCAACAGGGAACCTGAGAATGCAGCCGGTGATTCAGCCAGCTGACCATAGAGCTGATCAGAGACCAGAGTGGCTCCAAACATCTCTATGGCCTAAGAAACCGGAAGCTACGAGTATTTCATGACTTAGATTTCACCGGATGTAAATAGCGCCATTGGGAAATTGGGGAAGCATTTTATCACACCGATCTTGGTGTGGTCAGATGCTTTGAGGGCAGAGGAGAGATCTAGGGTCTAATAGACCACAATTTTTTCAAAAAAGAGTACCTGTCACTACCTATTGCTATCATAGGGGATATTTACATTCCCCGAGATAACAATAAAAATGATTAAAAAAAAAAATATGAAAGGAACAGTTTAAAAGTAAGATTAAAAAAGCAAAAAAATAATAAAGAAAAAAACAAAACAAAAAAAAAAAACACCCCTGTCGCCCCCTGCTCTCGCGCTAAGGCGAACGCAAGCGGCGGTCTGTCGTCAAACGTAAACAGCAATTGCACCATGCATGTGAGGTATCGCCGCGAAGGCCAGATCGAGTGCAGTAATTTTTCCAGTAGACCTCCTCTGTAAATCTAAAGTGGTAACCTGTAAAGGCTTTTGAAGGCTTTTAAACATGTATTTATTTTGTTGCCACCGCACGTTTGTGCGCAATTTTAAAGCATGTCATGTTTGGTATCCATGTACTCGGCCTAAGATCATCTTTTTTATTTCATCAAACATTTGGGCAATATAGCGTGTTTTAGTGCATTAAAATTTAAAAAAGTGTGTTTTTTCCCCAAAAAATGCGTTTGAAAAATCGCTGCGCAATTACTGTGTGAAAAAAAAAAATGAAACACCCACCATTTTAATCTGTAGGGCATTTGCTTTAAAAAAATATATAATGTTTGGGGGTTCAAAGTAATTTTTTTGCAAAAAAAAAAAACTTTTTCATGTAAACAATAAGTGTCAGAAAGGGCTTTGTCTTCAAGTGGTTAGAAGAGTGGGTGATGTGTGACATAAGCTTCTAAATGTTGTGCATAAAATGCCAGGACAGTTCAAAACCCCCCCAAATGACCCCTTTTTGGAAAGTAGACACCCCAAGCTATTTGCTGAGAGGCATGTCGAGTCCATGGAATATTTTATATTGCGACACAAGTTGCGGGAAAGAGACAAATTTTTTTTTTTTTTTTTTTGCACAAAGTTGTCACTAAATGATATATTGCTCAAACATGCCATGGGAATATGTGAAATTACACCCCAAAATACATTCTGCTGCTTCTCCTGAGCACGGGGATACCACATGTGTGAGACTTTTTGGGAGCCTAGCCGCGTACGGGACCCCAAAAACCAAGCACCGCCTTCAGGCTTTCTAAGGGCGTGAATTTTTGATTTCACTCTTCACTGCCTATCACAGTTTCGGAGGCCATGGAATGCCCAGGTGGCACAAAACCCCCCCAAATGACCCCATTTTGGAAAGTAGACACCCCAAGCTATTTGCTGAGAGGTATAGTGAGTATTTTGCAGACCTCACTTTTTGTCACAAAGTTTTAAAAATTGAAAAAAGAAAAAAAAAATGTTTTTTCTTGTCTTTCTTCATTTTCAAAAACAAATGAGAGCTGCAAAATACTCACCATGCCTTTCAGCAAATAGCTTGGGGTGTCTACTTTCCAAAATGGGGTCATTTGGGGGGGTTTTGTGCCACCTGGGCATTCCATGGCCTCCGAAACTGTGATAGGCAGTAAAGAGTGAAATCAAAAATTTTCACCCTTAGAAATCCTGAAGGCAGTGATTGGTTTTCGGGGTCCCGTACGCGGCTAGGCTCCCAAAAAGTCCCACACATGTGGTATCCCCATACTCAGGAGAAGCAGCTAAATGTATTTTGGGGTGCAATTCCACATATACCCATGGCCTGTGTGAGCAATATATCATTTAGTGACAACTTTATGAAAAAAAAAAAAAAAAAAAAGTGTCACTTTCCTGCAACTTGTGTCAAAATATAAAATATTCCATGGACTCAATATGCCTCTCAGCAAATAGCTTGGGGTGTCTACTTTCCAAAATGGGGTCATTTTGGGGGGTTTTGTGCCACCTGGGCATTCCATGGCCTCCGAAACTGTGATAGGCAGTGAAGAGTGAAAGCAAAAATTTACACCCTTAGAAATCCTGAAGGCGGTGATTGGTTTTCGGGGCCCCGTACGTGGCTAGGCTCCCAAAAAGTCCCACACATGTGGTATCCCCATACTCAGGAGAAGCAGCTAAATGTATTTTGGGGTGCAATTCCACATAGGCCCATGGCCTGTGTGAGCAATATATCATTTAGTGACAACTTTTTGTAAATATTTTTTTTTTTTTTTGTCATTTTTCAATCACTTGGGACAAAAAAAATAAATATTCAATGGGTTCAACATGCCTCTCAGCAATTTCCTTGGGGTGTCTACTTTCCAAAATGGGGTCATTTGGGGGGGTTTTGTACTGCCCTGCCATTTTAGCACCTCAAGAAATGACATAGGCAGTCATAAACTAAAAGCTGTGTAAATTCCAGAAAATGTACCCTAGTTTGTAGACGCTATAACTTTTGCGCAAACCAATAAATATACGCTTATTGACATTTTTTTTACCAAAGACATGTGGCCGAATACATTTTGGCCTAAATGTATGACTAAAATTTAGTTTATTGGATTTTTTTTATAACAAAAAGTAGAAAATATCATTTTTTTTCAAAATTTTCGGTCTTTTTCCGTTTATAGCGCAAAAAATAAAAACCGCAGAGGTGATCAAATACCATCAAAAGAAAGCTCTATTTGTGGGAAGAAAAGGACGCAAATTTCGTTTGGGTACAGAATTGCATGACCGCGCAATTAGCAGTTAAAGCGACGCAGTGCCAAATTGGAAAAAGACCTCTGGTCCTTAGGCAGCATAATGGTCCGGGGCTCAAGTGGTTAATTCTTAAAGTGAAATATTCCTTTACATTTCGTACCTATACTTTAGTATGCCTTTAAAGTGGTGCATGTTTCCCGTGTTTACAACAGTCCCTGCACAAAATGACATTTCTAAAGGAAAAAGTCATTTAAAAGTACTCGCGGCTATAATGAATTGTCGGTCTCGGCAATACACATAAAATTTATTGAAATAAACAGCATGGGATTCCCCCACAGTCCATTACCAGGCCCTTTGGCCTATGAGTATTAAGCGGAACCCCGAACCAAATTTTTTTAAAAAATTGCGTGGGGGTCCCCCCAAAATTCCATACCAGGCCCTTCAGGTCTGGTATGGATATTAAGGGGAACCCCATGCCAAAAAAAAAAAATGGCGTGGTGGTCCCCCTCAAAATCCATTCCAGACCCTCCCTTATCCGAGCACACAACCTAGCAGGCCGCAGAAAAAGAGGGGGGACAAGAGAGCACCCCCCCTCCTGAACCATACCAGGCCCACATGCCCTGGGTAGCCCCCCAAAGAACCGTGTCCCAATGTTGACGGGGACAAGGGCCTCAACCCCACAACCCTTGCCCGGTGGTTGTGGGGGTCTGCGGGCTTATCGGAATCTGGAAGCCCCCTTTAAAGTGGAGGGCCACCCTGAAAAAAAAAAATTGCACCAAAAATCTTAAAAAAATTTAAAAAAAAACATTTGAAAAAAAACATTTTTAAACTTACCTGAACCCTTGTTCCTAGGCAATCTTCCTAATCTGTCTCTTCCTATTCCGCGGCGTGTCCTGTTCCTCGGTGAGCAGCCCCGTTGCCTTCTGGGAACTGTGTGTGTCCCCAGAAAACCACGGGGCCATTCACAGAGCGCCGCTCGCGCGTGCGCAGTACAGAACTGGCAGTGAAGCCGCAAGGCTCCACTGCCTGTTTCCCTTAGTTAGGATGGCGGTGCCGGGACCCGAGAGCCGAGGGACGGGTCGGCCTCGGGCAGCCGACATCCCGGGCACCCAGGACAGGTATGTGTACTCATTTAAATTTAAAAAAAAATTTTCGCTGGCCGGAATCCCGCTTTAACAAGGGGACCCCCAGATCCCGGCCTCCCCCCTGTGTGAAATGGTAAGGGGGTACAAATGTACTCATACCATTTCACAAAAAAAGTGTGAAAATGGTAAAAAAAAAAAAAAAAAACACAAGACACGGCTTGGGACAAGTGCTTTATTAAAACATTAAAAAATAAAAATGTCCCACGAAGTCCATTCATCTTCTTCTTCTCTCGCTCCGACGGACGGAAAAAGAAAAAAAAAGCAGCACACCGCCACCGATCCGTCTCCATGGGAGACACCCGCTATAATGACCGTCCTCTCAGGTGACAGTTCTTTTATAACTGAGGGTGGGGCCACACGGTAATGTCACTGGGTGATCCGGATCCCTTCTGACACACGGGGACATCCCTATGGCTTCCCCATAGAAATGCCAACTGAGAGGACGGTCATTATGGCAGGTGCCTCCCATGGAGACGGATCGGTGGCGGCGTGCGGCTTTTTTTTTTTCTTTTTCGGTCTGTCGGAGCGAGAGAAGAAGATGAATGGACTTTGTGGGACATTTTAATCTTTTTAATAAAGGACTTGTCCCAAGCCGTGTCATGTCATTTTTCCCATTTTCACACTTTTTTTGTGAAATGGTAGGGGTACATTTGTACCCATTACCATTTCACACAGGGGGGAGGCTGGGATCTGGGGGTCCCCTTGTTAAAGGGGGCTTCCAGATTCCAATAAGCCCCCCGCCCGCAGACCCCCAGAACCACCGGGCAAGGGTTGTGGGGATGAGGCCTTTGTCCCCATCAACATGAGGACACGATGCTTTGGGGGGGCTACCCCAAAGCAACCCTCCCCATGTTGAGGGCGTGTGGCCTGGTACTGTTCAGGAGTGGGGTGCTCTCTCGCCCCCCCCTCTTTTCCTGCGGCCTGCCAGGTTGCGTGCTCGGATAAGAGTCTGGTATGGATTTTGGGGGGCCCCCACGCCATTTTTTGAAAAAAAAAATTGGCGCGGGGTTCCCCATCATATTCATACCAGACCTGAAGGGCCTCGTATGGAATTTGGGGGGACCCCCACGCAATTTGTTTTTTTAAATTTTGGTTCGGAGGTTCCCCTAATAATTATACCATACCCAAAGGGCCTGGTCTGTGGGGGAATCCAATGCTGTTTTTTTCAATGACTTTTATGTGTATTGCCGGGACAGACATTTCATTATAGCCGCGAGTAGTTTTAAATGACTTTTTTTCCTTTAGAAATGTCATTTTGTGCAGGGACTGTTGTAAACACGGGAAACATGCGCCACTTTACAGGCATACTATAGACACCCCCCAGGTACGATATTTAAAGGAATATTTCACTTTTATTGTTTATTGTTTTATAGGACCCAGGTCCCCAAACACTTTATGACAATACCATGCATATAAGCCTTTAAAATTAGCACTTTTGATTTCGACCATAGACTTAAAGGGTATTCTGCAGCTTTCGAATTTGCCGCAAACTACCCAAATTGTTTGCTATTCAGCGAACAGGCGAACACCCGATGTTCGAGTCAAACTTACGTCTGGCTCATCCCTAGTCAGGACAAGCAACAGACGAGCGCATCCAAGAGATGAAGCCGGGGTCACTACACAGAAAATCAATCCAAGGAAACAACAGGCAGGACGAGGAATAGCAAGAAGGAACTCAGAGACAAATGAGAATATTGCTCAGCCAATGGGAGATTATCTCAGCATGACTTACATAATGAAGGAGATGAGGGGGAGGGGAGGAAGTCACTTATGCTGACCATAGATACGTGGAAATTCAGCTGGTTCAGCAGGGATCGGTCACATTTCCATCCATGTGTGGTCACTGCCGGATAAAAGTCACTCCATCAGCGGCTGCAGCCAATAGCTTCATCACTGATCTGTGTATTCTGAGAGCGGAGGAGCGCCCCCCATTGTCAGAATACAATAGTGCAGCGGGGAGGATTCCCCCATCCCCCTCCAATGTGTGGATGGGGGAATCACTTCAGTTTTTTCCTCTCATCCCGCTGGCTGAACGATAAATCTGAACCATGTATGGCCAGCTTTGGAAGGAAGATATATTAATCATCAACTGATCCCCCTGAAGGAGTTATTCTACATTTCTACACTATATATGTGTGTATCATCATCTGCTGGAGATAAAAGACATCACAGTGACTATGGAGGAAGAGGACGGACATGACAGGGGGGTTACTGGGTGTAAATAGAAAATAAGATCTTATTACCTCCTCTGCTACCACTTCCAGCAATGTCTTCTCTCTACTTCGTACCTCATGGACATCGCTTCCTGTCTATTCCATAGAGACTTCCTGTCTGGGTAGAAGTGAGATCACCACCTTGTGGAGATCAGAGGAACTGCAGAAACATCTGGTAGTGTGAACACGGCCTTGTGCTGTGTAGATGGGGTCATCTCCACTCCCACCAAGGGGGATAGAAATATATTACTGCTCGGGGGGGAGACACTTTGTCACCTTTGATTTGGCAGTAAAATTGATTGCAGATTTAGTCATGTAGAACATCTGTTATATGGATACAAAGAACCCCAGCCGAGAGTAAAGGGTGGAAATGGCTCCTGATCCCCAGATTTGGGCAATGATGTCACCAATATAAATAGAATAAAACCCGCGCTATGTGTAACAACTCAAATACCTACAAAAATAACTTATACCGGACTGCTGCTGCAACAAAGGTAAGTATTCCCTTTATCAACTAGAAGAGCATTATGTGTCACAGCGCTGTCCTATTGTGTGTGCCCATAAATCATCACAAATACACTAAAATATGTGGATACATTCATATATAAAGTGCTAGGGGCTCAAAAAATATTCTCTGCAGATCCACTGCTTCCACTTTACATCTACTTCACTGATCTTATGGTGTTTATCTATAAATGAAGTAAACTGATCCATGTGCAAATTCATATACAACATAAAGTGCTTTGTGCGCAAGATGCAGTTCCCTGCAGATCCACTGCTTCCACTTTGCACCTACTTCTTTATGATTATTTTTTTATTATTATAATATTTGCTGCTATAATAAATTAACTAAAAATCTGTGCAAATTCATGTAATCATACAATGTTTTGTACTCAATATAGTGTTCTCTGCAAGTCCACTGCTTCCAGTTTGCATCCATTTTAACAAACTTATTTTTCTTTAAAAAATATCCACTAATCAATGAGAAGTTGATAAGGTGTGAAAGTTCTCGGTGCTCCAAACTGTGCCAGCTGTAGTGTAGCCACGCCTTCTTCCACCTCTTACACACGTGATGGTGAGGGCGCCCCCTTAGTAGTGCTTCCCCACTCATCAGAGCAATATGACTCCCAGCTTTTCATCTACCAGAGTCACCAACATCCTTCACACTCTCCTCACCTCCGATGGCAAAGGAACTGGATCCTCCTCGCTCACTCCTGAGAGTCTGCTGTGCTTTCTGTCAGTCTCCCTCCTAGACTCAACCAGGGGCGGATCCAGGGGGGGGCAACAGGGCAATTGCTCCCCCCGAGAAAATATTGCTGACTCTGATGCTGAGCGCGCCCCAAGAATTCACAGCCACAGTCGGGACAACTCCCAGCCATTCTCAGCATTAGGAATTACTGCCCACACACTCGGGACTGCACTCTCCGCCCCCTGTACCTCCCCCAGCAGTTTTCCAGCCTCTTGCCTGCAGGCTGCTGCTTGAGTGGGAGGGAAGGGGATGTGCCTGACCCCCAAGACCGCGCCCGCCTGGAAGAGGGAGGTTTGAGCAGCTGAGCAGAGGGAGCCGAGTGACTGTGAACTTCCTGGAGGTCAGCTCTGCTAGAAGTACATTGTGGGTTAGTTTACAGGCACCTCTATGCTGAGTCTGCTGAGTTACTACAGCTTAGCATAGAGGAGCTGTTAGCTGACAAATGGGATTGCATCTTTTTATTTGGCACAATGAGAAATTGGGCTCATTAAAGCATTGTCACAGTGTGCCCTCCTGACCCCCCAGTGTGTACCCTCCTGATTGCCCCCAGTGTGTACCCTCCTGATCGCCCCCAATGTGTGCCCTCCTGATCCCCCCCACTGTGTGCCCTCCTGATCCCCCCCAGTGTGTGCCCTCCTGATTCCCCCCAGTGTGTGCCCTCCTGACCCCCCAGTGTGTACCCTCCTGATCGCCCCCAGTGTGTGCCCTCCTGATCCCCACCAGTGTGTGCCCTCCTGATCCCCACCAGTGTGTGCCCTCCTGATCCCCCCCAGTGTGTGCCCTCCTGATCCCCCAAGTGTGTGCCCTCCTGATCCCCCCAAGTGTGTGCCCTCCTGATCCCCCCCAGTGTGTGCCCTCCTGATCCCCCCCAGTGTGTGCCCTCCTGATCCCCCCCAGTGTGTGCCCTCCTGATCCCCCCCAGTGTGTGCCCTCCTGATCCCCCGCAGTGTGTGCCCTCCCAACCCCTCCCCCAGTGTATGCCCTCCTGACCTCCCTGGTGTGTGCCCTCCTGATCCCCCCCAGTGTGTGCCCTCCCATCTGCTCCCCCAGTGTATGCCCTTCTGACCTCCCTGGTGTGTGCCCTCCTGACCCCGTACTGTGCTCTCCTGACTTCCCTGGTGTGTGCCCTCCTGACCCCGTATTGTGCTCTCCTGACCTCCCTGGTGTGTTCCCTCCTGACCCCGTATTGTGCTCTCCTGACCTTCCCAGTCTGTGCCCTCCTGACCCCATACTGTGCTCTCCTGACCTCCCCGGTCTGTGCCCTCCTGACCCTATACTGTGCTCTCCTGACCTCCCTTGCGTGTGCCATCCTGACCTCCCTGTTGTGTGCTCTCCTAACCTCCCTGGTGTGTGCTCTCCTGACCCCCCCAGTTCTGTAAGCAACACCTTATTTTCTGGCAGTGCTCCTCCCGAGACTAGACTCTGGATCCGCCCCTGGACTCGACTTCCTCCTACGACCACTGTTCCAGCAGGAGCTCCGCCTCTTCATGCACACTCAGAGCTCCGCCTCTTCATGCACACTCAGAGCTCCGCCTCTTCATACACACTCAGAGCTCCGCCTCTTCATACACACTCAGAGCTCCGCCTCTTCATGCACACTCAGAGCTCCACCTTTTCATACACACTCAGAGCTCCGCCTCTTCATGCACACTCAGAGCTCCGCCTCTTCATACACACTCAGAGCTCCGCCTCTTCATGCACACTCAGAGCTCCGCCTCTTCATACACACTCAGCGCTCCGCCTTTTCATACACACTCAGCGCTCCGCCTTTTCATACACACTCAGCGCTCCGCCTCTTCATACACACTCAGAGCTCCGCCTCTTCATACACACTCAGAGCTCCGCCTCTTCATACACACTCAGAGCTCCGTCCTCTTCATACACACTCAGAGCTCTGCCTCTTCATACACACTCAGGAGCTCCGCCTCTTCATACACAGTCAGAGCTCCGCCTCTTCATACACACTCAGAGCTCCGCCTCTTCATACACACTCAGAGCTCTGCCTCTTCATACACACTCAGAGTTCCGCCTCTTCATACACACTCAGGAGCTTCGCCTCTTTATACAAACTCAGAGCTCCACCTCTTAATACACACTCAGAGCTCCGCCTCTTCATACACCCTCAGAGCTCCGCCTCTTCATACACACTCAGGAGCTCCGCCTCTTCATGCACACTCAGAGCTCCGCCTCTTATATATACTCCGGGAGGAGAGGAAGGGGAAGGATATACAGTACATACACATACCTCCCAACTGTCCCTGATTTCGAGGTATGTCCCTGATTTGGAACAATGTTCCTCTGTCCCTCCTTTCCTCCTCATTTGTCCCTCATTTCAGTCTGATCTATATAGTTGTATACACAGGTGTGCGCAGCCTATTGCATTAGGGTGTGCACCCCAAAGCTCAAACACATATCTGTGTGTATATATATTATATATATATATAGATAGATAGATAGATAGATAGATAGATAGATAGATAGATAGATAGATAGATAGATAGATAGATAGATAGATAGATAGATAGATAGATAGATATAGATATATATATATATATCTATATAGATATATATATATATATATATATCAAATATTATATATAGCAGTAGCATAATGGATGGTGTCAGTAGAGCAGTGGACAATGTCAGGAGAGCAGAAGTTGGTGTCAGTAGAGCAGCGAACGTGTCAGTAGGGCAGAGATTAGTTTTAGTAGTTTATCTTTATTATTTTTTTATCATTATTACTTTTTTACAATGATTTTTTTTTAATGTTTACAATTTTCTTTGCAAAAATATATTATTTTTTTTTTTACAATCTTTTACGAGCCCATTGGGGGCTTTGGTGAAATATCAGGGGTCTAAACCGACCCCTTATGTCTCACTTTTGAGACAGAGATTCCCCAGTCCCTTTCTCTGCAGCCAAGCAGCAGGTGAAATCTGTACAACACAGGGTGATTAGGGTGTGCCCAGGCACACCTGGCACACCCTGTGCGCACGCCTATAGTTGTATATAAAATGCACTTTTTATCTTTCAAAAAGTGTTTCCCAGTGCTAAATCTTTCATCCAATTACTAAATTGCTGCATTTGTAAACTTCAAAAGCCAATATAAAGGAATAGTAGTGGTAAAAATAAAGCACTTGTGGGTTTAACTAATTTGTTTTTTGTATAATTCTCCTTTAACCACTTACGGACCGCCCGCCGCAGTTTTACGTCGGCTGTTTGAAGGAGGTTATCGTTGTTATGGTAGCAGCTAGCTGCCATAACCCTGGTATCTTCTTCTTCAGCGGGCGGTCCGCTACAAGATAAAAGTGGTCTCTGCGGCGTATTCACTGCAAAATCACTTTTATCGGTGGTGGGAGAGGGGCCCCCCATCCCGCCGTGCTTCGGTGCCCTCCGCCACTTACCGCAACCGTCGGCAGCGGCGAAGGTGATCGCGTCCTGTCTCCTGTTAGGTATGGAGATGAGTGATGGGAAGATGGCCCCCACCCGTCTCCATAACAATGCAGGGTGGAAACTACGTCACTTCTGCCCACAGCTCTTAAAGGGCCATTTTTTTTAAATGACATTTTTTTTTATTGCATTTTAGTGTCAAAAAGACCCCAGATCTCATATTTAAGAGGTCCTGTCATGTTTTTTCTCTATTACAAGGGATGTTTACATTCCTTATAATAGGAATAAAAGTGATTTTTTAAAAAAAAACTGTGTAAAAATAAAAAATAAAAGGTAAAATAAATAAGAAAAAAAATTTAAAAAACTTTAAATGCAACCTGTCCCGACGAGCTCGCGTGCACAAGCGAACGCATTCTTGAGTAGGGCCCGCATATAAAAACGGTGTTCAAACCACACATGTGAGTTATCGCCGCGATCGGTAGAGCAATGCAATAATTTTAGTCCTAGACCTCCTCTGTAACTCAAAACATGCAACCTGTAGAATTTTCTAAATGTCGCCTATGGAGATTTTTAAGGGTAAAAGTTTGTCACCATTTCACGAGCGGGCGCAATTTTGAAGCGTGACATGTTGGGTATCAATTTACTCGGTGTAACATTATCTTTCACAATATGAAAAAAAATTGGGCTAACTTTACTTTTGTCTTATTTTTTAATTAAAAAAAGTGAATTTTTTCCAAAAAAAGTGCGCTTGTAAGACCGCTGCGCAAATACGGTGTGACAGAAAGTATTGCAATGACCGCCATTTTATTCTCTAGGGTATTCCAAAAAAATGTATAATGTTTGGGGGTTCTAAGTAATTTTCTAGCAAAAAAACTGTTATTAACTTGTAAACAACAAATCTCAGAAAGAGGCTCGAAGGGTTAAGGGGGTGTGGCAGGGGGTGTGTCCTATGCCTAGCTACATTTGCTGATAGGTGTCCCTCGCTCCCATCTCAAAAAGTTGGGAGGTATGTATACGCACACAGCACAAGGCCATATTCACGCTACGAGACGTTTCTTGAGCTGCAGTTCCTCTGAGCTCCACAAGATGGTGATCTCACCTCTACCCAGACAGGAAGTCTCTATGGAATACAGACAGGAAGTGATGTCAGATTCACTCAAGAAATTGCATTTGGAAGGACGTATCGACAAGACACTGCAGGATCTGGCGGCGGAGGAGGTAATATGTAGATTAACCCCTTCAGGGGGATCAGTTAATGATTATTATATTTTGCTTCCAAAGCTGGCCATACATGGTTCAGTTTTATCGTTCATCCAGCGGGATGAGAGGAAAAAACTGAAGTGATTTCCCCATCCACACATTGGAGGGGGATGGGGGAATCCTCCCCGCTGCACTATTGTATTCTGACAATGGGGGGTGCTCCTCCGCTCTCAGAATACACAGATCAGTGATGAAGCTATTGGCTGCAGCCGCTGATCGAGCAACTTTTATCCGGCAGTGACCACACATGGATGGAAATGTGACCGATCCCTGCTGAACCAGCTGAATTTCCATGTCTCTATGGTCACCATAAGTGACTTCCTCCCCTCCCCCTCATCTCCTTCATTATGTAAGTCATGCTGAGATAATCTCCCATTGGCTAAGCAATATTCTCATTGGTCTCTGAGCTCCTTCTTGCTATTCCTCGTCCTGCCTGTTGTTTCCTTGGATTGATTTTCTGTGTAGTGACCCCGGCTTCATCTCTTGGATGTGCTCGTCTGTTGCTTGTCCTGACCTTTATCCTGATTCCTGGATCTCCTCCTCATCTCTCCTCCATATCCTCTTACACAGCTTTTCTCCACACCTGCAGTGATCCTAAAGGGTGGAAACTTGGCACCAGCACTCAGCAAAATCCATCCCCACCATTAGGAGCTCTGGAGAAAATTGTCTGCTATTTACACTCCGTTCCTCCGCACGTCACCTGATCACATGAGAGCTTACTTTCACAGATTCCTGACAGATTTCTGTATGGTAAAGGTCAAAGTTCACTCTTCAGTTTAGGAAAGGTAGGACACAACCAGGAACAATGATTTGCACAGGAGCCTCATATGTCTGCACAGGAGCCTCATATAGAGGACCCCTCAAATCTCCCCATCCAAATGTCCCTCTATCCAGAGTCTATATGTCCTATGACATCACACTGACCTCACAGCTCCCCCTCCCAATGTCCCTCTATCCAGCTCTTTTTCTTTCTCTGATGCTCTTAGGATGTGGGTGTTCTTTTAGCATCCTCCTTAGCAAAGTGGGACTGTTGGTCCTGTGTTGTATGTAATGATGTCAGAATGCCTGCAACAAGCTTTTAACCTGCATAGTGTGGGGGCCCTCTGTCGGTAAATTATACCTCAATAGTGTGGTGGGGAGGATTCTGGGAATATCATTTAAATTTTACTATTTGTGTTCAGATCTAGAATGTTCCTCCTGTGAAGTCTGGAGATCATATGACCATCACATTGCCTCCACCTCCCTCCCTGATAGAAAAGAGAAATAAAAGGAAGATTATAGAAGTCACCAGAGAGATCATGGAGGAGAGGTGAGCGGTGCTGGGAATTCTGGGACATTATCCAGTAACAGACAAGGGATGTGTCTGGATGGTGACTGTATCATTGTGTGTGTCAGGTTCCTATAAGGTGTCAGGATGTCACTGTCTATTTCTCCATGGAGGAGTGGGAGTATTTAGAAGGACACAAGGATCTCTACAAGGACGTCATGATGGACAATCAGCCGCCCCTCACATCACCGGGTAAGAGGAGACTTTATTGTAAAGGAGAGAGCAGTACGGAGGGTCCACCTAGATCCCCCATCATCTGATAAACACATAGAAACAATGTATTCAGTCAGTGTGTGTGTTTCCTACAGATGGATCCAGTAATGGGAACCCACCAGAGAGATGTCCCCGTTCTCTATATTCTCGGGATTCCACACAGGAAGGTCACACCATCCCTCACCATCATCAGGTAGATGAGGAACAACCACTGATAGTATCATTAGGATCTGTACATTATTTGCATTGTTACAACTGATGTCATTTTTATTCTATATTCAGAGTGGAGACCTGAGAGATTCTAAAGTTGAGGTTAAAGAAGAGATAAAAGAGGAGGATGATGAGGATGGGGTGACGGAGGAGTCAGAGTCTCTAAAAGAACACAAAGATCTGTACCAGGACACCATGACAGAGCCATCCAGCTACAGAAACCCACCAGAGAGATGTCCCCGTCCTCTGTATTCCCGGGATTCCACACAGGAAGGTCACACCATCCCTCACCATCATCAGGTAGATGATTGACAATTATTGGTAGCTCTGATTTATAGACAGCATGCTTGTTACAATGAATGTTTTATTTTATATTCAGAGTGGAATTCTCGGGGATTATAATATTGATGTTAAAGAAGAGTATAAAGAGGAGGATGAGGAGTATGGAGTGATGGAGGAGTTTTCAGAAGAATACAAGGATATGATGGAGCCTCCTAATACCAGGAACCCACCAGAGAGATGTACCACACAGGAACGTCACACCATCCCTCATCATCATCAGGTAGATGAAGAACAATCACTGATAGTATTATAAGGATCTGTACATTATCTGCATTGTTACCATTAATGTCATTTTTATATATTCAGAGTGGAAACCTGAGAGAGACTAAAGTTGAGGTGAAAGAAGAGACTTATATGAGCGATGATCAGCAGTCTATGGAGGAGGATGGAATAATGAGGCTAATTCTAGAGGATGGCACTCTTACAGAGATCAGCATAGGTGGGTAATTAACACTAAATACATTCCTCCACTCATACTGCTCACTGATTGGTCCAGAGTAGGGCGGGGACTGGGTGATATCAGCCTGTAATCCCCTGGTCACTTTCCTGAGCTGTGTTCCCCGTCCTGTATTCCTGTATTTCTCTCGGATAATCTTCCTTCTCTGTGCTGCAGACACAATTTATGTATCTAGATTGGATTTATGGAGATTCTGGGGTTCAGCTGGCAGCAAAATGTTCATTTTCACCATAGATGTTACTAGATCTAGGCACCTGGGGTATGTGCCTTGGGTCTTCTGCCCAATACCCGGGTATGACAAGATGTCTGACAGAATAATTCTCCCAGGGTAACTTATTTGTTGCCTGCTGGCTGTACCGGGTTGAGGGATATATCTGTATAGTCTCAGACCCAAGTCACTGAGTGCAGTCTCAGGAGATGGGAGGCAGCGGTGTGGGACCTCTGCAACTTGTCTCATGTAAACATTTAATCTTCCACTGATTACTGAATACCAATATTATGAGTCCTGACCCTTACACAATATCATTTATATTGTACATTACATACTCCTGAACCCTGCACTATACACTCTATGGTGTACATTACATTATTCTGATACTATAAAATCCTAACTTTATCCCATATAATAAGTTGTACATTACATTAGGGATGAGCTGAACACCCCCCCCCCCCCCCGGTTCGGTTTGCATCCAGAACATGCGAACGGACCGAAAGTTTGCGCGAACATTCATCTCACCAATCATATAGTAGATTGGTTTGGCAAGAATGATTCTTCATGAATCCATGCTGATTACTGCTAATGATACCGTTCTCATTACTAAAATCTTGTATATAGTCCCTTATCATCCCCTCCAAGAGTTTACATACTATTGATGTTAGGCTAACTGGTCTGTAATTCCCAGGGATGTATTTTGGGCCCTTTTTAAATATTGGTGCTACATTGGCTTTTCTCCAAGCAGCTGGTACTATTCCAGTCAGTAGACCGTCTGTAAAAATTAGGAACAATGGTCTGGCAATCACTTGACTGAGTTCCCTAAGTACCCTCGGATGCAAGCCATCTAGTCCCGGTGATTTATTAATGTTAAGTTTCTCAAGTCTAATTTTAATTCTGTCCTCTGTTAACCATGGAGGTGCTTCCTGTGATGTGTCATGAGGATAAACACTGCAGTTTTGGTTACTGAAGCCCCCCGATTCCCTCGTGAAGACTGAGGAGAAGAATAAATTCAATACCTTCACCATCTCCCCATCCTTTGTAACCAGATGTCCTTCCTCATTCTTTGTGGGCCAATATGGTCTGTCCTCCCTTTTTTACTGTTTACATACTTAAAGAATTACTTGGCATTTTTTTTTTTGCTCTCCTCCGCTATGTTTCTTTCATGTTCTATCTTAGCCTTACATTTCTTGTTGCATTCTTTATAAAGTCTGAATGCTGATGATGATCCTTCAACCTTGTATTTTTTGAAGGCCTTCTCCTTTGCTTTTATATGCATTTTTACATTGGAGTTAAGCCATCCAGGACTTTTGTTTGCTCTTTTAAATTTATTACCCAATGGGGTGCACTGGCTAATGCCCTTATTTAATATGCTCTTAAAGCAAACCCATCTCTCCTCCGTGTTCTTTGTTCCTAATATTTTATCCCAATTTATGCCTTTTAGCAAGGTTTGTAGTTTAGGGAAGTTGGCTCTTTTGAAATTCAGTGTCTTTGTATTCCCTTTATGTTTCCTATTTGTGTGATTTATACTGAAACTAATTGACCTGTGATCACTGTTACCTAAATTTCCCCGTATTTCCACATCCGTGATCAGGTCTGTATTGTTGGTAATCAGTAGATCCAGTAATGCTTTATTTCTAGTTGGTGCTTCTACCATCTGACCCATAAAATTGTCCTGCAAGACATTAAGCTTTTGACATTTGTTTTGCTGTCTGTGCCCCTGTTCAGAAGATTTCACCACACTTTCTGTCCCAATGACAATTGGATTTTGAAAATTTGGGATTTTTAGGGAAACAAGGATTGGTGATAAAGCATCAGTGGAGACACCTTTTTCCCATATTAACTCTTACAGGAGAGAATTTCCCTTCCTAGGGGTAGATTTCCTCTCACTTCCTGTTGTCTCCCTCCGTTTTGTAAGTAGGAGTCGTTTGTAAGTCAGATGTTTGAAAGTAGGGGACCGCCTGTATATGCTATACGGCCTGCCCTATATACTCTGTTGGTGGTACCAGAACACTGTAAGCCCTCGCAGTTACTCTTGGTGAGCGCTGGAATGGGCCCTGCTATGAAATTTTATATCAAGAATTGTAATTACATGCCCCTGTTGAACAGGGTCAGAAAAATTGGGCCTTTGGTGGTGTGGTGGTGTTGCCACAACACTGTAAGCCCTCACAGTTACTCTTGGTGGGCGCAGGAACGGGCCCTGCTGTGAAATATTAGATCAAAAATTGTAATTACACGCCCCTGTTAAACAGGGGCAGAAAAATTGGGCCTTAGGTGGTGGTGGTGACACAACACTGTAAAGCCTCACAGATACTCTTGTTGAGCACAGGAACGAGCCCTGCTGCGAAATATTACAGCTAATATTGTAATTACACGCCACTGTTAAACAGGGGCAGAAAAATTGGGCTTTAGGCACTGGTGGTGGCACTGGTGGTGGTGCCCAGAACCAAAAATGTTCTTAGAAACTATCAACATGAACATTGAGGAGGAATAGGATAGTTACTCAGCATAACAGGATAGTCACTCAGCATCAGCATAGGCAGTCTTCAAGGGATCTCACATTCATAAAAAAATTAATCGGTTACATCAGCATCAGGTGCTTGGTAGCTGGTGATCCAAGACTGATTCATTTTTATGAAGGTGAGCCGATCAACCGAGTCTGGACAGGCGTACTCTCTGATCGGTTACAAAGCCTCCAGCAGCACTGAATGTGCGTTCAGAACACTGGATGCAGGACAGGCCAGTAGCTCAATTGCATACTGTGCAAGCTCTGGCCAGCGATCCAGCCTCAAGACCCAGTAACCCAGTGGATTTTTGGTTGGAAAGGTCTCCAAGTCTGATCTTGCCCCAAGGTATTCCTGCACCATGTAAATCAGACGCTGGCGATGGTTGCTGGAACCGATCATACCTTGTGGCTGTGGACTAAAAAATTGTCTGAACGCATTGGTCAGACGGCCACCTTCTCCACCGCTCCTTCTGTGACTGACCGAAGCCTCAGCAACACGTTGTCCAGGAGGACCAGGAAATTGTAACCTCCCAGGCTCTGCAAACGCATTGCGCAAACCTTTCTGCAAGGCCTCCCGAAGATGTTTCATCCTCTGCTCCCTCTGCGAAGGCTGGCTAAGTTCCACAGCCTTACCCTTGTGGATCAAGAAGGGCTGCCAGCCAGTTCTGATCCCTCTCCTTGATACCACAAATCTGAGGATCCTTTCGCAGGCTTTGCAGGATCAGGGAGGCCATGCAGTGTAGGTTTGCTGATTCATTCAGTCCAGGGTCCTCTGGGTCACTAAGGACAACATGATCCGCAACCACCTCCTCCCAGCCACGTACAAGTCCATTGCTGCTGGCTCCACCTCCATGCTGACACAATCCTCCTCCTCCTCCTCCTCCTCTTTTTGTGTGATAGGCGAGCCCGCAGGACTACTGTCTGGATAAAGGGGGCCTTGAGAGGTAAGGAAGTCCTCCTCTTCCTCCCTCTTTTCTGCCTCAAGTGCCCTGTCTATTATTCCACGCAGCGTGTGTTCCAACAGGAAGACAAGAGGGACAGTATCACTGATGTATGCACTGTTACTGCTCACCATCCTCGTGGCCTCCTCAAATATTGACAGGACAGTGTATGCATCCTTGATCATTAGCCACTGGTGTGGCGAAAAAAAGCCAGGCTGTCCCTGTCCTGGTGCCATACTCGCACAGGTACTCGTTGATCTCTCTCTCTCTCTCTCTCTCTCGTAGCGATGATTAAACTACTAACTGTATATATAATTAATGAAAAATTATTTATATAATCTGAAATTTACCATGTAAAAAAGATATAAATAATATCACAGTGATAAGTGCAAAAATTACAACAAAGTGCCAAGTGCCACACAATGAGTGTGAATATCAAATCCAAGATGTGATACGTGGTTATTAAAGTCCAATTTATAAAAGAAATGCACATAAAGTCCATAAAAACAGTTCATAAAAAATCCAACGTGTGTGCATTAATCTTAGTGCTTAGTGCTCAGAATTCCATGCTCAAGTGCCATCCAGAGTCTACCTGCCTTTTCAGCTGGTAGACTCTGCCCTCTTTCGTGAATTTGTGGAATGTGCTGTACCTCAGTGGCAGGTTCCAAAACGCCCATTTCTTTTCATGGAAGGCCATTCTGGCTCTCTACCAACATATGGAAGGCAATGTTTTGGCCTCGTTGGACAGGGCGGTCAGCAGTAAGCTGCATATTACCGCTGACTCATGGTCTAGCAGGTATGGGCAGGGACGTTACCTTTCCTTCATGGTGCACTTGGGTACCCAGGCTTACAGGATCTCCTGAGGCAGGCCAGAAAAGTCTGTGGTCATTTCCGCCAGTCATACAATGCCAGTGCTTGGCTGGCTGACATTCAAAGGGAATGCAACCTGCCCACCAACCGCCTCATTTGTGACATGCCCACCAGGTGAAACTCAACGTTGGCAATGCTGCAGCAGCAGAGGGCCATCAATGAGTACCTGTATGAGTATGGCACCAGGACAGGGTCAGGGGAGCTTGGCTTCTTTTTGCCACACCAATGGCTACTGATCCAGGATGCATGCCCTGTCACCATTTGAGGAGGCCGCGAGGATGGTGAACAGCAACAATGCATGCATCAGTGATACTGTCCCTCTTGTCTTCCTGTTGGAGTACATGCTTCTTGGAATAATGGACAGGGCACTTGAGGCAGAACAGCGGGAGGAAGAGGAGGACTTCCTTACCTCTCAAGGCCTCCTTTATCCAGATAGTATTCCTGTGGGCCTGCCAAACACACAGGAAGTAGAGGAGGAGGAGGATTGTGTCAGCATGGACGTGGAGGATAACACTCAGCAGCAGTGTTCAAGGGATGGTTTTCAGTCCCCAGAAACCCAAGGAGTTGTATGTGGCTGGGAGGAGGTTGTTACGGATCATGTGATCCTTAGTGACCCAGAGGACTCAGTATCGAATGCCTCTGCAAACTTATGCTGCATGGCCTCCCTGATTCTGCAAAGCCTGCAAAAGGACCATAGGATTTGTGGTATCAAGGAGAGGGATCATTACTGGCTGGCAACCCTTCTTGATCCATGTTACAAGGGTAAGGTTTCAGAACTCATCCTGCCTTCCCAGAGGGAGCAGAGGATGAAACATCTTCAGGAGGCCTTGAAGAAAGGTTTGTGCAATGCATTTCTAGACCCTGGGAGGTTACAATTTCCTGTTGCTGGACAACGTGTTGCTGAGGCTTCATTCAGTCAGAGGAAGAGCAGTGGAGAAGGTGGCCGGCTGACCGATGCCTTTAGACAATTTTTCAGTCCTCAGCGCCAAGGTCTGATCAGTTCAAGCCACCATCGCCAGCGTCTGCATTACATGGTGCAGGAATATCTAGGGGCAAGAGCAGACTTGGAGACCTTTCCAACAGACCATCCACTGGGTTACTGAGTCTTGAGGATGAACCACTGGCCAGAACTTGCTCAATATGCAATTGAGCTACTGGCCTGTCCCGCATCCAGCGTTCTTTCTGAATGCACATTCAGTGCTGCTGGAGGGTTTGTAACGGATCATAGAGTGTGCCTCTCCACAGACTCTGTTGATAGTCTCACATTCATAAAAATGAATCAGTCTTGGATCAGCAGCTATGAAGCACCTGATGCTGATGTAACTGATTGATTTTTCTATGGATGTGGGATCCCTTGAAGACTGCCTATGCTGAGTGACTATCCTATTCCTCCTCAATCTTGATGATGCTAGCTTCCAACAATTTTTTTGGTTTAGGGCACCACCACCACCACCACCAAAGGCCCAATTTTCTGCCCCAGTCTAACAGGGGCATGTAATTACAATTTTTGATCTAATATTTAGCAGCAGGGCCCGTTCCTGCACCCTACAAGAGTATCTGTGAGGGCTTACAGTGTTCTGGTACCACCAACACCTAAGGCCCAAATTTCTGCAGAGTATATAGGGCTGGCTGTATAGTGTATGTATGTATGTGTTTATATATATATATATATATATATATATATATATATACACTTCTGTGTAGAATATATAGTGCCTGCCCCCCCCCCACGCCATTTTTTAAAATTTGGGTGCGGGGAACCCTTGCCGTTTTTCTCAATAATTTTCATCTATATTGCCGGGACCCAACAATACATTACAGCCGCAAGCAGTAATAAATTACTTTTTTTTCCTTTAGAAGTGTCATTTTGCTGTGGTACTGTTCTAAACATGGGAAAAATGCGCCACTTTACAGGCATACTATAGACACCCCCAAGGCACGATATTTAAAGGAATATTTCATTTTTATTCTTTCACTTTAAGCATTATTAAAATCACTACTCCCGAAAAAACTGACGTTTTTTAAAACTTTTGTTGCAGTAATATATGTCCCCTGGGACAGGACCTGGGTCCCCAAACACTTTTTATGGCAATAACTTGCATATAAGGCCTTTAAAATTGTCACTTTTGATTTTTCACGTTCGTGTCCCATAGACTTATACGGCGTTTGCGCGTTCAAACAAACTTTTTTCATGTTCGCATGTTCTCCTGTGAACTGAACCGGGAGGTGTTCGGCTCATCCTTACTCATATAGTTTCATGTCTACCAGGTAAAAATTCCCATATATCCTATTTCTGGGTATATATATATATATATATATATATATATATATATATATATATATATATATATATATATATATATATATATATATATATATATATATATATATATATCTCTATATATATATATATATATATATATATATATATATATATATCTCTATATATATATATATATATATATACCGTATATACTCGAGTATAAGTCGAATTTTTCAGCACATTTTTTTGTGCTGAAAGTGCCCCCCTCGACTTATACTCGAGTCAAGCACTTTTCTGCAGCAAAAATTTTTTTTTTCCGAACCGACTTTGGGGCCCCGTATCTCAGAGCCACCTGGTGCTAGGAACCCCAAATTTGGTATGCAAACCCAGTGGAACTGGTACCACAACATATCCAAAGATGAAGTTCCTAGCACTAAGTGGCCCCGAGATACGGGGCCCCAAAATCGGTTCGGAAAATGTCATTCTCTGCTGAAGAAAAGTGCTTGACATTTTCCGAACCGACTTTGGGGCCCCGTATCTCAGGGCCACTTGGTGCTAGGAACCCCAAATTTGGTATGCAAACGTATTGGAACTGGTACCATAACATATCCAAAGCTGGGGTTCCTAGCACTAAGTGGCCCTGAGATACGGGGCCCCAAAATCGATTCGGAAAATGTCATTTTCTGCTGCAGAAAAGTGCTTGACATTTTCTGAACTGATTTTTGGGGCCCTGTATCTCGGGGCCACTTGGTGCTAGAAACCCCAGCTTTGGAAATTTTATGGTGCTAGTTCCACTGGGTTTGCACACCACATTTGGGGTTCCTAGCACTAAGTGGCCCCGAGATACAGGGCCCCAAATTTGGTCAACTGTGTCCATCTGCAGCAATGTCATTTCAGGACCCTTTGGGTTCAGAGACCCCAAATTTTGGCTGCAGCTAGGGGGCATCTAGGAACCCTTAACTACCGAGTTTGAAGTTCAGGGGACCTATGGCTGCAAAGGGGCACAGTGATGCTGCAAATGGGCATTGTTGACCCTCTTTTCCACTTACAGTAGCTGTGCATTTCTCACCCTAGTCTTATACTCGGGTCAATAAGTTTTTCCCATTTTTTTTGTAGTAAATTAGGGCCTCGACTTATACTCGGAACGACTTATACTCGAGTATATACGGTATATATATATATAATGATATAAGATATATTACTTTCACTATTTCACAGTATAAATGAATCCCTTATAGTAGTGATTTATCTGCTGTTTTTGTACTATAAAAGACAATTTTTTTTCCCAGTCATCTTCCAGGACGGCTTACAGAGAGAGTGCTCCTCCCATCTAGTACAGAAAACACACAATCCACATTATAAAAGATTGCCCATAGGCCATGGCCCCTCAGTATTATGTGTTTCCTCTGACCAGACAGGAACTTCAAGGAAGTTGATTGTTATTTTGTCTGGCCTACGTGCTAGGTAGTAGGGGCCTCCGGTTGGTTTGGGTCATCCTGGGCCCTTCCGCTAGGGACTCATGGATGTGTAAGAAGGAACCCGCTCTCATCTCCCTGTTGGTTGTACCTTCAGTGTAAGGTGCCTTTTTGGTGCAGGAGAATGTGTGCTCAGATGAGTGCATCCCTGGTGGTAGTGTGCCGACAGCAGGCTGGTCTCTCATTGCACGGGGTAGCCTGCTTCTCCTGGGTCATTACCGCCTATATTGGAGCGTGGGGAGCTTAGTAAGCCTGTCTCTATACTGGCATCCTCGTGTGGCCAAATCCGTCTCGCCGGCACGGGCGGATACACAGGCAGGAAGTGATGCGGTCACCGGAGGTCATGTGGCGGCCATCTTGGTACACCCGCAGGAGAAAACCCAGCCTGTACCGAGGAGAGGAAGGCAGGCACGCTATCCACAGGGACAGCGCCAGATCCACAGCACCGTCCCGGGTCCTCCATGCCAGTATACATAAAGGGCACTGGCAGAAGATGGTGCTGGTTTGCTTCCTGGATGGTGGACATGGAAGAGCAGGGGACTGCGGATGCAGGTCTGGAGGTGCCATCACTTGACTCCGGCCCAAAGGTAAGAAAAGGGGGGCTAGGGGCACTCCTATCTTCTTTTCTTATCCGCCTGTGGTGGGGCACTGGGGGATTGTGTGGGCCTTTTTGTAGATGCATTAGTGTAACCTCCCTCTAGTGGAGGGTTGAGTCACATATAGCATCACAGGTCCTGGTGGTGGGTGTATGTGTTAAAAATTCTAAGGCAGGAATTTTTTGCTATCCACCTGGGTGTTTTCTTTCCATTCAGTTTGTACTTCAGTTGAAGTTACACTGGTTTGGTTTGGTACGTTGGTTATTTCCAGGACAAGAATCAAGAGCCCAAAGAAAGCAAGGCTTCTAGGAAGAGATGCCCAGTCTGTACTAGAAAAATGCCCTCAGGTTGGAAAAAAGACATATTAAGATTGCATTGATAACCTGGTCAAGAAAGAAACAACCCTATTCAAAAATGTCATGGATTCAATGAAAAAGGAGATGATGCAGACGCTAAAATCATTCAAACCCCGTGCACAGGATTCCGGGGCAGATCCCATCCCCAGCACATCCGGTACCAGCACTAGGGCGATTCCGATAACCCCTTCTATCAGGCAGATGACCCCTGATTGGAGGCTGGAGGAAAGCTCGGAGTCAGCTTCAAACTCCGATGAAGGGGAGTTTAAGGTGGACAAGCCAAATAAACCCCAAAGATTCCTGTTTCCCTCAGAGGAGACAGATGAGTTATTAAAGGCCATATATGATACCCTGGATTTGGAGGAGTCAGAAGATAAAGAACTGTCTGTGCATGACCTGTTTATATGCAGGCTTCTGAGCCAAGCAGGCCAAAACCTTTCTGGTTCATGCTTTACTAAAAGAAACATTGTTGCAGGAGTGGAATGTACCAGAAAAAGAATCTTTCTCCCTAAAAACCTCAAAAGGAGGTTCCCTTGTAAAGAAGAAGATATGTGCCTATAAGAGAAGTGTCCCAAGTTAGACACCTCCTTATCAAAGGTCTCAAAGGGAGCGGAACTCTCTTTTGAGGATACAGGCTCATTAAAAGAGCTGATGGACAGGAAAGCTGAAGGTTACTTGAAAAAGGCATGGGAGGCCTGTTCAGCTAACTTGAAACCTGCAAATGCCACTACCTGTGGAGCCCGTATTTTAGATTTGTAGTTAAATAGCTTCACTCACTTCCAGAGTCAGATACTCCAAAAGAAGAGATCTTGGACGCTCTACCAACATTAAACAAGGCAGTGGCTTATATAACGGACACTTCCACAGAGTCTGTGAGATTTACGGCCAGGTCTACAGCCTTAGTTAACGTGGCCAGGAGAGCTATCTGGTTAAAATCCTGGGAAGGGGATACAGTCTCAAAAATTAAGCTCTGTTCTCTTTCTTTTTCAGGCGAATTGTTGTTCGGGAAAGAGTTGAAGTCGAAGTCAAAGGTGAGCCGACAGGAAAAAGAGGGTTCCTATCCCCAAAAAGCGGCAACAAAAAGGAACCTTCATTCCTTTGAAGGGACAGGTGGCAGCAGAGGTGACAGATGTTGACAGAACAAAGATTATGCAAACAGGCAGGATCAAAGAAAAGGGTGGCAGTATAGGAGGGGGCAAAGGAAAAGGCAGCTTCCTTTTTAACCCCCCCCCCCCAGCCTAAGGACCCCTCTCAGTGACTCAGCCAGCCGGGTGGGGGGAAGATTGGGGGCCTTCCTCCCACAATGACAGGCCATTTCCAGCAACAATTTTATTTTGGATCTTATCAATCATGGATACAGAATAGAATTAGTAGGCTGTCCTCAAAAATTTCTTCCTACAATTTTACCAAGAGAGCAAGAAAATGTGGTGGCCATGTCTTCTCTCTTTCAAAATATGCTCGAGGAGGACGTGATAAGTTACATCCCTTCAAATCAAAGGAAGGGTGGATTTTATTCCCACGTCTTCCTCAGGAAAAAGCTGTCAGGAAAATATCGGCTGATTAAAAACCAGTCAATGCTTTCCTCAAATACAAACAGTTCAAGATGGAGTCCATTTACACCATCAAGAAGTTGTGAACAACAGGAGTTTTCATGGCTTCATTTGATCTAAGGGACACATATCTGCACATCCTGATTTGGATGGAGTCCAAGCAATACCTTCGATTCACAGTGAAGAACAAGTTCAAAACCCTGTACTTCCAATTCAACTATCTGCCGTTCGGCCTAGCATCAGCGCCGCACATTTTTACACATTTTTTTTTTTTTTTTACAATTTTTATTTTTTACAATAATATTTTTTTATTCTTTATTGTTTTTTTTGTTTTTTTTAATCAGCCCTTTTGGGGGGCTTTGGTGAGATATCAGGGGTCTTAACAGACCTCTGATAACTCCCCCTTGAGACAGAGAAAGAGACAGAGGATAGAGATTCCCCAGTCCCTTTCTCTGCAGCCTCAGCTGCACTGAGAATGAATGGAGAGAAGACAGCGGCTCCTCTCCATTCATAAACGGACACATCGTAATCACAGGAGATTACAATGTTTCAGTTATGTGAATGGACAGAGTCAGCTGACTCTATCCATACACAAAGGAAGGAGGAGGGGGACGGAGGAACTGAGGGGGAGAACGGAGGGAACAGATAAGGAGAGGGGAACGGAGGGGACAGATAATAAGAGAGGAAGGAGGGGACAGATAAGGAGAGAGGAACGGAGGGGACAGATAAGAAGAGAGGAACGGAGGGGACAGATAAGGAGAGAGGAACGGAGGGGGAGAACGGAGGGGGACCGATAAGGAGAGAGGAATGCAGGGGACAGCGGAGAGGCACAGAGGAATGGAGGGGGCATGGAGGAGGATGCAGTGACAGTCAGCTGTGAGCGATCACCGCTGTATGTCACTAAAGCTGGTGAAAGCTGCTGGGGGAGAATCTTGCAACTCCCCCATGCGCCGATCACAGCTGTCTTCCAGGTATCGGGGGAAGCATCGGGAGCATTTGCCCGAGTACAAGTACTTGGGCAAATGCTCGGTATCGGTGCCGATACCGATACTAGTATCAGTATCGGGAAAACCCTATACAAGACCTACTAATATTTGCAGATTCCGATAAAAGAAGTCGAACAGAACATGAACAGGACCATCGTACACCTCCAGCAACTGGGATGGCTGGTGAATTGGGAAAAGTCACAGCTAGTCTCTATCCAAAAGATAACATTCCTGGAGTACACAATAAATTTTGACGTTATCTAAAATCTTTCTGATGGAAGAGAAAAAATCATGACGATAACCACAGAGGCGAGCGACCTCTGCGCAAGCCCGGAGACCTCAATACAAAACATGATGAGGATTCTTGGATTGATGATGGCGGCCATCCCAGGGGTTCAATGGGCCCAATTTCACATGAGAGCTCTGCAGTCCTTTATGCTCTCAATCTGGGATGGAAGAAGGAGTCGCTCCCAAGCCAGGTGAAGATCCCTCAGGAAATAAAACTGTCAGTCAAGTGGCGACTAAATGCAGAAAATCTCTTGGCTGGTCGTCTTTGGTCAAAACACCTTCCAGTAACAATCACCCCGGACGCGAGTGGCCGAGGATGGGGGGCCCACATGGGCAACCAGATGGTAGAAGGGGTCTGGAACAATCAATTAGCCTGCCTCTCTTCCAATGCGAAAGAGCTAAAAGCCATACAGAGGGACTTAGTGGCTTTCGGCCCTTTCCTGATTGGAAAACACGTACAAGTCTTTTTGGATAATATAACTACCGTGAGCTTTATCAACTAACAGGGGGGGTACGAGACCAGCGGGCCTAATGAGTATAGCAGAAAAGATTCTGGGATTGGTCGGAAGTAGGGATGAGCTTCGAGTTCGAGTCGAATTGGGGGTGTTCGCGGCAAATTCGAATGCCGCAGAACACCCTTTAAAAGTCTATGGGAGAAATCAAAAGTGCTAATTTTAAAGGCTTATATGCAAGTTATTGTCGTAAAAAGTGTTTGGGGACCCGGGTCCTGCCCCAGGGGACATGGATCAATGCAAAAAAAAAGTTTTAAAAACAGCCGTTTTTTCAGGAGCAGTGATTTTAATAATGCTTAAAGTCAAACAATAAAAGTGTAATATCCCTTTAAATTTCGTACCTGGGGGGTGTCTATAGTATGCCTGTAAAGGGGCGCAAGTTTCCCGTGTTTAGAACAGTCTGACAGCAAAATGACATTTCGAAGGAAAAATTCCATTTAAAACTACCCGCGGCTATTGCATTGTCGACAATACAGATAGAAGAAGTTCATTGATAAAAACGGCATGGGAATTCAACACAGGGAAACCCCGAACCAAAATTTTTAAAAAAAGACGTGAGGTTCCCCCTAGATTCCATACCAGACCCTTCAGGTCTGGTATGGATTTTAAGGGGAACCCCCGCGCCAAAAAAAAAAAAAGGGAAGAAGAAGGAAGAAGAGAAGAGGATGAAGAATAAGATGAAGAGAAGAGCAGGAGCCTCCCCCCATGCCATGGGTGCGGAGCGGCCCGAGGAGAAGAAGATAGAAGACGCCGCGGAGGAGATGCTGGATGAGAACGCCGGAGGAAGAGCCAGAAGAACCAGAAGAACCAGAAGAAGATGAAGGAAGATAGAAGAAAGAAGAAGCATTTAAATAAAGGAATTGTCTTGTCATTTTTAACATTTTTGACAGTTTTTTAGTGAAATGGTAGGGGCAAGTACCCCCTTACCATTTCACACGGGGGGGGGGCAGGATCTGGGGGTCACCTTGTTAAAGGGGGCTTCCAGATTCCGATAAGCCCCCCGCCCGCAGACCCCCACAACCACCGGCCAGGGTTGTGGGGATGAGGCCCTTGTCCTCATCAACATGGGGACAAGGTGTTTTGGGGGGCTACCCCAAAGCACCCTCCCAATGTTAAAGGCATGTGGCCTGGTACGGTTCAGGAGGGGGGGCCGCACTCTCGTCCCCCCCTCTTTTCCTGCGGCCTGCCAGGTTGCGTGCTCGGATAAGGGTCTGTTATGGATTTTTGGGGGGACCCCACGCCGTTTTTTTTTTTGGCGCGGGGTTCCCCTTAAAATCCATACCAGACCTGAAGGGCCTGGTATGGAATTTAGGGGGACTCCCACGTAATTTTTTTTTTTTTTGGTTCGGGGTTTCCCTGTGTTGAATTCCCATGCCGTTTTTATCAATGAACTTCTATGTGTATTGTCGGCAATGCAATAGCCGCGGGTAGTTTTAAATGGAATTTTTCCTTCGAAATGTCACTTTGCTGTCAGACTGTTCTAAACACGGGAAACATGCGCCCCTTTACAGGCATACTATAGACACCCCCCAGGTACGAAATTTAAAGGGATATTACACTGTTATTGTTTGACTTTAAGCATTATTAAAATCACTGCTCCTGAAAAAACGTCCGTTTTTAAAACTTTTTTTTGCATTGATCCATGTCCCCTGGGGCAGGACCCGGGTCCCCAAGCACTTTTTATGACAATAACTTGCATATAAGCCTTTAAAATTAGCACTTTTGATTTCACCCATAGACTTTTAAAGGGTGTTCTGCGGCATTCAAATTTGCCGCGAACACCCCAAATTGTTTGCTGTTCGGCGAACTTGCGAACAGCCAATGTTCGAGTCGAACATGAGTTCGACTCGAACTCGAAGCTCATCCCTACTTCCGACCAATCCCAGAATCTTTTCTGCTATACTCATTAGGCCCGCTGGTCTCGTACCCCCCCTGTTAGTTGATAAAGCTCACGGTAGTTATATTATCCAAAAAGACTTGTACGTGTTTTCCAATCAGGAAAGGGCCGAAAGCCACTAAGTCCCTCTGTACGGCTTTTAGCTCTTTCGCATTGGAAGAGAGGCAGGCTAATTGATTGTTCCAGACCCCTTCTACCATCTGGTTGCCCATGTGGGCCCCCCATCCTCGGCCACTCGCCGTTTTTAAAACTTTTTTTTGCATTGATCCATGTCCCCTGGGGCAGGACCCGGGTCCCCAAACACTTTTTATGACAATAACTTGCATATAAGCCTTTAAAATTAGCACTTTTGATTATTCATGTTCGTGTCCCATAGACTTTAACGGTGTTCGCGTGTTCGAGCGAACTTTTTTTTCTGTTCGCATGTTCTGGTGCGAACCGAACAGGGGGGTGCTTGGCTCATCCCTAGTCAGAAGTAAATCTTCTATCCCTATCTTCTGTGCACCAGAAAGGATAACTAAACTAACTGGCAAACGCCTTAAGCAAGGAATCTCTGTTGCAGATGGAATGGTGTTTAAATCAAACCATGTTCCAACTGATCGTGGTGAAGTTTGCAACCAGAGTAAACAGGAACCCTTCAAAGGGATTGGATCAGTATGGGCCTAGATGCCCTATCGCAACCTTGGGGAACAGACCTAACGTATGTGTTTCCTCCTTTTGTGCTCATACCAAAAATACTATGGAAGATAAGAGCCTCAAGGGTGAAAGTCATTCTAATTGCCTCATTTTGGCCTTGGAGGGCTTGGTTCCTAGGACTGTTAAAACTCAGCACCACAGATCCTTGCAGACTCCCCTCCATGCCAGACCTCATTCTTTATGGGACAGTGAATCATTCGCAGGTGGACCATCTCTCTCTGACGGCCTGGCTACTGAAGGGGAGCTTTTAGAGCGGAAGGAATTTTTTAGAAAAAGTAATAGATACTATCCTTAGCAGCAGGAAAGCTGCCACCAATACTATATACAACAAGATCTGGAAAAAAGTTTGGTGTTTGGCGTACAATCAACAACAGAATCCCAGGCCCTATGATACCGGCAGTTCTAGAATTCCTCCAAGCAGGTGCAGATCTAAACCTTGCAGTCGGTACCCTCAAGATACAGGTATCTGTTCTATTGAGCTTCCTGAATCATAGCCTAGTAGAAGAACCCCTAATCAAAAGGTTTCTCACAGCCACATGTCGAAGAAGGCCTCCCAATAATAATGATAAGGAGGCCAAGTTTAATAATCTAGACGTGAGAAGATGCGTGATTGCGTATATGGAGTGCACCAAAGAGTGGAGATCCTCCACGAATCTGTATGTACTTTTCACCTGTCCCAACAAAGGTAAAAGGGCATCAAAATATACGATCAGCAGGTCGATGAAGTCGGCAATTATAGAAACATACAAGACAGTATCTCTACCACCACTAGCAGGAGTCAATGCTCATTACACAAGAATAGTATCTACTTCTTGGGCTGAAAGGGTCTGAGCTTCGCCCCTCCAGAAAGCGGCAACCTGGTCCAGCTTTTATACATTTGTAAAGCACTATAGGCTGGATGTGCTTGTAAATTAAGACCAGTCCTTCGGCAGGAAAGTGCTGCAGGCGGTGGTCCCACCCTGATTAGGTAGTTCTATTTGGTCCTCTCTGGAAGCCGTCCTGGAAGATGACTGTGAAAAAATAGGGTTATTACCTGTTAACGCTCTTTTCCAGGAGTCTTCCAGGATGGCCTCAGTTCCCCCCCTTGTTTCGTAGGGATAATTATGTAACACTAAGGTGGTTGCACCAATGGAAGTGTTTATTATTTTATCTGTGCCTTCAGTTATTTGTTAATACTGAGGGGCCTTAGCCTATGGGCGGTCTTTTATCATGTGGACCATGTGTTTCCTGTACTGGGTGGGAGGAGCCTCTTTCTCTGTAAGCCGTCCTGGAAGACTCCTGGAAAAGAGTGTTAACAGGTAATAACCCTGTTTTGTTTTAACCCCATCATAACAGATGATTAAAAAACTCATGCTGCTGCTACTTATTGTCCTATGCTGGCCATACAGGGATCCATTTTTGGACGAGAATATTCCCACAAATATTTGTATGAAAATTATTTGTACATTCAATGAATGGACGAGTGTAGTTCGAAAATTGCACTTGCTTTTAACATTGAATTTTCAAAAGGATGTTGCTCCTGAGCAAAAACCACATACACTATTTGAAAATGTGTTCGATCCAGAGAAGTTTTCTGTTCTGGTCCTTTTGAATTTTCCTGTCACTGTGGTGGAAAATGAACGCCAATTTGACCCCCCACTAATGGTCAGAAAATTGGATGAATGTTTTTTTTGAAAGAAAAATGAGTTTGTGTTCGGCCAGCATAAGTGACATCAGGTGCAGGGAGCTTGTACCCACCTACCTGTCTATGACAAGGGAGTCTGTCATCCATCATATTATATTACACTCCTGTCTGATCATCTGCAAAACAGTGTTTTACATCTTTTTTTATATTTTAATAATGTTGATCTCTGATTCTGATATGTAGCAGATTCTCCCTCTAATAAAACTATCTGTCTGTTATTCAGAGTGGATTAAGTATCCAACTGTATATCTGGATATTTATATTTACCGCTGTATATAGATATTCAAGAATAATAACTAAATTATACACCAACCTTTTTTTTGATATTTTTATTCAATTAGTCGATTTAATTAAAACAATAATCAGCCAACTAATCAATTCTGAAAATAATCATTAGTTGCCGCCCTACAGAGGACCCATTTACTAGTTACCCTGAGGGGGGAATTGTAAGATCCTCAGAGACAAAGCTGCCTGATGTGGGCGGAGTCCTGGTTATGGGGAACCAATCTGCTCATGTCTAGTAATAATCTTTTTATTCCTATTTTAGTAGATGGACGGGAGATGAGGAAAACCTCAGAGGATTGTCTCACTTTGTCTCCAGACTGTAAAGTAGAAGATGAGGACATCACACAGTATAGTCCAGGACAAAACCCGGCTACTTCAAATGTCCATCCGGCACAACACAGTGTAGATGAGGAACCTCACACTGTGAGGGTCGGTGCCGTCCTTCCAACAGAGAAGAGCTTTTCCTGTACTGAGTGCGGGAAGTGTTTCCGTTTTAAATCTGATCTTAATGTACATATAAGATCTCACACAGGAGAGAAGCCATATTCCTGTCCTGAGTGTGGGAAATGTTTTTCAGTGAAGTCCAGTCTTTCCAAACATCAGAGATCTCACACAGGGGAGAAGCCGTATTCCTGTCCTGAGTGCGGGAAATGTTTTTCAGAGAAGTCCAGTCTTTACAGACATCAGATATCTCACATAGGAGAAAAGCCGTATTCCTGTCCTGAGTGTGGGAAACGTTTTTCAGTGAAGTCCCATCTTTTCACACATCAGAGATCTCACACGGTGGAGCAGCCGTATTCCTGTATTGAGTGCGGGAAATGTTTCCAATTTAAATCCAATTTTAATGTGCATAAAAGATCTCACACAAAGGAGAAGCCATATTCCTGTCCTGAGTGTGGGAAATGTTTTTCAGACAAGTCCAGTCTTTCCAGACATCAGAGATCTCACACGGGGGAGAAGCCGTATTCCTGTCCTGAGTGTGGGAAATGTTTTTTACAGATCTCCCATCTTTCCACACATCAGCGATCTCACACGGGGGAGAAGCCGTATTCCTGTCCTGAGTGTGGGAAATGTTTTTCAGAGAAGTCCAGTGTTTACATACATCAGAGATCTCACACAGGAGAGAAGCCATATTCCTGTCCTGAGTGTGGAAAATGTTTTTCAGTGAAGTCCCATCTTTTCACACATCAGAGATCTCACACAGGGGAGAAGCCGTATTCCTGTCCTGAGTGCGGGAAATGTTTTTCAGTGAAGTCAAATCTTTACAGACATCAGATATCTCACACAGGGGAGAAGCCGTATTCTTGTTCTGAGTGCGGGAAATGTTTTTCAGAGAAGTCCGATCTTTACAAACATCAGAGATCTCACACGGGGGAGAAGCCGTATTCCTGTCCTGAGTGCGGGAAATGTTTTTCAAACAATTCCAGTTTTAACAGACATCAGAGATCTCACACGGGGAGGGAAGATGTATTGCTGTCCTGAGTGAGGGAATTGTTCCTGACTGAAGTCCTGTCTTTCTGTACATCAGGGATCCCACAAAACCCACAAGGTGTATTAGTGCCTTGAGTGCGGGAAATGTCTTCTATATGAATGTTGCTGGACATCACAGCTCTCATGTGGGGAAGAAGCACACCCTGATATACACCTCAGATATACTCCATGGCTGATCTCCATCATGTAAGAAGTGTGGGAGTTTATTGAAAACTACAAGCCGACATCGGCAAAGGACAGAACTCTGTGAATGAATGTCACGGCCGCTCTCTTTTCATAAAGTGACAGCCGGTACTGGAAACTTCTCCCCGCACTGCTGTCACACAGAGGTCACTCAGATCGCTGAGCAGCTGCATGAACATGTAACATCTTCCCGAAGGGGAACATTTCCTTTAACCCTTTCACTGCCAGAGCTGGTTTTGCATTTTTTTGCCCATATGTTTAACTCCTTCAATACCTGACACTTTCACCCCCTTCCTGCCCAGGTACATTTTCAGCTTTCAGTGCTGTCACACTTTGAATGACAATTGTGCGGTCATGTAACACTGTACCCATATGACATTTTTATATTTTTTCCCCCACAAATGGAGCTTTCTTTTGGTGGTATTTGATCACCTCTGGGGTTTTTATTGTCTGTGCTACAAATAAAAAAAATAATAATTTTGGAAAAAAAAAGTTTCTCTTTGTTTCTGTTATAAAATTTTGTAAACAAGTACAGTAAGTTTTCTCCTTCACTGATGGGCACTGATGAAGAGGCACTAATATGCAGCACTGATGGGTGACACTGATGAGGAGGTACTGACAAGCATCCTTAATGGGCGCTGATTTGCATACCTGATGAACACTGCTTGGCATCACTGGTGGGGCACTGGTGGTCACCACTGGCGACCATCACTGATGGGCCTGTACTGATAATAAATGCTGGATATCAGTGCAGATCCCCCCTGTCAGGAGATCCGCTGATTGGCTCTCCTCTACTTGCGCCTTGTCAGCATGAATAAAGGAAAGCCGATAACTGTCACTTCCTGGTTACGATGTGATTAGCTTTGATTGGACACAGCTGATCACATGGTAAAGCGCCTATGTCATAGGCTCTTTACCGAGATTGGAGATGCGGTGTTAGAGCGACTCACCGCACTACCGATCGCCATGCGCCCGAGCAGCTTATACTTCTGGAACGTCATACGACGTCCACTCACGATAATGGAACCCCCACCTGGCCGTCATTCTGCTATAGGCTGGGCGGGAAGGAGTTAAAAAATCATTTTAAGCCTGAAGAGTATATAAAACCCCAAAACATGATATATTTTCTGAAAGCAGACACCCTAGAGAGTAAAATAGTGGTAGTTCCATTTTTTTTGTCACACAATATTATCGCAAAAGTCTAGGAAACGCAATATTTCAGTAAAAAAACACTAAAGGTTATTTTAGGGGGCACAAAATAACAATAAATTACCCAATTTTTTTGGTAAAATATAAAAGTCAAGGTTGCACCGAGTAAATAGATACCCAACATGTCCAACTTTAAATTTATGTGCGCCTGTGAAATGGTGATGAACTTCAGTATCCTATATTTTCTATAGGTGACGCTTTAAAAGCCCCCTATAAGAGGAAGGCGTACCCCTATAGGTGGGACTTTGAAGGCACTACCACATGTAAGAAAATGTAGAAAGATAAGTATAGAAATTTTTATTTAAAAAAAAAACATTACAAAACATGAAATATACATATCAAAATTGGACACAGTGATACATGAATGTGGATATATTGAAAAACCGTCAATGAAAGAACATGTAGTTTCCCTGAACCAGATGCGTTTCGGAAAATCTTTCCTTCATCAGGGTTCACAGAGAGAAATTTACATCTGGAATTGCAGAATACAAAATGATCAACAAACAACATTAACATCAAAAGATATTCCTAATGTGTTATCACAAATGTGATGCACTTACATTGTATTCATTTACACTGTACATAGATATCCACATGATTAAAAGAAAGGAATTTTCATGACCCCACGCTTGGCCCAATGGACGTAACATCCACTAGCTGACCACGGAACACTAAGCTTAAATCAAGAATCCCAGGTAATGTTGAAAAATGGCGAACCCCAAATAGGGGTGGGGTGCGTGTGTGCGTGCTGGGGTCCAAAAAGTGAGGAGCCTGGAATCAAGGCACAAGAATATAAAAGCTAAACTGGTAGAATCAATTGAGTATGAAATGCTCTATTGGAGAGGACATACCTCAAATCAGAGAAATCAGCATATACAGGTAGGTAGGTTGGTTGGCAGGCACAAGGGGCGCAGGTAGTCCTGATGAAAGGTCACAAACCGAAGCGGCTGCAATGTCAGCATGGCCACAAAAGTCCAAACATTAAATAATGTGTAACCAAGGCAGAGGCAGGGGGGAAGGAAACGGAGAACATGGAGGCAGCAGGTTAATAACGAATTCAAAAACAAAGGATGCAAGATTCAATGTAGTAGAAATCCACTTACTATGAGAAATCTCTTCAGCACTCTCTCTGACCCAACCGTCCGCTCCCCAAAAGGTTGAGAAACCCTGACATAGAGGATAAAAAGTCCCCTATGTGACGATTTGTTGTTGACAGGCTCTCTTTAATGAGACATCCAGAGTCTTAAAGACCCCCAATGTCTCCCCTGTACGCCACTGAATGTAATGGAATACAGATTGCACTGCATTATATTCTTTCCCGGCCTTGATAGCGGCGAGGAAACTGTCACCAGAGACCCGGAAGTGACGTCATACATGTAACTTCCGGGTCAGGAAGAAGAAGGGGAGGAGAGCGGATGTGTGTCCTCTCTCCTCCCTCCCATCTACCCATCATCACCCGCTATGCTGGTCCTGGGTCCACAGATGGGCAAAAGTAGCCCGGGATACATAGCGGCTGTGTGTCGGGGTCGGGGCACTTTACCGGGGGGGGGGGTGGAAACATTCGCTCAGCCACCCGAATGCTTCCATCCCACAAGTAAATCTGCTCCTTGCTTGCCCATAGCAGGGCTAAATGTTAAAAGAAACCTACCTGTCTGGCCCTCAGAACTGCATGTCCCGGGTGTCAGGCGATAGGAATTGTACATCCCTGAGTTCATAAGGAGATCAGAGATCACCAAAGACATGGATGAAGTGTTGTACCATGTTGGCCATTGATAGCAGTAGAAAATAAAAATGGAGTCATTACCTTTCATTGGCTGAGTACATTTTGTGGTGTAAGCTTTCACAAACACTTTGATTTCTATTAAAAAAAATAAAATAAAATAGTTGAACGAATGTGACTGGCATTCACCCAACTGTGATGAATATTGGATGTATTTTATTTCATACACTGATTTCCTTGGCTCCATCTAGTGGCCATAATGCAGTATTGTGTTATTTTTTTACTAATGGAGGTATGTCAGGAAAAATACCCCATTATGGTCACTAGATGGAGCTGTTAAATCCGATGTAGGGGTCTTCAAACAAGAAATTCAGATGAGATAGTAGATCCAGATCTTAAGATAAGATAAGAAGGTGCTTTTTATTCACTGCAGTGGAGAAATACAACACAGTTCTCGGCTACTATAAGCGAGCAAAAGTGAAAGTGTTTCTGAGCTCACATATACAGGTTATATTTATACGTATGAATATGCATAAGATATGGGTGTGTATTAAGCGTATTCTAGGCGTGATATAGATGTGATCGTATAGTTTAGTCCAATCAATGTCCATATCTTCTTAGATGAAAAGAGAAAGTTAGAGAGAGACACTGCTCCCTCAAGGATAATGGGATTTTAATTGGAGGTATAGACATCTGTTACCAAGGTAAACACGCATACAATAAAGTTTAATCTAAGAAAATATACAATTTTATTACATATTATCAGATAAAAATCACAGTCATCATAGCATTTTGACCATAAATTGATTCTTAATATAAGAAACAAGGTGCTTGAATATGCAACAATATCCAACAGCATGATGGAGTGAGCCCAGTCACCCTGTCTTCTCTCCAGCTGCTGAAAGGACTCCAGGGAGAAGGGCCAGTCCAGGCCTGTCCCCAGTGGCACTCATGTTCTCTGAGAGAGGCAGAGGTTGGCTGGGTGAGTAATGCTCTGTTTGGAACAATTTGTTTGGGGTACTGTGTGGGTACAGGCATTAGAGGACTGGAACTATGGACTAACTTTGGAGTCAACCTGTCTGGGGTCTCCTCCTATGTTAGTCTCCTGCCGAAAGGGGAGAAATGTGACAGACCTAGCCAGGACAGAGGCTTTTGGAGAGGACTGAATGCAAGCCTCTTGCCTTTTGATTATGGGCCCTGGATTTTCAAGGGAACAATACTCTTTGCGAGGTGAATGAGAAATCCAGTCTGATCTGTACTAATCAGACTCAATCTTGTATATATGTATATATTGTATAATGTCTCATTCTGTTATGGACTCTTTGCTGTGATCATTTGGGAAGTGTATCTCTATGAAGGGAGGGGGGATTCCTCCAGCAGCTCCCTGCTGATAAGACTGTTTACTGAGGAGAAGTTTGAACACACCTGACCTGTGTGTCCATTGTCTTTGGACAGTTTAACCCGCCCTTTTTTGCAAGGGTGGGGGGAAGAGTCTCTGAGTTATTTTATCTGTTGTGTCCATGTGATAATAAAACAGTCCATGTTAGCAGCAAAGCAAGTCTCGCCTTGTTTTGTGCTTTGTGAGCGGTTGGAATATCTGATATCTATATCCAGACTGGGAGGAAGTGGTATACTGACGGAAGCACTCAAGTGGAGTGAGGGACGTTCCGTGACATTCCTCATCTACCCAACCATAGAGGACTTGATCATGTATCCCCAAACTTGCCCATCCCATCCTTGATGGACATTCAACCATATAATACCATTGTCCCTGTTAAACATCAGAAGGACAACTCTATCTCTTGCGCTCCCCGCCATTTTCCCCCACATTCTCCACGACACCCCAACATTTCCAACCTTCACCACAAGAACCAAAGAAGAGGCCATGCTAATAATAAGAATGTGGAACTGATCAGTGCTCTTAATCAGTTTTACAACAGATCATTGAGTGCCTCACAAGTCTTACGACCTACCAAAATATCTAATACTTCAGCACATAGTTCCCCAGTTTTGGACGGTCCTAGTGATATTCTTACCACTACCTCTACCAGTCCCAAATACACTGATCAACCCACTTCAGCTACCATCGAGTGTATACCCATAGAATCTATGGAACACTCAGAGGAGACTCCCTTGCTTTCCTGTGCTACACCACCTATTAGTTTTGGTACCAATATACCCCCCCACAGCAGGTTGTCCCACTTTTTCTTTTTTAGTGTCCAGTCCTCCTCTGGCCTCATTCTCCAGAAAAAGAAAGCTCTCAGAAGAGGCTGTAGGGGAGGAAGAACCAGAAAAACACGAAAAAGTGTTGAAACACCCAAAACGATAAAATTATTCAATTTGTCTTCCCTTATCCTGTCCCCTGCAGATACCTCTCTCCTTAACCATGGACTTAATTTTGCTCCTATTAACAAACCCAATCCCTTTGTTCTTTTTAAAGATCTCAACAGTTTTATACATAATCCTTACCTTAAAAAGACACTTCCATACCAAACAAGAGAAAGATATAAACAAAGATTACCCGCACTACCAATGCCAATTCCTCCACCGCACCCCTGACAGTTTCATCTGAACTCAATTTTGACTTCGATATTGATGATCTGGATATATGTAATAGTGATGATGTGACATCAAAATTGCTCACACAACACTTAGCCTCTTCTCCTCCGATTGTGTATTCCACGTTAAAACCATCTTTTTTCCCACCCAATCCAAGGCCCCATATATAGAAAGCTTCTATAGAGTTGTTTATGCAGATCTGCTAAAACTGTGCAACTCCACCTCCACTTCCAAATCGAACAATCTTTCACCTTCTGAAATTAGAGCATTAGACCACCTTATACATGCTAAAGATCTGGTGATAAAGTCAGCGGATAAAGGAGGTGGCATAGTACTCCAAAATAAGTCCGACTACCTGAGGGAATCCCATAGACTTCTCTCAGATAAAGCCACATATGCTAAACTTACTAAGGACCCTACTGCTGAATTTGCACAAGAAGCTGACATACTGATCACTACTGCCCTTCAGGAAGGTATTATAACAAAAACAGAGAGCTCATTCTTGCGAAGAACCTTCTACCACATACCTTATTTTTACCATCTACCGAAGATTCACAAGAGCTTACAGCATCCTCCCGGCAGACCAATTGTGGCAGCTATGGACAGGGTTACCACTGGGTTTAGCTTGTACATAGATCAGTTCCTACAACCAATAGTCTCACAACTACAGTTATATATACGTGATGGAACACACCTGCTAGAACTCTTGTCCCCCTACAGATGGCGGATATCATACTGGATTCAAGCAGGGCATAAGGAAACAGCGGAAGACCAGTCAGCGCTGAGCAGGAATCTGAGCTTTCTTTAAATGGAACGTCTGGCACTAATGAAGGCTGTGGACCTGCTCCTGTGAGTGTGTTAGCATTCCTGTGAATACATACTCTTGCTGTGTCACAGCAGCTTTCTGACAGCCTCACTCCTGATGTCCTCTGGCCACACAGCACATATGCCTGTAGTGCTACCTCTGCAGGAGCCGCTGGTGAATAAGGGATCTCCCACCCTGCACTACCAGGCACACAGAATTTCCACAGAACACTTGAGTCAAGAAACAGTCCATGCAGCTTTGTTTTTTTTTTTTTGTTTATTTAGGAGTTAATAATCTTGGATGGGTATAGGGTTATTATGGGATGAACACTCGATTTAAGCAAAACTCTTCAGGGACAACTTTCATCTGTATAGTCTATTTACACACTCGCCAGCTTCCTCCAGCACAGCACTTGCTTGCAGCACAAAAATCACAGACTCAGCTGGCACACTGTTAGATGATCTGACAATAGGGCTTAGTCAGATAAAGCAAAGGCCCATTACAGAGAGGGACTGCTGGCCCTTTGGTTGTGTAACAAAGTCTCAGTGCCCAGTTGTCCTGCTGTGGCTACTGATCCCAGCACCACCTCTTCAGACACTGCCAGCCCAACCGGCTGCTGCTGCCCCTTTCACCAGCCCCCCTGCCTAAGACTCCACAGTCCTCAGACTCTACAACCATCTCAGACTGCACTTCTCAGTCCTCCCCGATGCTCTCATTCACCAGCCACCCAGCTGTCTTCTCCCTGGATATCTCGTTGGCTCCTGCTGTCCTCACACCTGCTTCCATGCCACTGGACAGGATTCCTCTTTGTGGTGTCAGAGAATCCCTCCTGCACCTGAGCTCCCAAGTCCGATATCACCACCCCAGACTAGGGTGTTACCCTCAAGGGCCCACCGAAAGCCTCCTCAGCGCTTCGTCTCCAGCTTATAGCTCAACTCCACTGCTCCTGCTGGCCTGACCCAGAGTATTTAAGAAGTCCCTCCCCTGCCAGTCCATTTCGCCAGGGATTGGTTGGGGTCCTCATCAATACTCCAGAAGGCTCCCCCTAACCTCCCTCACATTCTTCTGGAAGTTTCTGTAAAGTTCCAGCAAGTAGGGGGAGGTATCAGAGATGCTGCCCGATGAGTCATTCCAGCCTCCCTGGATCACTTACTTGGACCCAGAATAAACCCAGACCTGGCTACCAGCCAAGCCAAATTTGCCTACACTAAACAACAATGTACACTTCCATTCTAGAACACTTGAGGGTGCTACATGCGCATGTGACCCCAGCATCCAGAAAAGGTGGGAGTGGAGAAAGAACTTTGACTCCCCCCCCAGTTAATGCCATAAGTTTCTTGGGCCATCCTGAGCACCACTTCCACTAATTTAGTACTCTGGAGTGTAGCTCTATCTAGTGTCCATAATGCTATAATATTATTGCAACGTCACATTACTGCCACATGCGTATCATTTGACTGTTTGCGAAAGCTTACACTACAAAATGTACTCAGCCAATGAAAGGTAATGACTCAATTTTTTTGTTTCAATAGTGTTTATTATATTTTTAAATAAGAGCTTACAGACTGCCTCTCAATCGAAGATGTAACTGTGGGGTTACAAATCACAGTAGTATTGAAATTTTAAGGTTGTACAACAACAGCATAACATATAAAATGTCAAGGAATACAAATGAGAGAACATTTGCAGGGTACATCTCTTAGGTGGAGAAAAGGCAGAGTTGAAGACATTAAGGAAGATGGTTAGACTACAAGGATGACATCCCAAGAAAGACCAATGGGGTTATCTTGTCACCATTACAGGTGTGCACTACATAATGAATGATGGAGCGTAATGACTCCATTTTGATTTTTCTACTGCTATCAATGGCCAACACGGTACAACACTTCATCCATGTCTTTGGTGATCTCTGATCTCCTTATCAACTGTTTCTTACATGATGAAGATCAGCCATGGAGTATATCTGAGGTGTATATCAGAGTGTGCTTCTTCCCCACATGAGAGCTGCATTCATATAGAAGCCATTTCCCTCACTCAAGGCACTAATACACCATGTGAGATCTCTGATGTCTGGAAAGATGGGACTTCCGTGAAAAACATTTCTCACACTCAGGACAGGAATACGGCTTCTCCCCTGTGTGAGATCTCTGATGTCTGGAAAGATTGGCCTCATCTGAAAAACATTTCCCGCATTCAGGACAGGAAAAAGGCTTCTCCCCCATGTGAGATCTCTGATGTTTATAAAGATGGGACTTCTGTGAAAAACATTTCCCGCACTCAGTACAGGAATATGGCTTCGCCCCCGTGTGAGACCTCTGATGTCTGTAAAGATGGGACTTGCGTGAAAAACATTTCCCACACTCAGGGCAGGAATGTGACTTCTCCCCTGTGTGCAATGTCTGATGTATGTCAAGGCTGGATTTCTGTGAAAAACTTTTCCCACACTCAGGACAGAAAAACGGCTTCTCCCCTGTGTGAGATCTCTGATGTCTGTAAAGATGGGACTTCCGTGAAAAACATTTCCCACACTCAGGGCAGCAATAAGGCTTCTCCCCTGTGTGAGATCGCTGATGTGTGTAAAGATGGGACTTCTGTAAAAAACATTTCCCGCACTCAGAACAGGAAAATGGCTTCTTCCCTGTGTGATACCTTTCATGAGTGACAAGATGTGATTTTTTTAAAAAACATTTCCCACACTCAGAACAGGAATATGGCCTCTCCCCTGGGTGCAATCTCTTATGTCTGTAAAGATTGGACTTATCTGAAAAACATTTCCCACACTCAGGACAGGAATACGGCTTCTCTCCTGTGTGAGATCTTTTATGCCTATTAAGACTGGATTTAGAAGGGAAACCCTTCCCGCACTCAGTACAGGAAAAGCTCATCTCTGTTGGAAGGGCGGCACCATCCCTCACAGTCTGTGGTTCCTCAGGATAAGAGGAATACGATGGTCCATCTACACTGTGTGGTGCCGGATGGACATTTGAGGTAGTCGGGTTTTCTCCTGGACTATACTGTGTGATGTCCTCATCTTCTACTTTACAGTCTGGAGACAAAGTGAGACAATCCTCTGAGGTTTTCTTCATCTCCCGTCCATCTACTAAAATAGGAATAAAAAGATTATTACTAGACATGAGCAGATTGGTTCCCCTAAACCAGGACTCCGCCCACATCAGGCAGCTTTGTCTCTGAGGATCTTACAATTCCCCCCTCAAGGTAACTAGTAAATGGGTCCTCTGTAGGGCGGCAACTAATGATTATTTTCATAATTGATTATTTTGCCGATTATTGTTTTGATTAATTGATTGGATAAAAACCTCAAAAAACAGAGTTACTCTTACCAGTAACATCCTTTTCCAGGAGTCTTTCAGGACAGCCACCATAGATAGACCTTGGCTCCTCCCATCTCAGGAATCACCGCCTTATACTGCATGATTTAAGCCTCACCGTCCCCTCAGTTCTTCAAGAGTACTTCCGGCCAGCTGGGGAGACACAAGAATACGTCATACTAACCTTTATCTTACCTGACAGTCTCATGTGATGAGCTCTCAGGGATAGCCAACAATTTGGGTGGGTACCGATGCTGTCCTGAAAGACTCCAGGAAAAGGATGTTACCTGTAGGTAACTCAATTTTTCCCCTGTTCGTCTTTCAGGACAGCCACCATAGAGAGGATAAACGAGCACCTTACCTTAAGGTGGGACTACTGCCTGCAGCACCTTATGCCCAAAGGCCTGGTCTTTGGCCGATAGCAGGTCCAATCTGTAGTGCTTCACGAAGGAGGCAAAGCTGGACCACGGTGCAGCTCTACAGATCTGCTCTGGAGAAGCACCAGCCCACTCTGCTTAAGAAGTCGCCATTGCCCTGGTGAAATGTGCCTTAGAGTGGAGTTCCACCCCAAAAAAAAGGCATTACTGTGCATGAAATAATATATAATAAAAACATTTGGACATTTTTTTTTTAATCACTTCTTAATGCCTGTTGCTATCTGGTCCGAGGCGTCCGCAATGTATGCCACCATTTTAGGGAGCATGGGGAAAGAAGTCAGGATCGTTTCTTTTGGCGTTCCTGCTTCAATGTGCACCCTAATCTGTGTCAACCAATATTCCATGTTGCGGGCCACCTCTGTGGCCACTATGGCGGGCTTGAGGTTTCCCAGTAATGAGTCCCAGGATTTCTTCAAGAGCAAGTCCATCCTCTTGTCCATGGGGTCCGAAAGCGCTCCCATGTCCTCAAAGGCTGGGTCAGTATGCCTGGAGACCCGTTAAAAGTCTGCGTCTAGTTTAGGCGATTTATTCCAGACTAGTGCATCCTATTCCGCAAAGGCAAACCTGCATTTCAGAGCCCTTGAAAAGAAAGGTTTCCTTTCGGGGTCTTGCCGCTTACTCTTGATGGCATCGACCAAGACGTCATGGACTGGAAACACTCTTTTTGTGCTCCCCAAGGCCCTTGTACATCTGGTCGTGGAGTGACAGCATCCTCTTTTCCTCCTGGATTCCTAAAGTGGTATGAATAGCTCCTAAGAGCTCCTCCACTTCCTCTAGGGAAAGTTTGTAGCGAGAGGTTCCTGTGTATCCCCCACCCACCCCCTCTTCCTCTGACTCCCCTTGGGAGTCTGAAGAGTTGCTGTCTGGCTCTTCCATAATTTCCTCTCTGGAGCCCCCTGGCCTTTCTCCGCTCATGGAGGGAGCATCCGCTGAGCTTGGTGCAATGTTCTGCTGTGCTGGTGGGGGATTAACCTTGGGCTGCGGCATCTGGAAGCTAGAAAAGAGTGTCTTAAAAGACTAGATGGTGCTAGAAAGCTCCTTGACAGATGCTGCTAGGTCCGTACATTGTTCCGCTGACTGCTCCCTCACTAACCCCTCAATGCACTCCTTACAGAGTGCCTTGGTCCAAGATTCCCCCATCGTGGCTCTGCATGAAGGACATTTCTTCTTGGAGTTGTGGGGCGCCTTGACTTTATCCATGGCCTCGCTCTGAAATACAGACCCAAAAGAGAGAGCAGCCATAAATGCCTGCACTGACCACCAGCGCTTAACACAGAGGACCTCCAGGGGTGCCCTCCCCAGGACAAACCACCACCAGGGTCCCAGATTCACGCCTCTATTCCCCCCCACGACCACCAAGGGGGACAAACACCCGTGTAGCTTCCAGGACAGGGTAAGAGAACACCACCCCAGGGTTCCTCTTACCTTTGAGTGGCTTGTGCTAGAGTCTCCAGGAGTTGCTTGTGAAGTCTCCGCTTCCGATATTTCCAGTTGAGGATCAGTGGTCTCTCCTGTCTCAGTGCGCTGTCCACACAGCAGAAACAAGGCCGCACCAGCCCAGCAAGATGAAGTCAACCAGGTACCTTCCAGGCTCCCTAGCCTACCAGAATGCAGGGAAGGAGAGAGGGAGAGAGAGAGAGAGACCCTCTTCTCCCCCCTCAGGAAACCATCGGCCTCAGCCTCCCTGGGTGTTCAGCCCCGGTCCCTTATTGGTGTCTCCCTGCCGGAGGAAACACCAGAACTGAGGGGACGGTGAGGATTAAATCTTGCAGTATAAGGCGGTGTTTCCTGAGATGGGAGGAGCCAAGGTCTCTCTATGGTGGCTCTCCTGAAAGACAAACAGGGGAAAAAAGGTTGGTGTATAATTTAGTTAATATTCTTGAATCTCTATATGCAGTGGTAAATATAAATATCCAGATATGTAGTTGGATATTTGAGAATAACAGACAGATAGATGTATTATTAGAGGGAGAATTTGCTACATATCAGAATCAGAGATAAACATTATTAAAATGTAAAAAAGAGGTAAAACGCTGTTTTGCAGATGATCAGACAGGAGTGTAATATAATATGATGGATGACAGACTCCCTTGTCATAGACAGGTAGGTGGGTACAAGCTCCCTGCACCTGATGTCACTTATGCTGGCCGAACACAAACTCATTTTTCTTTCAAAAAAACATTCATCCAATTTTCTAACCATTAGTGGGGTCAAATCAGCGTTCATTTTCCACCACAGCGACGGGAAAATTCGAAGGAGCAGAACAGAAAACTTTTCTCCATTGAACACATTTTTAAATAGTGTATGTGGTTTTCTCAGAAGTTACATTCATTTTTAAAATGAATGTTAAAAGCAAGTGGAATTGTCGAACTACACTCGTCAATTCATTGAATGTACAAATAATTTGAGGTTGGTGATGTAGATGGGGGCGATGTTGTGGATGGCCTTGTATGTTGTGGTTAGTATTTGGAATTTTATACGGTGGGGTAGGGGAAGCCAGTGAAGAGATTGGCAGAGAGGGGCAACAGTCACAGATCGATTAGTGAGGTGTATTAGTCTAGCAGCAGCATTCATAATAGACTGAAGGGGGAGGAGCCTGCTTAAGGGTAAGCCATTAAGGAGAGAGTTGCAGTAGTGAAGGCGGGAAATAATCAAGGAGTGAATAAGTTGCTTTGTGGTGTCATTAGTCAGGAAGGGTCGAATTCTGGAGATGTTGCGGAGGTTAAGGCGGCAGGATTTAGCCGGTGATTGGATGTGGGGGTTGAAGGAGAGGTCAGAGTCAAGGATTACACCTAGCACCCTGGCATGTGTGGAGGGACCAATGGTTGTGCTGTTGATCTTAATGGTAAAGTCATGGGGGGGAATCGGGAAGGAGGAAATATAACAAGCTCAGTTTTAGAAAGATTGAGTTTAAGGAAGTGGTGTGACATCCATACCGATATGTCATTCAGTAAGTTTGAGATCCATGAGGAGATTGAGGGGGTGAGTTGAGGAGTGGAGAGATAGATCTGGGTGTCATTGGCGAGGTAGAGGTGGTATTGGAAGCCATGGGAGGTTGTCAACTGGCCCAGGGAAGAGGTATAAAGTGAGAATGGGAGGGGCCCAAGGACGGAGCCTTAGGGTACCCCAACAGAAAGAGGAAGAGGAGCAGAGGAGATGGATGGTAGGAGGAGAACCAGGATAAAGCAGAATCACAGAGGCCAAGGGAGAGTAAATTGCTGAGAAGAAGGTGGTCAACTGTGTTGAAGGCAGCAGAGAGGTCTAAGAGTATGAGTATGGAGTAATGGCCATTGGTTTTGGCAGTTATTAGGTCATTGGTGAGTTTTAGTATGGCAGTTTCAGTAGAATGTTGTGGATAGAAGCCGGACTGTAGGGGGTTGAGAAGGTTGTTGTCCGTGAGGTAGCGACTCATTCGGTCATTGACAAGGTGTTCGATGAGCTTGGAGGCAAATGGGAGCAGGGAGATGGGTCTTAAGTTATTCAAACAGGAATGCGCTACTCCCATAATTAACCACCACTTGCAATGTTCATTTTCTATTACTCCAAATAATCACTTATAAATATTCTCATGTGCATATGCTTAGAGCTGTAAATCAAAAAAACATTTAACCATATATTATTCAATACATGTAAAAAGTCCTTCAAACGTGTTGCAAAATCTTGTAACCATTAATGTGACTGGCGTGCTCCTAAGTTCCTTCAATATTCATATGTGACTGAGTGAGACACCTCCACCATTTAGATTGGCCACTCACCAGATGCTTAATTAAAGATGCGCCTTTGGTTCATTCAAGGGATAACCACTCCACTTAAGCAACACTCCTCACCGGCTAAAAACTTGGACTCTAGTATTCCTCATAGGAAAGCATAGGGACAAAAGGCGATCATAGCGCAATATGTTTGAACTATTTATTTTAAAATTCAAAGTAAGAATAACCACTCACATTTAAAAGTGCCCTCGAGCCGGCACGAAGCTTATCCAGCAGTTACGGACGGGTGTATGGCTGTTTGCATGGTCCGCTTAGTAGTAATGTGCGGTTTCCACGCTCGGCTTGCGCTCCAAGCCTCGTTCCCGTTCACATCCGGTCACCTGATGCAAGAAAACTCCCAGCAGCCTCTACGCGTTTCGCATCATAGAATGCGTCATCAGGAAACTCCTGATGACGCATTCTATGATGCGAAACGCGTAGAGGCTGCTGGGAGTTTTCTTGCATCAGGTGACCGGACGTGAACGAGGCTTGGAGCTTGGTTAATTATGGGAGTAGCGCATTCACACACACTAATTAGCATTTTTTACCCATCTTTGTGAAGGATTTTATTTGAGTGCAGCAACCCTGATACATAAGGTTGAATTGTTTATATATTTATATTTTTTGAGAAATTAGGGGTTTTTGCGCCGGTGACACATACACAGTAATCCAGGTGGGGTCTAGTGAGGGTTTTTTTAAGTATGGGGGTAACCAGTGCATGTTTGAGCGGGGAAGGAAAGGTGACAGAGGAGTGGGAGAGGTTGAAGATATGAGTTAGGACGTTTAGGATAAAGTGGAAAGGTGGTCGCAGTAATTGTGAGGGGACAGGGTCCAGGGGACAGGTAGTGAGGTGGGCCATGGAGAGGAGTTTATCAACTTCATCTGTGGTAACTGGGCAGAAGTAGGAGAGTATTGAGTGTGGTGTTGGACCTGATGTGTTGGGTAGGGGAGGAAGTTGAATGCTGGATATCTCCTTGCGAATGGTGTTGATTTTGGTTTTGAAATGGTTGAGCAGTAAGCAAGTTGGTGGGTGGGGGCAGTGGGGGCTGAAGTAAGGAATTAAGGGTAGAAAAGGGTTGACAAGGTTGGGATGAGAGGGTTTTGATGGGTGTTGTAATAGGTTTGTTTAGCAGTGTGGAGGCAGGATTTGTATTTGAGAAAGGCAGATTTTAGAGGGTAAAGTCTTGCAGGGACTTAGATTTATGCCATGCTCACTCAAGAGCATGGCTGCGTCTCTTGAGACTTCTGGTGTCGTCTGTTTGCCAGGGTTGTGGCAGATGGGGCCTGGTTCTGCGTGTAGAAAGAAGAGCAAGTACATCTAGGGAGGATGACAGCATGTTGTTGTAGATGGAAGTGGTTACGTCTGGGCAGAACAGGGATGATGGCAGGTACTTCAGAGGAGAGAAAATAGGCTAGCCATGCAGAGAAGTCATCCAGAAAGCGTGACACTGATAAAGGAGGCCGATAAATGACTGCAACCCTCAGACAAGCTGGAGAGAAAAGACGAATGCAGTGCAGAAAGAGCAGGGGGAAAGAGAGGGAGGTGTGGGAAGAACTTAGAAGGTGCATTGTGGGGAGAGGAGAAGTCCGACGCCACCTCCTTTTCGTCCACTGGGTCTGGTGGAGTGAGTCCAGAGGAGGCCACTGTGGGACAGAGCAGATGGAGAGGTAGTGTTGAATTCTTGGAGCCAGGTTTCGGTAATAGCAAATAGATTAAGGGATTTGGAGAGGAAAGGATATTTGACAGAAGCTAGTTTGTTGAAGTAGAGTTATAGTTAATAGTTTAAAAGTTAATAGTATAGAGTTCCTCTATAGGAAGCCGCAAAGTATAGTATAGAGTTTCCCTATAGGAAGCCGCAAAGTATAGTATAGAGTTCCCCTATAGGAAGCCACAAAGTATAGTATAGAGTTCCCCTATAAGAAGGTACAGGTCTGCCTTTAGAATCACTTGCTTCCTTCTCCTGCCCAAGACTACATGTCCCATGAGGCATTGCTCCTCACCCATTCAAGTTCTCAGGCATTTACCGACATGTATAGATGGTGTACGGAGCTATATTTTCTGATATGTAAAGAAATAATGCATTCTTTATGCAGGTCAATTAATCGACTGACCAACTAATCGATTGAGAAAATAGTTGACAATTATTTTCATAATTGATTATAATTGATTCGTTGTTTCAGCCCTACATCTCTGAATCTCCTACTAGTTAATTTCTTTATTTATGAACCTTAGTCAGAGAGTGAGAAAACAACGAGAACTGTCTTTTATAGAACGAGTGTCCCCACCCCCTCTATTACTCATTGCCATCTTCCCAACACAAGAAGTCCTAACTGAGCCCCACAGGAGGTCAGAGAGTGAGGATGGGGGGAGAACAACCAAGATTAAGACTGGAATGATCCTGAAGACCACCATCATTGGGTTATTGACTCCTCCCTTATTATCACTTTCTGTTTAGGGCTCCAAAGTTTGAGGATTTTATCACATTATTATCAAAAAGGTAAAAGTCTGTGCTCCAATCAAATCATCAGATATGAAATGTCTAGCTGGTAGGAAATGGGTGCAAAAGAGGAAAGGCCTATGTATAGGGATGAGCCGAACACCCCCTGGTTCGGTTCGCAGCAGAACATGCGAACAGGCAAAAAATTAGTTAGAACATGCGAACACCGTTAAAGTCTATGGGACATGAACATGAATAATCAAAAGTGCTAATTTTAAAGGCGTATATGCAAGTTATTGTCATAAAAAGTGTTTGGGGACCCGGGTCCTGCCCCAGGGGATATGTATCAATGCAAAAAAAAGTTTTAAAAACTGACGTTTTTTCGGGAGCAGTGATTTTAATAATGCTTAAAGTGAAATATTCCTTTAAATTTCATACCTGGGGGGTGTCTATAGTATGCCTGTAAATTGGCGCATGTTTCCCGTGTTTAGAACGGGAAGGTATATCATATATGACCCGCCATCCAAACATAGCAGCGGTCTGGCTAGGGGATTTTAATGCTACTATGAACCCGGCTTTAGACAGACTACAGTTGACATCAACTGCTCCTGATGCTTCCACCGAGACTAAATTCCATAAGCTTATCTCCACCTTCCATCTGATAGATACATGGAGATATAAATTCCCACTGGTTAAGTCATATTCATGCTTCTCGTCATCTCGGGGCTCTATGTCCCGTATAGACTATATACTTATTTCCCGTAGATTGACCCCAAGATTATCAGAGGTAAAGTTTTGTCCTAGAGTACTTTCGGATCATAGTCCATATTGGATTACATTAAGTATTCCAGTGGCAAAACCACCACGAGCATGGCGCCTGAATCCATTATGGCTATCTCTTCTACCAGAAGATGACGAGCTCATAGACAAATGGAAATTGTATTTTACTGAAAATGACGAGTCAGCATCACCACCCGCAGTCTGGGACTCATTTAAAATTTTTGCTAGGCATACATTGATAACGGCGATTAATAAAATCAAGATGGACTCCTCTGGTGCCCTCGGTAAGGCGCTGGAGGACTTGTCCTCTGCAGAAAGAGAGTATGCCAACACCCCGACAGCAGTAACTGTAGACCAACTCAAACTACAGACTAGAATAGTTAACCAGCTACAGTACCAGAAAGCCAAACAAAAAATATGTTTTTTTCTAAACAGAAAATGTTTGAACATGGGGAAAAGGCAGGCAAATTACTTGCATACCTGGTCCATATCGAGGATAGGCCCCCAGTGGTTATCACACTGCATGGCCCCGGAGGACAAAAAGTCACAGACCCACCTACAGTAACCTCAATGTTTAAGGACTTCTTCGCAGACTTGTACACAACGACAGCCCCCACTGAGACCCATCATATGTCTCTTTTTCTTGAACAAGTGTCCTTCCCACAACTAACAGAAGAACAAGTGGAACTGTTGGAGGCACCACTGACGTTAGATGAAATATCAACTGCCATGGCTAGCTTCGCTAGGTCCAAATCCCCTGACTCAGATGGACTTCCAATAGAGTTCTACTCCCATTTCAGCGAAATACTAACCCCTAAACTATTAAAATTGTATAATTATATATTTGAAACTGGGACCTTACCTCCATCTATGACAGATGCTACAATAGTCCTCATCCCTAAACCCGGTAAGGATCCGGGGCTCCCGGAATCCTATCGACCGATATCACTTCTACAGGTAGACGTCAAAATACTTGCCAAAGTTCTATCGATTAGGCTCAATCAGGTAATATTAACATTGATACACGCAGACCAGGCTGGTTTTATGCCTGGACGCAATACCTCGTTTAATCTCAGGAAACTTTACATTAACTTACAAGCTACACACGAGGAAGTTGGTACACGGGTTGTTGTGACCCTGGACACAGCAAAAGCCTTCGACTCGGTAGAGTGGAGGTATCTCTGGAGATGCTTGGAGGGCTATGGATTTGGTCCAAAATTAATTAAATGGGTTCAACTTTTATACCAGGCACCCAAGGCCAAAGTGGTGGCCAACGGATGGTCATCTCAGTTATTTGACCTCAGTAGAGGCACGAGACAGGGCTGCCCCTATCCCCACTACTATATGCCCTGGCGGCAGAACCACTGGCCATGTCCATCCGAGCAAATCCAGAGATCAGGGGACTTAGGATGGGCTCTCTGACTGAAAAGATTAGCATGTATGCAGATGACACGCTACTGTACCTGGCAGACTCAGGCACATCATTGTGCACTGCACTCCACACGATAGAACAATTTGGAATATTTTCAGGTCTAAAAATTAATTGGGACAAATCCCAGATTCTGCCAATTGATAGTTTTCCACCCTCAGAATCCCAAAACAGGCTCCCACTGCAGAAAGTAGATGTCATTAAATACTTGGGAATCTATATAACCAGATCCCTTACAGACTATATATCTCTGAATATAACCCCTCTTATTTCCCTAGTTAAAAATAAAATTCGGGTTTGGTCCAAATTACCATTAGGAGTCTGGGGACGAATAAATTTAATTAAAATGATTCTACTACCCAAAATACTTTATGTTCTATGGCACACCCCCATTTATTTACCCTTAAAACATTTTAAATCTCTAGAGTCCCTTTTAAAGACATTTGTGTGGTTACAATAGGCACAAATTGGCATGGCAAGTCCTCTAAAATCCGACCGATCTAGGTGGCACTGCTCTACCAGATTTTAATCTGTACTACATTGCAGCACAGCTATCACAGCTTTATCACCTAGACAAAACCGACAGCGAGAGATTTCTTACGCTCATATGTCCTAAATGGGCGCAGTACACCAAAGACCCGATATATATGCAATAGCGGCAGACGGGGGAGGAATGGAAATAGAAGACAGAAGACACACCATACTATACCACTACAGGAAAATATGGAATTTAGCGACCTCTAGACTTGACATCTCACAGCTTAATGACTTTACGCCGTTATGGCATAACAAAAACTTTCAGGAGTTTAATAAAATACAGGACACATCCATATGGTCCACACGAGGAATATTTTATTTACATCATATATTAAAAGATGGACAACTTAAAACCTTTGACTTACTTAAAGAAGAATTCACAATACAGGACCAGATGTTCTATAGATTCTTACAAATCCGTCACGCAACGCAATCACAATTCCCTGACTCCTGCCCTAGTCCTGCACGTAATGTACTCATTGCCATAATTAAGGCTACAGACTCTCAAAAATTGATCTCTGCATTTTATAACTTGCTCTTAACCCCTGTAGCTGCTAAAATAGCATATGGCCTTAAACCACGATGGGAGAGGGAGGTGGGACCGGTGGAAGATGTGGAGTGGGGGGAAGCATTGGAAGCCTGTATCCCCTAAACTCTGAGATCGTTTGACGCAGCTTTACATTCTCCATAGAGCATACCTCACACCCCTCAAAGTGGCGAGATATAAGCGCACACAAACCACCACATGTCAGATGTGTGGGAGAGAGACAGGTACGTTTTTTCATCTTATATGGGCATGCCCTAAGATAAAAGGCTTTTGGGAACAAATTGTAGCATTTTTACACGACATGATGGGCTCACCTCTAGCCCTAGACCCCAAACAGTGTCTCTGGGGTATAGTTCCAGATACAACCGATAAATACACTAAAACCCTTTTACATGAAACACTCTTTGCAGCAAGAAAGGTTATAGCTAAAAAGTGGATGAGACAAGAGACCCCCAGGATAGTTGAATGGAAGGTGGAGATAAATAATACCCTACCATACAAGAAATGTATATATATTAATAGAGGTTGTCCAGCAAAGTATAACAAGATCTGGGATAGATGGCTCCAGGAATCTTCTACCTGTGTCTAGTATAATTATATGACTATAAAGAGATAAAATAGGTATAAGTATGGATGAACAGAATTAACAACCAAATATGTACACCCTGAATGACAAGATAAGCTAAATATGCTTGAATTTAATGGTACCTGTTTTTTTATTTCAATGATAATAATTGTAGTAACGCTATAGTGTAAACATGGCATCGTAACCGTTTACTGTTTTTCTTTCTTTCTGTATGCACTAAATATTCAATAAAACCTTGTTTGATAAAAAAAAAAAGTACTCGCGGCTATAATGAATTGTCGGGTCTCGGCAATACACATAAAAGTCATTGAAAAAAACGGCATGGGATTCCCCCACAGTCCATTACCAGGCCCTTTGGGTCTGGTATGAATATTAAGGGGAACCTCGAACCAAAATGTAAAATAAAAAAAAAAAATGGTGTGGGGGTCCCCCTCAAAATCTATATCAGGCCCTTCAGGTCTGGTATGGATTTTAAGGGGAACCCCGCGCCAAAATAAAAAAAAAATGGCGTGGGGGTCCCCCCAAAAATCCATACCAGACCCTTATCTGAGCACGCAACCTGGCAGGCCGCAGGAAAAGAGGGGGGACGAGAGAGCGCCCCCCCCTCCTGAACCATACCAGGCCACATGCCCTCCCTCAACATGGGGAGGGTGCTTTGGGGTAGTGGCCTCCCCAAAGCACCTTGTCCCTATGTTGATGAGGACAAGGGCCTCATCCCCACAACCCTTGCCCTGTGGTTGTCGAAAGAAAAAAAAGCCGCACACCGCCACCGATCTGCCTCCATAGGAGGCACCCGCCGTAATGACCAGCATCTCAGGTGACAGCTCTTTTATAAATGAGGGCGGGGCCACATGATGACGTCACCAGTTGACCCCGCCTCTCTCTGACACACAGGGACATACCTTTGGCTTCCCCGTAGCGTCAGAGGGTCGGGGCCATAGGGATGTCCCCGTGCGTCAGAGGGGACGGACTGGGTGGCCCCGCCCCCTCTGACACTACGGGGAAGCTATAGGGATGTCCCCGTGCAGAGGGGTCGGGGTCATCCGGCGACATCATCGTGTGGCCCCGCCCTCAGTTATAAAAGAGCTGTCACCTGAGAGGCCATTCGTTATGGTGGGTGCCTCCAATGGAGGCAGATCGGTGGCGGCGTACTAAGCCGTGTCTTGTCATTTTTACCATTTTCACACTTTTTTTGTGAAATGGTAGGAGTACATTTGTACCCCATTGCCATTTCACACAGGGGGGGAGGCCGGAATCTGGGGGTCCCCTTGTTGAAGGGGGCTTCCAGATTCCGATAAGCCCCCCACCCACAGACCCCCACAACCATGCAAGGGTTGTGGGGATGAGGCCCTTGTCCCCATCAACATGGGGACAAGGTGCTTTGGGAGGGCCGCTATCCCAAAGCACCCTCCCCATGTTGAGGGCATGTGGCCTGGTACAGTTCAGGAGGGGAGGCGCCCTCTCGTCCCCCCTCTTTTCTTGTGGCCTGCCACGATTTTGAGGGGGACCCCCACGGCATTTTTTTTTAAATGTGGGCGCGGGGTTCCCCTTAATATCCATACCAGACCCTAAGGGCGTGGTATGGAATTTGGGGGGACCCCCACGCAATTTTTTTAAAAATTTTGGTTCGGGGTTCCCCTTAATATTTAAACCAGACCTAGAGGGACTGGTAATGGACTGTCGGGGAATCCTATGCCGTTTTTTTCAATGACTTTTATGTGTATTGCCGAGACCCGACAATTCATTATAGCCGCGAGTAGTTTTAAATTACTTTTTTTTCTTTAGAAATGTAATTTTGCTTTAGGACTGTTATAAACATGGGAAACATGCGCCACTTTACAGGCATACTATAGACACCCCCAGGTACGAAATTTAATGGAATGTTTCAATTTTATTGTTTCACTTTAAGCATTATTAAAATCCCTGCTCTCGAAAAAACGGCCGTTTTTAAAACTTTTTTGCATTGATACATGTCCCCTGGGGCAGGACCCGGGTCCCCAAACACTTATGACAATACCATGCATATAAGCCTTTAAAATGATCACTTTTGATTTCTCCCATAGACTTTTAAAGGGTGTTCTGCAGCTTTTGAATTTGCCGCGAACACCCCAAATTGTTCGCTATTCGGCGAACAGCCAATGTTCGACCCGAACATAAACCTCATCCATACCTATGTAATGTACAACTTATTATATAGGATACAACAGTTTGGATTTCATAATACAGTAAAACCTTATTTTGAGAGTAACTTGGTTTGAGAGCGTTTTGCAAGACAAGCAACATTTTGAAATACATTTTGACTTGATATCACAACTGAGTATAAAAGAGAAGAGAGGCGTCTCTAAGTGTAGTAATATGGTTACATTTAATGAAGGTACAACATTTAGCAACTCACGTGGTTGATGATTAAAGAAGGCACATCTAAGTATGGAGGCATCCGGGGTAAAACTGTCCACATAGACCATCCTCCTCACCACCATCGACATCATCTCTTCCACAATGCACTCCATGAGTGGATCAAGCCTCGCTTTCGGATCGCTCTACTGCAGGGTAGTCTTCCCGATCACGATTGCAGATTGACAGCGGTGAAAGCCGGCGGTGCGGGGGATGGTCTATGTGGACAGCTTTACCCCGGATGCCTTCATATTTAGATGTGTCTGTTTTATTTACCAAGTATGTGAGTTGCTAAATGTTGTATCTTCATTAAATGTAACCATATTGCTACACTTAGAGACGTCTCTTCACTTTTATACTCTGTAGCTCCTGCTGGATTTTGTTTCTAATCCCCTTGTGGAGGCTTCCATTTGTGGTGGACATTTTATGGTTACACAACCTGGTCACATTGCTATAATCTTTTTATATGGACTATAAACTGAAGGACTTATGAAAAAATGGTTGTGGAATGATTCATTTGAGTTTCCATTATTTCTTATGGGAAAATATGTTTTGATATAAGAGTGCTTTGGATTACAAGTATGTTTCTGGAACGAATTATGCTCGCAAACCAAAGTTTTACTGTAAAAAAATAATGTAATGTACAACATAGAGTATATAGTGTAGGGGTCAGGAGTATGTAATGTACAATATAAATTATACAGTGTAAGGGTCAAGACTCATAATGTTGGTATTCAGTAATCAGTGGAAGATTAGATGTTTACATGAGACAAGTTGCAGAGGTCCCACAACGCTGCCTCCCATCTCCTGAGACTGCACTCAGTGACTTGGGTCTGAGACTATACAGACATATCCCTCCACGCGGCACAGCCAGCAAATAACAGAAAAAGTAATCCTGGGAGAATTGTTCTGTCAGACATCTTGCCAGGGGTCAGGAGTGTGTAATGTACAATATAAATTATACAGTGTAATGGTCAGGACTCATAATATTGGTATTCAGTGGTAGATTAATTCTTTACATGAGACAAGTTGCAGAATTGTTCTGTCAGAGATCTTGCTATACCCGGTTATGGGGCAGAAGACCCAAAACACATACCTCAGGTGCCTAGGTCTAGTAACATCTATGGTGAAAATGAACATTTTGCTGCCAGCTGAACCCCAGAATCTTCATAAATCCAGTCTAGAGACATAAATTGTGTCTGCAGCACATAGAAGGAAGATTATCCGAGAGGAATACAGGAATACAGGATGGGGAACACAGCTCAGGAAAGTGACCAGGGGATTACAGGCTGATACCCAGTCCCCGCCCTACTCTGGACCAATCAGTGAGCAGTATGGGTGGAGGAAAGTATTTAGTGTTAATGACCCACCTGTGCTGATCTCTGTAGGAGTGTCCTCCTCTAGAATTAGCCTCATTATTCCATCCTCCTCCATAGACTGCTGATCATCACTCGCATAAGTCTCCTCTTCTTCTTCTTTCACCTCAACTTTAGAATCTCTCAGGTTTCCACTCTAAATATATAATAAAAATGACATCAATGGTAACAATGCAGATAATGTACAGATCCTAATGATACTATCAGTGATTGTTCCTCATCTACCTGATGATGGTGAGGGATGGTGTGATCTTCCTGTGTGGAATCCCGGGAATACAGAGGACGGGGACATCTCTCTGGTGGGTTCCTTGTATTTGGTGGCTCCATCACATCCTTGTGTCCTTCTGAAAACTCCTCCATCACTCCATACTCCTCATCCTCCTCTTTATACTCTTCTTTAACATCAATATTATCATCCCATTTTCCACTCTAAAAGATATAATAAAACATTCATTGTAACAAACATGCTGTGTATAAATCAGAACTACCAATAAATCACCTACCTGATGATGGTGTGGGATGGTGTGATCTTCCTGTGTGGAATCCCGGGAATACAGAGGACGGGGACATCTCTCTGGTGGGTTCCCATTACTGGATCCATCTGTAGGAAACACACACACTGACTGAATACATTGTTTCTATGTGTTTATCAGATGATGGGGGATCTAGGTGGAGCCTCCGTACTGCTCTCTCCTTTACAATAAAGTCTCCTCTTACCCGGTGATGTGAGGGGCGGCTGATTGTCCATCATGACGTCCTTGTAGAGATCCTTGTGTCCTTCTAAATACTCCCACTCCTCCATGGAGAAATAGACAGTGACATCCTGACACCTTATAGGAACCTGACACACACAATGATACAGTCACCATCCAGACACATCCCTTGTCTGTTACTGGATAATGTCCCAGAATTCCCAGCACCGCTCACCTCTTCTCCATGATCTCTCTGGTGACTTCTAGAATCTTCTTTGTATTTCTCTATTCTATCAGGGAGGGAGGTGGAGGCAATGTGATGGTCATATGATCTCCAGACTTCACAGGAGGAAAATTCTAGATCTGAACACAAATAGTAAAATCAAACGATATTCCCAGAATCCTCCTCACCTCACCATTCAGGTCTCCATTTTATTAAAACTCTACTTTACTAGTGAGGTATAATTTACCCACACAGGATCCCACACTGTACAGTTAAACAATTGTTGCAGACATTCTGGCATCATTACATACAACACAGGACCAACAGTCCCACTAATTAGGATGCCAAGGGTCCGCCCACATCCTAAGAGTATCAGAGAAAGAAAAAGAGCTGGCTGGGGGGACATTTGGAGGAGGAGCTGTGAGGTCAGTGTGATGTCATAGGACATATAGACTCTGGATGGAGGGACATTTGGATGGGGAGATTTGAGGGGTCCTCTATATGAGGCTCCTGTGCAGACCAAATCATTGTTCCTGGGTGTGTCCTACCTCTCCTAAACTGAAGAGAGAACTTTGACCTTTACCATACAGAAATCTGTCAGGAATCTGTGAAAGTAAGCTCTCATGTGATGAGGTGACATGCGGAGGAATGGAGAGTAAATAGCAGACAATTTTCTCCAGAGCCCCTAATGGTGGGGATGGATTTTGCTGAGTGCTGGTGCCAAGTTTCCACCCCCCACTGTCACTGCAGGTGTGGAGAAAAGCTGTGTAAGAGGATATGGAGGAGAGATGAGAAGGAGATCCAGGAATCAGGATAAAGGTCAGGACAAGCAACAGACGAGCGCATCCAAGAGATGAAGCCGGGGTCACTACACAGAAAATCAATCCAAGGAAACAACAGGCAGGACGAGGAATAGCAAGAAGGAGCTCAGAGACAAAATGAGAATATTGCTCAGCCAATGGGAGATTATCTCAGCATGACTTACATAATGGAGGAGATGAGGGGGAGGGGAGGAAGTCACTTATGGTGACCATAGAGACATGGAAATTCAGCTGGTTCAGCAGGGATCGGTCACATTTCCATCCATGTGTGGTCACTGCCGGATAAAAGTCACTCGATCAGCGGCTGCAACCAATAGCTTCATCACTGATCTGTGTATTCTGAGAGCGGAGGAGCGCCCCCCATTGTCAGAATACAATAGTGCAGCGGGGAGGATTCCCCCATCCCCCTCCAATGTGTGGATGGATGAATAACTTCCATTTTTTCCTCTCATACTGCTGGCTGAACGATAAAACTGAACCATGTATGGCCAGATTTGGAAGCAAAATATATTAATCATCAACTGATCCCCCTGAAGGGGTTAATCTACATATTACCTCCTCTGCCGCCAGATCCAGCAATGTCTTCTCTCTACGTCTTATCAAATGGGATGTCCTGCCTTTACCAGACATCACTTCCTGTCTGTATCTGACATCACTTCCTGTCTGTATTCCATAGAGATTTCTTGTCTGGGTAGAGGTAAGATCACCACCTTGTGGAGCTCAGAGGAACTGCAGCCCTAAGAAAAGTCTTGAAGTGTGAACACAGCCTTGTCCTGTGTGTGTATGTACTGTATACATACAATAGTGGTTAATGATTCTTACGCTGAATGGTCTAAGGTTATTAGTGGTGTACCCCAAGGTTCAGTGCTGGGACCCTTACTCTTTAATATCTTTATAAATGATATTGGGTCTGGGATCGAAAGTAACATTTCAGTCTTTGCAGATGACACCAAGCTATGCAGTGGAATAACGTCCTTACAGGATGTCTCCAATTTACAAGCCGACCTCAATGCTCTGTCTAATTGGGCGTCTATGTGGCAGATGAGGTTTAATGTTGATAAATGTAAAGTTCTGCACTTGGGGGCTAAGAATATGCATCATACATACTAGGGGGAGTACAACTGGAGGGATCCGTAGTGGAGAAGGATCTGGGGGTTTTGGTAGACCATAAGCTCAATAATAGCAAGAAACGCCAAGCTGCGGTTTCCAAAGAGAGGAAAGTCCTTTCTTGTATTAAGAGAGGTATGGACTCCAGAGAGAGAGACATCATCTGTACAAATCATTAGTAAGACCTCATCAGGAATATGCAGTTCAGTTTTGGGCACCAAGGATATCGGGGAACTGGAGAAAGTGCAGAGAGGGGCAACCAAACAGATAAGAGGCATGGAGGAGCTCAGCTATGAGGAAAGACTAGAGGAACTGAATCTATTTCCTCTTGAGAAGAGCAGAATAAGGGGGGATATGATCACCATGTATAAATATATAAGGGGTCCATATAGTGAACTTGGTGTTGAGTTATTCTCTTTACGGTCAACTTAGAGGACACGGGGGCACTCTTTACGTCTAGAGGAAAAGAGATTTCATCTCCAAATACGGAAAGGTTTCTTCACAGTAAGAGCTGTGAAAATGTGGAATAGACTCCCTCCAGAGGTGGTTCTGGCCAGCTCAGTAGATTGCTTTAAGAAAGGCCTGGATACTTTCCTAAATGTACATAATATAACTGGGTACTGACATTTATAGGTAAAGTTGATCCAGGGAAAATCCGATTGCCTCTCAGGGGATCAAGAAGGAATTTTTTCCTCTGCTGTAGCAAATTGGAGCATGCTCTGCTGGGGTTTTTTGCCTTCCTCTGGATCAACTGTGGGTATAGAATTGGGTATATGGGATTGTATGATATTTTTTATTTATAATTTTTTTTTTTATGGTTGAACTAGATGGACTTGTGTCTTTTTTTCAACCTGACTAACTATGTAACTATGTATATCCTTCCCCTTTCTCTCCTCTCTGAGTGTGTATGAAGAGGCGGAGCTCTGAGTGTGTATGAAGAGGCGGAGCTCTGAGTGTGTATGAAGAGGCGGAGCTCTGAGTGTGCATGAAGAGGCGGAGCCCTGAGTGTGTATGATGAGGCGGAGCTCTGAGTGTGTATGAAGAGGCGGAGCTCTGAGTGTGTATGAAGAGGCGGAGCTCTGTGTGTATGAAGAGGCGGAGCTCTGTGTGTATGAAGAGGCGGAGCTCTGAGTGTGTATGAAGAGGCGGAGCTCTGAGTGTGTATGAAGAGGCGGAGCTCTGAGTGTGTATGAAGAGGCGGAGCTCTGAGTGTGTATGAAGAGGCGAAGCCCTGAGTGTGTATGAGGAGGCGGAGCTCTGAGAGTGTATGAGGAGGCGGAGCCCTGAGTGTGTATAAAGAGGCGGAGCTCTGAGTGTGTATAAAGAGGCGGAGCTCTGAGTGTGTATGAAGAAGCGGAGCTCTGAGTGTGTATGAAGAGGCGGAGCTCTGAGTCATATTGCTCTGGTGAGTGGTGAAGCACTACTAAGGGGGCGCCCTCACCATCACGTGTGTAAGAGGTGGAAGAAGGCGTGGCTACACTACAGCTGGCACAGTTTGGAGCACCGAGAACTTTACACCTTATCAACTTTTCATTGATTGGTGGATTGATTTGAGCAAAATAAGTTGCTGAAGTAGATACAAAGTGGAAGCAGAGGACTTGCAGAGAACACTATATTGAGTACAAAATATTGTATGATTACATGAATTTGCACAGCTTTTTAGTTTATTCAATATAGCAGCAAATATTATAAGATTAAAGAAGTAGGTGGAAAGTGGAAGCGGTGGATCTGCAGGGAACAGCATCTTGAGCACAAAGCACTTTATGTTGTATATGAATTTGCACATGGATCAGTTTACTTCAGTTATTGATAAACACCATAAGATGAATGAAGTAGGTGTAAAGTGGAAGCAGTAGATCTGCAGAGAATATTACTTGAGCCCCTAGCACTTTATATATGAATGTCTCCACATATTTTAGTGTATTTGTGATGATTTATGTGCACACACAATAGGACAGCGCTGTGACACATAATGCTCTTCTAGTTGATAAAGGGAATACTTACCTTTGTTACAGCAGCAGTCCGGTATAAGTTATTTTTGTAGGTATTTGAGTTGTTACACATAGCGCGGGTTTTATTCTATTTATATTGGTGACATAATTGCCCAAATCTGGGGATCAGGAGCCATTTCCACCCTTTACTCTCGGCTGGGGTTCTTTGTATCCATATAACAGATGTTCTACATGACTAAATCTGCAATCAATTTTACTGCAAAATCAAAGGGGCCAAAATGTCTCCCCCCCCGAGCAGTAATATATTTCTATCCCCCTTGGTGGGAGTGGAGATGACCCCATCTATAAGGATATACAGTACATACACACACAGCACAAGGCCGTGTTCACACTATGAGATGTATCTCTGGGCTGCAGTTCCTCTGATCTCCATAAGGTGGTGATCTCACCTCTACCCAGACAGGAAGTCTCTATGGAAGACAGACAGGAAGTTCCTGGTGAGAGGTGAGTCGGGAGGAAGTAGCGAGGAGACATTGCTGGAAGTGGCAATAGACGAGGTAATAAGATCTTATCTTCTATTTACACCCAGTAACCCCCCGTCATGTCCGTCCTCTTCCTCCATAGTCACTGTGATGTCTTTTATCTCCAGCAGATGATGATACACACATATATAGTGTGGAAATGTAGAATAACCCCGTATATTACAATGAGGGAATTTATGGTCTGTACCACGAGGGGAGTTATTGATGTCAGTAAATGTCGGTTCCAGACATTGTATGTGGGGGGAATGAAATGATAATTAAAGGTTGGGATTGGGGAAGATTTCTGTAAGATTTTACACAGGAATGATCAGCGCCCCTCCAGAGACACTATGATGAGTCTCACAATAGGAGTCTGAAAGGGACTGGATTTTGGGGGGATGATGAGATGGTGAACCCAGATTGGGGGAGGGGCAATTTTATCAAAAAGAAGTCCAGCCATTCACCTTAGTATCTGTGACCAGGACCCTGGCGGTATTCCCCATTTACTGCTATAGAGGTATCTATTGGTTCACAGGCACAACAACCACTGTGGAACTACAGAGCCCAGCACACCTAGTCATCTACAGCTGGGGGTTTTCTGAGTAAGTGTTGCCAGGTTACCCCAGGAGTTGTCTGACACTTTGTTATTAGAAAGTTTTATTAGAACTATCGTGTTGTGGATTTAAATATTTTGTCCATAGAGTAAGCGATGCCTGATCATTTATAATTTGTATATTAACCCCTTCAGGGTCCAAACATTTCCCCATTTATGGGGCCGGAAGATTCTCTTCATTTTGGAGATAAGTTCTAATAATATGTGTAATTATGTCCCTGATCACCTCCACACCAGTTATTGTGTCCCTGATCACCTCCACACCAGTTATTGTGTCCCCGATCACCACCACACCAGTTATTGTGTCCCTGATCACCACCACACCAGTTATTGTGTCCCCGATCACCTCCACACCAGTTATTGTGTCCCCGATCACCTCCACACCAGTTATTGTGTCCCCGATCACCTCCACACCAGTTATTGTGTCCCCGATCACCTCCACACCAGTTATTGTGTCCCCGATCACCTCCACACCAGTTATTGTGTCCCCGATCACCTCCACACCAGTTATTGTGTCCCCGATCACCTCCACACCAGTTATTGTGTCCCCGATCACCTCCACACCAGTTATTGTGTCCCCGATCACCTCCATACCAGTTATTGTGTCCCCGATCATCTCCACACCAGTTATTGTGTCCCCGATCACCTCCACACCAGTTATTGTGTTCCCGATCATCTCCACACCAGTTATTGTGTCACCTCCACACCAGTTATTGTGTCCCTGATCACCTCCACACCAGTTATTGTGTCCCCGATCACCTCCACACCAGTTATTGTGTCCCCGATCACCACCACACAAGTTATTGTGTCCCCGATCACCTCCACACCAGTTATTGTGTCCCCGATCACCTCCACACCAGTTATTGTGTCCCCGATCACCTCCACACCAGTTATTGTGTCCCCGATCACCACCACACCAGTTATTGTGTCCCCAATCACCTCCACACCAGTTATTGTGTCCCCGATCACCTCCACACCAGTTATTGTGTCCCCGATCACCTCCACACCAGTTATTGTGTCCCCGATCACAACCACACAAGTTATTGTGTCCCCGATCACCTCCACACCAGTTATTGTGTCCCCGATCACCTCCACACCAGTTATTGTGTCCCCGATCACCTCCACACCAGTTATTGTGTCCCCGATCACCTCCACACCAGTTATTGTGTCCCCGATCACCTCCACACCAGTTATTGTGTCCCCGATCACCTCCACACCAGTTATTGTGTCCCCGATCACCTCCACACCAGTTATTGTGTCCCCGATCACCACCACACCAGTTATTGTGTCCCCGATCACCTCCACACCAGTTATTGTGTCCCCGATCACCTCCACACCAGTTATTGTGTCCCCGATCACCACCACACCAGTTATTGTGTCCCCGATCACCTCCACACCAGTTATTGTGTCCCCGATCACCTCCACACCAGTTATTGTGTCCCCGATCACCTCCACACCAGTTATTGTGTCCCCGATCACCACCACACCAGTTATTGTGTCCCCGATCACCTCCACACCAGTTATTGTGTCCCCGATCACCTCCACACCAGTTATTGTGTCCTGGATCACCTCCACACCAGTTATTGTGTCCCCGATCACCTCCACACCAGTTATTGTGTCCCTGATCACCTCCACACCAGTTATTGTGTCCCCGATCACCTCCATACCAGTTATTGTGTCCCCGATCATCTCCACACCAGTTATTGTGTCCCCGATCACCACCACACCAGTTATTGTGTCCCCAATCGCCTCCACACCCGTTATTGTGTCTTTGATCACCACCACACCAGTTATTGTGTCCCTGATCACCTCCACACCCGTTATTGTGTCTTTGATCACCACCACACCAGTTTTTGTGTCCCCGATCACCTCCACACCAGTTATTGTGTCTGATCACCTCCACACCAGTTATTGTGTCTGATCACCTCCACACCAGTTATTCTGATCACCTCCACACCAGTTATTGTGTCTCTGATCACCTCCACACCAGTTATTGTGTCTCTGATCACCTCCACACCAGTTATTGTGGAAGAACCAGGAACCAGAAGATGGAGGAAGAAACCGAAGGAAGAAAAAAGAAGCATTTAAATAAAGGAATTGTCAAAAACTGTCTCTTGTCATTTTTGACAGTTTTTTTGTGAAATGGTAGGGGTAATTTTTTTTACCTCCTTACCATTTCACACAGGGGGGAGGGCCCGGGATCTGGGGGTACCCTTGTTAAAGGGGGCTTCCAGATTCCGATAAGCCCCCCGCCCTCAGACCCCCACAACCACCGGGCAAGGGTTGTGGGGATGAGGCCCTTGTCCCTATCAACATGGGGACAGGGTGTTTTGGGGGCTACCCCAAAGCACCCTCCCAATGTTGAGGGCATGTGGCTTGTTACGGTTCAGGAGGGGGGGCGCTCTCTCGCCCCCCCCTCCTTTCCTGCGGCCTGCCAGGTTGTGTGCTCGGATAAGGGTTTGGTATGGATTTTTGGGGGTACCCCACACCATTTTAAAAAAATTTTTGCCACGGGCTTCCCCTTAAAATCCATACCAGACCTGAAGGGTTGGGTATAGATTTTGAGGGGGACTCCACACCATTTTTTTTTATTTTGGCCGAGGTTCACCTTAATATCCATACCAGACCTAAAGGGCCTGGTATGGAATTTAGGGGACCCCCACGTCTTTTTTTTTTCTTAATTTTGGTTCGAGGTTTCCCTGTGGGGAATTCCTATGCGGTTTTTATCAATGAACTTTTATGTGTATCGTCGGACCGGCAATTCATTAATAGCCGCAAGTAGTTTTAAATGACTTTTTTTCCTTTGAAATGTCATTTTGCTGTCAGACTGTTCTTAACACGGGAAACATGCACCACTTTACAGACATACTATAGACACCCCCAGGTGTGAAATTTAAAAGAATATTACACTTTTATTGTTTCACTTTAAGCATTATTAAAATCACTGCTCCCGAAAAAATGGCCGTTTTTAAAACTTTCTTTTGCATTGATCCATGTCCCCTGGGGCAGGACCCAGGTTCCCAAACACTTTTTATGACAATACCATGCATATAAGCCTTTCAAATTAGCACTTTTGATTTCTCCCATAGACTTTTAAAGGGTGTTCCGCAGCTTTTGAATTTGCCGCGAACACCCCAAATTGTTCGCTGTTCGGCGAACTGGCAAACAGCCGATGTTCGAGTCGAACATGAGTTCGACTCGAACTCAAAGCTCATCCCTAACACTCAGGGAGGAGAGAAAGGGGAAGGATATACAGTACATACACACACAGCACAAAGCCGTGTTCACACTATGAGATGTTTCTCAGGGCTGCAGTTCCTCTGAGCTCCACAAGGTGGTGATCTCACCTCTACCCAGACAGGAAGTCTCTATGGAATACAGACAGGAAGTTATGTCAGAGAGGACGTCCCATTTGGAAGGACGTAAAGAGAAGACACTGCAGGAGTTGGCGGCAGTGGAGGTAATATGTAGATTAACCCCTTCAGGGGATCAGTTGGGGATTAATATATCTTGCTTCCAAAGCTGGCCATACATGGTTTCGTTTTATCGCTCAGCCAGCAGGATGAGCAAAAAAACAGAAGTGGTTCCTCCATCCACACATGAAGATATTGGCTGCAGCCGCTGATCGAGTGACTTTTATCCGGCAGTGACCACACATGGATGGAAATGTGACCGATCCCTGCTGAACCAGCTGAATTTCCATGTATCTATGGTCACTATAAGTGACTTCCTCCCCTCCCCCTCATCTCCTTCATTATGTAAGTCATGCTGAGATAATCTCCCATTGGCTGAGCAATATTCTCATTTGTCTCTGAGCTCCTTCTTGCTATTCCTCGTCCTGCCTGTTGTTTCCTTGGATTGATTTTCTGTGTAGTGACCCCGGCTTCATCTCTTGGATGTGCTCATCTGTTGCTTGTCCTGACCTTTACCCTGATTCCTGGATCTCCTCCTCATCTCTCCTCCATATCCTCTTACACAGCTTTTCTCCACACCTGCAGTGTTCCTGGGGGGTGGAAACTTGGCACCAGCCCTCAGCAAAATCCATTCCCACCATTAGGAGCTCTGAGGAAAATTGTTTGCTATTTACACTACATTCCTCCACATGTCATCTGATCACATGAGAGCTTACTTTCACAGATTCCTGATAGCTCCTTCTACCACTGTCCCCCCAACCAGAGCCAGAGAATCCTATGAGATCACACCGACCTCACAGCTTCTCCTCCCAGTGTTCCTCCATCAAGAGTCAGAGGATCCGACTCGTTAAGATTCTGGCCAAAATATTAGCAAAATTGTTTGAATAGTGACCAGGGAGGCTTTATACCCGGCAGGTCTACTAGAATTAACATTCGCAGATTGTTTCACAATCTGCAATATCCACACGACTGTCCTCCTACCCACGCTATTGTTTCTTGGACACCTATAAAGCATTTGACAGTGTGGAGTGGCCATACCTTTTCTGAGTGTTACAGAAGTATGGCTTTGGCCCCCATGTTGTAGCATGGATAAAACTTCTTTATACCTCCCTGGTAGGTCGGGTTCGGGTCAATTCCTTTACTACTGATTCCTTCCCGATCACTAGGGGCACTCGACAGGGGTGCCCGTTGTCACCCCTCTTGTTTGCCCTGGCCATGAAGCCACTTGCAGTTTGCATTCCCTCCTTCCCCTTAATTAAAGGACTTCCGATTGCTAATATAGAGGAGCGCATTTCACTTTATGCGGATGACACATTGGTGTATCTGGCTGATACGAATGACTCACTGTGAGCCTTGCTGGAGGAGATCACTACCTTTGGGGACTACTCTGGATTCCGGGTTAACTGGGACAAGTCCAGCCTTTTCCCCTTAGACGTGATTAACCCTCTCCAGATTCACCCGGTCTCCAAGCTCCAGGTGGTGTCCTCCTTTAGATATTTCGGAGTTTTGGTTTAGACCCCCTTATCTTTATATGTTACCAATAATCTAGATCCTTTGTTGGTCCGCCTTCAGGAAGAGACTAAACAGTGGATGGATTTACCTCTGGACCTCATGGGGAGGGCCAATATTAAGATGATTTATTTACCAAGATTGCTCTATATCCTTACTAACTCCCCATGTAAAATACCTAAAGCTATCTTCAAACGTATAGATATGATATGTACTACTTTCCTGTGGAAGGGCGGCTCCCCCCAGGTGGAACTCGAAACGCTGAGTTTACCAGCTCACTTGGCAGGCCTAGCGTTTCCTAATTTTTTTCTATACTATTTGCATCCCAGCTGGTGCACATACATGATTGGCTAAGCCCAGTTCCGGCTAATGCCTGTACATCCACGGAGGGGGCCATCGCATCTTCCCTGAAAACTTTACATAATATAATATATAGAGGCCGGGTCCCCAACCACCCCTGAACCTCCATACTCTCCACTTCCCTTTCATTATTCAAATACATTATTATGAAGATATCTAAACATTCTTGGCTGAAGTCCCCTAACAACCCCCTGTGGTTTAACCCTAATCTGCAGGATTTGTGCTCCCTTCCGGATACCAATCATTGGTACTCCAAAGGGGTTAAATATTTATGCCACCTATACAATGCACAGGGCTTTAAAACTTTTTCACAGCTACGTTTGGACTTTGACGTACCAAGATCGTACTTATTTTATTACTACCAGCTCAGACATGCTATACTTGCCCAATTTGGTTCCCTAGATGATCCCACTGACCTTCCCCTGTTGGAAAAAATGCTTAGGCAGCCAGATCCCACTAAACTAGTATCCACTTACTATGCAGCCCTAATGTCTGACTTTAACCCTAGGTTTCATAAAGCACAAGTAAAGTGGGCTTCGATGGATATTAACATGGTAACTGAGGACCGGTCAGAATTTAGTGACATGTATAAAACTTCTGTTATTGCTTCCCGAGACCGCATCATACAGGTTAAAATTTTTCATCAGACCCACCTTACTCCAGCTAGACTACATAAGATGGGTCTCTTGCCCTCGGCTGTCTGTTTCCGTGGCTGTGGCCAGGAGGCCGACTTCCTATATTGCTTCTGGTCGTGCCCGATAGTTCGGGACTTCTGGGAGGGAGTGGGTGCTTTTATCTCGACAGTGTTGGGCCTCCCTAACATAATTCACCACAAGAATTGCCTGTTAGGCGTTTTTGGTGACCTACACATATCGCCCCATGCTAAGAGACTGAACCGTATACTTATTTTTATGTTAAAAAGTCTATCTTACTGTCTTGGAAGGGTGCACAGACCTCTCTGAAATCCCTCTGGTTAAAACTTATTAATGACTCTATTCCACTGTATAAAATGACTTTTGAAATCCGGAAACGGAATAAAACCTTTCATAAAATTTGGGGTAAATGGTTGGCTAGTCCGTTAACCCTTTCTCAACACTGATTTTGATGCACTTGATTGACCATTGATAGGCCGTGCCCCAGGGATCTCTAATACCTGGTCCTTTACTACTGTTATGCCATACTAGTATGCCTATATCCCTTATTATTATAACTATCTCAAGCCCTTCGCAATGATTTCTGTCTATTTTTATATGCTTGAACATGTTGCATTTCGGTTCCTACTTCTGTATGACCAGCTTGTCAGACGCTCTTGTTTTTTTTTTTTTTTTGTTTTCTTTTCTTCTGTTTGTGCTTGTTTTTATGTTCGTTGGTTTGTTTTAAACCTAAACCTAATAAAAAACATCTTAAAAAAAAAAAAGAGTCAGAGGATCCTATGATCCTCCATCTGTTTTTTTGTTTGTTTTTTTGATGATCTTAGGATGTGGGTGGACCCTTGGCCTCCTCACTTGCAAAGTGGGACTGTTGGTCCTGCAATGTATGTAATGACGTCAGAATACCTATGTGGGTAAATTATACCTCAGTCTGATGTGGGGCTTTAGTAAAATGGAAGCCCGAATGATGAGGAGCTTTCTGGGAATATCTTTTGATTTTACTATTTATGTTCAGATCTAGAGTTTTCCTCCTGTGAAGTCTGGAGATCATATGACCATCACATTGCCTCCACCTCCCTCCCTGATAGAATAGAGAAATACAAAGAAGATTCTAGAAGTCACCAGAGAGATCATGGAGGAGAGGTGAGCGGTGCTGGGAATTCTGGGACATTATCCAGTAACAGACAAGGGATGTGTCTGGATGGTGACTGTATCATTGTGTGTGTCAGGTTCCTATAAGGTGTCATGATGTCACTGTCTATTTCTCCATGGAGGAGTGGGAGTATTTAGAAGGACACAAGGATCTCTACAAGGACGTCATGATGGACAATCAGCCACCCCTCACATCACCGGGTAAGAGGAGACTTTATTGTAAAGGAGAGAGCAGTACGGAGGGTCCACCTAGATCCCCCATCATCTGATAAACACATAGAAACAATGTATTCAGTCAGTGTGTGTGTGTTTCCTACAGATGGATCCAGTAATGGGATCCCACCAGAGAGATGTCCCCGTCCTCTCTATTCCCGGGATTCCACACAGGAAGATCACACCATCCCTCAACATCATCAGGTAGATGAGGAACAATCACTGATAGTATCAATAGGATCTGTACATTATCTCTAGTGTTGCCAACCTACCAGACTGAAATGCACTGACATGACATTCAGAATTTACTGGGACAGCCATGTTTTTACTGATATTTTCCAAAAGTTACAAAATTACAGTTTTAAGTGCAAATTTCAGTACTTAAGCTATAAACAAGTACAATATGCATTTAGCAATGTGGTTTAAGATGGATATTAACGTACAAAAACATATTTCTTATGTTATTTTAGATATAGTAAGGGCCGGTTATCATAACCCATCAGATTTTGTCACCTATGTCCAACTGGAGAGATTTCCTCTTAATTTCTGTTCCATAGCCAGCACAGAAAGTGAGGGAAAATCACTGGTAGCCACCAGGATCACCAGAATTTTTGTCCCCAATTCTAAAAACCTCCTGTCTCCATCACTCCATGATCTCCTGTCTCCATCACTCCATGATCTCCTGTCTCCATCACTCCATGATCTCCTGTCTCCATCACTCCATGATCTCCTGTCTCCATCACTCCATGATCTCCTGTCTCCATCACTCCATGATCTCCTGTCTCCATCACTCCATGATCTCCTGGCTCCATCACTCCATGATCTCCTGGCTCCATCACTCCATAATCTCCTGGCTCCATCACTCCATGATCTCCTGTCTCCATCACTCCATGATTTCCTGTCTCCATCACTCCATGATCTCCTGTCTCCATCACTCCATGATCTCCTGGCTCCATCACTCCATGATCTCCTGGCTCCATCACTCCATGATCTCCTGTCTCCATCACTCCATGATCTCCTGGCTCCATCACTCCATGATCTCCTGGCTCCATCACTCCATAATCTCCTGTCTCCATCACTCCATGATCTCCTGTCTCCATCACTCCATGATCTCCTGTCTCCATCACTCCATGATTTCCTGTCTCCATCACTCCATGATCTCCTGTCTCCATCACTCCATGATCTCCTGTCTCCATCACTCCATGATCTCCTGTCTCCATCACTCCATGATCTCCTGTCTCCATCACTCCATGATCTCCTGTCTCCATCACTCCATGATCTCCTGTCTCCATCACTCCATGATCTCCTGGCTCCATCACTCCATGATCTCCTGGCTCCATCACTCCATGATCTCCTGGCTCCATCACTCCATGATCTCCTGGCTCCATCACTCCATGATCTCCTGGCTCCATCACTCCATGATCTCCTGGCTCCATCACTCCATGATCTCCTGGCTCCATCACTCCATGATCTCCTGGCTCCATCACTCCATGATCTCCTGGCTCCATCACTCCATGATCTCCTGGCTCCATCACTCCATTACCTCCTGTCTCCATCCCTCCATCACCTTCTGTCTCCATCACTCAATCCCTCAATTACCACCTGTCTCCATCACTCCATTCCTCCTTCACCTCCTGTTTCCATCACTCCATCCCTCCATTACCTGCTTTCTCCATCACTCCATTCTTTGCTTCATTACACATTTTCTCTGTCTCTCTGACCATCTCTCCATGCCTTGCTCCATCCCTTCATCTATCCATCTCTCTGTCTATCTCCCTCCCTCCCCCATTACTGCACCACTCTGTGTTTCCACTATAAACAAATACAAATACTCTAGAGTGCTTCCACACCAAATGTGGTCACTACTTACTAAAAAGTATATGAATAATAAACACCTTAAGACCATCAAGCACAATATATATTCCAATATATAATGATAATACAGTATACAGAAACACTATACACAGCACTTTTCATCTGAAAATCAGCCTGATCTTTGATATTGCTGGTGCCTCCCCTCTCCTGGCATGCTGGGATTTGTAGTGCCCCAGCAACAGACACATGAGGTGGTAATGCAGGAGAGGAGGCTGTGCCTGTATTGGACTACAGGAGGGAGGTGTAATAGAGGTTGGGGGAGATCTCAGAAAATATTCTCCCTTCAGAAGCAGTGCAGTTCTCACACAAAAAACAAACAATCTAACAGCATCAGACAGACAGGGCTACAGAGAGCCCATCCTCTCCCCTCCCCCTCCTCCTGCCCACTAAAACAAGCCACCACCGACATGAACACAGCCCACTTAGCTTACCTACTGCTAGGCTGAAGTCAGCGCTCCACTGCAGGCTGTCTTCACTCCTCCCCCCTCCCAGGATCTCCTGTGATAAAATCAAATAAGGCACGCTGGGAAAGAGGGAGGGTAGAAATAGCAGCAGCACTCTAAGTCGGAAAGAAAGCTCATTGGAGACTCTCGGCCAGCTCCGGGCCGGAACTGCACATGTACAGTTGCGAGCTGAGAGCATCACAGGCCGACAGCTAAATTTGTTTAATGGCAGGCTTTCCACATTACGGGCATGAAGAAAATGCCTGGTTTTTACGGGCTGCCCGTAAAAACATGGACGGTTGGCAACACTGCTTCGATGCCATTTTTATTCTATTTTCAGAGTGGAAACCTGAGAGATTCTAAAGTTGAGGTTAAAGAAGAGATAAAAAAGGAGGCTGATGAGGATGGCGTGATGGAGAAGTCAGAGTTTCTAAAAGAACACAAAGATCTGTACCAGGACACCATGGTGGAATCATCCAGCTACAGAAACCCACCAGAGAGATGTCCCCATCCTCTGTATTTCCGGAATTCCACACAGGAAGATCACACCATCCCTCACCATCATCAGGTAGATGAGTGACAATTATTGGTAGTTCTGATTTAGACACAGCATATTTGTTGCAATTAATGTTTTATTATTTATTCAGAGTGGAAACCTCAGGGATGATAATATTGATGTTAAAGAAGAGTATAAAGAGGAGGATGAGGAGTATGGAGTGATGGAGGAGTTTCCAGAAGGACACAAGGATGTGATGGAGCCACCAAATACCAGGAACCCACCAGAGAGATGTCCCCGTCCTCTGTATTCCCGGGATTCCACACAGGAAGATCACACCATCCCTCACTGTTACAAGGTTGGTGGGACGTAGGCTACAAAACACACTTATAGAGACAATGTGTGGATTTTTTATGTGATGTCACAATAATAAAGCTTATATCTTGTAAATTAGATTTAAATGAGTGCATGTGATCAGTGCAAAGACCACACGTGACAAATTAAATCGTGGCGCTATTGATCAATAAATCTATAACACCTCCAAGGTGAAAGATTAAACCTAACACACACCTTATGATCGGTGCCTATCTGTATATAGTGCAAAAAAATATATAACACAAAAAAATATATATATATAGATGTGTGCAATAGTACTATGATGAAAACATACTATTGATAGATCCACACCAAAAAATGTCTAAACAATGTATCAAAACACCACAAAATTATACCACAAAATTGAAAATAAATGTGACTTGGTGTCAATATCACTCAGATGCTGTTGTAACGTGGTAACTTATATATATAAGCCCATCAGATGGCAATCCGTGAGCATCCCCGCACACTTCTATAAAAGTGACTGTGTAAATAAAGTCCCTTAAATATCACACAAGTGTGCCAACAAGTGTCCACATCAGTGCTAAAAGCAAAAAAGCTGGTGCATCCGCAAATTCCTTAATTATAGGAGTGTAGTTTCTTCTAGTGCAATCTTCCACCACACCTCTGTGTTCAGTGACCACTCTCCCTATGGACAGCCACTCACCAGCTCCTCATGCCTCCACTTGCGTATGAGGCTAAAAGGCATAGATGTCTGCTTTTATTGGCAAGGGTTTAAATCTTATCCATCCGGAAGAGCGTTCCATGTGAAGACAAGAAAAACTTCCAATAGTGTAATACTGTAAAACTCTTTTAATGAATCACACTGCAAATACCACTTCAACAGTTTCACTCACATTGTGGTTTTATTTTTTACACAATGTGAGTGAAACTGTTGAAGTGGTATTTGCAGTGTGATTCATTAAAAGAGTTTTACAGTATTACACTATTGGAAGTTTTTCTTGTCTTCACATGGAACGCTCTTCCGGATGGATAAGATTTAAACCTTGCCAATAAAAGCAGACATCTATGCCTTTTAGCCTCATACGCAAGTGGAGGCATGAGGAGCTGGTGAGTGGCTGTCCATAGGGAGAGTGGTCACTGAACACAGAGGTGTGGTGGAAGATTGCACTAGAAGAAACTACACTCCTATAATTAAGGAATTTGCGGATGCACCAGCTTTTTTGCTTTTAGCACTGATGTGGACACTTGTTGGCACACTTGTGTGATATTTAAGGGACTTTATTTACACAGTCACTTTTATAGAAGTGTGTGGGGATGCTCACGGATTGCCATCTGATGGGCTTATATATATAAGTTACCACGTTACAACAGCATCTGAGTGATATTGACACCAAGTCACATTTATTTTCAATTTTGTGGTATAATTTTGTGGTGTTTTGATACATTGTTTAGACATTTTTTGGTGTGGATCTATCAATAGTATGTTTTCATCATAGTACTATTGCACACATCTATATATATATTTTTTTGTGTTATATATTTTTTTGCACTATATACAGATAGGCACCGATCATAAGGTGTGTGTTAGGTTTAATCTTTCACCTTGGAGGTGTTATAGATTTATTGATCAATAGCGCCACGATTTAATTTGTCACGTGTGGTCTTTGCACTGATCACATGCACTCATTTAAATCTAATTTACACTGTTTGTTTACAATAAGTGGCAGCTGTAGGTAGGAACTTTTAACTAGGTGAATAAGATCATCATTGTTAACCATCCTTAGCGCAGTGGGGGTTGACCTAGTATAGGAGGGATTGTTTTACCTAGGATAACCGCATATTCAAAGCTTATATCTTACAGATGATATTAACTATTTTCTTGATTTAGAGTGGAGATCCAATCGATATAGAATTTGAGGTTAAAGCAGAAGAAGAGAGGTATGTGAGAGATGATCAGCAGTCTATAGAGGAGGATGAAATAATGAGGCTAATTCTAGAGGAGGACACTCCTACAGAGATCAGCACAGGTGGGTCATTAACCCTAAATACATTCCTCCACCCATACTGCTCACTGATTGGTCCAGAGTAGGGCAAGGACTGGGTGATATCAGCCTGTAATCCCCTGGTCACTTTCCTGAGCTGTGTTCCCCGTCCTGTATTCCTGTATTTCTCTCGGATAATCTTCCTTCTCTGTGCTGCAGACACAATTTATGTATTCAGACTGGATTTATGGAGATTCTGGGGTTCAGCTGGCAGCAAAATGTTAATTTTCACCATAGACATTACTAGACCTAGGCACCTGGGTTATGTGCTTTGGGTCTTCTGCCCCATAACCGGGTATAGCAAGATCTCCTACAGAACAATTCTGCAACGTGTCTCATGTAAAGAATTAATCTACCACTGAATATCAATATTATGAGTCCTGACCATTACACTGTATAATTTATATTGTACATTACATACTCCTGACCCCTGCACTATATACTCTATGTTGTATAGTACATCATTTTGATACTATAACATCCTAACTTTTGTATTCTATTTAAAAAGTTGTACATTACAAAGTCCTGACTTCTTTTGCACCCATTTTCTACCAGCTGAACATTTTATATCTGATGATTTGATTGGAGCACAGACTTTTACATGTTGATAATAATGTGATAACATCCTCAGACTTTAAAACCTTAAACAGAGAGTAATAACGAGGGAGGAGTCAATAACCCAATGATGGTGGTCTTCAGGATCATCTTGGTTGTTCTCCCCCATCCTCACTCTCTGACCTCTGGTGGGGCTCAGCCCGCTGTTATTCATGACTAAATCATGGACTAAATAAGGAAGTGCAGGACTTCTTGTGTTGGGAAGATGGCAATGAGTGATAGAGGGGGTGGGGACACTCGTCCTATAATCCCTTCCTCACTATCACTCCTATAAAAGACAGTTCTCGTTGTTTCCTCACTCTCTGACTAAGGTCCATGAATAAAGAAATGAACTGGTAGGAGATCAGAGGAGCCATTTACTAGTTACCTTGAGGGGGGAATTGTAAGATCCTCAGAGACAAAGCTGACTGATGTGGGCGGAGTCCTGGTTTAGGGGAACCAATCAGCTCATGTCTAGTAATAATCCTTTTATTTCTTTTTAGTAGATGGACGGGAGATGAGGAAAACCTCAGAGGATTGTCTCACTTTGTCTCCAGACTGTAAAGTAGAAGATGAGGACATCACACAGTATAGTCCAGGAGAAAACCCGACTACCTCAAATGTCCATCCGGCACCACACAGTGTAGATGGACCATCGTATTCCTCTTATCCTGAGGAACCTCAGACTGTGAGGGACGGTGCCGTCCTTCCAACAGAGAAGAGCTTTTCCTGTACTGAGTGCGGGAAGTGTTTCCCTTCTAAATCACATCTTAATGTGCATATAAGATCTCACACAGGAAAGAAGCCCTATTCCTGTCCTGAGTGCGGGAAATGTTTTTCAGTGAAGTCCAGTCTTTTCACACATCAGAGATCTCACACGGGGGAGAAGCCATATTCCTGTCCTGAGTGCGGGAAATGTTTTTCAGTGAAGTCCAGTCTTTACAAACATCAGAGCTCTCACACAGGGGAGAAGCCGTATTCCTGTCCTGAATGCGGGAAATGTTTTTCATTGAAGTCCAATCTTTACAAACATCAGAGATCTCACATGGGGCAGATGTTGTATTCCTGTCCTGAGTGCGGGAAATGTTTTTCAGTGAAATCCAGTCTTTACAAACATCAGAGATCTCACACAGGGGAGAAGCCGTATTCTTGTCCTGAGTGCGGGAAATGTTTTTCAGACAATTCCAGTTTTAACAGACATCAGAGATCTCACACAGGGGAGAAGCCATATTCCTGTCCTGAGTGCGGGAAATGTTTTTCACAGAAGTCCAGTATTTACAAACATCAGAGATCTCACACAGGGGAGAAGCCGTATTCCTGTCCTCAGTGTGGGAAATGTTTTTCAGACAATTCCAGTTTTAACAGACATCAGAGATCTCACACAGGGCAGAAGCCATATTCCTGTTCTGAGTGCGGGAAATGTTTTTCACGGAAGTCCAATCTTTACACACATCAGAGATCTCACACCGGGGAGAACCCCTCTCCTGTCCTGAGTGAGGGAATTGTTCCTCACTGAAGTCCTGTCTTCCTGTACATCAGGGATCCCACACAACACTCGAGGTGTATTAGTGCCTTGAGTGCGGGAAATGTCTTCTATATGAATGTTGCTGGACATCACAGCTCTCATGTGGGGAAGAAGCACACCCTGATATACACCTCAGATATACTCCATGGCTGATCTTCATCATGTAAGAAACAGTTCCAGTGGTGTGGACATTTTTGAAAAAAACACTTGTCCAATGGACTAAATCAGGTCCCAATCTCCTTGTCTCTTATGACAATCTCCTCCTCTCTTATGACAATCCCCTTGTTCCTCATCTACCAGAGAGCTCGGCAGCAGTGTGGGAGTTCATTGAAAACTACAAGCCGACATCAGCAAAGGACAGAACTCTGTGAATGAATGGCACAGCCGCGCTCTTTTCATAATGTGACAGCCGGTATGGGGAACTTTTCCCCGCACTGATGTCACACAGAGGACTCGGATCGCTGAGCTGCTGCAGGAACAGGAACATGTAACATCTTCCTGAAGGGGAACGTTTCCTTTAACCTTTTCACTGGCAGAGCTGTTTTTGGGGGGGGTAAGGACAAAGTACAAGATGTATGTGTGAAACGCGTCTACATGACCACAGTTTAGTGTCTTTGGTGTTATCTTTGTGAAACAAAATAAAAGGCAATCGGAAGTTCTGAACGTGCAGCCATTTCTTTCTTTTTTCCAATGTACCAAGTAAATAGATACCTAACATGTCAAACCTTAAATTTGTGTGTGCCTGTGAAATGGTGACAGATTTCAGTACCCTATATTTTCTATAGGCGACACTTTAAAAGCCCCCTATAGGTCATCAGTTTAGTGTTATGGAGGAGGTCTGGTGATACAATTATTGCTCTCATTCCGGTGTGCGCGGCGATATGTAACGTGTATCGCAATCAATGTTTTTAGACGTAGGTGCCCCAATGTGTGAGTTTTTGTGGGGGTGGGGTCTCAAATTTTTGGGGGGGTTTATATGCATGGGTTTAAATTTAATTTTGTACAATTAAAACACATTTACTTAACTTTTTTCATCACATAGAGCACAAAAAGTCCTCTATGTGATGATTTTTTGGTGACAAGTTCTCTTTAATGAAACATCGAGAGTATGCATTATACACTGCATTATATTCTTTCCCGGCCTTGATAGTTGGGGAAACTGTCAATGGGGACCCGGAAGTGATGTCATACATATTACTTCTGGGTCAGGAACAAGAAGGGGAGGAGATCAAATGTGTGTCTTCCCCCCCCCACCCATCATCACCCGCTATGCTGGTCCCGGGTCCCAGATGGGCAAGAGGAGCCCGGAATACATAGCAGGTGCACGCTTGCGGTGTGGGCACTTTACCGGGGGGGGTGTGGAAGCATTTGGGCAACAACTCAGCCCCCTGAATGCTTCTATCTGGCCCCTGCAGGGCTAAATGTTAAAAAAAGACCCTTCAATCCCTCAGAACTGCATGTCCCGGGTGTCAGGCGATAGGAATTGTTCATCCCTGAGTTCATAAGGAGATCAGAGATCACCAAAGACATGGATGAAGTGTTGTACCGTGTTGGCCATTGATAGCAGTAGAAAAATAAAAATGGAGCCATTACCTTTCATTGGCTGAGTACAATTTGTGGTGTGAGTTTAAAAAAAAATAGTTGAAAGAATGTAATAAGTATTTGCCCAGCTGTGATGAATATTGGGTGTATATTATTTCATACACTGATTTCCTTGCCTCCACCTAGTGGTCATAATGCAGTATTGTGATATTTGTACTAATTGAGGTTTGTCAGGTAAAATACCCCATTATGGTCACTAGATGGAGCTGACAATCATAGGAAATCACTTTGCTACAGAATTGTAATGGCTGAATGAGTGATTGTCACATTCGTCAAATTAATTTTCTAGAAGTAGACTCCTTAGTTTCCTTCATGGTTTCCTAATACCTGAGATCATCCTCATACACTCAAATAAACCGAATAAGGTACAGGGCATATAAAATCATGTAATAATAATGTCCATATCCGAAAAAGGGAAACAAAAACACACAGCAGAAAGTTCATATGAGAATCCCTGTGCTGGAATTTCGGGATGATAGAACACACCAGACTCCTTGTGAGAGTGAGCCCACCACCGACCCGAATACCGCTTCGCTCACCTCAGTATGTTGACTTCTGTCACCACAGAAGATCAAACATGCGGTTTCCCATTTACAAGGTGAGGAAGAAAAGGCAGATGTTAAAAACATCATCCCTGTGTCATGAAAACATTAAGAAATGTAATCTAAGTGCTCTCTGTCTTAATGCGTGAACACACTTTTATTAAAATGCAACTTACAAGATCCTTCGTATTGTGTACAGCCTTTAAAAATACAGCCGAGCGGCTTTCGGTATTACATGATCCAATCAGATGGCAGTACGTGACGTCAGCAGAATGCGGCTCCTCCTCCCATATGCGTTACGTCCTACTGGACTTCGTCAGCGGGGTGGAGCCACGGCGTCACCCGGTGGATATTCAAGAGAGAGTGTTGTCATAGAAATGCTAATGTTTATTCCTCCGCGGCTGTGTGGTTTACATAGACTCTGTCTAAGCTGGCCGGAAGTTGAGATTACTCCGCAGTGATGCTAGAGGTTTAATAAACAATAAAACTTCTAATAAAAATATTAATTAGAGAGCAATGTCAGCCCAGCTGTATCACTACTCATACTCCTATAGAGCCAATCAAAATAAAATTTTATTATTAACGCCCGCGGCTATCCATTTTAATATCCCATTAAAATAATACATATTAATAATATAATATAAAACCTTAATTCCATAAACAAGAAAAGGAGAGAACCCTAAAAAATTTAAACTCACTGTACCTATCTGATATAAAACAATTGAGATCAAACTCAACTTTTAATCCCAAGGGCACAAGAACTTTAGTCTCAAAAATCCAATAAGCCTCCCCTTGACTAAGGCGCCTGATGAAATTACCCCCCCCCCCCCCCCCCAGTGCTTACTAACTTTTTCAATCCCCAAGAACTTAAGACACTCAGGATCCCTACCATTATGGTGCCTAAAATGTTTGGACACACTGTGGGACCTTAGGCCTTTTTTGATATTAACATTTTTGCCTATGCGTACACACAATGCCCTTTTGGTCCGGCCAACACATTGAAAACCACAGTCACACTCCAACATGTAGACCACGCCCTCAGTGCTACATGAAATAAGGTCCTTGATCTTGTATTTGTTATTTGTAACTGAAGAAAATTCTTTGTTTTTTTATGTTGTTACGGGAGTGTCTACATGCCGAACAGCGTCCATACGCATAGAAACCAGACAAAAACTGTAATAAATGATTTTCTTTAAACCCAGGGGCCACTAGATCCCTGAGAGTTGGAGCCCTTTGATAAATAAATTGGGGGCGTACAGGGAGGACCTGTCCCAGAGTGCGATCCCTCAATAAGATTCCCCAATGTTTAATTATTATTTTCTCAAGCTTCTTATGTTGTGAGTTATAATCGAACACCACCTTAAAATCATGTTTTTGTTCCTCAATAACCTTGGGACCTGCCACTAAGAGGTTCCTGTCCAATTGGCAAACTTTAGCTCTTTTTTCCATCCAAAAAATTCTTCTGATAACCTTTCTCAATAAATCTCTCAACTAAAACTTGAGACTTGGAGTTAAAATCACTTAGAGTGGAGCAGTTCCTTCTAATACGAACAAACACTTTCCCTTCAGAATGTTACAGATCCACGTCTTATGATGACAGCTATCACAAGGGATATACCCATTTCTGTCTGTGGGCTTAAAATAGGTACGAGTCCCAAAATGGCCTCCTTCCTTGAACATTTCTAAGTCTAGGAAGACCAAACGCTTCTTGTCAACATTCCAGGAAAGGGTAATGTTTTTATTGTTGGAATTAAGACTGTCTTGAAACTGCTGAAGACTGTCTAAATCACCTTCCCAAACCATAAAGAGGTCATCAATGTACCTCTTGTAGCCTTTTAACTGGTGGGGATGGTTCTGAAATATCAACTGTTCCTCCCAGTGTGCCATAAATAGATTAGCAACACTGGGAGAAAACCGAGCCCCCATTGCCACTCCTTTTAACTTGAAGGTAAAATTGTCTATCATACCAAAAGTAATTGCTATTTCAACAAAAATCCAAACATTGAGTCAGGAATCGTTTATGTGTGCGTGAGAGAGGAGAATTCTCTAGGGCCCATTTTACAGAAGATACAGCCCCATGATGTCCTATAATAGTGTAGAGGGAACTCACGTCTGCTGTAACCAATACACTACTAGGCCCACATATCATGGATTCTAATATATGAATCATATGCTTAATATCTCTTAAATAGGCTTTTGTGTCAGACACCAAGGGTTTCAAGAAGAAATCAATATATTGTCCCAAGCGTGTGGACACCGACTCAATGTCATATACATTCAGTCTGCTCGGTGGTGATTGGGCATTCTTGTGAATTTTAGGTAAACAATAAATAATCAGTGTCCGGCGCGCTAAGGGATCTAAATACAGAGCATCCTTCTTTTTAAGAATGTTCTTTTCCTTTCCTCTTGCAATAAGATGTAAATCTTCTTTATTATTATTATTATTATTATACAGGATTTATATAGCGCAAACAGTTTACGTAGCGCTTTACAACTTGAGGGTAGACAGTACAAATACAATACACTTTGATACAGTAGGAATCAGAGGGCCCTGCTCCTTAGAGCTTACAATCTAAGAGGGAAGGTCAAAAGATACAAGAGGTAATAACTTGGGGGGATGTGCTGATTGAGAAGATAAATGTACAGTTGTTAGGTGGGGGCCAGATAGGCTTCTCTGAAGAGATGAGTTTTCAGGGATCGTCTGAAAGTGGATAAAGTAGGAGAAAAACGGACGGATTGGGGTAGAGCATTCCAGAGGATGGGGGAGGCTCTGGAGAAGTCCTGAAGGCGAGCATGGGATGAGGTGACAAGGGAGTTTGAGAGCAGGAGGTCTTGGGAGGAGCGAAGAGAACGATTAGGTTGGTATTTTGTGACTAGGTTAGAGATGTAGCTGGGGGCCAGGTTGTGGATGGCGTTGTAAGTTATAGTCAGTATCTTGAATTTAATTTGGTGATTGAGTGGCAGCCAATGGAGGGATTGGCAGAGGGGTGTAGCAGACGCTGAGCGGTTTGTGTGGTGGATGAGCCTGGCAGCAGCGTTCATGATGGACTGAAGTGGGGATAGCCTATTTAGAGGTAAACCAATGAGGAGGGAGTTGCAGTAGTCGAGGCGGGAGATAACCAAGGAGTGGATTAGAAGCTTTGTGGTGACATTGGTTAGGAAGGGGCGTATCTTGGAGATGTTGCGGAGATTGAGGCGGCAAGCTTTGGATAGTGATAGAATGTGGGGTCGAAAGGTTAGTTCAGAGTCCAGGATTACACCTAGGACCCTGGCGTGGGGAGATGGGTTGATAGTTGAGCCGTTGATATTGACAGGGAAAGCAGGGGAAGTGGCACCTGAGGGAGGAAATATCATGAGCTCGGTTTTGGATAGGTTGAGTTTGAGGTAGTGATGTGACATCCAGGCTGATATGTCTGCTAGTAAGTTGGTAATGCGTGAGGAGACAGATGAAGAGAGCTTTATAATCAAAGACTGGGTCACGTTGTAAAAGTTGATAAGTATCCCTATCACCCAACAAACAAACCATCTCCTCCCTGTTAAAAGACTTACTCAACACTACAAGGCCTCCTCCTTTATCCGCAGGGCAAATCACCACTTATTTTTTTATTTTCCAATGAGGCTATTCCTTTTTGATATGTGCAGGGTCCTAAACCTTTCCAAGTTTCAACCCCTCTACATCTAGGATTGCCACTTTTTCTACAAGCTAAACCCAAACACTTTAGCAGCGCACAGTAATTTTTTTTTTAGTGTACATTATAGGATTGTAACAGACCTTTGGGTACTCCAAAGAGAATAGTAATGTGGTGCACATAGTGGTCCCTCATCCTTCTGTCACGTTCTGTCCTGAGCCACATTTCTGTCTAAATATTGTGTCTGGGTTTCAGGTGGACTGAAACCCGGACACATGATTCAAAACCTGGACTGTCTGGGTGAATCCTGGACAGGTGGCAACCGTACCTAAAATGCCCCCCTCCCTGCCTCTCCACCCAAAAACAGCCCCCCGCCACTCCAACCTAAACAAACCCCCCTCCCTTTCTCTCCACCCTAAACAATAACCCCTCTCCACCCTAAACAATAAACTCCTCCCCACCTCTCCACCCTAAACAATAACCCTCCTCTCTCTCCTAAACAATAACCCCCCCTCCTCACCTCTCCACCCTAAAAAATAACCCTCCTCCTCACCTCTCCACCCTAAACAATAACCCTCCTCCCCACCTCTCCACCCTAAACAATAACCCCCTTCCCACCTCTCCACCCTAAACAATAACCTCCTCCCCACCTCTTCACCCTAAACAATAACCCACCTCTCCACCCTAAACAATAACCCCCTCCCTACCTCTCCACCCTAAACAATAACTTTCTCCCCACAAACAATAACCTCCTCCCCACCTCTCCACCCTAAACAATAACCCCCCTCTCTGCCTCTCCACCCTAAACAATAACCTCCTCCCTGTCTCTCCCCCTAAACAAAACCCCCCCTCCCTGTGTACAATGGGGGGGGAGTTTTGAGGAAGGGGTCCTGTGTAATGATGGGGAGAGGGATGGTGGTAATGGGGATGTGTTTTGTTTAACCATGCTAGTTAAGCCCCTTACACTGTTAACAGTCTGGCCACACCCACTTTTTGGCGCGACGTGTCGCATGCTTACATCAGCCTCAAGCTTCCCTCATTCTCAAGTTCTGAAGTTGGGAGGTATGTACTCTGTCCTGTGATGGTGAGCTGTATACTCTGTCCCGTGATGCTGGGGCTGTATACTCTGTCCTGTGATGCTGAGCTGTATACTCTGTCCTGTGATGCTGGGGCTGTATACTCTGTCCTGTGATGCTGGGGCTGTATACTCTGTCCTGTGATGCTGGGGCTGTATACTCTTTCCTATGATGCTGGGGCTGTATACTCTGTCCTGTGATGCTGGGGCTGTATACTCTGTCCTGTGATGCTGGGGCTGTATGCTCTGTCATGTGATGCTGGGGCTGTATGCTCTGTCATGTGATGCTGGGGCTGTATGCTCTGTCATGTGATGCTGGGGCTGTATGCTCTGTCATGTGATGCTGGGGCTGTATACTCTGTCCTGTGATGCTGAGCTGTATTCTCTGTGCTGTGATGCTGGGGCTGTATACTCTGTCCTGTGATGCCGGGGCTGTATACTCTGTCTTGTGATGCCAGGGCTGTATACTCTGTCTTGTGATGCTGGGGCTGTATATTCTGTCCTGTGGTGCTGGGGCTGTATACTCTGTCCTGTGATGCTGGGCTGTATACTCTGTCCTGTGACAGAGTATAACTGTAGCTCTATCAACCTCCAATTAACTACTCCCTCTTGGTCATCTGTAAGACAAAGCACATGATGACCACGTATTCCAGCGTCAACGTGACGCATCCGCCCATTATAATAACCAGCCCCGAGCATCGTGTTGATTGTGTTCAATGTATAACCATACATCCGCCCCTTTGAGAAAAGCATCCGCCCCTTGCTGTATTAAATGAATAACTAGCCCTGAGCATCGGGAGCGAGCGGCTTGTTGATTGCGCTTGCGAAGTCCAGGCCGGGCACTACGCTCTCTGCTGACTGACGTCAGTTCTGGTTGCTGACATCAGTTCCGATATCGGCGCCATCAGCACCATTTACGTTCCACGCTGGTTTCGACAGCTTCTCCTCTGGTCCCCCCGGTCCAGGCTACATCCAAAAAAATCGCAGTAATCCAGGCTGGAGATCGCGGTGGGGGTGTGAATCGAGATTACGATTCTATATATGATTAATCGTGCAGCTCTAGCATGAGTGCTTGCTCTGAGGGGTGGGAGGCAGAGGATGAGCTCTGACACTTGTTACAGGAGGGGGACAGCTCTCTCTCTCTCTCTCTCCATCCATCCCTCAAACCCATGGGGATCCCCTCCTGCTCTGTCTCTCCCTCCCAGTGTCCTCTAATGAGATCAAGGGAGAGAACCCAGTAGATTCCTGGGGTACCTCTCTGTACGCAAATAACAGGTGAGGCAGCAATCTCTCCCAGTCTCTGCAAGCGTCCGAAAAGGTCCTCAGCATTTGCTTGAGGATCCGGTTAAAGCACTCGCAGAGACCATTAGTCTGGGGGTGGTAAAGTGAGCTCAGTAAGGGCTTAATATTGCACACCTTCCACAACTGCTGGGTGAGCACAGCTGTAAACTGGGTTCCCTGATCAGAGAGAATTTCCTTAGGGAACCCTACTCTAGTAAATATCTTAACCAGGGCATCAAATACTGTCTCTGCTTCAATGTTGGACATAGCTACTGCCTCTGGGTAATGGGTGGCGTAGTCCACCACGGTGAGAATATACCCGGATGGACTAGGCCTGGCCAAGGGACCCACAATGTCAACGGCTATGCGGTAAAAGGGCCCCCCAACAATAGGCATGGACATAAGTCTGGCCTTAGGTTGGTCCCCCCGCTTACCTACCCGTTGACATTTGTGACACGTTTTGCAGTACTGTCGCACATCCAGGTTAAAATTGGGCTGTGCGTTGGGACCCTAGATGTCCTGCTAGTGGTACATCATGCCCGATTCACAGAATCTTCAGCTGGTATTTCTTAGGTACCACCAGCTGTCATTTCTGCAAAGGGGCTTTACTTCTCGGGGATGGCTTAGGGATCCTATACAGTCTATCCCCCACCCATTCATAAAGCTCCCCATCTATTCCCTTTCCTGAGTATCTGCCTTAGCCCTATACTTTTGTAAGGCCGGGTCCTCCCGGGTTTCCCTCTTGAATGCTTCTGGGGTATCCCAGCCTAGGGGAGCCTGATATAAGGTACATGTCAGGGAAGATAGTCTTACCTGAGTTTCAGCAGCAAGCGGGCCGGTTCCAACAGCACGGGTCTGGGCATGGGTAGTCACTGGGTTGGCTTCAGTGGGGCCCATCGGGGCGTAAGCAGAAACGAGGGGAGCCAAATCATTCCCCAGTAGTACATCCTCTGGCAAATCCTTCATCACCCCCACATTCACGTGTCCCGAACCAACCCCCCAATCCAGGTGAACATGGGCAACGGGTAGCTGGAAAACGGTGCCTCCTGTCACCCTTATGGCTACAGTGTCTCTGGTGTGTTGACTCCCTGCAATGAAGTTCTTCTGTAGTAGGGTCATGGTGGCATGGTGGCATGGGTATCACGTAGGCCATTGGCTACCTTTCTATTAACCCGGACAGTCTGCCTGTGTTGCTGCCTGTTGTCCTGGTTAGCTGCTTGCACTGGATCAGCCTCGTGCAGGATGCCCCAATGTTCTTCCTCCTCAACGTAGTGAGCCGCAGGCATGGATGTGTGGGGATTCCCCCCTGCTGGCTTTCTCCACGACTGGGACTGCCTGACTGGATTCAGCGGACAGTCTGACTTTTTGTGACCTAGCTGTTTACACCCGAAACACCTGATGGGTTGTGAGTAGTTCTGGGAGTTGAACCTGGGCTGCTGAGAATAAGAAGCCACTGGAGGTGGTGCTGTAGGGCGGTACGCTGGTTGGTAGGCGCCAGCTGGAGGGGGTGCCGCTGATCGATAATTCACCTGAGCTGTTGTCTTGACCACAGGGTTATCCAGTTTGCAGGCATCTGTGTATTCGCCAGGCGAGCTGCTTCAGGCAAGGTGAAAGGTTTTCGGTCCCGGACCCACTTTCTGACTTCTGTTGACAGCTTGTCAAAGAAGTGCTCCAGCAGGAACAGCTGCAGCACCTCTTCCCTGGATACTGCTTGGCCTCCAGAGACCCACTGGGATGCCGTGCGCTGTAGGCGGCATGCCCACTCGGTATATGAGTCTCCAGTCTGCTTGCTCGTCTCTCGGAACCGCCTTCGGTATGGCTCCAGTGTGACGGCATACCTGGCCAAAAGTGCTTCTTTTACCAGCCCATAGTTCATAATCTCCTCGTCTGGGATGGTCCTGAACGCTTCACTGGCCCGGCCGGACAATTTCCCAGACAAATTGGTAACCCATTTCTCTGTGGGCACCTGGTGTAGGGCACATTGCCGTTCAAAATCGGCAAGGTACTCATCAATCTCCCCTTTCTGTTTCGATGAAATTTTTAAAAGCAGCAAAATGTATATTTCTCCTTTCAGTTGGTGCTGCTGTGAAACTGCTGCTGCAGCACCTCTTTGCTGTAGCCAACTTGCCTCCACAGCCACTATAACTCGGTCTATGATCTCCGCTGTAGGGTTAGGGCCATAATGTGCTAGTCTTATGTTAACAGCCTGATCAAAACTTGCCTCTTCGGGTGTCCTGTCTGTTACGCTGGGCCTTTCGGTTGTGTTGGGTCTTTCGGCTCTATCCATTTCAAATAGTTCTGCTATAATGTCCCTCTTCTTACGGCTGTTGGCCGGTTGGCCCCGGTTCTCCAGTAAGTCCTTCTGGGCTGTGTGAATCATCCCACTGCTTGCCACCAATTGTAACGACATCCTGAGTATGAAAGGGGTTAAAGCCGTTTAGGACATTCCATTTCCGAACATAAAGGCAGCTACCGAACACTCCAATCAGCCGAACAAGAAACCCATATGAATAATTCTTCCCCCCAAGTACGAGACGAGGCTCTGTACGGAGGGTCAAACAGGAATCAGACTCTTAATTAGAACCAAAATTACAAGTCTTTATATACAGTTAAAGAGGAGGTTCCCCCCTCCTGCTCATATTACTCTAACAATACAATTGTAACCAGAAACCAAATTAACATGAGCTAGTTTACTAAATCATTTACCCAGACTAGGTGACTCAGAGACATGACCTTTAGGACAGACTTGTGGTCACCGAGCTTCACACATTAGTATAAATACAAGACATCTTCTCACAATAGCATACAGACAGACAGACAAACAGTGATCTCCCCCCTCCTCAGCCTAGTAGGCAACAAACTATAGTATGATCAGACTGTCTGGCTCCTACCCAGTTCTAGAGGCCAATGTGAGCAGCTCTCTCAACTAACATGTTGAGTTCAGAATCAAACAAACCAAGAATAGTCTTTACATATACCCTGGGAGACATTGTGGATAAATATTACTGTCCCATTTTAAGTAATCCAATCATATTCTCAGGGTTCATTCTTTTCTTGGTCACCCTGCGCCCAACAGTGACTCCCGTCACACTCAGCATAACAGGATAGTCACTCAGCAGAGGCAGAGGCAGTCTTCAAGGGATTTCACATTCATAAAAAAATTAATCGGTTACATCAGCAACAGGTGCTTGGTAGTTAGTGATCCAAGACTGATTCATTTTTATGAAGGTGAGCCGATCAACCGAGTCTGTGGACAGGCGCACTCTGTGATCAATTACAAAGCCTCCAGCAGCACTGAATGTGCATTCAGAACGCTGGATGCAGGACAGGACAGTAGCTCAATTGCATACTGTGCAAGCTCTGGCCAGTGATCCATCCTCAAGACCCAGTAACCCAGTGGATTTTCAGTTGGAAAGGTCTCCAAGTCTGATCTTGCCCCAAGGTCTGCACCATGTAAATCAGACGCTGATGATGGTTGCTGGAATCGATGAGACCCTGGGGCTGCGGACTAAAAAATTGTCTGAACGCATCGGTCAGATGGCCACCTTCTCCACCACTCCTTCTGTGACTGACCGAAGCCTCAGCAACACGTTGTCCAGGAGGACTAGGAAATTGTAACCTCCCAGGCTCTGGAAACGCATTGCACAAACCTTTCTGCAAGGCCTCCCGAAGATGTTTCATCCTCTGCTCCCTCTGCGAAGGCTGGATAAGTTCCGCAACCTTAGCCTTGTAATGTGGATCAAGAAGGGTTGCCAGCCAGTACTGATCCCTCTCCTTGATACCACCAATCCGAGGGTCCTTTCGCAGGCTTTGCAGGATCAGGGAGGCCATGCAGCGTAGGTTTGCTGAGGCATTCGGTCCGGAGTCCTCTGGGTCACTAAGGACGACATGATCCGCAGCCACCTCCTCCCAGCTACGTACAAGTCCATGGGTTTCTGGGGACTGAAAATGATCCCTTGAAGACTGCTGCTGATGCTGAGTGCCAGGCTCCATCTCCATGCTGACACAATCCTCCTCCTCCTCTTCCTGTGTGATGGCGGGCCTGCAGGAATACTGTCTGGATAAAGGGGGTCTTGAGAGGTAAGGAAGTCCTCCTCCTCCTCCCTCTGTTCTGCCTCAAGTGCCCTGTCCATTATTCCACGCAGTGCATGCTCCAACAGGAAGACAAGAGGGACAGTATCATTGATGCATGCACTGTCACTGCTCACCATCCTCCTGGCCTCCTCAAATTGTGACAGGATAGTGCATGCATTCTTGATCATTAGCTACTGGCATGGTAAAAAAAAGCCAAGCTCCCCTGTCCTGGTGCCATACTCACACAGGTACTCATTGATGGCCCTCTTTGAGTTCCACCTGGTGGGCATGTCACAGATGAGGCGGTTCTTGGGCAGGTTGCATTACTTTTGAAGGTCAGCCAGCCAAGCACTGGCATTATCTGACCGGTGGAAATGCCCACAGACTTTCCTGGCCTGCCTCAGGAGATCCTGTAAGCCCAGGTACCTGCACAAGAAACAAAAAGGGGGGGGTCTCCGGCGCTCCGCAGCATGTGATGTCTAAGGTAAATAGTACAATGGTAGCTATAATAGCACATTAGCATAAGGCAGGTAAATTCTAGAATGAGGAGGCAGCCATCCTCAGAGGTTGTCCATTACCTCTGTTAATAATCAATGTTGAAAAAAGGAGGGGTGTGGAGGCGCCAACTGTGGTAGCTTGTTTATGCAAAAATGAAAGTTAGTGTAACAATTACACTTACTGGTTCGCAGGGTGGAGGTGTTTCTTTGAGATGGGAAGTGTCCTGGGATGTGCTGTTATCTTGTTTCTGGCTCGGATTTCATTCCTTCAGGCGTCTGGGTGTGGAGTCTGTAAACAGGCTGAACCACTGCATCCAGTGCATGGAAAGCTCCACGCTAACCACTCTGGAGTGCGGAAACGGAAATGACGTCACTGATGCACGGCGAACGTCCAGGCTGGTGTTGGGGATGACACAGGGATAGTACCGGGTAAGCGCTCGGGGCTCACAGCTCCTTCTTCTGGCCTTCTACTGGCACAAGAAACGCAAACGCTGCACCACCAAATTAAGGACGTGAGCCAAACGGGGAACATGGGTCAAGTGTCCCTGCCAGAGGGCTGAGATGAGGTTGGTGCCATTGTCGCAAACCACCATTCCTGGCTGAAGATGGCGTGGCATCAACCACCTCTGAACCTGCCCCTGCAGAGCTGCCAGAATCTTTGCCCCAGTGTGGCTCCTATCCCATAAGCAGATCAACTCAACCACCGCATGGAATATTTTTGCCTGAGAGCTTGCATAGCCCCTAGAATGCCTACGGCGCACCACTGGTTCCAAAAACAAATCTGCACAAGAAGAGGCCATTGAGGAAGAAGAAGAGGAGGGGATGGAGGAGAGAGGTGTGGCAGAATCCCCACTACCAGCATTTTGGAGGCGTGGTGGCGGAACAAGCTCCAATATTACTGCACCCTCTCCTGCATTCTTCCCAGCTGCCAGCAGTTACCTAGTGTGTCATGAAAGAAATGTAACGTCCCTGTCCATGCCTGCTGGACCATCAGCAGTAATATGTTGACTGCCCTGTCCAACGAGGCCAAGACATTTCCTTCCACATGCTGGTAGAGAGACGAAATGGCCTTTCTGAGAAAAAAAAGGGAACCTGCCACTGAGGTACCGCACATTCCACAAATCCTCGAAAGGGGGCAGAGTCTACCAGCTGAAAAGGCAGCAGTTGGAGTGCTAGCAATTTAGCCAAACTAGCATGTGGATGGCTGGGACCGTACTTCTTTTGACGGTTTAGCAACTGGGGTAGGGAAATTTGCCTGCTACAATTGAATTTAGGTGTACTGCTAGCAGATTGCCCGCAAGTGCTTGGGACACCTAATTGTACACATTGTACACCTAATTGTACACCTGCTGTTTTGGCCAGACTTGATATGCTTCAGACATATGTTGCAAACAGCAACGGTGCGATCTGCTGCACATGTCTCAAAAAAGGCCCACACCAAAGAAATTTCGAAAAAACGCGCGCCCTGCAAATGCGGAGCTCTGCGGTGTGATGCAGTCGGTTGGCTGTCACTAAGCTGGCCCCTGGAGGGCATCCTGCTTCGTTGAAGATGTGCCTCCTCCTCTCTTCTATCAGGCACCCACGTAGAGTCAGTGAGTCAGTGACCTCATCATCCCCTCCCTCCTCGCCACTGGAGCAAACCTGGCAGTATGCTGCAGCTGGGGGAACATGACTGCCAGTTTCTTGTCCCTCTTGGACACCCCCTCTCTCTGGGCTCACGTTACTACCTTCATCCTCAATCTGGGTACCATCGTCGGAGCCTTCAAAATGCTGCGCATCCTCCTGCAGCATGTACCCGACACTGTGGTCGAACAGTTCGGGGGACTCTTTAGGACATGATGGTGGGGCTAGGGAAGGAGTGACTGATGCCATTGAGCCTATGGAATAGGTTGCTTGGGCAGCTGCATTGGCAGCCAAACTTCTCTTAGCCTGGTGACAGAGGAGGATGAAGACGGCTTTGTGATCCACTCTACCAACTCTTCTGCATGTTGTGGCTCAACATGGCCAGCTGTTGAAAAAAAGGACAAGCAGGCCACGTGCTAAGGATGCACTGTGTCCATGACCAGCACTGTTGGCTGTAGACACAGAGCCTGCTTGCCCTCTTTTAGTGGCCTGTGAGCGTTTGCCTTTCCTTGGTGGCCTTCCAGACATGCTGTAAAATTGGATTAGCAAAACACCGCCTGAAGTTTACTAGAAAAATTACACCAGGAATGGCCTGCAGTCAGGTATAGGCTTGGCTAGACTAGAATGCAATGGATATATATGTAGGAGACTGTATATATATTTTATGCACTGCAGATCACTGAATAACCTGCCTGCCTGAAAGTGTATTTGAAAACGTACACCAGGAATGGCCTATAGTCAGGTATAGCCTTGGCTACACTAGAATGCAGTGGATATATATGTAGGAGACAGTATATATATTTTATGCACTGCAGATCACTGAATAACCTGCCTGCCTGAAAGTGTATTTGAAAACGTACACCAGGAATGGCCTGCAGTCAGATATAGGCTTGGCTAGACTGTAATGCAGTGGATTTATATATGTTGGAGACTGTATATATATTTAATGCACTGCAGATCACTGAATCACTTGCCTGCTTGCCTGCCTGAAAGTGTATTTGAAAACGTACACCAGCAATGGCCTGCAGTCAGATATAGGCTTGGCTAGACTGGAATGCAGTGGATATATATATATGTTGGAGACTGTGTATATATTTAATGCACTGCAGATCACTGAATCACTTGCCTGCTTGCCTGCCTGAAAGTTTATTTGAAAACGTACACCAGGAATGGCCTGCAGTCAGATATAGGCTTGGCTAGGCTAGAATGCAGTGGATATATATATGTTGGAGACTGTATATATATTTAATGCACTGCAGATCACTGAATTACTTGCCTGCCTGAAAGTGTATTTGAAAACGTACACCAGCAATGGCCTGCAGTCAGATATAGGCTTGGCTAGACTAGAATGCAGTGGATATATATATGTTGGAGACTGTATATATATTTTATGCACTGCAGATCACAGAATCACTTGCCTGCCTGCCTGAAAGTATATTTGAACAGGAAATGCCTTCAGTCAGATCTAGCTACACAGGATACAGTGTGTGGCTATATATATATATATATCTATATCTATATCTAGATATAGATATATATATATACAAAGCCGGGATATATATATTATGGATGCCTGATTTTATGGATGTCGTGGTGATGTCCTTTTGAAGATTTCAAAATAAATACGGTTTGTGCAGCAATCCCTTGTTTTTGGATTTTTTCTATGTCGAAGTCTGTGGGAGGGCTTGATTGCTAAGCACGGCCATCTGAGACTGTAGTGCACCTCACCATATATATATATATATATATATATATATATATATATATATATATATATATATATAAACTAAATAAATACACTGCAGCTAACTGAATCACCTGCCTGCCGGAAGTATATTAGAAACAGTACACCAGGAACGGACTGCAGTGAGATATAGCTAAACTGGATACAGTGGATTTATATATATATATATATATATATATATATATATATATATATATATATATATACAAGACTGACTGTATATAAATATTAAATACACTGCAGCTAACTGAATAAACTGCCTGCTCAAAGTAAATGAAATGACACTCTCTCTCTCCGCCAAGAACACAGTACACAAGGCCGACATGCAGGCGGCCTTATATAGTGTGGGGCGTGGACTTAACCCCCTGAGCCATAATTGGCCAAAGGCACCCTGCCTTTGGCCAATTATGGTTATTTTTGCTGACGGAGCTGTGATTGGCCAAAAGCATGCGGGTCATAGTGCATGCTTGGCCAATCATCAGCCAGCAATGCACTGCGATGACGCAGTGCATTATGGGGCGTGACGCCCCGCTCTAATTTGGCGAGAACGCCCCATAATGTTCAATATTCGTCGAACGATTGAACAGCCGATGTTCAAATCGAACTCATGTTCCACTCGAACAGAAAACTCATTCCTAATTATAGCTACAGTGGCTAATTCTAGCCTCACTACAGTGGTTTCCTCCTTTTAAATATGATCCTATATTGAAACCAATATTTTTTTCATGTGAATCACTGGCTATCTCTTCTCTTTGGAAGGGAGACTCCAGGACCTGACTCTTGAGTCCCATTTTACAATATCTTTTTATTTTGGGCTTACCGGACTTTATAATATATTGACCATTATATATGGGGTTCTGAGTGGTGACCTCTCTGCTGGTTGGAACTCTCCCAGGGGACACCTTATAATGAGATATAAAGGTGTTTCTGGAAGACCAGGTGGCCGCTCTACAGATGGTTTCCGCCGAGACTCTACAGTAGGCTGCCCACGAAGTTGCCACTGCCCTGGTAGAGTGCAACCTCAAGCCCTCCGGAATCTGTAAAGTGCTCAGCAAGTAGGCCTTTTTGATAGTCTTTACCAGCCATGAGGCGATGGTACGAGCTGACACCGCCTGGCCTCTTTTAAAGCCGTGCAGGATGATTTAGAGGTTTTCTGTTTTCCTAAAAGGTTTGGTTGCCGATAGGTATTGCAAGATGTTGCCCTTGACATCCAGCAGATGAGGGTCGCCCTTATTCGTGACAAGGGCCAGGAGATTGATCTCTTGATTAAAGTGGAAGGAAGAGGATACCTTAGGGATAAAGCGATCTGAAGGTTTTAAGACTAGTCTGTCCGGATAGATGATCAGGTATGGCTCTTTGGCTAGCAAGGCTTGCATCTCTGAGACTCTCTTCGCTGATGTTATGGCAATTAAAAAGGAGACTTTTAGCGTCAGGTCCCAGAGGGAGATGTTTTCAAGCGGGAACAAAGGCTCTTTAGATAAGGCTTCCAAGACAATTGAGAAATCCCAGACCGGGAATGAAGGTTTCCTGGGGGGGGGGGGCTTAGTTTTAGGCCTTCTGAAACTGTATAACAAGGGAGTTATGAGCCCACTTTACTCCTGTCAAGGCGCAAATGGCTGACACTTTAACCTTTAAGGTGCTGGACCCAAGATCTTTCTCTAGGCCTGATTGCAGAAACTCCAGAACTTGTGACACTGATGGAGAAGATGAGTCCCAATCTTGCTGATGTGCGAAGGTAATGAACTTTTCCCAGATCCTCCTGTAGGTGTTGTTGGTGGTAGGCTTTCTAGCCTGGAGTAATGTATCTACTACCTTCTGGGAACAGCCTTAGTCTAGCAATCTAATCCTCTCAGCCTCCAGGCCGTTAGATGTTACTTCTTCAGATTTGGGTGAATTAGCTGATTCTGAGACAGTAAGTCTGCCGATACCGGGAGAGGAAGTGGGTCTGCCGTGTTCAACTGTAGGAGGGTAGTGAACCATGGCCTCCTTACCCAAAAGGGAATCACAGCCACTACCAGTGCTGCCGAATTCTTGAGCCTCTAAAGGAACCTCGCTATGAGGGGAGTCGGGGGAAAGATGTAGCCGAGATGAAAGTTCCAGGGATGTTGGAGACAATCCGTTCCCTCCGCTGAAGGAAAGGGAATCCTGGACAAGAATCTCCGTCGCTTTGTGTTTGCTGGTGTTGCTGCAAGGTCTATGTCCGGAGGGCCCCAAGCCTGAGATATGAGGGTGAAAGCTTTGGGACTCAGAGACCACTCGTTGTTGGAAATAAAGCTTCTGCTGAGTGAATCGGCTAGGAGATTCTGAACGCCCGGAATGTAAGACGCCCTCAGATCCAGGAGGTTCAGTTGAGCCCATTCCATCACCGGGTGGACCTCCTGCATCATGGAGATGCTCCTGGTGCCCCCCTGCCTGTTGATGTAGGCTACTGCCACTCTGTTGTCCATTTTTAGGAGAACTTGTTTCCCCCTCAAATGAGGGCTGAAGGCCAGGAGGGCCTGAAAAGCTGCCTTCATCTCCAGCATTTGAGACAGAGTCCTGGGTCCTGAAAGGCCAGCGGCCTTGAGCCGCGTAATGTTGATAGTGCGCCCCCCAACCCTCCAAGCTGGCGTCCAAAGTCACTATTTCTTGACGGGGGGTGACTATTTGTTTGCATCTCCTCAGGTTGCAAGGTCGCGTCCACCACTGTAGCGATAGCTTGACCTCTTCCGAGATGTATATCGGTTGGGACATGGTCGAGCCGTCCCACTGGCGCAAAAAGGAGGCTTGAAGGGGTCTCGAGTTCCATTGCGCCCACTGGACCATTGGGATGGTCACTGACAGAGAGCCTAGGAGACTGAGGCATGCTCTGGCTGGTAAGGATGCTGCCAAGATTGATTTTCTCACTCTGGATCAATGGAGGGACCAATGGTGGCAGTTCTACTGTATTCGCTCGGGTATCCAGTTCAGTTCCTAGAAAGACCATCCTTTGGGTGGGCTGGATGTTGCTTTTCTCCCAATTTATTAGCCATCCCAAGCTCTGTAGCGTGGAGACTAGGATTTCCCGGTGCTGTACAAGGGACTCCTGGCTGTTTGAGAGAAGGAGGATGTCATCCAGGTAGTGGTGGACCCTTAGACCTTTTTCTCTCAAGGAGGCTATCACTGGCAATAAGACCTTCGTAAAAGTTCTGGGGGCAGTCGAGATCCCGAACGGGAGATTTTGAAATTGGAAGTGGCAATGATTTACTGAGAAGCGAAGGAATCTTTGGAAAGCAGCGTGAATCAGGATATGCAGGTAGGTGTCCTGGAGGTCTATGGAAAGCATCCAGTCTCCCAGATTTATGGCTTGGAGGATCGACTGCAGGCTTTTCATCTTGAATAACTCTACCCGGATGGATCGGTTGAGATTTTTTAGGTCCAAAACCGGACGCAGATCCCCTGATTTTTTCTTGACCGGGGAATAAAACCCCTTGCCTCTCTGTGTTGGTGGGACCTCCACTATCGCCCACTTTTGGAGAAGGACCTGGATGTACTTGATTAGCAACATCTTTTTTTCCCGAGATGGTGGAAGATTGGTTAGGCAAAACTGATCCTTTGGGGGTCAACTTTTGAACGACCACCTGTGCCTGAATCGGACGGTGGCCACCGTCCAAGGGTCCCTTACAATTTCCTCCCAGACCAGCCTGAATTTTGAGAGTCTGGCTCCCACCACTGCTGGCTGGACTGATGCACCTTCAAAGGGATTTTTGGGCACTGGAAGCGGGAGTCTTGGGTTTTTGGAATTTCATGAAGGATGTCTGAGGATTTTTCCATCTCCTTCTATATTCCTTCCCAGGTCTGTAGGCTTTTGCATCTCTGTATCTCTCCGGGAGATTTCGAAAGAGAGGAGGTCTCTGTTGCTTCGGTCTTTTATCTGAGAGGATGAGTCCGGACTTACCGCCAGTCACTTTTGAGATGGCTGAGTCCAACTTTGCCCCGAATAGGTTCTCCCCATCAAACGGGATTTGGCACCAGTTAGACTTGGAGGCGGGATCCGCCGCCCAGGGCTTTAGCCATAGCGCCCTTCTGGCCATTACAGAGGCCAGCATGGCCTTTGATGCAGACCTAATTGCATCAACGGAGGCCTCTGCCACAAAGTCCCCCGCGAGGCTCTGTTCTTGCAGAACTTTTACTATCTTCTCCTGGTCTGCGCCCTCCGAGACAAGTTTTTCGGTGTTTGCGGACCAGCTGGAAATGGCTCTACCTACTGCTGCAAGCGCTGCAGCCGGTCTGCAAGCGCCTCCTGCCGATAGGTAGGCCCTTTTAAGGTCTGTGTCGATTTTTCTATCGAGCACGTCCCTGAACGTTACCGTGTCCTCTATAGGAAGTGTAACATGTCTAGCTAGGCGCATCAAAGATGCATCCACCACAGGGGGGGGGAAACCAGGGGAGTTACTTTAGGCTCTTGGAGTGGGTACAGCTTGGCAAGTCTATTATTTAGACAGGATTTTTTCTCGGGTCTCTGCCATTCCTCTTTGATTAGATCATTCCTCTTTGATTAGATCTCTGGGTCCCTCTTGAGATTCGGAAATATTTCCTCTGTTTTTGCTGGACCTCCTGGGGTTCCTCCCAGTTTATCGCCTCCTTGACTGACTTAACGAAAGGCTCTATTAGAGAAAAGTCAAAGCCAGCCGATGCTTCCAATCCCTTGTTATCAGACGGGGAATCCTGCTCTCTTGATGTACTAGCGGGAGCAGGAGAGGCACTATGGGTTAAAAATTCTGGAATCAAGGCCTGTGAGGCTGAAACTCCAACAGATTCTCTGGTATCCGGGTCTTTTTCTTTGGTGGCTTCCTCAAGGCACCTGCGACAGGCCAATTTGTCTGGGAGGGCAACAGCGCCGCATACCCAGCAGGCGTTTCCGGAGGGACGGGAGTGATGCGCTGGAGACCGATTTCTGCGCGCAGGGGATCTTCTATGGTGGGAGCGGCTGTGTCTTGAATAAGATCTGAATCGACTCCTTCTGCGACTCCCCCTGTGGCCCGAGCGACTTCTCCTACGATTTGAGCGGCTCCGTCTGTGGCCGGAGTGGCTTCTTCTGTGCAAGGTCTCTCTGTGTCTTGAACTAGACGTTCTTGAGGACCTGATAGGGCTGACCAATTTAGGCAGCGTTAGTAGTATCCTGCTCCCTTTTTCAGTCTTCACTACTTACCATGTCCTCCCCCCCTTACCTATTAGGCTGGCGGTGATCTGCTGGGGCAGCGGCCTCCATAGAAAAGGAGTGGTGGAACCTATAGATACAGAAAGGTGAGACATGCAAGAAATATCAGGAAGGTAAGAGAAATTGGCAACAGGCAGAGAATGCCCTGACACTGTGCACTGCGCATGCGCGGAAGCGCCGGGATGCTTGGCGCGCATTGGGAAGCCTCCCGAGGGAGAACAGAGCCCAGGAGCACCAGGAAAGAAGATGGAGGTAAGGGGAGACCGCTGCACACAACTTAGCCTGTTTAAGGCTTATATTTTAAGGCCACTTCACCACTGAGCCTGTTTAAGGCTTATATTTAGGGCTGCTGCAATAAAACTAAGCATGTTTAAGGCTTATATTACAGCCAGTAAAAAAAGAACGCCCCTGAGATCACCAGAGTGGGGCTCCTTCCATCTAGCTCGTTTAGAGGCTGTACAGGAAAGGACTTCCACCCAGGAGAGGCTAGAAACTGGCTGGCGTGAAGCGGTAAGGGGGTGCTGCACAGAAGAAGCCGCTCCGGCGTGCGGTCCTGACAGGTGAGGAAAAATAGGAGAATACTGGGGCGGGTGCCTTCTCGTCAATTTATAGCTATGTGGTCCTATCAGGTTGTGGGGGCGGAGTCACAACCCAAAGTGTATGCTGCCATGATGCGACAGGAAATATACCTTTGTCTCCTACTACACTCCTAACAAGGGCCAAGCAAAATTTTTTGACTCCTTAACACATACACTATGAAAACACTTTCAGGGCACAGTTTTCATCTAGGGTGATTCAAATGTAGATGTTGATAACTCTCTGGACAAAACAGTAATTTGGAAACCTAAACCCAAACACAGAGTTTAAAAATCGCTCAGCTTTTGTATTCCCCTGGTCTGCTAGATATCTGGAGGGAACTCAATACACATGTAAGGGATTATACGCACTTTTCCGCACCACATAACACCCATGCCAGGATTGACCACATCTTCTTGCAATCTAATTCTGTCCCATTAGCCCTGTTTGCCAAAATTAGAGACACACCTCTTTCGGATGACTCTATGGTGATGCTAGGTACCCAGCAGCCATTGGGAGCGTCAACCTCATTTAAATGGCGACTTAACAAAGCCTTACTAAGTAGGAAAGGCCTTGAAAGACTACTTTACTGAGAATGACAATAACACAGTCCAGCCTGAAACCCTATGGGCAGCTCACAAATCAGTGATAAGAGGGGAGCTCATTCAGATCGCTTCCAAATTGAAACACGACCATGGAGCAAAAACCACAAACGCAATCCCACACATGATTCTCTGACCCAGCTAGACACAGCCTTAATCAATCTTAACTTAACTTTAAAGCAGAGAAACATCTTAGATGGACGGGTGTGAGATTCTACTCTCAAAAAGATAGAATGTGCTCCAAATTAGCTGCTAAATTAGCTCCTAAACACTGCACCTTAGCCTTTCCCAAAATTTGCACCCCATCAGGTGACCTAACCCAAAATGCAATTCGGATTATGGAAACATTTCAACAGCTTTATTCATAACTTTATAAAGCCAATTCTCCTCCCTCACTTGCGGCACTTGACTCTTTTCTTAAGGATCTCCCCATTCCAATAATTTTGCGGAGTCATAGAAATCTACTAGATGACCCTATCTCCACTAAAGAGGTACTGGAGACAAACAAATCCCTTAAATCGGGTACTTCCCCAGGTCCGGACGGATTTTCAGCCTGCTACTATAAAAAACGTGTCCCCTCCTTGGCCCAGTTTTTTAACTCTCTCAGGGATGGAGCCCCCGTAGGCAAGGACCTCAACACTGTATACATTTCTGCTATCCCCAAACCAGGAAAAAGCACAAATGAAGTTAGTAACTATTGCCTGATACCCCTTATCAATAATTACCTCAAAATTATGCCGAAAATGCCTCAAGGCTGGCTTCATCCCTGGGAGTCAGGGCCCCGACCAAATTAGGAGAACCATCGATATCATTTCAATACTTCACTCCCAATGGGATGGGGGCCCCCCCTCAAAAAGGATTCCTGCTCTCTATCGACCTGCAAAAAAGCATTTGACACAGTCTCATGGTCTTACTTTTTTGAGATGTTAGAGAGATGGGGATTTGGCCCCAAATTTAGAGGTAGAATTAACTTTCTCAACTCAACTCCTAGTGCACAGGTCCGCTTGCTAGGCAAATATTTCAAACCCTTGAGTTAAGAAAAGGAACAAGGCAAGGGTGCCCACTCTCCCCTTTAAAATTTGCGATTGCTATAGAGACCTAGACTCTAGACTCTAGGTGTCCTCTGTGGTGTTCAAGAACATAAATGCGCCCTGTTCGCAGACGATCTGCTCCTATTCCTCACATCTCCGTTAACATCTACCCCGAATGTCCACAAACTGCTTCAAGATTTTGGTAATATATCAGGTCTTAATGTCAACATTTCTAAATCAGTAGCCCTAAATGTATCTGTTCCCCTTGAGTCGGTTGATCAACTGAAACAGCATTTTTCATTCACCTGGGCCTCTGATTCCATACCGTACCTGGGCATTAAGCTCACACAAAACATAGGCAAACTATATGCTGCTAACTACCTTTCCATATTCCGTAAATGTGGGGAGGATTTGTCGGCATGGTCGAAGGTTGATCTATCCTGGTTGGGCAGAATAAATGCAGTCAAAATGACATTATTACCTCACTTACTATACCTCTTTAGGTCCCTCCCAATATCTATTAAGAAAAAAGCCATCCTTGAAGCAGGGGCGGATCCAGAGTCTAGTCTCGGGAGGGGCACTGCCAGAAAATAAGGTGTTGCTTACAGAACTGGGGGGTCAGGAGAGCACACACCAGGGAGGTCAGGATGGCACACGCAAGGGAGGTCAGGAGGGCACAGACCGGGGAGGTCAGGAGCGCACAGTATGGGGTCAGGAGGGCACAGACTGGGAAGGTCAGGAGAGCACAATACGGGGTCAGGAGGGAACACACCAGGGAGGTCAGGAGAGCACACACCAGGGAGGTCAGGAGGGCATACACTGGGGGAGTAGATGGAGGGCACACACTGGGGGGATCAGTAGGGCACACAGTGGGGGGGGGGATTTAGGAGGGCACACACTGGGGTGGATCAGGAGAGCACACACCAGGGAGGTCAGGAGGGCATACACTGGGGGAGGGGTTGGGAGGGCTTACACTGGGGGAGGGGTTGGGAGGGCACACACTGGGGGGGATCAGGAGGGCACACACTGGGGGGGATCAGGAGGGCACACACTAGGGAGGTCAGGAGGGCATACACTGGGGGAGGGGTTGGGAGGGCACACACTGGGGGGATCAGGAGGGCACACACTGGGGGGGATCAGGAGGGCACACACTGGGGGGGATCAGGAGGGCACACACTGGGGGGATCAGGAGAGCACACACTGGGGGGATCAGGAGAGCACACACCAGGGAGGTCAGGAGGGCATACACTGGGGGGAGGGGTTGGGAGGGCACACACTGGGGGGGGATCAGGAGGGCACACACTGGGGGGATCAGGAGGGCACACACTGGGGGGGATCAGGAGGGCACACACTGGGGGGGATCAGGAGGGCACACACTGGGGGGGATCAGGAGGGCACACACTGGGGGGGATCAGGAGGGCACACACTGGGGGGATCAGGAGGGCACACACTGGGGGGGATCAGGAGGGCACACACTGGGGGGATCAGGAGGGCACACACTGGGGGCGATCAGGAGGGTACACACTGGGGGCAATCAGGAGGGTACACACTGGGGGGGGTCAGGAGGGCACACTGTGACAATGCTTTAATGAGCCCAATTTCTCATTGTGCCAAATAAAAAGATGCAATCCCATTTATCAGCTAACAGCTCCTCTATGCTAAGCTGTAGTAACTCAGCAGACTCAGCATAGAGGTGCCTGTAAAGTAACCCACAATGTACTGCTAGCTGAGCTCACCTCCAGGAAGTTCACAGTCACTCGGCTCCCTCTGCTCAGCTGCTCAAACCTCCCTCTTCCAGGCAGGCGCGGTCTTGGGGGTCAGGCACATCCCCTTCCCTCCCACTCAAGCAGAAGCCTGCAGGCGAGAGGCTGGAAAACTGCTGGGGGGGTACAGGGGGCGGAGAGTGCATTCCCGAGTGTGTGGGCAGTAATTCCTAATGCTGAGAATGGCTGGGAGTTGTCCCGACTGTGGCTGTGAATTCTTGGGGCGTGTCAGCATCAGAGACAGCAATATTTTCTCGGGGGGAGCAATTGCCCTGTTGCCCCCCCCCTGGATCCACCCCTGCCTTGAAGACTCTCTTTCATTTGAAAACACAGGGTGGTCTGGGTCTCCCTAACATTTGGTGGTACTTTCAGGCGGCTCAGTTACAATCGACTACCTGCTTTGGAGCAATCCGAAAGCGAGGCCCCCCCATCTTGTCGCCCACCCTTTAATGGCCCTGTGCGATATACTACACAAAAACACAAGTTAATATCCAGCATGCGTCCATTAGTTCACTTATTCCATAACCCTTCCTTTTCCCCCGGCATGAACATTCAAGCCTTTCATTGGTTGTTGAATAAAGGTTTATTCCGAATAGGAAATTTCTTCAATTCAATGGGTCCAATCTCACTGGGCTACTCTACAAGCCAACTAAAAATGCCCACCTCTGAGAAATTAAGGCTCTCCCAAATTAGGCACTTTCTTAACTCTATTTGGTTGGATAAAAGAGAGCCCCCTAAATCTACTCTCTATAAACAATGGTGCTCTAATCTCACAGATCAGAGGGAGGTATCTCGATTGTATATTCCTTTCTGGCTTATAGGGATGACAAGCCGCTGTATTTCCAAGCATGGGAGCATGACATGGAGATTTCTTGGGACAGTAATGCATGGTTTCAAGCTTTACAGCGGTCCTAAAAAAGGTATCCTTAACATTTCACTAATTAAAGCCAATGTTAAACTCCTTACTAGATGGTACTATGTTCCTGCTAGATTGGCAGTAATGTATCCAGATGTCTCTCCCCTATGCTTTAGAGGTTGTAACCTAGTGGGATCCATGTACGATGTCTGGTGGTCCTGTCCTCGTATCAGAACTTACTGGAACAAGGTTTTTCAACTCCTGAGGAAAATTTCGGGAGTAGCAATACCTCAAGATCCCACTACAGCTCTCCTAAACCATAGAGTTGATACAGAGGCGTAGCTTGAAGTTTGTGGGCCCCGGTGCAAAAGTTGACTTGGGCCTCCCCACTACCACCCACCTCTTCCACCGTGTGTGCAGATACACCCACCGCACGCCGAGATACTTAAAGTGGCTTAAGAGTTTAGAGTTCCAAGAGTTCCTCCTTACATTAGAGGACAGGAATGACCCCTGGAGAATCAGAGGACAGGGATCACCCCTGGAGAATCAGAGGACAGGGACCCCTAGCAGGTCATTTGGCAGAGCTCTTTTCCCATTCCAGCACTGTAAACAGCCCCCTCCCCACAATTCACAGGGCAGAAATCACATTCCTTTACACACAGTCTATCAGCCTTCACAGGGTGTATCTGGCTTTTATGTTGCCCTTCTGACCTGTGAAATTCTCTGGTCGGAATGACGGTGTAGTTGCAGTAGGCAGATACACCCTGTGCAGATCATGGCTAACTGGCTGTGCTGTAAAGGAATGTGATTTCAGCCCTGCGGAGGAGCAGCAGTATAGAGTGCTGTACTGGAAAAGAAGCTCAGCAGCGAGCATAGCATCCAGGGTGGAGGGGGTAGTCAGGGGGCTTTGGGGGGGCACAACTTAGATATAGGGGGGCAAAGCCATGTAACACGAAATCTGGAGCCTGCAGCCCCTCAGGGGGCCCTCAGGAGGTGTTAAGTGATTTGTTTTAGCAATTTCTGAAGGTTTCTCTGTCAGTGTTGGCAGGTGTTGGGGGAAGGTCACCTCCTGGAGGTGTGTGTCTTTTCCCCAGTTGTTAGGGAAGTGGGGTAAGCGGACATCCCCGGGTGGGGGGGTACAGAGAATCCCAGATAGTGACTAGAAGACACTGAGCAGTGTCATACCTCACCAGTGACATCGGTTCCATCGTGGCTACAGGATGGCATTCCACTTAACTCGCTGAGGTTGGTTACCATTCCATGTTGCCAGCACACAGCATCTTAACACTTCCCCAGCCTGGGCTGTTCTCACCTCGTGCTCCTCTCCATTTAGGAAATGGCTCACAGCTTCTCCCCAGCCAATGGGAACAGAAGGGTGTGGACTGTGGAAGGCAAAGTGGAAGCCCAGTACTGGAGCGTGGCTGTGGGGCCCTAGGGCATATTGAAGCTGGACTTTGTGGAGGATCTGATAATATGACAGGGAGGCTGCAGGGGCTCTCTGGAGCTAGGGGTGGGGTTGCAATTGTGACCCCTGCAACCCCTAATGCTACACCCATGCTTCTGCCTATGACACACACACATTAACACACCCACAATCCTCCCAAAAACAATAGTTTTCTGCCTATGACACACACAGCTGGGAATGAAGATGGCCAAAAAGTTAGAGGGGTTTTTAAACTAGGTGATGGGGGGTAGGGGGTCCAGAGGTAGAGATAGTCAGTGCGGAACATATTCCAGAGGGCAGTATTGCGGGCATTAGTGGTATTTTGACCATAGCACAAAAACCCAAGGTAAGTATAGTAGCAAGTAGGGATGAGCCGAACACCCCCCCTGTTCGGTTCCCACCAGGACTTGCGAACAGGCAAAAAATTTGTTTGAACACGCAAACACCGTTAAAGTCTATGGGACACGAACATGAATAATCAAAGGTGCTAATTTTAAAGGCTTATATGCAAGTTATTGTCATAAAAAGTGTTTGGGGACCTGGGTCCTGCCCCAGGGGACATGGATCAATGCAGAAAAAAGTTTTAAAAACGGCCATTTTTTCGGGAGCAGTGATTTTAATAATGCTTAAAGTGAAACAATAAAAGTGTAATATTCCTTTAAATTTCATACCTGTGGGGTGTCTATAGTATGCCTGTAAAGGGGCGCATGTTTCCTGTGTTTAGAACAGTCTGACAGCAAAATGACATTTCAAAGGAAAAAAAGTAATTTAAAACTACTCGCGGCTATTAATGAATTGCGGGTCCGACAATACACATAAAAGTTCATTGATAAAAACGTCATGGGAATTCCCCACAGGGGAACCCCGAAAAAAAAAAAAAATGATGTGGGGGGGTCCCCCTAAATTCTATACCAGGCCCTTCAGGTCTGGTATGGATATTAATGGGAACCCCGGCCAAAATTTTAAAAAAATGGTGTGGGGTCCCCCTCAAAATCTATACCAGACCCTTCAGGTCTGGTATGCATTTTAAGGGGAACTCCACGCCAAAATAGAAAAAAAATGGCGTGGGGTCCCCCTAAAAATCCATACCAGACCCTTATCCGAGCACGTAACCTGGCAGGCCGCAGGAAAAGAGGGAGGGACGAGAGAGCGCCACCCCCTCCTGAACAGTACCAGGCCACATGCCCTCAACATTGGGAGGGTGCTTTGGGGTAGTCCCCCAAAACGCCTTGTCCCCATGTTGATGGGGACAAGGGCCTCATGCCCACAACCCTTGCCCGGTGGTTGTGGGGGTCTGCGGGCGGGGGGCTTATCGGAATCTGGAAGCCCCCTTTAACAAGGGGACCCCCAGATCCCGACCCTCCCGCCTGTGTGAAATGGTAAGGGGATACTAAGTACCCCTACCATTTCACAAAAACACTGTCAAAAATGTTAAAAATGACAAGAGACAGTTTTTGACAATTCCTTTATTTAAATGCTTCTTCTTTCTTCTGTCTTCTTTCTTCTATCTTCCTTCAGTTTCTTCCTCCATCATCTTCTTTCTCTGGTTCTTCTGGTTCTTCCTCCGGTGTTCTCGTCCAGCATCTTCCTCCGCGGTGTCTTCTTCCCTTCTTCTCCTCGGGCCGCTCCGCATCCATGATGGCATGGAGGGAGGCTCCCGCTGTGTGACGCTTCTCCTCTTCTGACGGTTCTTAAATAACGGGGGGGCACCCGATGACCCCGCCCCCCTCTGACGCATGGGGACTTGACAGGGACTTCCCTGTGGCATTCCCCGTGATGTCAGAAGGGGGCGGGGTTACATAACGGGTGACCCCGCCCCCCCCATTATTTAAGAACCGTTAGAAGAGGAGAAGCGTCACACAGCGGGAGCCTCCCTCTATTCCATCATGGATGCGGAGCGGCACGAGGAGAAGAAGGGAGGAAGACACCGCGGAGGAAAATGCCGGACGAGAACACCAGAGGAAGAACCAGAAGAACCAGAAGAAGAAGAAGATGGAGGAAGAAACCGAAGGAAGATAGAAAATAGAAGATAGAAGAAAGAAGATAGAAGAAAGAAGAAGCAGTTAAATAAAGGAATTGTCAAAAACTGTCTCTTGTAATTTTTAACATTTTTGACAGTTTTTTTGTGAAATGGTAGGGGTACTTAGTACCCTCTTACCATTTCACACGGGGAGGGTCGGGATCTGGGGGTCCCCTTGTTAAAGGGGGCTTCCAGATTCTGATAAGCCCCCCGCCCGCAGACCCCCACAACCATCGGGCAAGGGTTGTGGGGATGAGGCCCTTGTCCCGATCAACATGGGGACAAGGTGTTTTGGGGGGCTACCCCAAAGCACCCTCCCAATGTTGAGGGCATGTGGCCTGGTACGGTTCAGGAGGGGGGGCGCTCTCTCGTCCCCCCTTCTTTTCCTGCAGCCTGCCAGGTTGCGTGCTCGGATAAGGGTCTGGTATGGACTTTTGGGGGGACCCCACACCATTTTTTAAAAATTCTGGCGTGGGGTTCCCCTTAAAATCCATACCAGACCTGAAGGGTCTGGTATAGATTTTGAGGGGGACCCCAAGCCATTTTTTTTTAAATTTTGGCCAGGGTTCCCCTTAATATCCATACCAGACCTGAAGGACCTGGTATGGAATTTAGGGGGACCCCCACGTCATTTTTTTTTTTTAATTTTGGTTCGGGGTTCCCCTGTGGGGAATTCCCATGCCGTTTTTATCAATGAACTTTTATGTGTATTGTCGGACCGGCAATTCATTAATAGCCGCGAGTAGCCGCGGCCTCGCCCAAAAACTCCTGCCCGCAGCTCCTCAGGACCGGCACAGTGTCAGCGCCGGTCCTGGTGAAAAAAAAAAATTAAAAATCGATTTGCTGAAAATTTGAATCACACGGAACACTATCCCTTTACCCTTCTCCTTCAACCTCTTGTTCCTTTGCTCCCTCACCTCCTGAAGTTCCTGGTCCACCTCACACCCCATCCTCTTACATGAGAGTAAGAAATGTAACCTCCTTAACAATGCCTTATCACACTCTCTCCTCTCCTTGGCCTTCTGGGGCACACACACCCTTAAAAAATCCAGCCACCCTACCCTTCATCCAGTCCCACCACCGCCTCACATCAACAAAGTTTCCTTTCTTTTCCACTAAGTTTCTAAAAAGGTTTCAAACCTTTCGCACACCTCCACATCCTCCAGGATTACACAATTCAGCTTCCATAGCCCACCACCAAACTTCACCCCTCCTTCCAAGTCAATCGTCAAACCGCTTACCGGGTGCTGAGCACATTCCAAACTCGCATCACTGTTTTCAATCTCTTCTTCCTCCTCCTCTTCCTCCTCCTCCTCACTCGATGACAAAACACCAATAATCGATGACGTAGTGATAGGGCTAGAGAAGGACCCGATATTCAGATCTGATGCACCGTCATTCCCCTCTCTGCTGCCTCCTGACGCTTCTTCTCCCATCCTGTCTCCGGTTTCCATCTGCTCCTCTTCCTCCGGGCCTCTAGGCTCATCTTCGCTTTCTACCTGAGATGCTCTTATACCCATCTTGGCGTTATCAGACACCCCACGAGTACTCCCAGCTGACACTTTGTTCACAGCGTCACCACTGGTTTCCTTCGTGCCGTCCTTCACACCACTTACCTCCACGGGTGCGGTTTTACTGACCTCATGCACCGGGGGGTCACTAGTCGAGGCCGCATCAGGTTGCTCAGCGGGTCCCTTCCTAGTAGTCACCCCACCAGCTGCAGTTGCACCTGCTGGATGAAAGTGCTAGGACTTTAGTAATATGTAAAACAAAAACCTGCGCTGGCAACTCACCATGCGAATAGTTATAAAATATAAAAGGAATAAATGATATATGCACAATAGGTGTGTGCTATGTGAGTTTGTACAAAGCACCACTAAAGGGCTAGGTGACTACAAAGCGTTAAAAGGCAAATGGAAAAATTGAATACACAAATAATGTGGTCTGTGTGAATTTGTCCAAAAAAACCCCTTAGACGCTATGCGACTACAGGGCGATAAGATATCGCTATACTAGTGCAAAAAATATTATATATAATACCATATAAATTGACATTCGTGATCTCAAATAACAATAAGTGAATCTCTATGAAGAGATAAACGCCAAATTATACGTGGAGCAAAAAAATAGAAACATGAATTGCTAATGACAGAAAGTCTATTATATCAAGGTGTTTCTTCACAAAAAACAATCAGCAGACTTCAAGCTTTTCCATCCATATTAAAGGTCTGGGCAAGAAGGTAGGCTGATGCTGGTGATGATTATGAAGAGACTTTTAGGACCACAAATCTCGCGTTCCACCAAAAGAAAGGAGAAAACATATAGTATAAAACCTATGACACCGTGAGATCACCTGCGCATATAAACGCTACTCACGGAACCGATGTGCAGAGCAGGCATTCAGATATTTGGTCCGAAACGCGTCGACGCAACATCCTGCTTACGCCTGTAAACCCGAGAACCAGTGACATCACTTCCTGGAGTTGGTGGAACGCACGCCGTTCAGCAGCGAACACCGACCAGGATCACAGGATCACAATACAAACTATAGCCTTCCTTTCACCCATGCTGCAATCATCTATTAGATGCCAATTCTAGAGTCACCACTAGAGGGCATGGGTGAAAGGAAGGCTATAGTTTGTATTGTGATCCTTTCCATTACATAAACTTTGTTTAGTTTTAGTTGCTATTATTGCTAAATGAAGTGTTTACTGCGGTCAACTATGTATGAAGTAGCACCGTCTATGTTATGTTATTTGTATGCAGAAGAGTGGGTCTTAAACACACACACATGACCGGACGTAAACTATGTTGACAGCGTTGCCATGACGGCGGCGCTGCTATAAGTCGGCTAACAGGCACCGGTCTCCTCTAACCCTTTGATAAAGTCACGTGGTGTGACGCAACGCGTCAGGGTAGGAGGAGCCAGGTGCCGACGCTTCCAGGGGACGGCCGTACCCGGAAGCTTGTATTGTCTCTGCGGTTTACTTCTGCTGACAGTTTCATTTTATACATGTAAGTTACTATGTTTTTACAATAAACGTTATTGAAATTACTGCACTATGGAAGCATCTCCTTCTTCATTTTGGGGTCGGTGAGAGCGTTGGTGATTAGTTAGTGAAAATCTGACCCACGCACATCCGTTGGAGGAAGGGGACGGCTGCTGGATCATCATCCCTCACGGCTAAACATTTACTATCTGCCTGACTTGGCCCAGTGGGGGCCGCTGCTTAAGGTGAGAGGCTGGAGGAAACACCTGTGTGCTGCACCAGTTTTGTCAAGTGAATGAATCCAGCACAAAGTCACGTTACTGGCATGGGATTATTAATCATCTGGTTGGACATTTTAAAATACACTGCATGAAGCATTACTACTTTTGGACTTGATCACAGTTTATGTCACAGTTTTTCAGATTTTAAGAATTAATTTTCAGGCGGAAGAGGTGTTATATATATATTATCGGAGTGCAGTTCGGAATCTGATTTTTATATATGCACGGCTCTGCACTACTGTCACTTTTTTGCACTTGATCACTTTTTGTTCACACATGTGATATTGAGTTGCACTTTTATATTTATTATTGCATGTTATTTATTCATCAGCATTATTCATTTATGTATTTTGTAATTTTATTTTTACGTATCAAGGTGAGGAAAATTTAGCACTATTTATGACACAGCTTGAGGAACCTTTGTTAAATTCCCACTAGTATCACGTAATATTTTTGGCCACATTTTGTTATACTTAGTTTGATTGAGGAACCCATTATTTATTAGGATGATTTAATGTGAGGATTATGGTATTTATTATTTTGGCTGATTTAGCTGCCCCCTAATGGGAGAAGATATTATTGGTTGTTGTGCATCAAGGAAACATTGAGATTTCTTCGGAGAGGTATGATGATTGGCTAATTTAGACTAGCGCCACATATTTCTATTTTCTATTAACGTTAATATTTTTTGCCATAGTATAGCGATATCTTATCGCCCTGTAGTCGCATAGCGTCTCAAATTCACACAGACCACATTATTTGTGTATTCAATTTTTCCATTTGCCTTTTAGCCCTTTAGTGGTACTCATCACATTGTCTGGCCATATGTCTGGCTTTCTTGTAGATGTCGCAAACCTTCTGTTCCCGGCACTCTCTGGCCAAATGTCCACCTTTGCCACAAAAACTACACTTCTGTCCCTCATCGCATCCTGCACTTGTATGGCCATACGTAAAGCACTTGCAGCAGTACCTGGGCTGCCCGGGGTAGAACAAGAATCCTCTCTCCCTTGCAATGGTGAAAACCGACGGAGCCGCCTTACTCCCCCCATGCAACCGGCCCACAAAACGATACTTCCCGGACCCGATTCCAAAAGGATTCCGAACCTTCTCCCCTCCTCTTAGATCTGCACAATAGCCATTCAAAAAGGCCCGCATCAGCGCGGGATCAGCAAAAGGATGGTACAAGTGTACAGTTATCACTTTTTCCTCCTCCATAAATAGTGGAGTAATCTCAAACATTTTCACCACATCTAGCTCCTTCTTTTCTTTAGCGCTTTCAAAAACAATCCAGCAGACCTCGGGCGAAACAAAGGTAACATCATATAGACCTTGTTGTTGAAAATCTTGCAGACAGTAGACATCGCTCATCTTTAAGCCTAGAGCTTTCTTCAACAAATCCTCGACCACGACCTTCAGGTTAACCAACGCCTTAAACTCCGACCTCGCCTGAAACCTCAGTGAGTCTCGCAACCCATGAGCCGCCATCCTGGAACCCAAAAGGGACTCCACCTCTCCTCCACCCAGGGGTACCCCAAACGGGGCCCCTGAAAAATCGCTCTCACACACCTTCAAAAGGGCGATCGCTCCTCGTTGCCTGGGGACTAATCCTACGGCCAATAGCAGCAAGGGGGGCCCTCTGAAAAGGGACGCTCCCCCCAAAGCCAACCCTCTGGTACCCCAGGCAATAATACTTTATTATTGGTCCAAGGCTCCAAGCTGTCCATTGAGCTCAGTGTCTCTGACAAGAAGTGAGGAGAGGCTCTGTGAGCTCATCCTCTCAGTCTGCTGCAAACAGAGTGTGCCGGCTTGTATTTAAACTGCCTGCTCTGTATGCAGCTTTTGACAGGCTGCACAAGGAGGCCCGTATCTCCAGGACCATAGATGATAGGAGCCCCAAATTTTGACCAGTGGTGGGGTAGGACTACCTGTGACCACAGGTCACTGAGCCACGACCTTCGATGCTCGATCATTTTTTTTTTGATTGAGCTCTGCCTCCCCTGACTGCACGTACCTGCAAAGAACCCCAGCCGAGAGTAAAGGGTGGAAATGGCTCCTGATCCCCAGATTTGCACAATTATGTCACCAATATAAATAGAATAAAACCCGCGCTATGTGTAACAACTCAAATACCTACAAAAATAACTTATACCGGACTGCTGCTGTAACAAAGGTAAGTGTTCCCTTTATCAACTAGAAGAGCATTATGTGTCACAGCGCTGTCCTATTGTGTGTGCACATAAATCATCACAAATACACTAAAATATGTGGAGACATTCATATATAATGTGCTAGGGGCTCAAATAATATTCTCTGCAGATCTACTGCTTCCACTTTACACCTACTTCATTCATCTTATGGTGTTTATCAATATATGAAGTAAACTGAACCATGTGCAAATTCATATACAACATAAAGTGATGCTGTTCCCTGCAGATCCACTGCTTCCACTTTGCACCTACTTCACTAATCTAATAATATTTGTTGCTATATTAACCACTTCAAAACCGGCCACTTTATATAAACGTCCTGTACTTTGGGGGGGGGGGGATATCTGAATGATGCCTGTAGCTACAGACATCATTCAGATATCTTTATTTTCAGCCGGCGATTCTGTGCACGATAAGAACGATCATAGCGGCAGTTCCCCTGCTTGATCGTTCTTATAGGCGACGGGAGGGGACATCCCCCCTCCCGCCACCATCCGGTGTTTCTCCGGGCTCTCCCGTGCCATCGGGAGCCCGGAGAATGAATCGGCCGGCGCCGGATGAGGACGATAGAGATGACTGGTGGCCAGATGGTCACCAGTCATCTCTATGGCCGTCGGAGACCCGGGCGCGATGTTATGACGTCACGCCCGGGTACCCGGAAATAACCGAAGCCGCGATGGCGGCTGTCAGCATGAGATCGGTAAAAAAAAAAATTTCCGATCTCATGCTTTCCAGCCTGGAGGAGAGATGTGGTCTTATTGACCCGGCATCTCTCCATAAAGAGGACCTGTCACAAAGATTCCTATTACAAGGGATGTTTACATTCCTTGTAATAGGAATAAAAGTAATCAAAAAAAAAAAAAGTGTAAAAAAGTAAAGTAAAATATAAAAAAAAAATTAAAAACGCCCCTGTCCCCGGTAGCTTGCGCTCAGAAGCGAACGCACACGTAAGTCCCGCCCACATATGTAAACGCCGATCAAACCACACATGTGAGGTATTGCCGCGTGCGTTAGAGCGTGTGCAATAATTCTAGCACTAGACCTCCTCTGCAACGCTAAACTGGTAACCTGTAAAAAATTTGAAAGTGTCGCCTATGGAGATTTTTAAGTACCGAAGTTTGGCGCCATTCCATGAGCGTGCGCAATTTTAAAGCGTGACATGTTGGGTATCTATTTACTCGGTGTAACATCATCTTTCACATTATACAAAAAAATTGGGCTAACTTTACTGTTTTGTTATTTTTTAATTCATGAAACCGTATTTTTCCAAAAAAAGGCGTTTGAAAAATTATTGAGCAAATACTGTGCGAGATAAAAAGTTGCAATGACCGCCATTTTATTCCCTAGGGTGTCTGCTTAAAAAACATATATAATGTTTGGGGGTTCTGAGTAATTTAGCAAAAAAATGATGATTTTTACATGTAGGAGAGAAGTGCCAGAATAGGCCCGGTATTGAGGTGGTTAAATAAAGTAAAATCTGTGCAAATTCATGTAATCATACAATATTTCGGACTCAATATAATGTTCTCTGCAAGTCCACTGCTTCCACTTTGCATCTACTTCAATTAACTTATTTTGCTCAAAAAACATCCACAAATCAATAAAAATCACCAATAAGGGGGCGCCCTCACCATCACGTGTGTAAGAGGTGGAAGAAGGCGTGGCTACACTACAGCTGGCACAGTTTGGAGCACCGAGAACTTTACATCTTATCAACTTTTCATTGATTGGTGGACTTCATTGAGCAAAATAAGGTCATTGAAGTAGATGAAAAGTGGAAGCAGTGGACTTGCAGAGAACACTATATTGAGCACAAAATATTGTATGATTACATGAATTTACACAGGATTTTAGTTTATTTATTATAGCAGCAAATATTATAAGATTAAAGAAGTAGGTGCAAAGTGGAAGCAGTGGATCTGCAGGGAACAGCATCTTGAGCACAAAGCACTTTATGTTGTATATGAATTTGCACATGGATCAGTTTACTTCATTTATTGATAAACACCATAAGACCAATGAAGTAGGTGTAAAGTGGAAGCAGTAGATCTGCAGGGAATATTATTTGAGCCCCTAGCACTTTATATATGAATGTCTCCACATATTTTAGTGTATTTGTGATGATTTATGTGCACACACAATAGGACAGCGCTGTGACACATAATGCTCTTCTAGTTGATAAAGGCATAGTTGCCAACATTGTAAAAAAAATTTTAGGGACACTTTTTTGGCTGTAGGCGGAGTCTTGTAATGATGCAGGGGTGGGGCATGTGTTTGTGGGCGTGGCACAGGGGGAAAGAAAAATGCTACGCGCAAAGCGTGCCACAGCGAAAAATGGGCGTGGTTTACGCGAAATAGTGGCTGTGTCTTAAATGGGCGTGGCTCAAAGGGGGGTGTGGTTAGAGTCTGAGATAATTGAGGGATGGAGAGGGAAAGGGGGGAGAGGGATGGAGGGACAGCAGCCCCAGATCCTACACAACAATAGAAATATGTGTATTCTAGAAAGTTTAACAATCAGTAGATAAAGATACTCCAAACACCTGGTGTTAGCACTTCAATCATCCCGGCACCATGGTTGTTATGGTGTCAGGATGATTGAAGCGCATTATTTCTATTATTACATTGTAATATAAAAATAAATCATTCAACTCACCATAATGCAGAATCAGTGGGATCCCTGAGCGTGTCACTAGCCATGTCGCCTCCCACCAGCTGTCCGTCCTTGCGTCAGATGTCCTAGCAGAGTCCGTGCTTGCATCATGTGCCCCCAGCGGAGCCCCCCTTACATCAGATGTCCCCAGCGGAGCCCCCCCCTTACATCAGATGTCCCCAGCGGAGCCCCCCTTACATCAGATGTCCCCAGCGGAGCCCCCCCCTTACATCAGATGTCCCCAGCGGAGCCCCCCCCTTACATCAGATGTTCCCAGCGGAGCCCCCCCCTTACATCAGATGTCCCCAGCGAAGCCCCCCTTACATCAGATGTCCCCAGCGGAGCCCCCCCTTACATCAGATGTCCCCAGCGGAGCCCCCCTTACATCAGATGTCCCCAGCGGAGCCCCCCCCTCACATCAGGAGTCCTCAGCGGAGCCCCCCTCACATCAGGAGTCCCCAGCGGAGCCCCCCTCACATCAGGAGTCCTCAGCGGAGCCCCCCTCACATCAGGAGTCCTCAGCGGAGCCCCCCTCACATCAGGAGTCCCCAGCGGAGCCCCCCTCACATCAGGAGTCCCCAGCGGAGCCCCCCTCACATCAGGAGTCCCCAGCGGAGCCCCCCTCACATCAGGAGTCCTCAGCGGAGCCCCCCTCACATCAGAAGTCCCCAGCGGAGCCCCCCTCACATCAGGAGTCCCCAGCGGAGCCCCCCTCACATCAGGAGTCCCCAGGGGAGCCCCCTCTCACATCAGGAGTCCTCAGCGGAGCCCCCCTCACATCAGGAGTCCCCAGCGGAGCCCCCTCTCACATCAGGAGTCCTCAGCGGAGCCCCCCTCACATCAGGAGTCCCCAGCGGAGCCCCCTCTCACATCAGGAGTCCTCAGCGGAGCCCCCCTCACATCAGGAGTCCCCAGCGGAGCCCCCTCTCACATCAGGAGTCCCCAGCGGAGCTCCTCCTCACATCAGGAGTCCCCAGGGGAGCCCCCCTCACATCAGGAGTCCTCAGCGGAGCCCCCCTCACATCAGGAGTCCCCAGCTGAGCCCCCCCTCACATCAGGAGTCCCCAGCGGAGCCCCCCTTACATCAGATGTCCCCAGCAGAGCCCCCCTCACATCAGGAGTCCCCAGCAGAGCCCTCTCTCACATCAGGAGTCCTCAGCGGAGCCCCCCCTCACATCAGGAATCCCCAGCGGAGCCCCCCTCACATTAGGAGTCCCCAGGGGAGCCCCCCTCACATCAGGAGCCCCCCTCACATCAGGAGTCCCCAGTGGAGCCCCCCCTAACATCAGGAGTCCCCAGGGGAGCCCCCCCTCACATCTGGAGTCCCCAGCGGAGCCCCCCTCACATCCGGAGTCCCCAGCGGAGCCCCCCTCACATCAGGAGTCCCCAGCGGAGCCCCCCCTCACATCAGGAGTCCCCAGGGGAGCCCCCCTCACATCAGGAGTCCTCAGCGGAGCCCCCCCTCACATCAGGAGTCCCCAGCGGAGCCCCCTCTCACATCAGGAGTCCCCAGGGGAGCCCCCCTCACATCAGGAGTCCCCAGCGGTGAATCCGCCGCCATTACAGAAGGCCAAGGGAGCCGGCCGCGTGGTTACAATAGAACCACCGCCCAAATCGGAAGAAAGTGAATTTATCGGGACATTCCCCGGGGATTAATAAAATCGGGAAAAGAGTGTAAATCCGGGGAATGTCCCAGGAAATTCGGGACTGTTGGTAAGTATGTAAAGGGAATACTTACCTTTGTTACAGAAGCAGTCCGGTATAAGTTATTTTTGTAGGTATTTGAGTTGTTACACATAGCGCGGGTTTTATTCTATTTATATTGGTGACATAATTGCCCAAATCTGGGGATCAGGAGCCATTTCCACCCTTTACTCTCAGCTGGGGTTCTTTGTATCCATATAACAGATGTTCTACATGACTAAATCTGCAATCAATTTTACTGCAAAATCAAAGGGGCCAAAATGTCCCTAACCCCCCCCCCCCCCGAGCAGTAATATATTTCTATCCCCCTTGGTGGGAGTGGAGATGACCCATCTATAAGGATATACAGTACATACACACACAGCACAAGGACATGTTCAAAAAATGAGCTGATTCTCAGGACTGCAGTTCCTCTGATCTCCACAAGGTGGTGATCTCACTTCTACCCAGACAGGAAGTCTCTATGGAATACAGGAAGTGAGGTCAGGGACAGACAGGAAGTGATGTCAGATGCAGACAGGAAGTGATGTTAGATACAAACAGGACAAAGGACATTCCATTTGGAAGGACGTAGAGAGGAGACATTGCTGGATCTGGTGGCAGAGGAGGTAATATGTAGATTAACCCCTTCAGGGGGATCAGTTGATTATTAATATATCTTCCTTCCAAAGCTGGCCATACATGGTTCAGTTTTATCGTTCATCCAGCGGGATGAGAGGAAAAACTGAAGTGATTCCCCCATCCACACATTGGAGGGGGATGGGGGAATCCTCCCCGCTGCACTATTGTATTCTGACAATGGGGGGCGCTCCTCCGCTCTCAGAATACACAGATCAGTGATGAAGCTATTGGCTGCAGCCGCTGATCGAGTGACTTTTATCCGGCAGTGACCACACATGGATGGAAATGTGACCGATCCCTGCCGAACCAGCTGAATTTCCATGTCTCTATGGTCAAATCCCAGGTCACCATGGTGACTAGAAATGGTGTCCTGGCCCCTGGGCTCTTGTCATTCTCACTGTTGGTCTGAATAATGTTTCTGCCTGAAACCCGGACACATTATTCAGACAGGAATGTGGCTCGGAGCGGGGCCAGGCGGGAGGGGGAGGGGAGGAGGAGGAGATGATGACACCCGACCTGTGAAGTGAGGGGTGGACTGGGCAGGATAGCGGCATGAGAGGACTCATCTCACTGAGCTCCCGCTGCCCATCTTTCTCCTTTCTGCGTCCTCATTACTGTCACCATCGGCTCCTGCTTCCACCCACAGCTGCCTGTGTCCCTGCAGAGCCCTCCGGCAGAACAGAGAGGAAGGAGCGGGACCGAATCTCCAACATGGCGCCACCTCGGCACTGCCACAAAGATCCCCACAAGGTGCTGAGAAACAGGACTACAGAGTCCTTACAGGAGTAACCAGGACAAGCCTGCAAAGCAGCCAGCTAAGAAACCAGCCATGGAGGGACATGCTGCTTTATGTACACAAGATGTCCTCTCCATCCACTCTGCTCTCACACACTGCTGGGGGAGATGTACAGGACATGCAGGAGGACACAGGGGAGGGGGGATTGGATTACTGTCCTACATTCTGCACTTCATGTCCTGTATCCTGAAGGTCCTGAGGTGACCTACATCCATTTCTGGTACCCTGTACCCCATGTGCTCCATTCAGCACCCTCTACCCTTCACCTGCACTCCATAACCTGCCTTCTGCACCCTTCTCCTGTATCCCATATCCTGCAGTAACCTGCAACCTTCTCCGGTACCCTGTACCGCATGTCCTGCGTTCTGCACCACATGTCATTCACAACTCTTCTGCACCCTGCTCCCCATGTCCTGCATTCTGCACACTGTATCCTTCCCCTGCACCACATGTCCTACACCTTGCACCTAGGGCTGAGGAAAAAATCGATTCAAAATGTAAGCAACTCGATTTTTTTGGATTTTTTTTTTTCACCACGCCGGTCCTGATGAGCTGTGGGCAGGAGTTTTTAGGCGAGGCCGCGGCTTCGGCCTAGTCCGCGAGGCTGGACGCCGCAGACTTGGTCGAAGCCGCGGCCTCGCCTAAAAACTCCTACCCACAGCTCCTCAGGTGTCCAACAAAAAAACTCGATTCGAATCGTGAATTGAGTTTTTTTTTAGGAAAATCGCAGATTTTTTTTTTTTAGAAAATCTCCCAGCCCTACTTGCACCCCAATGTTCTACATTTTGCACCCTGCTCCCCATGTCCTTCATTCTGCACCCTTTTCCTGCATCCCATGTACTGCGTTGACCTGCACCCTTCTCTGGTACGCTGCACCCCATGTCCTGCACCACATGTCCTGCACCCTTCTGTACCTCATGTCCTTCATTCTGCACAATGTACTCTTCTCCTGCTTCCCATGTCCTGCAGTGACCTGCACCCTTCTCTGGTACCCTGTACCCCATGGAAGGAGAACCTCTGGGGGAGTCAAGGATGGAGAAAGATCTGGGAGTCCTAGAAGAAGACAGACTGAGCAATAGCATACAATGTCAAGCTGCAGCTACCAAAGCCAGCAGAATATTATAAAAAGGGAATTTTATCCAGAGATAAAACTATAATTCTACCACTTTATAAAATAACACACAGCACAACATGTCCTGCACCCTTCTCCTGCACCCCAAGTCCTGTGTTATGCACCCCACAAATTACTCTCCCTGCCCCAAGCGCTGATAACGCACATTTCCCTTAAAAACTCTCCTAACTTTTTTAGCTGGCTCCTAGATTCAAAGCAAATTTGTCAAGCCCCACCTTAAGTGACTTCCTCCCCTCCCCCTCATCTCCTTCATTATGTAAGTCATGCTGAGATCATCTCCCATTGGCTGAGCAATATTCTCATTTGTCTCTGAGCTCCTTCTTGCTATTCCTCGTCCTGCCTGTTGTTTCCTTGGATTGATTTTCTGTGTAGTGACCCCGGCTTCATCTCTTGGATGCGCTCGTCTGTTGCTTGTCCTGACCTTTATCCTGATTCCTGGATCTCCTCCTCATCTCTCCTCCATATCCTCTTACACAGCTTTTCTCCACACCTGCAGTGATCCTGGGAGGTGGAAACTTGGCACCAGCACTCAGCAAAATCCATCCCCACCATTAGGAGCTCTGGAGAAAATTGTCCAATATTTACACTCCATTCCTCCGCACGTCACCTGATCACATGAGAGCTTACTTTCACAGATCCCTGACAGATTTCTGTATGGTAAAGGTCAAAGTTCACTCTTCAGTTTAGGAGAGGTAGGACACACCCAGGAACAATGATTTGGTTTGCACAGGAGCCTCATATAGAGGACCCCTCAAATCTCCCCATCCAAATGTCCCTCCATCCAGAGTCTATATGTCCTATGACATCACACTGACCTCACAGCTCCTCCTCCCAATGTCCCTCCATCCAAAGTCTATATGTCCTATGACATCACACTGACCTCACAGCTCCTCCTCCCAATGTCCCTCCATCCAGAGTCTATGTGTCCTATGACATCACACTGACCTCACAGCTCCTCCTCCCAATGTCCATCTATCTGGCTTTTTTTCTGATGCTCTTAGGATGTGGGCGGACCCTTGGCATCCTCACTAGCAAAGTGGGACTGTTGGTCCTGCATTGTATGTAATGACATCAGAATGCCTGCTACAAGCTTTTAACCTGCATAGTGTGGGGGTCCTGTGTGTGTAAATTATACCTCAGCCTGAAGTGGGGCTTTAATAAAATGGAGACTTGAATGGTGAGGTGAGGAGGATTCTGGGAATATCATTTGATTTTGCTCTTTGTGTTCAGATTTAAAGTTTTCCTTCTGTGAAGTCTGGAGATCATATGACCATCACATTGCCTCCACCTCCCTCCCTGATAGAAATGAGTAATACAAAAAAGATTCTAGAAGTCACCAGAGAGATCATGGAGGAGAGGTGAGCGGTGCTGGGAATTCTGGGACATTATCCAGTAACAGACAAGGGATGTGTCTGGATGGTGACTGTATCATTGTGTGTGTCAGGTTCCTATAAGGTGTCAGGATGTTACTGTCTATTTCTCCATGGAGGAGTGGGAGTATTTAGAAGGACACAAGGATCTCTACAAGGACGTCATGATGGACAATCAGCCGCCCCTCACATCACCGGGTAAGAGGAGACTTTATTGTAAAGGAGAGATCAGTACGGAGGGTCCACCTAGATCCCCCATCACCTGATAAACACATAGAAACAATGTATTCAGTGTGTGTGTGTTTCCTACAGATGGATCCAGTAATGGGAACCCACCAGAGAGATGTCCCCGTCCTCTGTATTCCCGGGATTCCACACAGGAAGGTCACACCATCCCTCACCATCATCAGGTAGATGAGGAACAATCACTGATAGTATCTTTAGGATCTGTACATTATCTGCATTGTTACCATTGATGTCATTTTTATTCTATATTCAGAGTGGAAACCTGAGAGATTCTAAAGTTGAAGTTAAAGAAGAGATAAAAGAGGAGGATGATGAGGATGGGGTGATGGAGGAGTCAGAGTCTCTAAAAGAACACAAAGATCTGTACCAGGACACCATGGTGGAGTCATCCAGCTACAGAAACCCACCAGAGAGATGTCCCCGTCCTCTGTATTCCCGGGATTCCACACAGGAAGGTCACACCATCCCTCACCATCATCAGGTAGATGATTGACAATTATTGGTAGTTCTGATTTATACACAGCATGATTGTTACAATGAATGTTTTATTATATATTCAGAGTGGAAACCTCAGGGATGATAATATTGATGTTAAAGAAGAGTATAAAGAGGAGGATGAGGAGTATGGAATGATGGAGGAGTTTTCAGAAGGACAAAAGGATATGATGGAGCGACCAAATACCAGGAACCCACCAGAGAGATGTCCCCGTCCTCTGTATTCCCGGGATTCCACACAGGAAGATCACACCATCCCTCGCAAGGTTGGTGGGATGGAGCATCTAGAACATGGACTCCTAGAGATGATGTGTGGATTTTTGTGATGTGATGTCAAAATAATAATGCCTATTGTTTACGGATGATAATTTTCTCTCATTTTCTTGGTGTAGAGTGGGGATCCAATCAATATAGAATTTGAGGTTAAAGCAGAAGAAGAAGAGAGGTATGTGAGGGATGATCAGCAGTCTATGGAGGACGATGGAATAACGGGGACATTTATAGAGGAGGACACTCCTACAGAGATCAGCACAGGTGGGTCATTAACACTAAATACATTCCTCCACCCATACTGCTCACTGATTGGTCCAGAGTAGGGCGAGGACTGGGTGATAATATTCCTTCTCTCTGCTGCAGACACAATTTATGGATCTAGACTGGATTTATGGAAATTCTGGGGTTCAGCTGGCATAAATGTTTCTCTACCTAGGCACCTTGGGCATGTGCTTTGGGTCTTCTGCCCCATGCCCAGGTCTAGCATAATCTCTGACAGAACAAATTCTCCCAGAATTACTTGTTCTATTGTTTGATTGTGCCGGGTGGAGGGATATGTCTGTAAAGTCTCAGACCCAAGTCACTGAGTGCAGTCTCAGGAGATGGGAGGCAGCGGTGTGGGACCTCTGCAACTTGTCTCATGTAAATATTTAATCTTCCACTGATTACTGAATATCAATATTATGAGTCCTGACCCTTACACTGTATAATTTATATTGTACATGACATACTCCTGACCCCTGCACTATATACTCTATATTGTACATTACATCATGCTTGTACTATATAGTCCTATCTGTTGTATCTTATACAATATGTTGTACATTAAATAGTCCTGACTTCTGCACTCTACCCTCTACCCACTTCTACAGTATCTCACGAATGTGAGTACACCCCTCCGATTTTTGTAAATCTTTTCTTCTATCTTTTCATGTGACAACACTGAAGAAATGACACTTTGCTACAATGTAAAGTAGTGAGTGTACAGCTTGTATAACAGTGTAAATTTGCTGTCCCCTCAAAATAACTCAACACACAGCCATTCATGTCTAAACCGCTGCCAACAAAAGTGAGTACACCCCTAAGTGAAAATGTCCCAAAGTGTCAATATTTTGTGTGGCCACCATTATTTTCCAGCACTACCTTAACCCTCTTGGGCATGGAGGTCACCAGAGCTTCACAGGTTGCCACTGGTGTCCTCTTCCACTCCTCCATGACGACATCACAGAGCTGGCGCTCCTCCACCTTCCCTTTTGAGGATGCCACTGAGGATCTCAATAGGGTTTAGGTCTGGAGACATACTTGGCCAGTCCATCACCTTTACCCTGAGCTTCTTTAGCAAGGCAGTGGTCATCTTGGAGGTGTGTTTGGGGTCGTTATCATGTTGCAATACTTATATATTAGTATTCCGAGCTCAGGACAGACACCAATACGAACTGCAGCCCCCACAGAAAAGGAAAACACCTAGGTGAAGTCCAAATGCTATAAACTATAAGAAATAGGGGATTGGCGCTGTTCACTGTTAAAATAATAGTAAAAAACTCTCACTACAAGGGAAGAACTGCGCTACAAATCTGAGTAAATTAAAAATAAAGAATAAAAAAACGGTGAAAAAGTATACTTCAATACGTATAATCCCATAAAATGGTATATATATATATATATATCTATCTCTATCTATCTATATCTATATCTATATCCACAAATATGACTAAGAATACCAATAAACATACGAACTGCTTGAAGTGAAAAATAAAAATAAAAAAATATATACAGAAAATAGAAATGAAAAATAAATCAAATATACAAAGGTAACACAAAATCCAAAAAATAATAAAAGATGTATATATATTAAAGAAGTGCCCTTTTAGGGCACTTATTTAATATATATACATCTTTTATTTTGTGTTACCTTTGTATATTTGATTTATTTTTCATTTCTATTTTCTGTATATATTTTTTTATTTTTATTTTCCACTTCAAGCAGTTCGTATGTTTGTTTATTGGTATTCTTAGTCATATTTGTGGATATATATATATATACCATTTTATGGGATTATACGTATTGAAGTATACTTTTTCACCGTTTTTTTTTAATTAATTTATTTACTCAGATTTGTAGCGCAGTTCTTCCCTTGTAGTGAGAGTTTTTTACTATTATTTTAACAGTGAACAGCACCAATCCCCTATTTCTTATAGTTTATAGCATGTTGGAATACTGCCCTGTGGCCCAGTCTCTGAAGGGAGGGGATCATGCTCTGCTTCAGTATGTCACAGTACATGTTGGCATTCATGGTTCCCTCACTGAACTGTAGCTCCCCAGTGCCGGCAGCACTCATGTATCCCCAGACCATGACACTCCCACCACCATGCTTGACTGTAGGCAAAACACACTTGTCTTTGTCCTCCTCACCTGGTTGCCGCCACACACGCTTGTCACCATCTGAACCAAATACGTTTATCTTGGTCTCATCAGACCACAGGACATGGTTCCAGTAATCCATGTCCTTAGTCTGCTTGTCTTCAGCAAACTGTTTGTTTGTGGGCTTTCTTGTGCATCATCTTTTTAGAAGAGGCTTCCTTCTGGGATGACAGCCATGCAGACCATTTTGATGCAATGTGCGGCGTATGGTCTGAGCACTGACAGGCTGACCCCCCACCCTTTCAACCTCTGCAGCAATGCTGGCAGCACTCATACGTCTATTTCCCAAAGACAACCTCTGGATATGATGCTGAGCACGTGCACTCAACTTCTTTGGTCAACCATGGCGAGGCCTGTTCTGAGTGGAACCTGTCTTGCTAAACCGCTGTATGGTCTTTGCCACCATGCTGCAGAAAATAGAAAGTGATAATGAGGGATAAGTCAATAACCCAATGATGGTGGTCTACAGGATCAGTCCAGTCTTCATCTTGGTTGTTCTCTCCCCATCCTCACTCTCTGACCTCTGGTGGGGCTCAGCCCCGCTGTTATTCATGACTAAATCATGAACTAAATAAGGAAGTGCAGGACTTCTTGTGTTGGGAAGATGGGAATGAGTGATAGAGGGGGTGGGGACACTCGTCCTATAATCCCCTCATCACTGTCACTCCTATAAAAGACAGTTCTCGTTGTTTCCTCACTCTCTGACTAAGGTCCATGAATAGAGAAATGAACTGGTAGGAGATCAGAGGACCCATTTACTAGTTACCTTGAGGGGGGAATTGTAAGATCCTCAGAGACAAAGCTGCCTGATGTGGGCGGAGTCCTGGTTTAGGGGAACCAATCAGCTCATGTCTAGTAATAATCTTTGTATTTCTATTTTAGTAGATGGACGGGAGATGAGGAAAACCTCAGAGGATTGTCTCACTTTGTCTCCAGACTGTAAAGTAGAAGATGAGGACATCACACAGTATAGTCCAGGAGAAAACCCGACTACCTCAAATGTCCATCCGGCACCACACAGTGTAGATGGACCATCGTATTCCTCTTATCCTGAGGAACCTCAGACTGTGAGGGATGGTGCCGTCCTTCCAACAGATAAGAGCTTTTCCTGTACTGAGTGTGGGAAAAGCTTTATACAAAAATCAGACCTTGTCAAACATCAGAGGACTCATACGGGGGGAAAGCCACATTACTGTCCTGAGTGTGGAAAATGTTTTTTAAGTAAGTACCATCTTTCCACACATCAGAGGTCTCACACAGGGGAGAATCCGTATTCCTGTCCTGAGTGCGGGAAGTGTTTCCATTTTAAATCTGGTCTTAATGTGCATAAAAGATCTCACACGGGGGAGAAGCCATATTCCTGTCCTGAGTGCGGTAAATGTTTTTCAGTGAAGTGTAATCTTTACACACATCAGAGATCTCACACGGGGGAGAAGCCGTATTCCTGCCCTGAGTGCGGGAAATGTTTTTCAATTAAGTCTCATCTTAAAATACATCAGAGGCTTCACACAGGTGAGAATCTGTATTCCTGTCCTGAGTGCGGGAAATGTTTTTCACAGAAGTCTAATCTTGAAATACATCAGAGGCTTCACACAGGTGAGAAGTCATATTTCTGTTCTGAGTGTGGGAAATGTTTTGTACAAAAATCAGAACTTGTCAAACATCAGAGATCTCACACGGGGGAGAAGCCACTTTCCTGTCCCGAGTGTGGAAAATGTTTTTCACTGAAGTCCCATTTTTACACACATCAGAGATCTCACACAGGGGAGAAACCATATTCCTGTCCTGAGTGTGGGAAATGTTTTTCAGTGAAGTGTAATCTTTACACACATCAGAGAACTCACACGGGGGAGAAGCCGTATTCCTGTCCTGAGTGCGGAAAATGTTTTTCAATGAAGTCTAATCTTGAAATACATCAGAGGCTTCACACAGGTGAGAAGCTGTATTTTTGTCCTGAGTGTGGGAAATGTTTTTCACGGAAGTCCCATCTTTACAGACATCAGAGATCTCACACAGGAGAGAAGCCGTATTCTTGTCCTGAGTGCGGGAAATGTTTTTCAGATAGGTCCAAACTTTACATACATCAGAGATCTCATACAGGGGAAAAACCATATTCCTGCCCTGAGTGTGGGAAATGTTTTTCAGATAAGTCCAGTCTTTACAGACATCAGAGATCTCACACGGGGGAGAAGCCCTATTCCTGCCCTGAGTGTGGGAAATGTTTTTCAGTAAAGTCCAGTCTTTACACACATCAGAGATCTCACACGGGGGAGAAGCCGTATCCCTGTCCTGAGTGTGGGAAATGTTTTTCAGATAAGTCCGTTCTTTCCAGACATCAGAGATCTCACACAGGAGAGAAGCCATATCCCTGTCCTGAGTGAGTGAATTGTTCCCCACTGAAGTCCTGTCTTCCTGTACATCAGGGATCCCACACAATCTTCGAGGTGTATTAGTGCCTTGAGTGCAGGAAATGTCTTCTATATGAATGTTGCTGGACATCACATCTCTCATGTGGGGAAGAAGCACACCCTGATATACACCTCAGATATACTCCATGGCTGATCTTCATCACGTAAGAAACAGTTGATAAGGAGATCAGAGATCACCAAAGACATGGATGAAGTGTTGTACCGTGTTGGACATTGATAGCAGGAGAAAAATAAAAATGGAGTCATTACCTTTCATTGGCTGAGTACATTTTGTGGTGTAAGATTTCACAAATACATAGAAATCTATTTTTTGAAAAAATTGTTGAATGAATGTGAGCAGCATTCACTCCGCTGTAATAAATATTGGATGTATTGTATTTCATACACTGATTTTCTTGGCTCCATCTAGTTGCCATAATGAAGTATTGTCATATGATATGACAGAAAAAAATATCTCATTATGGCCACTAGATTGAGCTGATGATCATAGGAAATCACTGTGTTGCATTTTGGCCAGAATGTGTACATAGTTAGTTACATTTAGTCAGGTTGAAAAAAGACACAAGTCCATCTAGTTCAACCATAAAAAAAAAAAAATATACAATCCCATACCCACAGTTGATCCAGAGGAAGGCGAAAAACCCCAGAAAAGCATGATCCAATTTGCTACAGCAGGGGAAAAAAAATCCTTCCTGATCCCAGAGAGGCAATCGGATTTTCCCTGGATCAACTTTACCTATAAATGTCAGTACCCAGTTATATTATGTACATTTAGGAAAGTATCCAGGCCTTTCTTAAAGCAATCTACTGAGCTGGCCAGAACCACCTCTGGAGGTAGTCTATTCCACATTTTCACAGCTCTTACTGTGAAGAAACCTTTCCGTATTTGGAGATGAAAACCCCTGTTAGACTTACCGGTAACGATATTTCCATGAATATTCCAGGACAGCTACTTCTACGGGAAACATTCCGGCTTCTACAGGAAACACAAATCAGACAATTTAAAAGGCCCCTCCCTCTCCCCAACCCTCAGTTGTATGAAGATCAAGTAAACCTCCACCAAAAGTGAACTTGGAAGAGGAATAATAGATACTCATTAACACACCACCACTAGGTTAAATTAAGGGGACCAGTGAAAAAGAATAGGGTGGGAATATAGACCCTGTCCTGGAAGATTCATGGAAATACCATTACCTGTAAGTCTAACAGTGGTTTTCCCCCTTCATCTTCCAGGACAGCTACTTGAGAGCATAAGCAAGATTCTATACCTTAGAGAGGGACAACAACCTGAAGTACTTCCAAAGGAGAGGTCCTGGCTGGAGAGAATCTGGACTTTATAATGCTTGACGAATGCATGAGAGGAGGACCAGACAGCAGCTTTGGAAATATCTTCCCGTGATGCACCCGCTCTTTCTGCCAAAGATGCAGCTAGCTACCTAGTAGAGTGAGCCCTTACTCTGGAAGGAGGGGATTGCCCTGAAGATCTGTAGGCCTCACATATAGCTTCTCTAATCCATCTGGAAATGGAACCCCTGGATGCCTTGGAACCCTTTTTGGGGCCACTAAAAGAAATCAGTAATTGGGAATCTTTTCTGAATTCACTGGCTACTTCTAATGCCGCGTACACACGGTCGGACTTTGCAGCTACAAAAGTCGGACAGCCTGCCCGACATACTTCCGGCGTACCTTCGGCGGACTTGGGGCAGACTTTCTTACGAACGGACTTGCCCACACACGACCACACAAAAGTACGCCAGTTTAGTACGCTGTGACGTACACCAAGTCCGACGAGACTATAAAACGGAAGTTCAATAGCCCGTACGACACCCTTTGGGCTCCTTCTGCTAATCTCGTGTTTATCTCGTGTTAGTAGAAGTTTGGTGAGAGACGATTCGCGCTTGTGAGACTCGTATTTTTCAGTTCGTTTTAACTGGTGTTCAGTCTGTGCTTGTGAGGTTTGTATCTGCTTTTCAGTGCGTTTGGTCAGTTGGCATTGAGAAATCTTTGTTTTATTGGCCGCTCGTTCCTGATTTTCAGGTCGTTCTTCACAGGCCTTGCTGTTCTTCAGTGCGTTCTGTTTAGTGCGTTCTGACCAGCCGACCGTTTTGAAGCCATGTTACCTGTACGTACTCGTCGTAGAGCTCGTGCATTGTATGTGCTTGGTGCTGTAGTTTATTCTTCAGCCCAAGACCAGTCCATGAACAGGGCGAGGAGGAGTTCATGGACCAAGAATTGGTTGCTTCAGCGTGACCAGTTCTGTCACATGCCTTTGCTCCGTGAGATCCGTGAGAATAATCCTGAGGATTTCAGGAACTTTCTCCGGATGACGGACCCCGTTTTTGATCGTTTGGTGGCTTTGCTGACCCCCTATATCAGCAGGCAGGATACCTGCATGAGGCAAGCCATCACTCCGGAGCAGAGGGTGGTCGCTACCTTGCGGTATTTGGCCACAGGGAGAAGCCTGCAGGACCTTAAGTTCTCGACAGGCATCTCCCCCCAGGCTCTGGGGATCATTATCCCAGAGACCTGTTCTGCCATCATACAGGTCCTGCAGAAGGACTATATTAAGGTAAGCTATTTTTAGTTTATTAGCATCACATGTTCTTTTATGTAATCTTTGATAAAGTAATGTATTTCTTGCTTCAAACACTACTTCCCATCATTGCAATATAGTGTGAATGTCCCCTTTTTATCCTCACACATGCTGGGATTTTTTCCTGTTATTTTTTGTCATGCATGTATAGTTTCCTTCAATAACCTTCCCAGCATGAAGTGATGGGAACATATCCACCTAGTCTACTCATTTTGAATGTATTTTGTTGGAGTGTATTTAGTGTGCTTAGAATTAGCAATTAGCTAGATTTCACAACCCCCCCCCCCCCACCTGAACTCACTCCAAATAGTGTGCTGCTAATTAGCAATTAGCTAGATTTCACAACCCCCCCCCCCCACCTGAACTCACTCCAAATAGTGTGCTGTTAATTAGCAATTAGCTAGATTTCACAACCCCCCCCCCCCACCTGAACTCACTCCAAATAGTGTGCTGCTAATTAGCAATTAGCTAGATTTCACAACCCCCCCACCCCCACCCTCGTTAAAATTTGCTTGAATGTTCTGTGGTGTTGATTTGTCTAAAGCAAATCTATGTTGCACTTTGCAAAATGCATGTGCACTCTACAAGTGCATTTGTTCCATTGCTTTAGTAAATGAGCAGAAGCTCTGCTGATTTCCATCATCAAATCATATGCAAGCCTCAAAGTGTTTTCATTAATTGCCCTTGCATGTGATTGTGTACTGTTTACAACATGAATGCCTTTTGACATTACCTCATTTACTGTAAGCTGGTTTGCAACTGCACCTGCAGAGTGCGACAACTGCAGTCTTGTAGCCTTTGTTATCCCTAAATTCCTGCGTGTTGTTAAAGTAATTTTTTTTGGGGATTTCACAACCCCCTAAAATGTAATCAATGTTCTATCAGAGGGGGTGAGCAATCTGATAAGTGTGCCTTTTTCCATATTAGTTATTCCAGAAGAATTAAATTATTGAATGTTATACTGATGCTGGGGAATAATGTTTTTAATTGTCTAATTTTCTTGCAATGTTAGCTTCCAAATTAATTGATTTTTGTTTTCTTGTTTGATTCCCCAGTTTCCTTCAACGCCACAGGAATGGCAGACTGTGGCATCCCATTTTGCAAGCCGTTGGGACTTTCCCAATTGTGGAGGGGCTATAGATGGGAAACATGTCCACATTGTGCCACCACCCCATTCGGGGTCATATTATTTTAATTATAAGGGGTTCCACAGTATTGTTTTAATGGCGGTGGTGTCGGCACACTATGATTTTTTATATGTGGACGTGGGGAAGAATGGCCGGATGTCGGATGGAGGAGTATTTGCCCAGACGGAGTTCTGCCAGCGTCTCCAGAGTGGTGGCCTGGGATTGCCACCTGATGAGGATAACGTGGAAGGACTCCCCTTTGTCTTCATTGCCGATGAAGCCTTCGCTCTGAGCAAGCACCTCATGAGGCCATTCCCCCAAAGAACCCTCACCCCGGAGAGGAGGGTTTTTAATTACCGGCTGGCCAGAGCTAGAAGAGTGGTTGAGAATGCGTTTGGAATTCTGGCCAGCCGGTTCCGCCTGTTTCAAACAGCCATTAATTTGGCGGAATACAAACTTAATTTTATAATTTTATCATGCTGCATTCTGCACAACTTTTTAAATAAGCATTCTGCCAATTATATAGGCACAGTTGGGCCTGAGGCCGGACAAATAGAAGCCAACCTTACAGGCCTGGATACTGTCCGTACTGGCTTGGCCCCCCAAAGTTCCCGTCAGGTTAGACAGCAATATGTTGATTATTTTATGGGTAGGGGGGCCATTGCAATGGGCCAGGATATATAATTTTTTTTACAATAAAAAAAATATTGCTGAAATCTGGCATTATATTTATTGCTTGCCTTTCTTTTGGGCTGTCTCCTAGGTTATGGTCGAGCAGTTGTAGTGCCAACTGTATTAGAATTTTCAAAATGTCTAAATAAGCTCCATTGCCACTGTAAACAACTTTTTGACAATTATAACCAAACTGATACTGAGCCTTGAAATAACAAACCACACATTTGTTAAAATCCTATAAAAGGAGATGTTTTTATTAATGGTTGGTATGCATTCAGTTCTGCATTTAGTATAAAATGTTCCGAGACAAAAATATAATGGTATCTTAATGATGTAGCAAAATATAATTATATTGAAATATTTCTACCTAATCCACAAAAAAATATTTTGGGCTTTTGGATTTTCAAAAACAGGCTTTGTTTTTGGAAAATCAAGTTTTGTTTTTTTTTAAAAGCAAGTTTTCTTTTTTTTTTTTTTTTTTTGTTTTTTAAAATCATTTTTTTTGTTTTTTTTGGGGTTTTTTAACATTAATTTTCTTAATTTTTTTGGTGTTTTCAAATCAATTTTTTTTACTTTTTTTGGTTTTTGAAAATTAATTTTTTTTTTTTTTTTGGGTTATTTAAAATCACTTTTTTTATTTTTTTTTGGGTTTTTTAAAATCACTTTTTTTTATTTTTTTTTGGGTTTTTTAAAATCACTTTTTTTTATTTTTTTTTGGGTTTTTTAAAATCACTTTTTTTTATTTTTTTTTGGGTTTTTTAAAATCACTTTTTTTTATTTTTTTTTGGGTTTTTTAAAATCACTTTTTTTTATTTTTTTTTGGGTTTTTTAAAATCACTTTTTTTTATTTTTTTTTGGGTTTTTTAAAATCACTTTTTTTTATTTTTTTTTGGGTTTTTTAAAATCACTTTTTTTTATTTTTTTTTGGGTTTTTTAAAATCACTTTTTTTTATTTTTTTTTGGGTTTTTTAAAATCACTTTTTTTTATTTTTTTTTGGGTTTTTTAAAATCACTTTTTTTTATTTTTTTTTGGGTTTTTTAAAATCACTTTTTTTTATTTTTTTGGGTTTTTTAAAATCAATTTTTTTTTTTTTTTTGGTTGTTTTTTAGAAAATCAATTTTTATTTTTTTGTGGATTTTTGACAGCCCTCCTTTTTGACATTAGGTTAAACAGCCATTTATGTTAGGCCAAAAAAACAAAGAGAAGGCCCAGAATGGGGTCAGCAAAACAGGAAATGAAGGACATGATTGATGTTTTGGGGTTTAAAAAAGGGCATTTAGATTCGACCCAAAACATCAATCATGTCCTTCATTTCCTGCTGCATACGATCCAGCCTATTACGCATTTGATCCATGTCTTGATTCCAGCCCATTATTTGACCAATTAGACGTTGGGCACTTTCCGAGGTGAAATGGTCACTTCTTGTTGTTCCTAAAGTGGAATGAAACCAAAAAATGTCTTTACAAATATGCACACATACATAGTTTACCTTACCAGAACTAAAGCTGTTGTCTCAGACACTGACCTGGTGGGGTGGCCATGTAGCCTAATTCCTCCACATCCTCGGGGGTGTCACTGTTGCTTGAATGAAGCAGATCCCCTAAAATAGAGTAGACAAATTCAATTAAACAAAAGGCAGCCATGCATAGATTAACGTAAGCTGGTGTGTCAGACACTCACCTGGTGGGGTGCCCATGTCGCCCACCTCTCCTTCCTCCACATCGTCAATGGGACTTGGACTGATTGCCCAATCCTGTTTTGCTTGGGGTGGACTGTGTTCTTTTGGTTGGCTGAGTGATTTTTCCCCTATGTGAAACAAAAAATTAGTAATCTAATTAGCACACAGATATTTTAGGACATAATAATTTTCCAACATTTGTAGTGAAGTGGTTTGTGTAGAGTTCCTATTTTAGTTCAATATTTCAAATTATAAAGACATACCGGATAGATAGATATCAATATCTCAAAATATAGTTAATAATCTTTTGATCTCTCTCTATATCTGTAACAAAATCTCTAAATATCTAACTAAATGTAAATCCAAAAAATTAAGAGAATTTAAAATAGATATATAATATATATATATAGATATATATATATATAGATATATTATAGATATATCTATATATATATATATATATAGATATATAATATATATATATATATAGATATATAATAGATATATATATATAGATATATTATAGATATATAGATATATATATATATATATAGATATATATATATATATATATATATATATATATATATATATATATATATATATATATATATATATATTTATATATATATATATTTCTATATTTTTTTATATATTTATATTTTTATATTTTTATATATTTATATTGTTATCTATATAGATATAGATATAGAGAGAGAGATAGATATAGAGAGATAGATATAGAGAGATAGATAGAGAGATAGATAGAGAGATAGATAGAGAGATAGATATATAGATATGGATATGTAACGAGGTTTCTTCAAAGATCGTTTAGAACGATGAACAAAAATCGTATAGAAAGGAAAAGCACATGGAGCAGTATACAAGGTAATAAACACAAGAGAAAAACACGACAAGTACTTACTTTTTTTAAGAACTTTCCGGATACGTCGGTATTGATCCGGCTCCCTGATTTTCAGGTCAGACCATCTTTTGCGCAATTGATCCTTGGAGCGCTGGACCCCAAATGATGCCTGCAAAGTGTCCACGACCTTTGCCATGATTTTGGCCTTGCGCAAATTTGGCCGTGCGTACGGCCCATAATTGCCATCATAGTCGTCTTTGCGAAGAATGGCCACCATCTCCACCATCTCTTTGAAACTCATATTAGAGGCCTTAAATCTAGGCCTCACAGATTTGGTTGACGTTCCAGACGTTCCAGCCTGCGGGCTGTCTCCACTACCTGAGGTCGTCAACATTTCAGGTGTCTCCGCCATTCTTTAACTCCACTACGCGCCGTAACAAAAAAGGGGCGGAGAACATGAGTACATTTCGAACGTCAGGGGCGGGCGACGCAGGCGGAGTTTCACACATGCGTAGTGTATAAAGGAGGGCCTTTCGCGCGTGTCGTACGTACGTTCTGTGCGTCAAATTAGGGGGCGGAGAACATGAGTTCATTTCGAACGTCAGGGGCGGGCGACGCAGGCGGAGTTTCACACATGCGTAGTGTATAAAGGAGGGCCTTTCGCGCGTGTCGTACGTACGTTCTGTGCGTCAAATTAGGGGGCGGAGAACATGAGTTCATTTCGAACGTCAGGGGCGGGCGACGCAGGCGGAGTTTCACACATGCGTAGTGTATAAAGGAGGGCCTTTCGCGCGTGTCGTACGTACGTTCTGTGCGTAGGTGATAGTGGACCAGGACGTTCCAAAACGAAGGTAATTTGAGATATATATTTTTTTTGGGGGGGGTTTATGGTCATGACTTTGTAGCAAGCGGCCTATATGGCTTGATAGATTGATGAGGCCTACATAGGGAGAAGATGATGAGGGGTTAGCAGAAACATATAATAAGTTTTTTTGGTCTTGTGACTTTCTCTTTTCCAGATATAATGAATCCCCTATTGAAGGATCCAGAGTTCCTTACTTCTTTTATTTCAAAGTATCGAGAGATGAGGAATTTGTGGGAGGTGAAACACCCTCAGTATTATAACAAGCATGTGAGGAAGTCAACGCTGGAGAGACTTCTGTCCTTTGTCCAGGAGACCATCCCTGGAGCAACAATGGAGACAGTGTACAAGAAAATTGGGGTCTTGAGGAACATGTATAAAAGGGAGCATAGGAAGATCCAGGAATCAAGGAGATCAGGAGCATCAGCAGATGATGTTTATGTACCCAGGCTGTGGTACTACAAACAACTCCGTTTTCTTGATGACCAGAATGAAGCCAGGGCATCACTTTCAACCCTTCCCTCCACCCTTCCCTCCACCCTTCCCTCCACCCCAGCAGAGGCTGATGAGGAGCAAGCTGGGTCTTCCATCCTGGATGAACCGGATATGACCATCTGGAGTCAGGTAAATTATTTTAACAAAGATTTACTGTACTAATATTAATGATGTTAACTGGATGTTATAATTGTCTCAAATAATTTAGCACTCCAAATTGTGTATACATATCAAATGATAGTAGTGACTAAATATGTTTGGCACCTGCTTGAAATAATTAGGGTGTCTGATTAGACTCTTTTATTAAAGAGATGTATTCACATTGAATTTGCTAGTCATGAGAAGCAAACTGTGTGTCATTGATGAACCCAAAAAAAGAAACTAAAACTATTGTCCTTTTTTTATACACAGGATGAGTCCATCCAGGAGGAATGTGGGGAAAGTGGCAGGCAGGAGGAGACCGGGCCCATGGACAGCCTGGAGGAGGCCGGATTCACCATCATCCTGGAGGAGGCTGGGCCCAGTGTCAGGCAGGAGGTGGCTGCTCCCAGTGAGGTGGCTGGGCCAAGTGAGGTGGCTGGGCCAAGTGAGGTGGCTGGGCCAAGTGAGGTGGCTGGGCCCAGTAGGAGCCTCACCCAATCCCAAGTGCCTCCCCTCCACCTTCCCAAAAAAAGGGCCAAGAAGGGGATGGTCACACAGGACGCATCCCTGCGCCTCATGCAACAGGCCACCCGTTTTTTAACAAGCCCCCCAGAAGCGGAAGAAGCCTATGGCTGCTACTTAGCCAGCAGGCTTCTTCAGATGGATTGGGAGCAGCGCCTCATTTGTGAGCGCCTATTTGGGGAAACAATCCATAAGGGGCTGCAGGGCACGCTAACCAAAAACACCCAACTACATGAGGCAGCCCCCCCCCCTCCTCCTCCTCCTCCTCCTCCTCCTCCTCCTCCTCCTCCTCCTGCCACAACTGAAACACCAGAGCCACAGCCTCAAAAGAAGGCTACAGGGAAGGCTACAGGGAAGGCTGCAGGGAAGGCTGCAGGGCAGCGTGGAGGAAAGGCTGCAGGGAAGAGAAGAAAGTGATGACCTGGGTTCAGTCTGGTCTGACAGAAGACGCAGGCTGTTGTAGGACCACAGTCTGGGGACATCTAGATCATCTGCTGGTGCTGTTGATCTCTGGGATTCTTGGACCAGATTGTGCTCCCTCTTATATGGACTCCTCAAGATCCCAATTTTCTTGTACACCGACTTTTTCCAGCGTTGACTTCCTCTTTATTTTATTTTGACCATGAATAAATGGATCTTTTTTGAGTTTAGCAAAAGACTTTTATGTGTTTTCTTTTAAATCATTGATTTTACACACAATGTTAAATTAACAAGGGACAACAATCTCATTGAGTTTTAAAAAAACACACCAAAAATACATTACTAATGTTAAGAATGTTCAAGTGGTAAGTCTTGAAAAAAAAATATATACATAAACAAAAACGGTGCTTTGGGTTAACTTTATCTAAAAATTAAAAAATAATCACTAGAAAAAAAAAAAAAAAAGAATAATGGGTTCTTTGTGGTAACTTTACAAACATAAAAAAAAAAAAAAAGGGAAAAAGTATTATTAGTATGGAAACATTGTTTATAAAAAGCATACTATATCATTCATGAGATCAAAGAGAAAAAGAATTCAGAAATCAGTTTGGGAGAACTCTGATTATGAACAGCAAAACACCTTCGTTCTTTAGAGCATTCGTAAAGAAGAAATAAAATGCGCTGCATTCAACGATCACAGATTTTGCAGCGTGATGAATGTGCTACCTACAATACGAACACTAGTTTTACTAGACCGAGTGCTTCCGTTTAGTTTTTGCTTATGAGCATGCGTCGTTTTTTTGTCCGTAGGACTAGCATACAGACGAGCGGACTTCGGGGTCCGTCGTAGTTACGACGTAAAGATTTAAAGCATGTTTCAAATCTAAAGTACGTCGGATTTGAGGCTAAAAAAGTACGTTGAAAGTCCGAAGCAGCCCACACACGATCGGATTACCAGCCAACTTTAGTCCGTCAGCGTCCGTTGGACTTTTGTAGACGAAAAGTCCGACCGTGTGTACGCGGCATAAGTAATGTAGAAGACCTCTTACATCTAAAAAACAAAATATTTCCTCCTCCGGATTCCTGGGGGAGGAACAAAAGCTAGGAAGAACTACTTCCTGGGATCTGTTGAACTCAGACGAAACTTTGGGCAAATACAAAGGTAGGGCCTGATTACTATCCTGTCGTCTAAAATCCTTAGGAAAGGATCTTTACATGAGAAAGAACCTAAATCCGATACCCTTCTCCCAGAAGTTATGGCCAAAAGGAAAACCATCTTTAAGGTGACTAATTTCAAAGAGGCCTCATGAAGTGGCTCAAAAGGGTCTCTGGTAAAGGCGTTCAACACCAATGTCAAGTCCCAGGGGGGAACCTGCTTGGCGACTCTGGGTGTACGTCTAGCCCTGGTTGAGAGGAATCTTTTAATGGCTCCTCCGCCAGTATTTTTTCCATGAACAGAGACAGGGCAGCAACTTAAGAGTGCTGACAGCAAGCCCCAACTCCTCCTGGGCCACCATGCAGCAATCAGAATTACTTTTGCTTGTTCCTGCACAATCTTCCGGACCACCAGAGGCAATAGCAAAATTGGAGAAAAGGCGTAGGCCAGGGAAAAATTCCACTGGAAAGAGAGAACATCTGTCCCTAGGGACTCCGGTTCTTTCTTCAGGGAAAAATAAGCTGGAAGCTTCCTGTTGTGGGTGGAAGCAAACAGATCAATTTTGGGCATTCTCCACCTGACAACTAACTCCCGGAAGGTCTCCTGGTTCAGCTCCCAACTGCTGGAACTGACAGTTACTCTGCTCAGATAATCTGCCAGTATATTTGCCGTCCCACTGATGTGGACCGCCCTGATTGAGGAAACATTGTCCTCTGCCTAGGAAAGAATCTCCTGACTTAACACTAGCAGGCTGTCTGAGCGAGTACCCCCCTGCTTGTTGAGGTGTCATGGCATTGTCCGAAAAAATCAACAGGTCCCTTGCACGAACCCTTGTTGCGACCAAAGCCTTTTCTTACTGCTAACGGTTCCCTGAAGTTTGAGGATTGAGATGCCTCCTCTCGCTGCCAGGCTCCCTGAGCCTGCCAGTCTTCTGAGTGAGCTCCAACCCCACAAGCTGGCGTCTGTGGTAATCTTTATAGGGAAATGCTGGGCCCAAGCCTTCCTTACCTGCAGATGATCCAGCCGGACCCACCAGAACAGATTGAGAGAATCATCTCTTGGAAGCTGCACGACCTGTTCCAAAGAGGTTTTTCTGTGATCCCAACAACGCAGAAGAAATGCCTGTAGGGACCTGGAATGCAATTGGGACCAGGGCACTCCTGGAATTGCTTCAGTAATCAAACCCAACAGCTGCATTATCTGACGCAGGGAAGCCTGGAGACTGCACCTGAAATTCTGCACGGAGAGGAGGATCTTGGAGATCTCCTCCAGTAAGAACATTTTTTGGGCAACTAAGTCTATCAGGTAGCCCAAAAAAAGACAGCTCTGGGAGGGAACCAGAGCAGATTTCTGCCGATTGACTTTCCAACCCAATCTTTGGAAGGTCTGCAGAACTACTTGTAGATCCTGACCAAGGTTCTCCTTGTCCCGGGCAAAGATCAAAAAGTCATCTAAGTTTGGGACAATTGAGATCTTTTGTAAACAAAAAAAGGCCATGACCTTTGTAAAGATTCTCGGGGCTGCCAAGAGACCAAAAGGAAGGGCCCTGAACTGCCAATGACGTACGCCGTTTTATGAGTGGATCGCAAACCTCAAGAACCTCTGATGATCCTGGTATATTGGAACATGAAGGTAAGCATCCTGAAGATCCAGGGTCACCATGAATACCTCTGGCAACAACAGATTTCTGAGTGAGTAAATGCCTTTCATCCGGAAACGCCTGTAAATCAAGAATCTGTTCAGGAGGCTTAGATTGATGACCATCTGAAATCCTCCGGATGCCTTTCTTACCAGGAAAATATGAGAATAAAATCCCTTGGAATTTTTGATCCTCCGAAACAGGGGAAATAACCCCTTCTGATTTCCAAAGAGAAATCAGATATAACATGCCCTGCCGTCTCTCTTGGTCTCTCGGCAGATGAGTGAGAAAAAACTTCTGGGGAGGAGGGAGATTGAACTCCAACCTGTAACCATCTCTTATGACTTTGAGAATAAAAGGATTTTCTGTTACCTTTGTCCATTCCTTGATGAAACAGGTCAGCCTTCCTCCTACCCCTGACCTGGCGTCACTGAGAGTTTTTGGCCGGGGTTGAAGGAGCAAAGAGTGTCCCTTTAGCTTTGTCTTTGCTAAATGACCATTTTGTTCTGAAAGCTGCAAAAGGGCCTCTTACTTTGAGGCTTAACCTTCCGAGATGGGAAATGCTTACCCTTTTCCGAGGACCGAGCTAGTACTACCTCTAAAGCCGAACCAAATAATAGTTTGCCTTCAAAGGGTATACTGCAGAGCTTATTTTTGTAGGTCAGATCCCCGTCCCAGGATTTTAACCAGATTACCCATCTAGAGCAATTGATCGAAGCTGACGTTTTGGTCACTGACCGAACCGAGTCTGCCACTGCGTCTGCCAAAAAAGCCACTGATTTGGCAATCAGGGGGAGAGATTCTCTGATCTCTTCCACAGGCATGTCGGTGCAGAGAAGGTCATCTAGCCTCTGGACCCAAACATCTAGATTCCTAGCTAAGCAAGTGGATGCCAGGGCTGGCTCAAGAGAGAAGGCGGAAGCCTCCCAGGCTTTACGGAGCAAAGCGACAGCTTTCCTATCCATAAGCACACCAGAGTCCTCAAATGAAAGATCAGATCTTTTAGACACTTGAGACATAGGAGCATCAAGTCTGGGACACTTGAAAAACATTTCTTCAATGTCCGACTGAAAGGGGAATCTCCTCTTATACCCTCTGGACTGGAACAACATTTTCTCAGGCTCTTTCCATTCTGACAGGACCATGTCTTTAAGTGACTGGTGTACCGAAAAACACTTAGGCTTACACCCCTGAAGCCCCCTATACATTCTATCCTGAACCGACTTAGTCTTCTGTGGTGGCTCAATCTGTTCAGAAGTAAAAACTGCTTTTAATATCTTCAACTGGAAATAGGTCTCTAGCTGCATTAACAGCCACTTCAACCTCTGACGTGGATTCCTCGTCAGATGAGGAATCTGAGTTCTCCCCCTCCTCCGTGTCAGAGACCGCACGGGAACTAACGGTCTCCAACACTAAAGCGGGTAGAGACCTCGTCGAGACCGAAGAAACCTGGGGTACTGTCACTTCTACAGAAGTGGAAGGACCCAACCCAGCTAACCTATCATTAAAGGCTTGGAAGGAGGAAACTACTTCCTTCATGGAAACCATCAATTCCTTTAAGTTTATAGCAGAATCAGCCCCTGCTACTGAAGAAATACATGTCTCACATAACAGTTTTCTACAGCTATCGGGAAGCTTGGATCTACAATTTCCACATTTTCTTTTAACAGGCTAGTCAACCTAGGAAAAAAGAACCACAATAAGAAACGCATAAAAACTATACTTTCTAAAACATTTACCCCGGATAAATAATCTCTCATTACAGAGGAGAGGTACTAACCTTGGGGGTAATACAGGACCTGGATGCAGCCGCTGGATCAGATTGAGCAGGTGCTCCATTTGCAGGGGTGTCCTTAACATCCATGATGAGGAGGACGAGGCAGGAGAGCGGTCTAAAGTGTTTGAACGCTGTCCGCTTGCTGTAAAGCCAGCCGAACATCCCCACCAGTGTGGTGAACCGAGCCGGTCCTCTTAAAAAATGAAAAGACCCGGCGACCGGAAGTGCATCACACCACTTCTGGTTCCGGCGACGACACTGGAAGTGCACTTGCCGCCATCTTGGTACACCAAAAACGATGAAAAAACACAAGGGTGCGCCCTCTGGGTGTACCAAGGCCGGACCAGGATGCTGGGGGGTGGCAGTTGCAGATGATTCCCTACAAACGCAAGTAACCACAAATAAAAGGGGACCCTTTTCAGACTGCTAAAAGCAGTAAAAAATACTGCAGACATGGCCACAACCAGTCTGAGTATCCTGAACAAGGGGGGTCCGCTAACCACAGTCACCAGACCAGACGAAAGAAACAAACATGAAGGTGCGTACTCCTGGAGGTCTGGAAACACAAAACAACTGAGGGTCAGGGGAAAGGGGGGGCCTTTTAAACTGTGCCTGATTTGTGTTTCCTATAGAAGGCGTAACCAATTATCTCTCAAGTAGCTGTCCTGGAAGATAAAGGGGGAAATCTCTTTTCTTCTAGACCAGGGATATGCAATTAGCGGACCTCCAGCTGTTGCAAAACTACAAGTCCCATCATTCCTCTGCCTCTGCGTGTCATGCTGGTGGCTGTCAGAGTCTTGCTATGCCTCATGGGACTTGTAGTTTTGCAACAGCTGGAGGCCTGCTAATTGCATATCCCTGCTCTAGACGTAAAGAGAGCCCCCTTGTCCTCAGTGTTGACCTTAAAGTGAATAACTCAACACCAAGTTCACTATATGGACCCCTTATATATTTATACATGGTGATTATATCCCCCCTTATTCTCCTCTTCTCAAGAGGAAATAGATTCAGTTCTTCTAATCTTTCCTCATAGATGAGCTCCTCCATGCCTCTTATCAGTTTAGTTGCCCTTCTCTGCACTTTCTCCAGTTCCCCGATATCCTTTTTTGAGAACTGGTGCCCAAAACTGAACTGCATATTCCAGATGAGGTCTTACTAATGATTTGTACAGGGGGGCAAAATGATATCTCTCTCTCTGGAGTCCATACCTCTCCTAATACAAGAAAGGACTTTGCTCGCTTTGGAAACCGCAGCTTGGCATTGCATGTTATTATTGAGCTTATGATCTACTAAAACCCCCAGATCCTTCTCCACCATTGATTCCCCCAGTTGTACTCCCCCTAGTATGTATGATGCATATTCTTAGCCCCCAAGTGCAAAACTTTACATTTCTCAACATTAAACCTCATCTGCCACATAGTCGCCCAATTAGACAGAGCATTGAGGTTGGCTTGTAAATTGGAGACATCCTGTAAGGACGTTATTCCACTGCATAGCTTGGTGTCATCTGCAAAGAAAGAAATGTTACTTTTAATCCCAGACCCAATATCATTTATAAAGATATTAAAAAGTAAGGGTCCCAGCACTGAACCTTGGGGTACACCACTGATAACCTTAGACCATTCAGAGTAAGAATCATTAACCACTACTCCATTTACAAACTGATATTTCCAAGCCTGTAGACTTTACCTTACACATGAGCCGTGTGTGGGGAACTGTATCAAACGCTTTTGCAAAATCCAAGTATACCACGTCCACAGCCACGCCTCTGTCCAAGGTTTTACTTACCTCTTCATAAAAAGAAATCAGGTTTATTTGACGACTTCTGTCTTTCATGAACCCATGCTGTCTGTTGCTTAAAATATTATTTTTCCAGCAAGAACTAGTCTATGTGATCTTTTATTAAATGCTCCAGTAATGAGAGATTAATAAAATGGTTGGATGAATGATTGTCATATTTGTCTAATGATTTTTCTATAAGTAGACTCCTTAGTTTCCTCTGTCAGACACGGTTTCATAATCATACACTTGTGAGTACAGTAGACACTGGAGGATATAAGTTAATCAAAGCAACAATATTAACCAGTTGCTGACCCGCCACAGTCAAAATACAATGGACTGGCGGCACATACAGGTCTGATAATGTACTTTTATGCCATGGCTTTCTTCCGGGTCCGCACGCGCACACCCAGCAATCCCCTGCTGTCATTGGCTGTAGGACAAGTTTGTCAGCAGGTCCCGGCCAATGATTTTGCCCAGTCCCCCGCTGATCACCTGCAGCCAATGACAAATCACTCCGGTGTTTTATTTTGTAAACATGGAGAGCTATCTAGCGGTTTCCTCTCTTCCTGAGTCTTTTTCGGTTCAGGAAGAGAAGAGAACAGCACACTGTGAGTATAAGCAGCACACTTTACACCCACACACCTTAGATTGGCACATTCAACCCCTTGATTGCCCTCATTAACCCTTTAATCACCCCTGTCACCCAACCAGTGCCATTAGTACAGTGTCAGTGTACAGTATGTTTTTGATCACTGTATTAGCGTCACTTGTTACATCAGATAATGCCAGGATCAGCTAGCATTAGATTGCCCACACACTATGTCACTCACACCATAGGTCGCTGATCATCACCAATACTAGTATAGAGTCTGTATGGATCCATATCTTGATCATGAACAGAACTATATTAGTGGACCACCTTAGTATAGTGTCCCTAATAATGCAGGATCAGCCCTTCTGCCCCCCCCCCGACAAGTGCAGTGTCAGTAGATTACGGGCACAAGGATACATTGCACACATAACCACAGTGTTAGTAGAATCAGGCCTGATCTCTTCTAGTACTAGCAGGTAAGTTTTATTTGTAGCGGTTCAAGCAGTCCCTGACAGCCAGGAGCTCTTTTTCCCGTGAGTCACACTAGTTAGCTGTAAATTTAGTGCCTAAAATGTCCCAACAAAGGTACACTAGTGAAGAGGCCTACAGGATTCTAAGTATGACAGCTGAGAGCGAAGGGGAATCCTCAATGACAGAATCAGGCTCTGAATACAAACCTGTAGAGAGCAGCGGCACCCCGACAGGGAGCTCAGAGGATGGAGGAGAGGTCCCTGCTAAGGTCAGGCGTACCCAACCCCATTTCCTTGTTGCTGAGGTTCTAAAATCACATTATTCCTGTATGCAGCAGAGAGCCAGTACTAGTGCCGCTCTACCTTCCGGTGAACTGGCAGGTACCAGCGGCCTAGTACATCCTAGTCTTTTATATATCAACACTGCAGTATTTCATGGTGACCTGGTTGGTCCCAAAAATGCAGTCCAAGCTGGTGAGGTGGCTAGCACTAGTAGCATCCTGCAGCCACCAAGAATTCGACCACAGACCCATAGAGCCCATCGTGTTCTTCCAGATTAAAGTCCTGATTGGAAGCCCACAGATTCTGCAGCACCCGTACTTTCCAGATTCACTGCCCAACCTAGAATTCAGGTGGAAACAGCCAACTCCTCTTGATTTTTTTTTTATCTGTTTTTCACTGAAGATCTGTATCGATCGATTGTGAGCCAAAGCAATTTATACATAAAACAGTAAATCGCCACCAACCCAAATTCAACTCTTGTCAGACTATTCGCATTGGAGACCTATCAACATTTTTAAATGTAAAACTTTTTTGTGCCTAACCCTCAACATGGGCATTACTAAAAGGAATGAGTCGCAGTCATATTAGTCCAGAGACCCGATTCCTCATATGCCCGCGTTCTCGGTATTAATGGCCAGGCATAGATATGAGACAAGCGTTTTATACATTTTAGTGATCACACACTCTGTTGTCCTCAGGGGGACCCTGAATATGATCAGCTTTTCAACATTCCACCCCTCATAAACTACCTCCCTCATAAATTTTCACTTATGTATACACCCCAACAAAACATCTGCATAGATGAGTCCCTGATTACGTTTTCTAGCCACCTTGCAAACAGTATCCCCCCAGCAAGTGTGCCAGATATGGGGTCAAAATGTATAAGCTCTGTGATAGGGTGACAGGCTACACATGTCATTTTAGAAGTTACGAGGAAAATGATAGTCATGTGGAGCCCCCCCAGATGCCCAGACTACATGGGGAGCAATGGCAAGATAGTGTGTTATACAAGTAGAAGGCACAAAAAGCTAAAACATTTTATACCCCTAAATATTTAATCGATTTGCTGGGTGAGCATAGTAATATATGCACGCAATGAGATCTCAAGTCCACAATCTATATGATTGTATTAGAGGAAGTCCATAAGTCAAACAGAATAGTAATAAAAGTAGAAGGGGGAGGGAAAAAGGGGGGGGGGGATCATCTACGCTCACGGCAGCCATCCAGGGGGAACAGAAACCATGTTCCCAATACACTGAAAAAACAAGAAAGGGAGAAGAGGCGCCTCTGGGTTCAGATTTGTGTACAGGTTTTAATATAAGGTAAAGAATGGTGAAATGGCAACTCACATTTTAGCAGTTAAAAACAGGCATTGTATAGTCCCAACAATGGGGGTGTCTTCAGTGGGGTCAGTCCCTTACTCTCCTTTGAATGTGCGCTGTGTAGTCTTCTCGTACACCGCTAGATGGATCTCTGCTGGCTGCGGGGGAGTATGCATCAACACGAGGTTTGAAGCACAAGCTGGTATCCAGGCGAAGGGGGGGTGACGTCACTGGGATGCGACGCGTTTCTTGAGCGTGCAGGCTGTGAATGATTCGCGCCTAATAGGTACACTAATTGCATCGCGCCTAATAGGTACAGTAAAGTTGAAGGTATAGGCACCTGGGCTAAATCAGAAATAAGTTGTAATACATCAGCCCAATAACAATTGAGTTTTGGGCATCACCAGATCATTTGTACAAAGTCGCCCTGGTGCACCTTACACTTTGGGACACAGGGGGGAATCTCTCCGGGCCCATTCTTATAATATCTCAGGCGTCAGATAAGCTCTGTGCAGGATAAACAGTTGCGAGAGCTTATGGGAGGCCGAGACACAACTACAACCTTAACATGGGAGGGGTGGACTTCAACAACCAGATGATGGGGCCATGCTTAATTTCTCGTAAGGCCATACGCTGGCACAAGAAAGTGTCTTTATTCCAATTGGTTGAGTTCAAAGCGTATGTACTATACAAAGCGTAAGGAAGAAGCAGATCCTTCCTAAAATTTCAGGAAGAGTTTACCATGGCCATTTTGTATCCAGAAGGTGCTGTGGCCCAAACTCCCAATCCCGATGCAGTGAGCCCGCTGCATAAGAGGCATTTTCCAGATGTCGTCGCTGGTACCCCGACCCAAAGAGCACCCCAAAAGAGATGGACATGGAATAAGAAGAGACGCCTGCCTTTTCTGTCCCTGCTGTCCTGGCCAACCTGGTCTCTGCATCAAGGACTGCTTCCATCGTTACCACACACTAGTGGAGTATTAGTATGGGGTACAGCATGGCACAGTCTACGGCACACATTCACGCAGGGTCTCCAAAGATGTTACTCAGAAAACTTGCATTTTGAGAGACACTAAAATCACAGCCTAGAAAGTTTACAGTTACAGTTTTTACCCCCAGCTTGGGTTCCAGTAGGTGGTGTGAGCCAAAAAGAAGATAGCGTGTGTGTGTGGGTAGGTTTTCTGTAGGCCTCCTCGCCCAAGTCACCCCTTTCCTTGCCTTGTAAGACACAGCCCAAAAGGGGACATTTGCTATTCGGTGCCTCCTCCCTTGAACAATTGATGTATTTGTCCACTGAGTTTACGTGTTCACTAAAAGCTTGTACTTCTGATGCTCTAATCTGGACCCTTAAAGTATAATCCACATGCCTTAACAAATGACGTCCGATGAAACAATTCAAGGCTCTCTTCTCTAACTCCTCCATACACGGCGTAGCTACAATAGGAAATACAGATGATTCCCATAGCACAGTCACGCTTCTGTCTGTAGAAGTCATTCAGGTACTTGAAATGGGTGGTGATGAGACCAAGGCCGTTTCCATACGCGGGCGCTACTCACGTATGCGTTCGCTTTTGCACGCGAGCTCGCGCGTTTAAAAAAATTTTTTTTTCTTCTTTATTTTAACTTTTTATTTATTTTTTTACAATGTTCTTTACAAAAAAAATTGTCACTTTTATTCCCAATACAAGGAATGTAAACATCCCTTGTAATAGAAAAAAAGCATGACAGGACCTCTTAAATATGAGATCTGGGGGAAAAAAGGATCTCACATCTCATATTTACACTAAAATGCAATTAAAAAAAATGACCCTTTAAGAGCTATGTATCACAATCAACATTTTCAAGTGTAAGAGCCCCAATGCTTGTGTTTACCTTCATACGTGCGTATATGTCGGGGGTTGGGGTTGCCACCTCATCCCTTTAAACCCAAACACATATGAATTATACAGGTTCTTGGGATAATTTAATGCAGGTAAGGCCACCAAGTGAGTTTAATTACCCCCTTAATCAGCCACAGAACCTGTGTAATTAATATGTGTTCAGTTTTAAAGGGATGAGGTGGCAACCCTAGTCGGGGTGGGGAGGCCTCAAACATTTTTGGGGGCGGGGGGTGGGGTGGGATTTTATGTGCTTGGGTGTTTAACATAATTGGAACTGCCGCTATTTTATTCTCTAGGGTGTCTGCTTTCAGAAAAGATATAATATTTTGGGGAGTTTTATGTAATCTTCAGGCCTAAAATATATTTTTTTAAACATTCGTGCAGAAAATGCAAAAACGACTCTGGCAGTGAAAGGGTTAAAGTTGATTTAAAAATAAAAATAAAAAAAATCGGTGGAGGACACATGATTCCTGTGGAGGGCGGAGCTCCAGTCTGCAGACAGATACCATTGGGAAATGCAGATAGGACAGGACACATCACCTCCACTTTCATGTGTTGTTTCTAATGTCTATTGAATGCTTGTTACATTAAAGTTCATTAAACAAAAAAAAAAAACAATAAAAAGGTGGATTGGAGGCCACATGTTTCCTGTGGAGAGTGGAGCTCCAGCTACAGCCATTCATTGTTTGTTACAATAAAGTTCTAAAAAAAAAAAAGTGGTGTGGAGGCCACATGCTTCCTGTCAAAGGTGGAGCTCCACTCCTCAGCCACACCCCCCCTCTAATGATCTGGAATAAAGACAGGAAGTTCCATGTGGCACGAAGAGGCAGCAGATGAGGTAATAAGATCTTATTTTCTATTTACACCCAGTAACCCCCCCGTCATGTCCGTCCTCTTCCTCCATAGTCACTGTGATGTCTTTTATCTCCAGCAGATGATGATACACACATATATAGTGTGGAAATGTAGAATAACCCCTTCAGGGGCAGAACATTTCCCCACTTATGGGGCCGGAACATTCTCTTCATTTTGGAGATAAATTCTAGTAATATGTTCCTCTATACCAGGGGTAGGCAAACTTTTGAGCACAGTGTGCCGAAAAATGTTTTCAAAGAAATTGAGCCTGCTGATTTTATAACAAAAAAATGTCAACTTCACAATCTCATTTACGAAAAAGGATTTTTTATAAAATGCTGTAAACTACTTTAGTAGTGAGAAATGAACATCCTGCACTCTCACACCTCAGATCAGCTCCAATTCATACACCTTCACACCTCCCATCACTGTACCCCCCCCCCTTCTCATCTGCCCCACCATTCTAACCCCCTGTACCACCCTGCTTATCTGCCCCACCATTCTAACCCCCTGTACCACCCTGCTTATCTGCCCCACCATTCTAACCCCCTGTACCACCCTGCTTATCTGCCCCACCATTCTAACCCCCTGTACCACCCTGCTTATCTGCCCCACCATTCTAACCCCCTGTACCACCCTGCTTATCTGCCCCACCATTCTAACCCCCTGTACCACCCTGCTTATCTGCCCCACCAATGTCCCTCCTTTCTCCTCTGCCCCAACACTGAAACGCCCTGCTCCTCTGTCCCACTGCTGAACCCCCCCCTTCTCATCTGCCCCACCGCTGTACCCCCTTCTCATCACTCCTACCACTGTACCTCCTGAACATCTGCCCCACCGCTGTACCCCCTTGTTCTTCTGTCCCTCCAATGTAACCCCCCCTGCTCATCTGCCCCATCAATGTACCCCCCTTCTCATCTGCCCCACCATTCTAACCCCCTGTACCACCCTGCTTATCTGCCCCACCATTCTAACCCCCTGTACCACCCTGCTTATCTGCCCCACCATTCTAACCCCCTGTACCACCCTGCTTATCTGCCCCACCAATGTCCCTCCTTTCTCCTCTGCCCCAACACTGAAACACCCTGCTCATCTTCCCCACCGCTGTACCCTCCTGCTCTTCTGTTCCACTTCTGAACAACTCCTGCACATCTGCCCCACCGCTGTACCCTCCTGCTCTTCTATTCCATCTCTGATCCCCTCCTACACAATTGCCCCACCGCTGTACCCTCCTGCTCTTCTGTTCCACCTCTGATCCCCTCCTGCACAACTGCCCCACCGCTGTACCCTCCTGCTCTTCTGTTCCACCTCTGAACCCCTCCTGCACATCTGCCCCACCGCTGTACCCTCCTGCTCTTCTGTTCCACTTCTGAACAACTCCTGCACATCTGCCCCACTGTTGTACCCCCTGCTCTTCTGTTCCACCTCTGAACCCACTGTTCATCTGTCCCACCACTGTAACCCCCTGCTCATCTGTCCCACCACTGTAACCCCCTGCTCATCTGTCCCACCAATACACCTCCTTTCACATCTGCCCCACTGCTCTACCCCCCCCATGCTTTTCTGCCCCAACACTGAACCCCCCTGCACATTACCCTCCTGCTCTTCTATTTCACCTCTGAACCACTCCTGCACAACTGCCCCACCGCTGTACCCTCCTGCTCTTCTATTCCACCTCTGAACCCCTCCTGCTCTTCTGTTCCACCTCTGATCCCCTCCTGCACATCTGCCCCACCGCTGTACCCTCCTGCTCTTCTGTTCCACTTCTGAACAACTCCTGCACATCTGCCCCACTGTTGTACCCCCCTGCTCTTCTGTTCCACCTATGAACCCACTGTTCATCTGTCCCACCACTGTAACCCCCTGCTCATCTGCCCCACCAATACACCTCCTTTCACATCTGCCCCACTGCTCTACCCCCCCCCCGCTTTTCTGCCCCAACACTGAACCCCCCTGCACATTACCCTCCTGCTCTTCTATTCCACCTCTGAACCCCTCCTGCACAACTGCCCCACCGCTGTACCCTCCTGCTCTTCTATTCCACCTCTGAACCCCTCCTGCACATCTTCCCCACCGCTGTACCCTCCTGCTCTTCTGTTCCACCTCTGAACAACTCCTGCACATCTGCCCCACTGTTGTACCCCCCTGCTCTTCTGTTCCACCTCTGAACCCACTGTTCATCTGTCGCACCTCTGAACCCCCCTGCACATTACCCTCCTGCTCTTCTGTTCCACCTCTGATCCCCTCCTGCACAACTGCCCCACCGCTGTACCCTCCTGCTCTTCTATTCCACCTCTGAACCCCTCCTGCACATCTTCCCCACCGCTGTAGCCTCCTGCTCTTCTGTTCCACCTCTGAACCCCTCCTGCACAACTGCCCCACCGCTGTACCCTCCTGCTCTTCTGTTCCACCTCTGAACCCCTCCTGCACAACTGCCCCACCGCTGTACCCTCCTGCTCTTCTGATCCACCTCTGAACCCCTCCTGCACAACTGCCCCACTGCTGTACCCTCCTGCTCTTCTGCTCCACCTCTGAACCCCTCCTGCACATCTGCCCCACCGCTGTACCCTCCTGCTCTTCTGTTCCACCTCTGATCCCCTCCTGCACAACTGCCCCACCGCTGTACCCTCCTGCTCTTCTATTCCATCTCTGATCCCCTCCTGCACAACTGCCCCACCGCTGTACCCTCCTGCTCTTCTATTCCACCTCTGATTCCCTCCTGCACAACTGCCTCACCGCTGTACCCTCCTGCTCTTCTGTTCCACCTCTGATCCCCTCCTGCACAACTGCCCCACCGCTGTACCTTCCTGCTCTTCTGTTCCACCTCTGAACCCCTCCTGCACAACTGCCCCACCGCTGTACCCTCCTGCTCTTCTGTTCCACCTCTGAACCCCTCCTGCACATCTGCCCCACCGCTGTACCCTCCTGCTCTTCTGTTCCACCTCTGATCCCCTCCTTCACAACTGCCCCACCGCTGTACCCTCCTGCTCTTCTATTCCACCTCTGATCCCCTCCTGCACATCTGCCCCACCGCTGTACCCTCCTGCTCTTCTGTTCCACCTCTGAACAACTCCTGCACATCTGCCCCACTGTTGTACCCCCCTGCTCTTCTGTTCCACCTCTGAACCCCTCCTGCACATCTGCCCCACTGTTGTACCCCCCTGCTCTTCTGTTCCACCTCTGAACCCCTCCTGCACATCTGCCCCACTGTTGTACCCCCCTGCTCTTCTGTTCCACCTCTGAACCCACTGTTCATCTGTCCCACCACTGTAACCCCCTGCTCATCTGTCCCACCACTGTAACCCCCTGCTCATCTGTCCCACCACTGTAACTCCCTGCTCATCTGTCCCACCACTGTAACCCCCTGCTCATCTGTCCCACCACTGTAACCCCCTGCTCATCTGCCCCACCAATACACCTCCTTTCACATCTGCCCCACTGCTCTACCCCCCCCCCCCCCGCTTTTCTGCCCCAACACTGAACCCCCCTGCACATTACCCTCCTGCTCTTCTGTTCCACCTCTGAACCCCTCCTGCACATCTGCCCCACCGCTGTACCCTTCTGCTCTTCTGTTCCACCTCTGAACCCCTCCTGCACAACTGCCCCACCGCTGTACCCTCCTGCTCTTCTGTTCCACCTCTGAACCCCTCCTGCACAACTGCCCCACCGCTGTACCCTCCTGCTCTTCTGTTCCACCTCTGAACCCCTCCTGCACATCTGCCCCACCGCTGTACCCTCCTGCTCTTCTCTTCCACCTCTGAACCCCTCCTGCACATCTGCCCCACTGTTGTACCCCCCTGCTCTTCTGTCCAACTGCTGTACCCCCCTGCTCATCTGTCCCACCACTGTATCCCCTGCTCATCTGTCCCACCACTGTATCCCCTGCTCATCTGTCCCACCACTGTATCCCCTGCTCATCTGTCCCACCACTGTACCTCCTGCACATCCGCCCCACCGCTGTACCCCTCCTGCTCATTTTCCCCACCACTGTACCCTCTTCTCATCTATGATTTGCGTGATATGCAGAGGGGTAAAAGGAAGCAGAGATGAGACACATCTACCTGTTCTGGCACACTCATCCTGCTGATCCAACTCTCACAATCCAGCTCACGTGTTTGTATGTGATGTATGGGATGTATGTGATGTATGAGATGTATGTGATGTCACATACAAGCATCTGAAATGGATGTGCAATGATGAGCTCAGGTCAGGGGCATTTTCTGAAAGCAGTGGGCCTGTGTGCAGAATCATAAGTTGGACCCCTGCAACTGAGAAAAAGTGGTTGGGTGTGATTTTCATTACGCTGAATACTGGCTGTGGCTTAAAGGGACACAGAGTGCCGGGGTTCAGTAGTAAGTGATGAAAAGGTTCAGGAATAATTTAAAAAAGTTCACAGAAGCTCAACAGTAATTCCACAAACTGTCATCTGATTGGGGTTTTCTCAATGACAGTGAAATCCCTTCTTTCTGAGATTGGTAGTGGCAACCAAGCAAGTCATCTTCTTCCAGATGGTAGACGGGGCTAGCAGGACTGTGATTGGCTTTGGCAGTGGCCAAGACAGTCCTCCTCCTCCTGGAAACAGGGACCCCCCACCCCCCCCCTCCCAGCAGAACTGCACCCAATCTCTTCCCCATCACAAAAGCGGACTACAGCAAAGTTAGAGAACCAAACAATGTTTCCCATCTTTTACAATGTGTGGGGGCACAGTGCCCCCCCCTCAGTGCAGATGTGGTGTGGGGAATTCTGAAATTGGAATGTATTTGTGTCTCACTGACACTTCCCTGTGCTGCTCTGCTGATGGCGAGGGAGTCGAGTGCCGGCAATAGAGGCTTTGCGTGCCACTGGCGGCACCAGTGCCGGTGGTTGCCTACCCCTGGGCTAAACAAACAGCACTGACAATAAATATACAAGACAATGACCAAGCTGAGGGGTCTCTGAGGGAAGTAGAGGAGCTGGGGGGGTCTCTGAGGGAAGTCGAGGATCTGAGGGAAGTAGAGGAGCTGAGGGGTCTCTGAGGGAAGTAGAGTAGCTGAGGGGTCTCTGAGGGAAGTAGAGGAGCTGAGGGGTCTCTGAGGGAAGTAGAGGAGCTGAGGGGTCTCTGAGGGAAGTAGAGGAGCTGAGGGGTCTCTGAGGGAAGTAGAGGAGCTGAGGGGTCTCTGAGGGAAGTAGAGGAGCTGAGGGGTCTTTGAGGGAAGTAGAGGAGCTGAGGGGTCTCTGAGGGAAGTAGAGTAGCTGAGGGGTCACCGAGGGAAGTAGAGGAGCTGAGGGGGTCTCCGAGGGAAATAGAGGAGCTGAGGGGGTCTCTGAGGGAAGTAGAGTAGCTGAGGGGTTTCTGAGGGAAGTAGAGTAGCTGAGGGGTTTCTGAGGGAAGTAGAGTAGCTGAGGGGTTTCTGAGGGAAGTAGAGTAGCTGGGGGGTCTCTGAGGGAAGTAGAGTAGCTGAGGGGTCTCTGAGGGAAGTAGAGTAGCTGAGGGGTCTCTGAGGGAAGTAGAGGAGCTGATGGGTCTCCGAGGGAAGTAAAGGAGCTGATGGGTCTCTGAAGGAAGTAGAGGAGCTGAGGGGTCTCTGAGGGAAGTAGAGGAGCTGAGGGGTCTCTGAGGAGGTATTGGGACTTAAAGTGGTTGTTAACCCACCAATGTAAATTTACAGTATCCTCTCTGTTTATGTATGTAATGCCTCCACATGTATGTCCCAGCTGAGTCACATCCACCCATAACTGAAAACTGACTTCGCTTTCACTGTGTCTGTGTGCATTTTTGAACGGCGTTGCCCTCACCATCTGTTGCCCTGTCTGCATTTTTATGATGGTTTTTTTTGCTCTGTAGTGTCTTACCTAATTTTATGTGCTCTTCTTATCTTTACAACTCTGCCCTCTTGCTAGTCTGACTTTAGATGTGAAAGGTTTGCTTTGTTAGCTAGCAATCCTGATATTAACTCATGATTAATTAACAAACAACCACCCTCACCCTTAACAGTATAAAACCAGAGCACCCTTATGGGGTCAGCATGTTGCTGGGGTTCATTCCTTTAGTGATCCTTTCCTTTAGTGATTCTTTATATAAGTGATATGCACTTCAAGCTCTGCACTTCAGTGATTGCACAAGGTGAACATACATAGCAAACTGCACTGAAAAGTACCAAACAGACTGCAGATGACCCGTCTCTCTATTCATCTCTCCTTCCACTATGTAACATGCGCTCCCTACCACTTCTGGCAGTTATGTCTTCTTTCCTTCACCCCACAGCTTACATATATCACCCTCCTTTATGCCCTCTCCATATTACTGCACTTACCAGCTCCTGCTACTTCTACACCCACATGCTGATAAATCCTCCATGATGCTGGAGTATGTCCCTTCATATAAATTGCATTGCATATCACCTCCCTTACCCCTCTGCTTTTTCTAACCTCTGGTGACATATCCCCAAACCCTGGGCCTCCATTATTTAACTGTGCCCAACGCTCCCATCACCCTACACCCTCTGGCAGCAGCCACAATCCATAGAATTTAGTTTCCACTCCTCTTTTTCCCAAATCCAGCCTCCTCTTCTCCTGCTCCCTCTGGAATGCCCGCTCTGTCTGTAACAAACTCCCTGCCCCCCCCATGACCTCTTTACAACAAATTCCCTTAACCTTCTTGCCATTACTGAAACCTGGCTTCATGAAACCAACACTGCTTTTCCTGCTTCCCTCTCCAATGGTGGCCTTCTCTGGACTCACTCCTCCAGACCCAGTTGATAGAAGGGAGGTGGAGTGGAAATCCTTTTAGCCCCATGCAGCACCCAACAGGTACTTCACCCACCTCCCTCGCTGACACTCTCCTCTTTAGAGGCACATTGTATTAGTCTGTTTTCTCCCATTTCACTTTTCTGAAATCCCAGAAATCATTCTCGATGACTTCAAAATCCCTGTTTATGCTAATACTACTGTTACTTCTAAACCTCTCTGTGTAACCTCCTCTCTTGACCTGAAGCAATGGATACATGCTCCTACTCACGCCAATGGTAACACCCGTGACCTTGTATATATATATCTATGAATTCTGTGCAACCTCTCCCACTCTCTGATCACCACCTTATTAGGTTCGCTCTCTCACTGTCTTCCACCTCCTTTCCCTCCAACCGCCTAACAGTTACCCCTAGAAACCTTCGCCACCTCAACCCTTCTCTTCTCTAATAATGACCACCTCTATTACAAAATGGCATCTCTGTCCTGCCCCAACCTAACCATTTCCGTCTACAACAACTCACTGTCATCCTCCCTAGACAAGCTTGCCTCCCCACCACCACACAGAATCAGGCCCCAACCCCTACAATCCTGGCAAATGGATAATACCAGTCTCAAAAAACATAGAGACACTCTTGAGCACCTGAGAGACTTCTACCAATAGAAAATCTGCCCTCCAAAAATACTAGTCTTGCCTCCTCACTGCCAAGCAGACCTATTTTTATCACTTTCATTAACATCTTCTCATCCATTCCCCATCAACTCTTCTCTACCTTTAACTCTCTTCTTCATCATCCACTACCTCCACCCACTAACTCACTCACTGCCCAGGAGATCACCAATCACTTCAAAAATAAGATAGAATTCATGAGAAGATCTCCAATGCCCATATACATCCCCTACTTAACACACCATGTCCCGCAGGTACAATCATGACTTCCCTCATTCAACCCTGTAACTATTGATGGGGTTGCTAATCTTTATTCTAACGCCCACCTAACCACCTGCTCTCTGGACCTCTCTGCTCCCTCACAAATGCCACGGTCACCCTCTGGCTCCATTCTACACTCTCTAACTCACATCTTCAATCTCTTCTGGGATCTTCCCCAACTCTCTAAAACATGCGCTAGTCACCTTAAAAACCCCTCACTGGACCCCACCAACCTTAACAACCTATGCCGCATCTCCTTACTCCATTTTTCCTCCATACTCCTTGAACGTCTGGTCTACAATTGATTGAGTGACCATCTGACTGAGAACAAACTTCTTGATCCCCTTCAGTCTCTAGATTTCACCCCCAACATCCCACATAAACGGCTCTCCTTATGGAGAAAGCTAAAACCAATAAAAACTATTCTGTACTCCTATTCCTGGACCTCTCTGCTGCTTTTGATACAGTGGAACACTCCCTCCTCCTCAAAAAACTCCACTCTCTTTTGGTCTCCATGACTGTACTTTTCACTGGTTCTCATCCTACCTATCCCACCGCACCTTCAGTGTCACTTATAACTCTACTCCCTCTTCTCTTCCTTTCTCTGTTGGGTTTTCCCAAGGTTCTGTTCTTGGACCTCTCCTATTCTCAGTCTACACCCTTCTCCCTGGGTCAGTTGATTGCCTCCCGTGGCATTCAATACCATTTCTACGCTGATGACACACAAATCTATCTCTCTACCCCTCAGCTCACAACATCTGTCTCCTCACGTATCATCAAATTTACTAACAGACATATCAGCCTGGATACCACACCACTTCCTCAAACTCAACCTATCCAAAACTGATCTCATAATATTTCCTCCCCATGTGCCTCTTCCCCTGACTTCTCTGTCAAAATCAACGGCACAACTATAAACCCGTCCCCGCATGCCAAGGTCCTATGTCCCATATGTATTCTCTGTCCACAACTTGCCGCCTCAACCTCCGAAACATTTCCAAGAAATGTCCCCTTCTAACCAATGACACCACAAAGCTTCTAATTCACTCAATGGTCACCTTCAATGCTCTTCTCATTGGCTTACCCTTACATAGGCTTACATAGGCTCCTTCCCCCTTCAGTCCATCATGAATGCTGCTGCCAGACTCATCCACCTTACATACTGCTCAGTGTCTTCTACCCCTCTCTGTCAATCCCTCTATTAGCTGCCACTCACCCAACAAGTTAAATTCAAAACACTAACAACTTGCAAAGCCATCCACAACTCAGCTGCCACATATATCACTAACCTAGTCTCAAAATACCAACCAGATTGTTCTCTTTGTTCCTCCCAAGACCTCATGCTCTCTAGCTTTATTTTCTCCATCAGCCCATCCCCCACAGTTATTACTTTTTGTATCACTTGACCCTCCCGCCTAGATTGTAAGCTCTAACAAGCAAGGCCCTCTGATCCCTCCTGTATTGATTTGTATTGTATTTGTACTGTCTGCCTTCATGTTTTAAAGTGCTGCAGAAATTGTTGGTGCTATATAAATCCTGTATAATAATAAATAATAAATGTGTTCCCATGGGGGCAGTAGTCCTTAAATGTACAGCAACCCCCCTATTACACCCTCACATCCACATCCTATTATTATGTGACCAACACCATCCAAATAATTCTTACTTTCATTTCCCAAAGTTATCCGTCTACAAGGAGACCTGTATAGATCAAATGACCGGACCAATGAGGATGGAGGAGGACCAGAGTCACATGACTGAGAAGATACTAAACCTCACCCTGGAGATCATCTACCTGCTGACCGGAGAGGTGAGGAGGATTCTGGGAGGTCACATGACATCACTCTTATCTCTATTAATAAAACACAGACCTGACCGGAGAGGTGAGGAGGATTCTGGGATTTTAACATGATATTCCTATTGGTTCTTCAATACAGAGATTTCCTCTTGTGAAGTCAGGTGATCATATGACCATCACAGTGCCTCCATGTGACTCCCTAAAACCTGAGAGACACAACATGGAGAAGATTCTAGAAGTAACCAAGAAGATGATGGAGCTGCTGACAGGAGAGGTGAGCAGTGCTGGGAATTCTGGGACATTATCCAGTAACAGACAAGGGATGTGTCTGGATGGTGACTGTATCATTGTGTGTGTCAGGTTCCTATAAGGTGTCAGGATGTCACTGTCTATTTCTCCATGGAGGAGTGGGAGTATTTAGAAGGACACAAGGATCTCTACAAGGACGTCATGATGGACAATCAGCCGCCCCTCACATCACCGGGTAAGAGGAAGACTTCATTGTAAAGGAGAGAGCAGTACGGAGGGTCCACCTAGATCCCCCATCATCTGATAAACACATAGAAACAATGTATTCAGTCTCAGGAGATGGGAGGCAGCGGTGTGGGACCTCTGAAATTTGTCTCATGTAAATATTTCATCTTCCACTGATTACTGAATACCAATATTATGAGTTCTGACCCTTACACTATATACTCTATGTTGTACATTACATAATTCTGATACTATAAAATCCTAACTGTTGTATCCTATATAATAAGTTGTACATTACATAGGACTTCTTTGACACCCATTTTCTACCAGCTGGACATTTTATATCTAATGATCTGATTGGAGCACATACATTTTATAATAATTTGATAAGATCCTCAAACTTTGGAACCTAAAACAGAAAGTGATAATTAGGGAGGAGTCAATAACCCAATGATGGTGGTCTTCAGGATCAGTCCAGTCTTCATCTTGGTTGTTCTCCCCCCATCCTCACTCTCTGACCTCTGGTGGGGCTCAGCCCCGCTGTTATTCATGACTAAATCATGGACTAAATAAGGAAGTGCAGGACTTCTTGTGTTGGGAAGATGGCAATGAGTGATAGAGGGGGTGGGGACACTCGTCCTATAATCCCCTCATCACTGTCACTCCTATAAAAGACAGTTCTCGTTGTTTCCTCACTCTCTGACTAAGGTCCATGAATAAAGAAATGAACTGGTAGGAGATCAGAGGACCCATTTACTAGTTACCTTGAGGGGGGAATTGTAAGATCCTCAGAGACAAAGCTGCCTGATGTGGGCGGAGTCCTGGTTTAGGAGAACCAATCTGCTCATGTCTAGTAATAATCTTTGTATCTCTATTTTAGTAGATGGACGGGAGAGGAGGAAAACCTCAGAGGATTGTCTCACTTTGTCTCCAGACTGTAAAGTAGAAGATGAGGACATCACACAGTATAGTCCAGGAGAAAACCCGACTACCTCAAATGTCCATCCGGCACCACACAGTGTAGATGGACCATCATATTCCTCTTATCCTGAGGAACCTCAGACTGTGAGGGACGGTGCTGTCCTTCCAACAGAGGAGAGCTTTTCCTTTACTGAGTGCGGGAAGTGTTTCCATTCTAAATACACTCCTAATAGGCATATAAGATCTCACGCGGGGGAGAAACCGTATTCCTGTCCTAAGTGCGGGAAATGTTTTTCATTGAAGTCCAGTCTTTACAAACATCAGAGATCTCACACAGGGGAGAAACCTTATTCCTGTCCTGAGTGCGGGAAATGTTTTTCAGATAAGTTCAGTCTTTCCAGACATCAGAGATCTCACACAGGGAAAAAGCCGTATTCCTGTCCTGAGTGTGGGAAATGTTTTTCATTGAAGTCCAGTCTTTACAAACATCAGAGATCTCACACAGGGGAGAAACCTTATTCCTGTCCTGAGTGCGGGAAATGTTTTTCAGATAAGTTCAGTCTTTCCAGACATCAGAGATCTCACACAGGGAAAAAGCCGTATTCCTGTCCTGAGTGTGGGAAATGTTTTTCATTGAAGTCCAGTCTTTACAAACATCAGAGATCTCACACAGGGAAAAAGCCGTATTCCTGTCCGGAGTGCGGGAAATATTTTTCACGGATGTCTAATCTTTACCAACATCAGAGATCTCACGCAGGGGAGAAACCTTATTCCTGTCCTGAGTGCGGTAAATGTTTTTCACTGAAGTCCAGTCTTTCCAGACATCAGAGATTGCACACAGGTGAGAAGCCGTATTCCTGTCCTGAGTGCGGGAAATGTTTTTCATTGAAGTCCAGTCTTGACAAACATCAGAGATCTCACACGGGGGAGAAACCTTATTCCTGTCCTGAGTGTGGGAAATGTTTTTCAGACAAGTTCAGTCTTTCCAGACATCAGAGATCTCACACAGGGGAAAAGCCGTATTCCTGTCCGGAGTGCGGGAAATGTTTTTCATTGAAGTCTGATCTTTACACACATCAGAGATCTCACACAGGGGAAAAGCCGTATTCCTGTCCGGAGTGCGGGAAATATTTTTCACGGATGTCTAATCTTTACCAACATCAGAGATCTCACGCAGGGGAGAAACCTTATTCCTGTCCTGAGTGTGGTAAATGTTTTTCATTGAAGTCCAGTCTTTACAAACATCAGAGATCTCACACGGGGGAGAAGCCGTATTCCTGTCCTGAGTGCAGGAAATGTTTTTCAGCCAAGTCCAATCTTTACATACATCAGAGATTTCACACAGGGGAGAAGCCATATTTGTGTCCTAAGTGCGGGAAATGTTTTTCAGTGAAGTCCCATCTTTCCACACATCAGAGATCTCACACAGGGGAGAAACCTTATTCCTGTCCTGAGTGCGGGAAATGTTTTTCACTGAAGTCCAGTCTTTCCAGACATCAGAGATCTCACACGGGGGAGAAGCCATATTCCTGTCCTGAGTGAGGGAATTGTTCCTCACTGAAGTCCTGTCTTCATGTACATCAGGGATCCCACACAATCCCCAAGGTGTATTAGAGCCTTGAGTGCGGGAAATGTCTTCTATATGAATGTTGCTGGACATCACAGCTTACATGTGGGGAAGAAGCACACCCTGATATACACCTCAGATATACTCCATGGCTGATCTCCATCACGTAAGAAACAGTTCATAAGGAGATCAGAGATCACCAAAGACATGGATGAAGTGTTGTACCGTGTTGGCCATTGATAGCAGTATAAAAATTAAAATTGAGTCATTGCATTTCATTGGCTGATTTTGTGGTGTAAGCTTTTACAAACACTTACAGGTCTATTAAAAAAAAAAAAAAAGTTAAATGAATGTGACCAGTATTCACGTGGCTGCAGTGGTGGCCCGTCCATTAGGGACGCCCGGGCACTGCCCCCTCTCTCCAGCCACCCACTATATTAGTAATGGATAGATTCATGCATTGCATGAATCTATCCACAGCCACCGCTGCCACCCCCTATTCAGGTGTCCGGCCCCTTTTTGGACGCCGGGCGCTTGAATTACTGTGGCTCAGGTGTATTTTTGAAGCACCTGATTAGAGTCACAGGCTTAAAAAAAGGTGGACTCGTGGCGCAGAGCATTGCGCTACGAGCCCACCTAGGTGTTACAACACTGATCCTCAATCCGGCCAATCAGAAGCAGGTCTGAGACCCGTTTTCTGATTGGCTGAAAAGAGAAGACTCCGGATTGGCCACCCGTGGAGACGGGGGGAAACAGAAGCCAGATCCAGGAGGGAGGAAACAGAGGGAGAGCCGCTGAGAGAGAGCCCGGGATAGGAGAAGCGCTAAAAGAAAATAACCACTGGCCGCTGCTGCCCAGCTGTGATGAATATTGGTCGTGTTTTAGTTAGCCAGATGCAGGCTGCCCCACATACATTTACTGTGGCAGGGCGTCCGCTCTGGGCAGAATCGCGTACCTGTATGTGATTCTGCAGTTCCTGGTCTGGGGCACGCACGCGCATCTCAGCTGACGCGCTCCCGCTGTGATTGGACACAGCAGGAGCCAATCAGCGGGTCCAGCAAACGCGATATCCATCGGTGCCCGCCAGTCATTCAGGACACAGGGAGAATGGCGATGTAAACAATGCAGATCACTGTGAGAAGGGAAGACATTGATCCTGTGTTGGAACACGGATCTCTGCACCTCCCCACACAGTTTGAAAGTACTCCCTAGGTGCACACATTTTACCCTTTGATCGCCCCTGGTGTTAACCCCTTCCCAGCCAGTGTCAGTACAGTGACAGTTTTTTGTTTTTTTTTAAATATTTTTAGCACTGATCACTGTATTAGTGTCACTGGTCCCACAAAAGTTTCACTCAGTGTCCGATTTGTCCACTGCAATGTCGCAGTCCCGCTATAAGTCCCTGATTACCACCATGTCTAGTAAAAAAAATAAATAAAAATTCCATAAATATATCCCATAGTTTGTAGACGCTATAACTTTTGTACAAACCAATCAATATACACTTATTGCAATTATTTATTTATTTACCAAAAATATGTAGCAGAATACATTATTGGCCTAAATTGATGAAGAAATTTGATTTTTTTTAACTTTTTTTTTGGATAGGTTTTATAGCAGAAAGCAATGTTCTTTTTTCAAAACTGTCGCTCTTTTTTGTTTATAGCACAAAAAAAAAAAACACAGAGGTGATCAATTACCACCAAAAGAAAGCTCTATTTCTGGGAAAAAAAGAACATCCATTTTATTAGGGTGGCAATGTCGCACGACCACGCAATCATCAGTTAAAATAATGTAGTGCCGTATCGCAAAAAATAGCCTGGTCATGAAAGGGGGGGGGGGTTAAACCTTCCAGAGCTTAAAGCGGAAGTAAACCCATCCGTAAAACTGTTTCATTTCCGGCACGTGCCAGAAATGTAACACTCTCATTGACTGTGCTCTCAACCAAACTGTCAAACCATCCTATGGCTGGTGTCTAAACTGATCACATGTGCAGCATCATGGCAGTTGAAGATTAAACAGAGGCAAAGATGGCAGCTTCCTTGGCTGAAAACGATAGGGGGGGTTTACTTATACTTTAAGCGGTTAAAACACGATTTCATTGGTTCCATCTAGTGGCCATAATGTAGTTTTGCTATATTTTGACTGATTGAGGAATGTCAGGAAAAACATCCTGTTATGGTCACTAGAGGGAGCTGACAATCATAGGAAATCACGGAATTCAATTATGGCCAGAATTTGTAATTCTGGATGAATTTTTGTCCCATTCCTCCAATTAATTCTCTATAAGTAGATCCTTTCATTTTCTTCATCAGACATGGTTTCATACAACTATCTGAGATCATACTCATACACTTATGAGTATAGTACACACTGAAGAATATAAGTTAAAGTGTATGTAAACCCTTGTAACAAAAAAAGGGGGGTGGCAATTTAAATATAGTGCAGGGCATGCTGTTGACATAAATTGCATTTAATATACCATACTGTATGTGTGCGCAAGTAAAATTATATCACAGTATAATAGTAGAGAGCAAATTTGCATAGTCGCAACAGATTCCAAATGCAATTAGCACACTTGAAATGAACTCTGGACCTTTTATCTGCTCCTTGTAAATGGCATAATGAGGGAATAACACACACCTGGCCATGGAACAGCTGAGCAGCCAATTGTCCCACTACTTTTGGTCCCTTAAAAAGTGGGAGGCACATATACAAACTGTTGTAATACCTACACCATTCACCTGATTTGGATGCAAATACCCTCAAATTAAAGCTGAAAGTACATCTTGTTAGTTTCATTTCAAATCCATTGTGGTGGTGCATAGAGCCAAAAAGATTATAATTGTGTCGATGTCCCAATATTTATGGACCTGACTGTATATATACTAGATATCCCATGTCTATTCATTCCCCCTGGCCCACCAGTCTTTCCCATGGGCTGAGCTCATGGACAGAATGGAGGGGTTTTGGGAGAGCTTCCATGAAGTGTTGGAGTGTCTATATATCCAACCATCCCATGGGAAAGATCCATACCTGTTACATATAGTGGGGCAAAAAAGTATTTAGTCAGCCACCAATTGTGCAAGTTCTCCCACTTAAAAAGATGAGAGAGGCCTGTAATTGTCATCATAGGTATACCTCAACTACGAGAGACAAAATGTGGAAACAAATCCAGACAATCACATTGTCTGATTTTTGAAAGAATTTATTTGCAAATTATGGTGGAAAATAAGTATTTGGTCAATATCGAAAGTTAATCTCAATACTTTCTTATATATCCGTTGTTGGCAATGACATATTATCTGGCCCAGATTTAAATTGCTTATATTTTCCTCCAGTTGTACCCATTTTTTCTGGGAAGTACCATGAACTCAATCTATTATTCTCCACAGAAATGCAGCCACATGATACTTCCCAAAATCTGGGTGAAACAAACCCCCAAATGATTTTGGTTTAGCCAGTGTCTTGTAAACAATGTCAGGGCCTCTATGTTTCCATATAAATCTCTTAATTAAGAAGCTAATGCCCTGTACACATGACCGGTTTTCCCGTCAGAATAAACTCTGAAGGTTGTTCCGACGGAATTCCGCTCAAGCGGTCTTGTCTACACACAGTCACACCAAAGTCCGAATGTCCAGAACGAGGTGACGTACTACACGTACGACGGGACTAGAAAAAGAAAGTGCAGTAGCCAATAGCTTCCGTCTCGTACTTGCTTCAGAGCATGCGTCATTTTTGGTCCGTCAGAACAGCATACAGACGAGCGGTTTTCCTAATAGGAATTGGTTCCGTCGGAAATATTTAGAACATGTTCTATTTCTAAGTCCATCAGAATTTTCGAAGAAGAAAGTCCAATGAGGCATAAACACGATCGGAATAGACAAAGAAAAGCGGACTTTTTCTGTCGGACATTCCGCTCGCGTGGACACGGCATAAGGGTTTTAAAATATGTCTCCGGAATATTTATCGGAAAGGTCTGAAAAATATACAGGGCTTTCGGAAGGGTCCCCATTTTAATTACATTTATCCTACCAAACCAGGACATCCTGGCAACAGAGTATTCCTTCAGATCTTGTTTGATTTCATTAAGTAAAAGCAAATAGTTATTAGGCTTGTGCAATTAGTTTTGTAACTAATCGAAGTTTGTCCGAATTATGCAACTTTTGGACATTAGGATGCATTCAAATTTCTGAACAAGGCAATTATGAATAAAACCAAATCCGAAATAAGTTTTATTGAAAATAGCAAATGGTTTTGGCGTGATTTGTTAACGGCCTAATGCAACAGAAGGTCGACTCGTGATCGCATAATGAATGATCTTATTTAATTTTAATCGATTTGTTTTTTTCTATATTGAGCAACTGAACAATTGGAAAGGAATTGATTCATCCGAATGTCTGCTAAAAATAACAAATGGTTAGTTTATTCAATTCCAATTTATTCGTTATTCCGGATGTTCGAGAGTTACAGTTTTCTAGTGTAATCAGTTTCAGATTCCTTGGGGGCTGGATTACTGGTATGGAGTAAATTACAGTCCAATTGGCTGCTTAATTTTGTGCTGGAGGTTGGATTAAGGGCAAAAGTGCATTTCATTCCTGGGAACTGAGTGAGAAAGGGAGTTGTATTTGAGCAGAGGAGAGAAAATTTGAGAAGCAGCAGAAGAGAGTCCAGTCGAGTAAAGTTGTTGTCAAGATGGATTAAAGCTCTCAACATGAGGTTCCTCCTCCTGCTACCAGCAGCAGCAGTGAGTCAGTGACACAGCAACAACAACCACCAGCACCTATGTGTTTGTACCACCATTGTCTGTGTCATGTATGTCAGCATCTGTATTGCCAGACCCAGACAATCACACTTCCACCATCAGTACTACACAACGTTCTGGTAGTCGTGTTAGGTCTCACAGGAGCGACTTTTCAAAGGGGAGGAAAATAAAGCAGCAGGAGCAGCTTGCCTGTCCTGTTTCAGTGCCACAGCCAATGCTTTCAGACAGATCTAACAGCTGCAGGAGACCAAGCTCTGATACTACTAGCAGTAGTGCTATGCTAAGGCCACCCTCCAAACAGAAAAGGTCAGGGAGGGAAACTGTTGACGCTTCAAAATCTCCTACTAGCAGGGCTGAGAGGTCCCACTCTGAGACCAGGAAGCAGTCGGCATCTATTGCATATTGTCGCCTTTTTCAGAATTCCCCCCCCCAGAACAACCTGCACAATTACTACTAGTGCCATTTGGGTCACCACCACCTCCGCTATAGGCACTTCTAGAAATGTGGTGACACCAAGTATTTTTTACAGCAAAGGCCTGGCAGTACCACCAACACAGGCTTTTGATTGTGAACATCCATTTAAAGAGGAGTTCCACCCAGGGGGTCCATTAAAAAAAAAAAATTAAAAGTCAGCAGCTACAAATACTGCAGCTGCTGACTTTTAATTGGACACTTACCTGTTCCCTGGGTCCAGCGATGCGGGGGATCGAAGCCCCGCTCGTCCCCCCCCCCTCCGCCCGTCGGCGCCGGCATTTCAACTGTGGGCGCCGGGCTGTGGCTTCCAAGCCTGGCACCCACTGCGCATGCGCGCGCGGCGCCGCGCGCCGTGATTGGCCGCTCAATAACCTGGGACCTGTAATGGGTCCCAGATGATTGACAGGAGGGAGGGAGCAGAGCCAAACCCTTCCTGTGCCGAGGGGGAAGTGATGTCACCAGCCCAGGCAAAGGAAGAGGCAGACTACAAGGGACCCCCTAGCAACAGGCATTTAGAGGTAAGTAAAAAAAAAAATATATCCAAATATTTTTTGGGGTTTTTTTTTTTAGAATTTTTCAGGTATTTTTGTTTTTTTGGGTGGAACCCCACTTTAAGCAGCCTAAAAGTGAAATATTAGAATATGAGCAAGAAATTTTGCGCACTCATAGTTCCACCACTACCACCACTATTGCTACTCCCATTGGCACCACCATCCCCACTGAAAAATTTACATCTGCAGGTCATAGAATTAATGAGGGAGATTTTTTAGTTCCATTTCCCATTAGCTATTCGGGAGAAGAGGGAATTCATCAGGCCCCCCAACATCTGATGGTGATAAATCCTTCACAAACATGGAGGATTCAGATTATACCTTTCCTTTTGAATCTCGATCAGGAACCAAATATTTATGAGATAGAATATTCCCCTTCCCATATTAAATTTGTTTTTCCACTGTTGTATTCCCCTGAAAGAACAGCACTGGAGGCACTGCCTCTCCTGTTCCGGTTGAGTCTCCCATAAACGCTTGTCCCGCCAGCACCACTATTAGTCAAGCAACCTCCTTCACTATTCCTGACATGAGGCCACCTCCCGTTTCATCACAAAACACATGTAGCACCCTCTACCTTAGGTAGATGCTAGAGTTACCGTATATACTCGAGTATAAGCCGACCCGAATATAAGCCGAGGCACCTAATTTTACCACAAAAAACTGGGAAAACTTATTGACTGGAGTATAAGCTTAGGGTGAGAAATGCGCAGCTACTGTAAGTGGAAAAAAGGGTCAATAATGCCCATTTGCAGCCTCACTGTGCCCATTTGCAGCCTCACTGTGCCCATTTGCATGCCTCACTGTGCCCATTTTCAGCCATAGGTCCCCCGAACTTCAAACTTGGTAGTTAAGGGTTCCTAGATGCCCCCTAGCTGCAGCCAAAATTTGGGGTCTCTGGACCCAAAGGGTCCCGAAATGACATTGCTGCAGATGGACACAGTTGACCGAATTTGGGGCCCTGTATCTCGGGGCTACTTAGTGCTAGGAACCCCAAATTTGGTGTGCAAACCAAGCACCAAGTGGCCCCGAGATACGGGGCCCCAAAGTCGGTTCAGAAAATGTCAAGCACTTTTCTGCAGCAGAGAATGATATTTTCCGAACTGACTATGGGGCCCCAAAGTCGGTTTGGAAAATGTCATTCTTTGCACCAGAAAAGTGCTTGACTCGAGTATAAGCCGAGGGGGGCACTTTCAGCACAAAAAAATGTGCTGAAAAACTTGGCTTATACTCGAGTATATACGGTAGGTTTTTTTGACCAGTGCAGGTAAATCTAGGCAGGCCTAGCTAAAAGTTTGTTTTGATCTGGGGGCTGGGAAGTGGTTTAGTGTAGGCTGGTGACTCACAGATAGCATCACGTTTTGGTTACCTCCCTCTGGCCTCTAGAAGCAGAGGAGGGAAAAAGAGGTGGAGCTGTCTGGGATGTGTTAAGGAGCCCTGACCAATCCCCAACTAGGATTGACAGGGGGCAGGTCTCCTTAAATACCTTGGGTCAGCCCAGCTAGGGAGTTGTTTGGGTGGAATAAGTGGAGATGGAGTGTTAGGCTGCCGGGGCCTTGGAGGGAGCCCCCCAGTCTGAGGGGTGACCTTGGGCCAGGGCTTGGAGCTGGATGGGAACCCCATGCAACCCATGGGGTGTCCTGAACAGGAGCAGGAGAGTATAGCAGGGAATACTGCCGGGCAAGTCTCCAGGAGGGATCTATCAGGTGTCGTGAATGACAGGCACAGTTGGGAGATCTGGGAGAGACATGGCAGGAGTGGATGTAGAGCCAGAGGGGGAGACTGTGATTTTACTGGTGTTGAAGTCAGGCTGCTGCAGCCAGGAGGGCTGTCAGAGTCTGCATAGGACTGACTGTGACCAGTAGTCCACCTTGATACAGCTAGCACTAAAGACTTTTCTATTGTTATCGGTTGCTACAGCAAAGGGGCCCACCGTCCCTGCCAGCAAATGGCAAATTCCTAAAGTTTGGCTTAATTCAGAGTTGGGCCTAACCATGTGCTAGCTGTGCTAGGAACCAAGTATTGCACCGGAGAGGAAGTAGCAGTCTACAAATAAGCATTGTGCTGGAGGAGTCTGGAGCTTTAGAGAATGTGAATAGAGGTTCCCATCAATCATCTCATTGATTAATACTATTAATCCTGGACATCCCATAATCCCTTTACCCCATCCAAGTTTAATCCCTCAATAAAATAAAAAAAAGGGATGTCCGGATGGGGTCTGCACTGAAGAAGGGGGGATTTCCTGAGGGTGGGTCTGCACTGAAGGAGGGCGGATTTCCTGAGGGGGGTCTGCACTGATGGAAGCTGGATTTCCTAATGAGGGTCTTCAATGGAGAGGAGGGGGGATTTCCTAAGGAGGGGTCTTCACTGATGTACAGGGGTTAGCCTGAGGGGGGTCTGCACTTATAGAGGGGGGTTATCCTGAGGGTGTCTATACTGAGAGAGGAGGGTTATCCAGAGAGAGGGCCTGCACTGATGAAGGGGGGGTTGTCCTGAGGGAGGGTCTGCACTGATGAAGGGGGGTTGTCCTGAGGGAGGGTCTGCACTGATGAAGGGGGGTTGACCTGAGGTAGGGTCTGCACTGATGGAGGGTGGTTTTCGTAGGGAAGATCTGCACTGATGGAGGGGGGAATCTGCAATGGAGAGGGGGGATTTCCTGAGGGGGGTCTGCAATGTAGAGGGGGCATTTACTGAGGGGGGTCTACACTGAAGGAGGAGGGATTTCCTGAAGGGGGTCTGCACTGAAGGAGGGGTTGATTTCCTGAGCGGGGTCTGTACTGATGGAGGGAGGTCTCTACTGAGGGGCGAATATAGTTGGTGAAGGGGGTGACACTATGTTTTACCACACCAACCCTAGTGATGCCACTGGTTCTATCCTCCTCCTCTCCTTGTGTGTGGGACACACACCGGTTATCTCCCGCTGTGTCACGGAGATTGGGTCTGAAATGCCCGGGCTGCCACTGTAACAAAGTCCCGCCTCCTAGACCTGCTGTTGTGATAGACGGAACACTGATACTAAGCCGGGATACTGAATCAGTGTGACATGTATCACAGGAGCCGGGATGTTACAGCAGCCACCCGGGCGGCCAATTCAAATCCAAGCTCTGTGACACAGTGGGAGATCGTGATCCAGGCACTGATGAGGCTGCATTTGGTGTGCACTGCACTGCTGAGGCTGCATTTGGTTGGTTCTGCACTGATGAGGCTGCATTTGGTGTGCACTGCACTGATGAGGCTGCATTTGGTGTGCACTGCTGAGGCGGCATTTGGTTGGTTCTGCACTGATGAGGCTGCATTTGGTGGGCACTGGACTGCTGAGGCTGCATTTGGTTGGTTCTGCACTTATGAGGCTGCATTTGGTGGGCACTGGACTGCTGAGGCTGCATTTGGTTGGTTCTGCACTGATGAGGCTGCATTTGGTGGGCACTGCACTGATGAGGCTGCATTTGTTGGGCACTGGACTGATGAGGCTGCATTTGGTTGGCTCTGCACTGAGGCTGCATTTGGTGGGCACTGCACTGGGGAAGCTGCATTTGGTTGGCACTGCACTGATGAGACTGCATTTGGTGGGCACTGCACTGATAAGGCTGCATTTGGTGGGCACTACACTGATGAGGCTGCATTTGGTGGGCACTGCATTGACGAGGCTGCATTTGGTGGGCACTGCACTGATGAGGCTGCAATTGGTTAACACTGCATTGACAAGGCTGCATTTGGTTGACACTGCACTGATGAGGGTGCATTTGGTGGGCACTACACTGATGAGGCTGCATTTGGTGGGCACTGCATTGACAAGGCTGCATTTGGTTGACACTGCACTGATGAGAGTGCATTTGGTGGGCACTACACTGATGAGGCTGCATTTGGTGGGCACTGCATTGACAAGGCTGCATTTGGTGGGCACTGAGATGGTAGGCTGCCAGTGTGTTAATTTGGGATTTTGCGGGTATTTGTGTGTCTGCATGTGTGTTAGTTTAGGATTGTGTGGGTGTCAATGTGTTCATTTGTGATTTTGTCAGTGGAGGTGCATCCATAAAGGGTGCAGGATCGCCGCCCCCCCCTCTCCTACACCGCTTTAATCACCATAGATAGATTCATGCATTGCATGAATGTATCTATGGTTGCTGCTGACACCCCCTATTCAGGTGCCTGGCTCATTTTCGGGCACCGGGCATCTGAATTACACCAACGGGGGTGTTTTTTGGAAGCACCTGATTAGAGCCATAGGCTCTAATAGGCGCCCAAAAATGTGAGAAGCGGGCGCGACGCTGTGCGTTCACTTCTCACTCAGCTGTATGTTAGCAAAGCGAAGGAATTCGCTTTGCTAACGTTAAACCACCTCTCAGCCAATCAGGTTGCCGGGTCTGTGTTACCTGTTACCTGATTGGCTGAAATGACAGGCACTGTGATTGGACACCTATCAGGCGTCCAATTTATAGCAGAGGACAAGAGGAGGAGCGGGCGGGAGAAGACATCGGGGTCGGGGAAGAAATGGAGGACACCGGATACCGCTTGCCACTTACCGCCGTCACCCTCTGCCCACCCGAGACAAGGTAAGTGTTGGGCAGACAGCGGGGGGCACAGTGGCAGCACTTGGGGCACAGTGGCAGCACTTGGGGCACAGTGGCAGCACTTGGGGCACAGTGGCAGCATTTTGGGCACAGTGGCTGCGTTTAATGGGCACAGTGGCTGCGTTTAATGGGCAAAGTGGCAGCATTTGATGGCACAGTGGCTGCGTTTGGTACAGTGGCTGCGTTTGATGGCACAGTGAGACTGCAATTGATGGGGTTTTTTTTTCAGAATCTTTCAGTTTGTTTGCGCAAACTATGTGTTCTACGCCACTTCCCGTCCCCCCCAATGTCTAGTTGGAGACACACAGGTCCCAGGAGACAGCAGGGACCAGTGGGAACGCGCAGCGCGAGTCGTGCATGCGCAGTAGGGAACCAGGAAGTGAAGCCGCAAGGCTTCACTTCCTGATTCCCTTACCGAAGATGGCGGCGGCAGTACCCAAGAGCCGAGGGACAGATCGGCTTCGTGTGCCGACATTGCGGGCGCCCTGGACAGGTAAGTGTCCATATTTTAAAATTCAGTAGCTGCAGTATTTGTAGCTGCTGACTTAAAAAAAAAAATCGGCGGAACTCTGCTTTAAGAAATGCCATGACATTGTGATCAAGCTGGCCGACGAGGGGGAGCCTTGTCATCATGCATTAACAAAGATAAGTGTTGATGTGTCAAAAGCTCTTAAAAAGGAATGGTACAGAGATACCTTCAACCTGGAGAATGATCAGAAGATCTTCTTTGATATGATTGAGGAAGCTATCACTGATAAAAAGGCCAACACCTTCTATAAGGTGTTAAATCCACAGATACCATTTTTTATAGGCTTCCAAAATCCATAATTTGGTGGTTACCCTCCGGTAGACCTATTATCTCATGGAAGGGGTTCCTCGCTGATAAAGTCAATGAGTACTGTATATTGATAAATTGCTACAACCTTTTCTGGTTATTTTGCCCTCCTATGTGAGGGACACTTTGCACCTCCTGAATGATTCCAATGATCTGTCAGCACCTGATGATGTCATCTTGGTCACATTAAATGTAGGCATTATTTTCCTTTATCCCTCATAAGAAGGATTTAGGTGTTCTAGAAGAAAAATGCAACTGCAGACCTAGAACCCTGTTTGCACATTCAAAATTTGTTTCAGTTTACGTAAGTTTTTGTCGGAAAATAATAATTTCATGTTTGGCCAAGCACAAGATACTGCAATGGGTACAAAAATGTGCACCGGCCTACACTAACCTTTATGTTGAAGAATGGGAGAACTCAGGTTTTGGGGATGAGGCCTTGTCAGGGTACCTGACCAACATCATTGGTTCAGGTAGATCGATGATGTCCTCATCCTCTGGCCTGGTGAACCTCTAAATGATGGGAGCTTTGTAGATTTATTGTGATGAGATGAATTCAATTTAAATTTCATATATTCCTACAATTATAGGACCATTACACTTTTGGATTTGAATATCCAGAATATGGAGAATGGTATCTCTGTATTTGTGTTGATATTGGGTGGCTCTGGGGGGTTTAATGTAAAGTACACTCTTTGGGCGCTTGTGTCTGGTGTTTGTTGGCTCCCATATTTTGGTTTGCTTCTCCCTTTGGGTGCTCCCCCCAGGTTTAGCCTGCCTTATGGACTAGTAACTCTCCCTTTTTGCCACTTGGGCTAATGTGTGGGGTTGCTTCACACTCTGCCCATCGTGAAATCACCTATGCCTGTGCATCGTGACGATTATGTATGTCAAAATTTTTGTTGTGTCGTAGTTCTTGTGAAGTGCAAACTTAATGACTTTTCACCACCGATGTGCCTTTTGGGACTGGTTTAAACAACGAAGTACCCCATTATTCAGGGAAAAGGGGCAATGATGCTGCTTGGTGTTCTCCATTTCTTTGGATGCCACCTTTACTACCTGGTCTGGTATTTAAGGGTGGTGTACGTTACTATGGGATGGGCAGTCTCTGAGGATGGTGGGATAATAATGAAACTGGTCTGACATCAGTCTTTCCTCCACATGAACCTAGGATGGTGCTCTCTATATCTCTCCTTGATGGATAGACTGTTGTTCTTACACCTGGAATGAAGTTCCTTTGATCTGAAGTTCCATGACAGTGAGTGGACTTTTATTGTCTCCTAGTAATATGGGTGACATCCAAGCCATGCATAGATGGTATAAGTGGTTCCTGTAGAAATTCTCATATGGACATTTGTGCATTATTAATTACAGGCTAAATCTACCTGGAGACACTGTACAAGTTAGTCTTGTAGTTTTGGTGGTCCCTGTTGAAGTCCATGTGTGAACTTTTCTACCTATGATAAATGACAGGCTAAATCCACCTTGAGACTTTCTCCACACCTGGAGTGTGCTGAGTTCTTGGATAACTCCTGCGCAGTATTTACAGATTGACTTTATCACCCCAACGAGCTCCAGTTCATGGATGTAATTATTATGTTTGGATGATCTCACCAGTCAGGAGACTTTCCTGTCATCCTACATGATCCCTTCTGAGGATTCTTCTATCCTTCCAAACAAATGTATGAAATCCTCGATGAGTCCTCCTTCCATGTGATCTAGAAGATCTTGAATCACAATGTCTTTATGGATGAACACTATCAGACTCCTTCCATAAGAAAGGTTACAAAGACAAAGCCATCAACAACAGCATAAACACGGCCCTAAAAACCCGAAGAGAAGATCTCCTCCAATACAAAGAGAAAAAAAACAATTAACCGTGCACCTCTAGTCACAAACTTACAATCCACTACTAGAAGGAATAAAAAAGATAATCAAAGATTTACAACCCATCATAACAGAGGATGAAACTCTAAAATAAATGTTCCAACAAACCCCTACTGGCATTCAGACAACCACTCAACCTCAGGCATAAACTAATCAGCAGGAAGCTTCATTCTGATTATGAAGTCACAAATAATGGAAGCGAACCCTGCAATAAAAAAAACACTGCAAACTGTGCAATCAGCTCAATCCATCTAATCTATCATGGGATTATGTCATGTCATGTACCTCATCCAATGCAAAAGGTGTAGCAAAGGATCTTATGTTGGCGAAACAGGACAGAAGTTGCAAGCGAGGATGAATTTGCACAGACATACCATCAAGGAACATAAAGAAGATCGTTTCTGCACACCTATGGGATGTCATTTCTCACAACCGTGATCACACCACGGAAGACCTCAAGGTTTTCGTTCCTAAAGGGAAAGGAAAATTATTGAACTAAGAATGATAGTTCTATTTGAAACAAAAAATGACGGCCTAAATTTAGATAAAGGTTTCTTTACTCATTATCCTCCAGTTTTGCAACCCCCTCTGTGACTATTATCCCCCCCCCCCCAGTCTATAGCTCTCCCTCTGTCTTATTGCACTAATTATGCTAGTTTTATTACAATGTACCATTACCATGTACATTTCTTTGTGTGTGTGGTTTTTTTTTTTTTTTTTTAGTTTATTTTTAACATATTTTCAACATACGGCTAAAACTTTTATGCTGCTGGGACCTTGAAGAAGGGAACATACCCCCAAAGCTTGTCCCGAAAACTTGTGTGTTAGTGCAAATAAAAAAAGTATCACCGACAGTACTCAGTTGTCCCTGTAAGAATGGTTATTATGAGACATTTCTCCGGGCTGCAGTTCCTCTGAACTCCACAAGATGGCGATCACACTTCTACCCAGACAGAAAGTCTCTATGGAATTCAGACAGGAAGTGATCTGGAATAAAGACACGAAGTTCCATGAGGTAAAAATTATAGAGGAGACGTTACTGGAAGTAGCAGCAGAGGAGGTAATAAGATCTTATTTTCTATTTACACCCAGTAACCCCCCGTCATGTCCGTCCTCTTCCTCCATAGTCAATGTGATGTCTTTTATCTCCAGCAGATGATGATACACACATATATAGTGTGGAAACCTAGATTAACCCCTTTAGAGTCAGAACATTTTCCTGTTTAGGGGGCCGGAACATTCTCTTCATTTTGGAGATGAATTCTAGTAATATGTTCCTCAAAACAAACAACACTGACAATAAATAGACAAGACAATGACCATCCTGACCATACATGGCCTACAAAGGGCAATTATTACACTACACAGGCAGCCAATGGGCAATCATTACACTATGCAGCCAACACAATGATGGAGTGCAGGGGTCAGGAGTATGGAGCATAGAGCCCCTTAGATTGCAGGTCAGGAGGAAGAAAACATTCCCCAGCCCTCCATGAAGAATATGTTCCAACATTGGTGTCAGAGGGAGGAACATTCTGAGAGATGAAGGAGAGTTGAGGGGTCTCTGAAGAGGTACTGAGGATGTTGAACGTTGGGGCCCCTGAGGGAGTGGTGGAGTACAAGGGCTCTGAGGTAAGGTGACCAGATTTTTAAAATGAAATCTGAGGACTATATATATATATATATATATATATATATATATATATATATATATATATATATATATATATATAATTTTTTTTTTTTTTATTGGCAAATGGTAAATTATTTTATAACCATATTTTGATCAAATTATGCAGTGTATGTGGTATGTGTTTATGAAATGATTGTATGATCTATACGTTATTTCTCACATTTCATCAATGAGATAAAAAAAGATACTTCTTAGAATTTTTTGGGATTTGACTACCAAATGTTAAGAAAATAAGATTTAGAAAAACTTTTTAAGTCATATTTTGTATTTTATTCTTACCAAAGAGTTATGTTCAGAGTGCAGACTTCAGGGGTGCGCTATGTACAGAGTTCAGGGGTGTGCTACGTAGAAAGTGCAGGGTTCAATAGTGTGCTAAATATACAGTGCAGAGATTAGAAGTGTGCTACGTACACAGTGCAGAGATTAGGAATGAGCTATGTACACAGTGCAGAGATTAGGAATGAGCTATGTACACAGTGCAGAGATTAGGAATGAGCTATGTACACAGTGCAGAGATTAGGAATGAGCTATGTACACAGTGCAGAGATTAGGAATGAGCTATGTACACAGTGCAGAGATTAGGAATGAGCTATGTACACAGTGCAGAGATTAGGAATGAGCTATGTACACCAGGCAGAGATCAGGAGTGCATTACGTACACAGTGCAGAGATCAGGAGTGCGCTACGTACACACACAGTGCAGAGATCAGGAGTGCATTACGTACACAGTGCAGAGATCGGGAGCGCACTACGCACACAGTGCAGAGATCGGGAGCACACTACGCACACAGTGCAGAGATCGGGAGCGCACTACGCACACAGTGCAGAGATCGGGAACGCACTATGCACACACAGTGCAGAGATCGGGAGCGCACTACGCACACAGTGCACTCCCACTGTGCCATCAAATGCTGCCAGTGTGCCATATCATATGCTGCCAGTGTGCCCCCGCCCGCCATCTGCACTTACCCTGTCTCGGTGGGACAGATCCTCGATGTCTTCTCCCATCCTCTCTTCCCGTCCTCTGCTATAATTGGACGCCTGATAGGCATCCAATCACAGCGCCTGTTGTTTCAGCTAATCAGGTGATGGGTAACAGATCTGAGCACCTGATTGGCGGAGAGGCGGTTTAGTGTTAGGAAAGAGAATATTCATTTGCTTTTCTAATACAGCTGAGTGACCTGCGAGCGCCCAGCATGGAGCTCGCAGGTCACCATTTTTGACGCCTATTAGAGCCTACTCTAATTCAGGCGCCTGACGTCTGAAAAGGGGCCGGACGCCTGAATATGGGGTGACAGCGGCAGCCATGGATAGATTCATGCAATGCATGAATCTATCTATTGGTGATAGAGGAGGCGGCGCCCGTGCACTCTTATGGACGCACCGCCACTGCAGTGCAGGGTTTAGGAGCACGCTATGTACAGAGTGTAGTATTCAGGCTGATATTAACCTAATAATATTGCACCGTGTACCATCAAATAAATAGATACCATAAAAAGTGATCTGTAAATATTACATCATACAAAAGAAAATAGTGATAAAAAGTCCTTAGGTGAGTCCTTAAGTTAATGAATTAATTGGTTCCACACAAATCCACCATCCACCAAGTGCACACCAAAAAAATCCTCTGCAATATATTGCAAGACCAGATAATCAAGCCTGAATGTGTGGTAACTGTTCCTGTTAGACTAATCCACTGCCAGTAGTTAAAAATGAAATTCCCAGCTTTCCGCGGACTTCCAAGCCATGTAAAAGAAAAAGGAAAACAAAACCATTGTGCAGGTAACGTGACAAAGTAATCCCTGTAAGGTTAGAATAACCCTACTCACATTTCCCCGTCCGTACGATCGCATATATAAATGATCAGCTGCAAACAGCTTAACGCTGGAGACTCCTCATCCACCACCAGTGTACACACACACTGCTGGAAACGTCACAGGCTCCTCCTCCCGCCGCGTTGCGTCACCAGACATGTGACCTTAAAAAAGGTACCCAATGGCACTCTATACATAGTAGGTGAGGTTGAAAAAAGACACAAGTCCATCAAGTCCAACCTATGTGTGTGATTATGTGTCAGTATTACATTGTATATTGCGGTCATTCAGGTGCTTATCTAATAGTTTCTTGAAGCTATCAATGCTCCCAGCTGAGACCACCGCCTGTGGAAGGGAATTCCACATCCTTGCCGCTCTTACAGTAAAGAACCCTCTACGTAGTTTAAGGTTAAACCTCTTTTCTTTTGTTTCTTAATTGTAATGAGTGGCCACGAGTCTTATTAAACTCTCTTCTGCGAAAAAGTTTTATCCCTATTGTGGGGTCACCAGTACAGTATTTGTAAATTGAAATCATATCCCCTCTCAAGCGTCTCTTCTCCAGAGAGAATAAGTTCAGTGCTCGCAACCTTTCCTCATAACTAAGATCCTCCAGACCCTTTATTAGCTTTGTTGCCCTTCTTTGTACTCGCTCCATTTCCAGTACGTCCCTCCTGAGGACTGGTGCCCAGAACTGGACAGCATACTCCAGGTGCGGCCGGACCAGAGTCTTGTAGAGCGGGAGAATTATCGTTTTATCTCTGGAGTTGATCCCCCTTTTAATGCATGCCAATATTCTGTTTGCTTTATTAGCAGCAGCTTGGCATTGCATGCCATTGCGAAGCCTATCATCTACTAGGACCCCCAGGTCCTTTTCCATCCTAGATTCCCCCAGAGGTTCTCCCCCCAGTGTATAGATTGCATTCATATTTTTGCCACCCAAATGCATTATTTTACATTTTTCTACATTGAACCTCATTTGCCATGTAGTCGCCCACCCCATTAATTTGTTCAGGTCTTTTTGCAAGATTTCCACATCCTGCGGAGAAGTTATTGCCCTGCTTAGCTTAGTATCGTCTGCAAATACAGAGATTGAACTGTTTATCCCATCCTCCAGGTCATTTATGAACAAATTAAATAGGATTGGTCCCAGCACAGAACCCTGGGGAACCCCACTACCCACCCCTGACCATTCTGAGTACTCCCCATTTATCACCACCCTCTGAACACGCCCTTGTAGCCAGTTTTCAATCCAGGTACTCACCCTATGGTCCATGCCAACGCACCTTATTTTGTACAGTAAACATTTATGGGGAACTGTGTCAAATGCTTTTGCAAAATCCAGATACACCACGTCTACGGGCCTTCCTTTATCTAGATGGCAACTCACCTCCTCATAGAAGGTTAATAGATTGGTTTGGCAAGAACGATTCTTCATGAATCCATGCTGATTACTGCTAATGATATCATTCTTATTACTAAAATCTTGTATATAGTCCCTTATCATCCCCTCCAAGAGTTTACATACTATTGATGTTAGGCTAACTGGTCTGTAATTCCTAGGGATGTTTTTTGGGCCCTTTTTAAATATTGGTGCTACATTGGCTTTTCTCCAATCAGCTGGTACCATTCCAGTCAATAGACTGTCTGTAAAAATTAGGAACAACGGTCTGGCAATCACCTGACTGAGTTCCCTAAGTACCCTCGGATGCAAGCCATCTGGTCTCGGTGATTTATTAATGTTAAGTTTCTCAAGTCTAATTTTAATTCCGTCCTCTGTTAACCATGTAGGTGCTTCCTGTGTTGTGTCATGAGGATAAACACTGCAGTTTTGGTTACTGAAGCCCCCCGATTCACTCGTGAAGAGTGAGGAGAAGAATAAATTCAATACCTTTGCCATCTCCCCATCCTTTGTAACCAGATGTCCTTCCTCATTCTTTATGGGGCCAATATGGTCTGTCCTCCCTTTTTTACTGTTTACATACTTAAAGAATTTCTTGGGATTTTTTTTGCTCTCCTCCGCTATGTGTCTTTCATGTTCTATCTTAGCCATCCTAATTGCACCCTTACATTTCTTATTGCATTCTTTATAAATTCTGAATGCTGAGGATGATCCCTCAACCTTGTATTTTTTGAAGGCCTTCTCCTTTGCTTTTATATGTATTTTTACATTGGAGTTAAGCCATCCAGGATGTTTGTTCGCTCTTTTAAATTTATTATCCAATGAGATACATTGGCTAATGCCCTTATTTAATATGCTCTTAAAGCAAACCCATCTCTCCTCCGTATTCTTTGTTCCTAATATTTTATCCCAATTTATGCCTTTTAGCAAGGTTTGTAGTTTAGGGATGTTGGCTCTTTTGAAATTCAGTGTCTTTGTGTTCCCTTCATGTTTCCTATTTGTGTGATTTATACTGAAACTAATTGACCTGTGATCGCTGTTACCTAAATTGCCCCGTATTTCCACATCTGTTATTAGGTCTGTATTGTTGGTAATCAGTAGATCTAGTAATGTTTTATTTCTAGTTGGTGCGTCTACCATCTGACCCATAAAATTGTCCTGCAAGACACTAAGGAACTGGCGAGCCTTAAATGAATGCGCGGTTCCCTCCGCCCAGTCTATGTCTGGATAATTAAAATCCCCCATTATGATAACACTTCCCATCCTTGCTGCTAATCCAATTTGTGATAGGAGATCCGTCTCCACTTCCTCCCTCAGGTTAGGGGGCCTATAGCATACTCCCAGTATTATTTTCCCCTTAGCTTCATCCCTTTGGAGCTCTACCCATAAGGATTCCACCTCCTCCCTAGCCCCCTCAGTGATGTCATCTCTCACATTCACTTGTACATTATTCTTGATATATAGGCATACCCCTCCCCCTTTTTTACCCTCTCTATCCTTGCGGTATAGGGTATACCCTTGAATGTTTGCCAGCCAATCATGAGAGCTGTTGAACCAGGTCTCTGAAATTCCCACAAAATCCAAATCCTCCTTGTACAACAGTATCTCTAGTTCACCCATCTTGTCTGCCATGCTCCTGGCATTGGTGAACATGCCACATAGTTTAGACCGGTCGCATATTGTCCTCCTATTGGGTGTTTCAAGATTGCAACTAGGACTTGCTACTATACTCACCTTGTGTTTTTGTGCTTTGGTTAACCTACCACTAATGCCCCCAATACTACCCTCTGGAATATCTTCCGCGCTGGCTATCACTGTCTCTGGACCCTCCCCCCATCGCCTAGTTTAAAAACCCCTCTAACTTTTTGGCCATCTTCATTCCCAGCAGATCTGCACCCTGTCCTGGATACTAAAGTATACTAACCAAGAGAACAAACCCCTCCCCACTACTGTCTCCCTCCTACCCACCCTGAACTGCCATTGGAGGGAGAAGAATGGACTACTCCCCCACAGCTCTCTACTCCAGCAGCAGCACCCTCCTTCTATCCAATCCCTTCTTTTACTGCAGAGAGTGACAGTGACATCATTCCTGTTAGTCAGCAGGCTGCCAGAGATTGGAGCCTTGCAGCAAGAGTTCCGGCAATAGATTTGGGTAAGCAGTTCGGGCCAAGCACAAGTTTGGCCCGAACATCACCTGTTCGCCCGTTGGGGGGGGCAAGCTAAGCCCTGATTGGGCAAAGCTTTGGCTAATCAGGGCATAATGAATAGCTGATTGTTATGGAGCTGGCCGGGAAGCTGGCCGCTGCATCCTTAGCAACGTTTGAGTCATCAGCTGTCAATGAGCTTCCTCGCTAACAGTTGAATGGAAAAAAACAATGCTGGCAACAGAAAAACAACAAAAAAAATGGCGTGGGGGGTCCCCCCTAATCCATACCAGGCCCCTTGGGTCTAGTATGGATTTTAAGTGGAACCCCTTGCCAAAATTTAAAAAGAAACGGCATGGGGTCCCTCCAAAATCCATACCAGACCCTTGGGTCTGGTATGGATTTTGAGGGGAACCCCCGTGCCATTTTTTTCTTTTTTTTTAATTGGCGTGAGGTCTTCTTCAAAATCCATATCAGGCCCTTATCCAAGAATGCTGCCTGGCAGGACAGGAATGGGGGGGACGAACAAGCGCTCCCCCTCCTGAAACATACCAGGCCATATGCCCTCAGCATGCGGGGTGCTTTGGGGTGGGAGGGGCTCTGCCCCGTCTCTAAAGCACCTTGTCCCCATGTTGATGTGGACAAGGACCTCTTACCCACAACCCCAAGCTGTGGTTGTGGGGGTCTGCGGGCAGGGGGCTTATCGGAAACTGGGAGGCCCCCTTTTATCAACATAGAAGACAATGAAGTGCCCCCCAAAAAGTGTACACAGGGGACTTTAAGGGCAACTATACAGAGATTAAAGAATATAAGTATGTATAGAAAAATAAAAAATTTATTGGAAAAATATTGAAAAAATAGGTGCATACAATACCCTACAGAGCATAAATACAGTTGATACAATTGAAGTTGTTGATCTCCTGTTGTCTCGCCTGACGTGTTTCAGGATCTCCAATATTAATCCCTTCATCAGGGGAATTTTTTTAGGAGATATCAAGACAAATGACAATCTATAATGGAACATAACATACGTTTGAGTGTACAAGAATCCAATGGAGAGAGAATGAGCATTGTGGGAGATGGAACGGGGATCACTCATCGATCAACTGGATACTGTGTTTCAATACTGCCAATGATGAGATATGTGTATACAGATAAAGTATATACAAATGTAGAAAAAAAACTCATGCTTAAGAATGGATGATCAAAGAATAGCCCTGCTGTGGTCCCAAGAATAACCAGATCTGAAGCTTATTGGTATGGTGCCTGGATATGTAGAAGTTCCAGAAAGCGTGTCAGAGCTTCAGGTGATCAAAGACTGTGTATGTGTATATATATATATATATATATATATATGTGTATGTGTATGTAGTGCTGGCATTTTTGCCATGTAATGTTAAATGGTAGACAATGCTATAAACTGTTATTTGGCTCCCTCCAGTGGTATACTTGTGAATAGATTTGTTTATTTTTATATAATAGCTATACAGGAAGCGATTTAATGGCTTTGCTAAAACAGACTCACCTACCCACAATGCTCACTCACCTACACATGAACACTGAGTGACTAAACTGCATGCTGTGTAGGTAATAAAAGGGCCGGCACAGCCATTTTCTTTCTGTTCTGGACGTGTGGCCTGCCTGCAAGGATCTGTGAGGAGGTGTTCCAGAGAGTGCGGCCAGCATCTTGTGGAGTGGAGCAAGCCACGGACTCTGCCCTATCCCAGTGTGCTGGAGAAACAGTGTGATCAGATCGGGAAGGATCCAGAGACACCTGACGGAGCCATTTGAGGGTCCCAGTCATCTTGCGGTGAGCAGTGTGACAGAGCTGTCCCGCAGCAGCACTCAGAGGCGCGGAGCAGAGGCTTACAATTTTCCAGGCCTGGTGTGGTGAGAGGGCGGACGCCCGGATGTTATTTAACGCACTTAACAAACTTAGGCTCATACCACAGTGTTGCTGAGACCTGCAGTTCCGCAGAGGGGTCTCATTCGGATAGGCTGAGTTTAAGCAGGCCTCAAGCCTATACTTTACTAAGAGCTGACACTGTGGCGGTTCAGAGATAACTATACCGGAGGCAGTTGTAAGTGTGTGCACCGCAGGAACTGTTCTAAATCATCAGCACATGTTACTTCTTTGCTTGTTAAACCCTTGGATTACAAACACTGCAGTATTATAGCTAGCAGAAGACAGAAGACCAGAGACTACAACTTTCACTGAGAGGCCTTGTGTTCAGTTACAGTACAAAGGACCACATCATACCTCAGGGGGAGCTCTTGAGCAAACTGTACTGTGTTGTTTGGTAGCCTTGCATTAGTGTGTTTAGTGCAGCATGCTGGAAGTGGGAAGGTGCCCAGTGTAAAGGCATTGTCACTCTGGACACTAGTGCCACTTGGAGATGCGCCTGCAAGGGTCATTCTAGAAATCTTTACATATTAATTATTTGTGAATACTTATCGCATTGTCATATTACGTTTGTGTGACAGTGCATTTATTGTAACTACTGTTTATGCCAGTCTCAGTAAAATTACATTATGGTTAATTACAATTGGTGTGAAGCGTTGTTCATTCTCCTACAGGTTGAACAACGGATACCCAGGTAATGGTAAAGGTACATCATTGGTATATTGTTATTGTGGGATTGTCCTTTGTTGTTTAGCTTCACACCAAAAACTGTTCCACAGCTGTGTCAAGTGGGTTGAGCCAAGTTATTGGGGGTGGAATAGCAGAGTACAGGCCCAATCAAATATCAGCAGCTCCTTCGGGAGTCGATGCTACACGGAGGTCCCACTGAGATTTTTGCCTTTACTGTCAGCCCGCTAGCTGTAACCCATAGCAACCATTTACCGGATCTGATATAAAGAAAGTCCAGCATTCAGTGACTGTAACATGTGTTGTCACACGTGGCAATCACAGCGGCATCGTGCCATCCAATTACTGGTGTCCGGCATGGGTACAACGCTGACCACCACTCACTGTTTGCAATAATTTGTCCTGCTAACACAGTAAGAATGTGGATGGGGCTTGTGGATGTCGCTATTGCCCTTGGAAACATGGACACAGGGGGTGGCGTGGCCGGGGACTATGGAGAAGTTGGTCCCTTACAGTTTGGGACATTACAAGAGAGACATTTTGCTGTGTGTGTTTAGTGATGACTGCTTTGTAGATACTGACCTTGCAGGTGATCAGTGCAGAGATCTAGTGTACGCAGAGTCCTGGCTGGCAGTGGCAACGAGACCAGTCAGCGGGGCTTGTTTTACTACCAGAGGACGCCGGCGCTTGCGTGTTGGAGCCAGCACTGACGTCAGACGTTGGGGATGCCAGTGCTGACATCAGATGTCCGGGACGGGGGAAGGCGTTTATAGAGCGGAGGGCGTGGTCATCGTACCATCAGGATAAGGGAAGGAGTGTACAAAGCAGCAGGTGGAGTCATCACATCGTCAGGACCAATGGTCAGCCTGAAAGGAAATGGAAGGCGTGGCTAACGTCACACCCTCCAAGGCCTTGAGCTGCGTTGACCAGTGTATCAAGACGGGAACTCCCCAAGGGGCGTGGAAACCGATATCGTGATGCGCACTATAACAATGTCCTGCATTGACATATGTATGGGGCGTGCTTGTGCCTGGTTGAGATGGAAATCGCATCATAGGAGGCACAGGGGGTGAGGCAGTAGCCAGACCCAGTGAGTCTCATAGATAGCAAGACATGCATAAGCTGCAATAGAGATAAGGTACCTGTAGGGGGCTGAAACAGGATTGTGCACCTAGCGGAGGCATATAGAGCCCAAGAGAGTTGTTAGTAATATGGCTGAATGATTACAGTAAACAACCATACCGAAGCCATATGACTGTAAATGTATAATCATCGTGTGTATATACTGTATGTATGTGTATATGTGTGTGTGTGTGTGTGTGTATGTATATATATATATATATATATATATATATATATATATATATATACAGTAGGCTATCAATGGGACCAGAGACAGGGTGCAAATGATAAGTAGTTGGTATAGATATACCAAGTGTGTGTGGATGTAAAGCACATACGGGTATAATGAGTTCATAGGGCATTTTTAAGGAGGAAACCATATTGATGTTCCATGTCATGAAAAGTATAACTCAGATCGGCAAGTTTTTTCCAGTTCCATCTCCAAGGGATTATACAGTCACCACAATAGGCATAGAAACAAAATTGATGAAGTAGTACATGTTATATGAAAAAAAAGCAGTGTATACAGTTGAAATGAATGCGGTTGAAAACATAACAGTATAACAGCATATTAGAAACCATATATACATTATCTGACAAAAGTGAGTACGCCCCTTACATTTTTGTAAATATTTTATTATATCTTTTTATGTGACAAGACTGAAGAAATGACACTTTGCTACAATGTAAAGTAGTGAGTGTACAGCTTGTATATCAGTGTGAATTTGCTGTCCCCTTAAAATAACTTAACACACAGCCATTAATGTCTAAATTGCTGCCAACAAAAGTGAGTACACCCCTAAATGAAAATGTTCCAAATTGGGCCCAATTAGCCATTTTCCCTCCCCAGTGTCATGTGACTCGTTAGTGTTACAAGGTCTCAGGTGTGAATGGGGAGCAGGTGTGTTAAATTTGGTGTTATCGCTCTCACTCTCTCATACTGGTGACTGGAAGTTCAACATGGCACCTCATGGCAAATAACTCTGAGAATCTGAAAATATTGGTGGCCACACAAAACATTGACACTTTAGGCCCAATTTGGACATTTTCAGTTAGGGGTGTACTCACTTTTGTTGCCAGCGGTTTAGACATTAATAGCTGTGTGTTGGGTTATTTTGAGGGGACAGCAAATTTACACTGTTACACAAGCTGTACACTCACTACTTTACATTGTAGAAAAGTGTCATTTATTCAGTGTTGTCACGTGAAAAGATAGAAGTAAATATTTACAAAAATGTGAAGGGTGCACTCACTTTTGTGAGATACTGTATATTGGGGAAGTATATAACAACATAACAGGGGAACATAAGGGGGGGGCGTGGCCTGAAGCTGCATGGAGTAAGGAGCACGGTGTGAGAGCTCCGGCTACACTTATCTCTTAACTTTATCCTTTGGGGCCAAATCACCCTTAAACCTGGCACAACCTGTCCTGGCTACCTACGACTGCTCCCGGGACCATGTCGCCACCTAAGCGAGCCACCGCGACGCTTGGAAAACTGGATAAGTACCGCTACGAGGAGCGTGACCCAGCGAGCGAAGATGGCGCCACCTCAGCCACAGGGGAAGAGACTCCGCAGTCTGGAGACACAGCCCGAATCCTTGACGCAGTTTCCCTCTGCCAAACGACCCTCACATCTATGATTGAGGAAGTCAAAGTTGACATTCATAAGCTGAGAGAGAGGGTATCCGAAGCAGAACGCAGGATTGGGCAGGCGGAAGACGAAATTCCGCCATTACAGGTCACTACGGAGAGGCTTCAATATCAGCTCAACACTGTCCTTAGTAAACAGGACGATATGGAAAACAGACTACGTCGCTGCAACCTCCGATTTGTGGGACTTCCGGAGAGGTCGGAGGGCTCGGATCCCCCCACATTTCTAGAGAACCTCCTAATCGCCAACTTCGGCAGGGAGGCCTTCTCCTCCACAGTTGTGGTGGAGCGAGCGCACCTGCTGGCAGCGCGGCCCCGCCCCCCGGAGCTCCTCCGCGAACCTTCATTGCAAAGCTACTGAATTACCGAGACAGAGACACTATCTTACGCCTCATCCGCCTCATCAGACCAGCAGGGAAGGTTCCTCTTCTTACATGCCTCGGTAGGGGGGCTCGAGTTTCTCTTGTTGGCTTTCTATATACCCCCGCCATTCCAGTTTGCTACCCTCAAAGAAGGATTGGCCTTCATGTCTGAGCATCCAACAGTACCAGCTATATGGTTGGGTGACTTCAATATGGTGATTGACCCCCTCTTGGACAGGCTCCACTCATCCAATACGCTACCGGACAGACCTGCCCTGACTAGGTTTTGCAGATTCCTTTCAGAATTTGCCTTGACTGACACTTGGCGACTTAAATACCCCACTACACCTGCATATTCTTGTTTCACACCCTCGCAATCTGCAATGTCCCGTATAGACATGATTATGCTCACTCCTACCTTGATCCCAGAGCTCCTCGAAGTAGGCTTCGGTGTGAGGGTCCTTTTGGACCATTCACCTTACTGGATCACTCTGCGATTGCCCTCCGCCCCGCCATCTCGCCAGTGGAGACTGAACCCATTCTGGCTCACTGTCCTCACTGATACTGAGCTCATACAGCATGAGTGGTCTCACTATTTCCAGTCAAATCAGGGTTCAGCCTCGACCGGGATGGTGTGGGAGGCATTCAAGTCTCATGCCCTCTCCACACATATTAATAGACATAAGGCCTCTTCTAAAATTGTCCTTCAACAGGCTGAGGAACACCTAAGCTCCCTCGAGCGGCTTTTCCTTGCGAACCCCACACCTTCTAACTCTGCTCAACTTCTCTTGCAATCCAGACTCACAGACTATCTGCACTATGAGAAAGCAAAAAAGGGTATCTTTTTTAGCAAACAAAGGGTCTTCGAACATGGAGAGCGGGCAGGCAGACTTCTCGCCTATATGGCTCATCTAGATCATACACCCCAGGTTGTGGTTTGGCTTCGTTCACAAGATGGAGCCGTATTCACAGACCCTGACCAAGTTATTCATGAATTCAAAAGGTTTTATGCCGACCTGTACACCTCTAGAGCTGACCGCCCCCCAAATGAGTTACACCTTCTACTTTAAAACATTGACTTCCCCTCTCTCACGACCTCCCAGGTGGAGCTTCTTGAGGCACCCATCACTGAGGAGTGCATCAAGGAGGCAATAGCGAGTTTACCAGCTTCAAAGGCCCCAGGCTCTGACGGTCTCCCGTTGGAATTTTATTCTCAGTTTCAAGAGGTCCTCATCCCTAGACTAGAATCTCTATACTCACACATCTATGAATCGGGTACACTCCCGCGCACTACGAATGAGGCCCTGATTGTTCTTATCCCAAAACCGGGTAAAGATCCTCTCCACCCCGAATCTTACCGTCCGATATCTCTCCTCCAGCTAGATGTAAAAATCCTTGCCAAAATTTTTGCCCTGAGACTCAACAAAGTCATACTTGGCCTCATTCATGCCGACCAAACAGGCTTTATGCTTAATAAGGACACAGCATTCAATCTGAGAAGACTATTCATAAACCTTCAAGCTACACACAATGACGTTGGCTCCAGGGTGGTGGTTAGTCTGGACGCCGCTATCTGTGGGAGTGCCTCCACAGATTTGGCTTTGGGCCCAGATTCATCAGGTGGCTCCAGCTCCTCTACCAGGCTCCCACTGCCCGGATCCAAGTTAACGGTAAAACGTCCACCCCATTTTCACTATCTAGAGGAACACGTCAGGGCTGCCCCATATCTCCTATGCTGTATACGCTGGCTGTTGAGCCATTAGTCATCGCCATCAGGCACATCCCGATATTAAGGGCCTTCGTATGGGGCAGCTGACTGAGGTTCTCAGTCTATATGCAGACGACATGCTTCTCTATCTGGCAGACGCGGGTCCCTCCCTAGCGACAGCCCTACACCTCATTCAACAGTTTGGGACCTTCTCGGGGCTGCAGATATATTGGTCCAAATCCCAGATACTCCCCATAGATGTCTCAGTTCCAACAAACACCCAAGAGGCTTTCCCGTTGGTAAGGACTAACCAGATTATATACCTAGGTATACAATGCTCACGCTCCCTAGCGGACTACACACGCCTTAACATTGAACCAATGTACGCTCTTCTTAAAAGCAAAACACAAATATGGTCTAGGCCACCCATCGGAGTAATGGGTCGTTATAATTTGGTGAAGATGATCCTCCTTCCTAAATTATTATACCTATTCTGGCATGCTCCACTATACATCCCGACCCACATATTTAGATCCCTGGAATCCATACTTAATACCTTTTTATATGGGGTTCCTCTCGACATAAATTATCATGGCAGATATTGAAGTGTCCCACTCACCTAGGGGGAACGGCCACTCCCGATCTCACATTTTATTACATGGCTTCCCAATTGTCCCATTTATATTATTTTAATAGGCACGATAAACTTCATTATTCCGCACTGGTATGCACATTTGCGTCAGATGTGGTGGCTCACCCATTTCAGATACTTTTCTGTAAACACAGGGGTGTGTCCCGCTCCGGGGGTGGGAGTCGCATGTTAAAACATCACAGCAGGATTTGGCAAAGCGCACTTACCACTATTGGGGCTCCCCCTGTACACGCCCACACACCGCTTTGGGATAACCCTCAGCTCCCCGAACTATTGACTATTCCAGACTATAAACTATGGATGATTTATAAAATCATATACCTCTCCCAGCTTATTTCTGGAGGTGCAGTTAAAACATTCCAGACCCTGAAGCATGACTTTGCTCTTCCCACCCACCCATACACAACATCTAAAAGCCAAATGGGAAACTGACACTGGTGAAATAGACGATGAACAATGGGGGGGAAATACTGGCGACCTGCACAAAATTATCTCCTAATCTATCAGCTCGCCTCACCCACCTTTACATCCTCCATAGGTCATACCTTACCCCTGCACGAATCCTTAAGTATAAGCTGGACACTGACTCAGCTTGTCCCTGTTGCGGTGGCACCCCTAGCACTTTTTACCACCTCATATGGTCTATCCAGCGCTATTGGTCACAAATAGTCAAATTCCTTCATGACTGTATGGGCTCCCCTCTAACATTATGCCCACGCCAATGCCTGCTTGGCCTCCGCCCCATCTCAGAAGAGGAGAAATACCTGACAATATTCTTGCAGGAAACCCTCTTCATTGCTAGAATGCAGATAGCTCAATTGTGGCTTCGGCCTACCCCCCCTACCACACAGCAATGGAAGAGGGCTGTGAATCTTACTCTCCCTTACAAGAAGGTTTTGTATACCCATCGTGGTTGCCCGTGCAAATATTATAAGATATGGGATAGGTGGATAAATGAATCCTCCACATGTATCGACTAGCATCATACGCTTATTTGACTCTTGTCTGCTTAGAGGTAACTGCTTTTGTTTAGACCTACTATGTCTTAGTGAAAATTTGTTCTTCACATGCATGACAATGTTCGACATTTGAACCATAATTATAACGACGTGTCAGAAAATTCTGTATATAAGACACTATGCATAATATTGGTGCATTTCGCACCTTGTGTTTTGTTGTTAATAACCTGTATTGACTTTTATGCTCAATAAACTTTCCTTTTGATTAAAAAAAAAACAGGGGAACATAAGAGCATATTAAAGACCAAATAATTGTAATTGGGGAAGATACTAGTCTGCAAGGGGGTAAAAGGGGGGGGGGAGATGAGATGAGAAAGGTTTGTATGAAAAGGAGAGGCTATTGAAGACTTGGAAATTGATTATTCAAAGTTCCTTTTCGCAAACCCCCGAGGCAAAGCCTTCTAAAAAAGGTCTGTAGCTAAGCTGGGTGTTTAGTCCTGGTGGGTTGGTGGCCCCTAGCTCCAAAATCCAGGGGGTTTCCCTCTGGAAAAGGAGTTTGTTCCAGTCTCCACCCCTAGTGTTGGGATGGACACGGTCCAGGATCAAAAAACAAATTTTGGGGTTTCTCCCCTTATGGTGATCCCTAACTTGTCTCCCAAGAGGGAGAGGCCCTTGTCCCCATCAACATGAGGACAAGGTGCTTTGAGGTGGGGGGGCAGAGCCCTCCTGCCTAAAAGCATCCCTCCCATGTTGAGGGCATGTGGCCTGGTATGGTTCAGGATGGGGGGTGCTCACTCATCCCCACCCCCTTTCCTGACCTGCCAGGCTGCATGCTCGGAAAAGGGTCTGGTATGGATTTTGGAGGGACCCCACACCGTTTTTTTTTTTTTTTTTTTTTTTTTTTTGTTTTTTTTGACGTGGGGTTCACCTTAAAATACATACCAAGCCCAAAGGGCCTAGCATGGATTGGGGGGACTCCCATGCCGTTTTTTAACATTTTTGTATTGCCAGCAATAGCATTGTATTGCCGGAAATTTAAACGTTTTTTTTTTTTCTTTAGAAATGTCAGTTTTGCTGCAGCAGCTTCTATACACGGTACTAATGCACTTACTAATGAACTAATACTAAAGGTAGTACTAATACTAATAAATTTTAAAGGCAGACTAAGGGGACCCCCCCCGTCACTGTATTTAAAGGAATTATTTTAGTTTTATTGTTTCACTTTAACCGCTTCAGCTCCAGAAGTTTCATCCCTCTTCATGACCAAGCCATTTTTTGCGATACGGCATACTGCGTTACTTTAAGGGACAATTGCGCTGTTGTGCAACACTGTACCCAAATACAATTGATTTCCTTTTTTTCCACAAATAGAACTTAATTTATGTGGCATTTGATCACCTCCTGGGTTTTTTTATTTTTTGTGCTATAAACAAAAAAAGAGCGACAATTTGGAAAAAAAAACAAAACATATTTTTTACTTTCTGCTATAAAACATCCAAATGAAAAATGTAAAACAAATTTCTTCATCAATTTAGGCCAATATGTATTCTGCTACTTGTTTTTGGTTAAAGAAAATCCCAGTGGGCGTATATTGATTGGTTAGTGTATATTGAAAGGTATAGCGTCTACAAACTTTTTACATGTTTGGGAGTTTTGGTGCGAACTGAACAAGGGGGTGTTCGGCCCAACTCTATCTGGCAGTTATCCTAATCTCATCAAGTTCCCCTTCCTAGACATCATGGTGACCCTACATTGACCTCACAGCACTGCCTCAAAGCAAGCAAGTCAATGGAAGTATTGTATTTATCATTCCTTGTCTGCAGATCTTAAACTAATCAAGACCAGTTCAGAAACCAAACAAACCCAACAGAGGAAAGGGGATTTCTTATCCAACAGGCCAACAGGGTCCTGGGACCTCAAAAATGTATAAAACACTAAACAGTCCAAACTAAATGTGCTATTATGGGGGCAGGAGTTCTTCAATGTACAGCAATCCTCCTATTACCCCCCCCCCCCCCACATCCACATCCTATTATTGTGTGACCAATACAATCCAAATAATTCTTACTTTAATTTTCCAAAGTTATCTGTCTACAAGGAGACCTGTATAGATCAAATGATGGCACCAATGAGGATGGAGGAGGACTGGAGTCACATGACTGAGAAGATGCTAAACCTCACCTTGGAGATCATCTACCTGCTAACTGGAGAGGTAAGGAGGATTTTGGGAGGTCACATGACATCACTCTTATCTCTACTAATAAAAAACAGACCTGGCTGGAGAGTTGAGGAGGATTCTGGGAGGTCACATGACATCACTTTTATCTCTATTTTATAAAACACATTCCTGACTGGAGAGGTGAGGAGGATTCTCTTAGAGCTGGGCGATTTTCTCTCAAAAAATGTTTTTTTTGATGGACCCCACGCTGGTCCTGAGTCGGCGCAGCCTCGCGGACTAGGCCGAAGCTGCGGCCTCGCCTAAAAACTCCTGCCCGCAGCTCCTCAGGACCAGCGCGGTGTCAGCGCCCTGACCGGAGAGGTGAGGGGGATTCTAGGAGGTCACATGACATCACTCCTGTCTCCAATAATAAAACACAGACCTGACCGGAGAGGTGAGGAGGATTCTGAGAGGTCACATGACATCAATCCTGTCTCCAATAATAAAACACAGACCTGACCGGAGAGGTGAGGAGGATTCTGAGAGGTCACATGACATCAATCCTGTCTCCAATAATAAAACACAGACCTGACCGGAGAGGTGAGGAGGATTCTGGGAGGTCACATGACATCACTCCTGTCTCCAATAATAAAACACAGACCTGACCTGAGAGGTGAGGAGGATTCTGGGACTCTAACATGATATTCCTATTGGTTTTCCAATACAGAGATTTCCTCTTGTGAAATCCGGTGATCATATGACCATCACAGTGCCTTCATGTGACTCCCTAAAACCTGAGAGACACAACATGCAGAAGATTCTAGAAGTCACCAAGAAGATGATGGAGCTGCTGACAGGAGAGGTGAGCGGTGCTGGGAATTCTGGGACATTATCAAAGTAACAGACAAGGGATGTGTCTGGATGGTGACTGTATCATTGTGTGTGTCAGGTTCCTATAAGGTGTCAGGATGTCACTGTCTATTTCTCCATGGAGGAGTGGGAGTATTTAGAAGGACACAAGGATCTCTACAAGGACGTCATGATGGACAATCAACCACCCCTCACATCACCGGGTAAGAGAAGACTTTATTGTAAAGGATAGAGCAGTACGGAGGGTCCACCTAGATCCCCCATCATCTGATAAACACATAGAAACAATGTATTCAGTCTCAGGAGTAGAGATGGGCTAAACACCCCCCCTGTTCGGTTTGCAACACCCAGAAAGCTCACAAACATGCCACTCAAATTTTGAAGGCTTATATGCAAGTAATTGGCCAAAAATCGGTATGGGGGTCCAGGTGCTGCTCTGGGGGGGCCATCTATCAATGAAATTTTTTTTTTTTAAAAACAATCGTTTTTTCAGGAACAGTGATTTTAATGATGTCTAAAGTGCAACTATAAAAATAAATCCCTTTAAATATTGTGTATGGGGGGGGGGTCCCCTTAGTCTGCCTGTAAAGTGGCGCATCTGTAGAACATACAGAACATGCTGCAGCAAAAATGCCATTTCTAAAGGAAAAAAAGCGAGTCAAATCCCATTTAAAATGACTTGCAGTTGCAATTGCCGACACAGCATGGTTTTCGTTTTTGTTGTGGTGGAAAAACCCCACGCCAAAAGTAAAAAAAAAAATGGTGTGGGGTCCCTCCTAGATTCCATATCAGACCCTTATCCAAGCATGCAAAATGACAGGTCACTAAAGGGGGGAGGACAAGCAAGTGCCCTCCCTCCTGAACCATACCAGGCCATGGGCCCTCAACATGTCATGGTGGGTGCTTTGGGGCGGGGGGCTCTTCACACTATTGCTTATAGGCTGTACTACGGGTACATTCGATACCTTACATACACATATGTGGTATCACTGCAATCATCAAGAGCAGGAAAATTTATTTTGAGTTTTTTTTGGTGGTAGGTTATGGTAATACTAAGAAATATACAGCTAAAATAAAACTTTTTTTTTTTTTTTTTTTTTTTACTATTTTCCTTTGATAAAAAATAAATAAAATCAGGAGATATCCATTACCATTTACCACCAAATGAAAGTCCAATTTGTTCTGAAAGACACGGTATAATTCACCTGGATGCACAAAGTAGTCATAAAATTTGGCTTGGGCAATAAGATCCCTCCGTGTAAATATATCGTCAATAATGCCACCCGCCTCACCAGAAAAAAAAACGTTCCCGCCTTCCATGAAGACTGGCTGCTTACTGCAGACTTCTCCATTTGACAGCTGTTTTATACATAAGGGGCGGGACCACCTGGCTACGACACCTGGTGGCACCGCCCCTTATGACGTCATGGACCGGTGCATGCATTTTCTTTGGGTGCGGTGTGATTGATGATGGATTTTTATTGTCAAAAACTGTCTTTTTATGAATTTTTGACACTTTTTTGGTGAATAGGTATGTACCCCATACTCATTCATATGGGGGGGGAAGGATCTGGGGACCCCCTTGTTAAAGGGGGCTTCCAGAGTCCGATAAGCCCCCTGCCCACAGACTCGCACAACAACCGGTCATGGTTGTGGGGATGAGGCCCTTGTCCCCATCAACATGGACACAAGGTGCTATCGGGTGCAGGCTGAACCGTTCACCCAAACTACTCAGCAGATGGGAGGCAGTGGTGTGTGGGACCTCCTGCAGGTTGTCTTATGTGAACATTTAGGCTAAGGAAGTGCAGGACTTCTTGTGTTAGGAAGATGGCAATGATTGATCAAGGGGGTGGGGACACTCGTCCTATAATCCCCTCATCACTGTCACGCCTATAAAAGACAGTTCTTGTTGTTTCCTCACTTCCTGACTTAGGTCCATGAATAAAGAAATTAACTGGTAGGAGATCAGAGGACCCATTTACTAGTTACCTTGAGGGGGGAATTGTAAGATCCTCATAGACAAAGCTGCCTGATGTGGGCAGAGTCCTGGTTTAGGGCAACCAATCTGCTCATGTCTAGTAATAATCTTTCTAATTCTATTTTAGTAGATGGACGGGAGATGAGGAAAACCTCAGAAGATTGTCTCACTTTGTCTCCAGACTGTAAAGTAGAAGATGAGGACATCACACAGTATAGTCCAGCAGAACACCCGACTACCTCAAATGTCCATCCGGTACCACACAGTGTAGATGGAACATCATATTCCTCTTATCCAGAGGAACCTCAGACTGTGGGGGACGGTGCCGTCCTTCCAACAGATAAGAGGTTTTCCTGTACTGAGTGTGGGAAGTGTTTCCATTATAAATCCCATCTTAATGTGCATAAAAGATCTCACACAGGGGAGAAGCCGTATTCCTGCCCTGAGTGCAGGAAATGTTTTAATTCTGAATCACATCTTAATGTGCATAAAAGATCTCACACAGGGGAAAAGCCACATTCCTGTCCTGAGTGTGGGAAATGTTTCCGTTTTAAATCCAGTCTTAATGTTCATATAAGATCTCACACAGGTGAGAAGCCATTTTCCTGCCCTCAGTGCAGAAAAAGTTTTTCACAAAAATCTCATCTTCAAATACATCATACACAATATCACACGGGTGAGAAACCATATTCCTGTCCTGAGTGTGGGAAATGTTTTGTTCAAAAATCACATTTTGTGACACATCTAAGGATTCACACGGGAGAAAAACCATACTTCTGTTCTGAGTGCGGAAAATGCTTTTCAGACAAATCCTTTTATCACACGCATCAGAGATTGCACACAGGTGAGAAGCCATATTCCTGTCCTGAGTGTGGGAAATGTTTTGTACAAAAATCAAAACTTGTCAGACATCAGAAGTCTCACACGGGTGAAAAGCCGTATTCCTGTCCTGAGTGTAGGGCATGTTTTGCAGAGAAGTCCAGTCTTTACAAACATCAGAGATCTCACAAGAAGGAGAAGCCATATTCCTGTCCTGAATGTGGGACATTTTTTTCAGAGAAGTCCAGTCTTTACACACATCAGAGATCTCACACAGGGGAGAAGCCGCATTCCTGTCCTGAGTGCGGGAAATGTTTTTCAAGAAGGTCCAGTCTTTACAGACATCAGAGATCTCACATGGGGGAGAAGCCGTATTCCTGCCCTGAGTGCGGGAAATGTTTTTCAGTGAAGTCCTATCTTTGTATACACCAGAGATCTCACACTGGGGAGAAGCCATATTCCTGTCCTGAGTGCGGAAAATGTTTTTCACGGACATTCCATCTTTACAGACATCAGAGATCTCACACAGGGGAGAAGCCATATTCCTGTCTTAAGTGTGGGAAATGTTTTTCACAGAAGTTTCATCTTTACAAACATCAGAGATCTCACACAGGGAAGAAGCCACATTCCTGTCCTGAGTAAGTGAATTGTCTACTCACTGAAGTCCTGTCTTTAGGGATCCCACGCAATCCTCGAGGTGTATTAGTGCCTTGAGTGCAGGAAATGTCTTCTATATAAATGTTGCTGGACATCACAGCTCTCATGTGGGGAAGAAGCACACCCTGATATACACTTAAGATAAACTCCATGGCTGATCTTCATCATGTAAGAAACAGTTCATAAGTAGATCAGAGATCACCAAAGACATGGATGAAGTGTTGTACCGTATTGACCATTAATGGCAGTAGAAAAATAAAAATGGAGTCATTACCTTTCATTGAAATAAAAGAAAAATGTATCTCTGCGCTGTGGTGGGACGGCAGCTGACACAGATAAGTAATATACCAAACTTATAAATAATCTTAAGAAAAAATGTGTAGCGTCAAAAGTAAATGAACAGCTATAAGATGAGAACACTGTGTCATAAATGGACAACACATTAAAATAAAGTCCAAAAAAAGTGTTAAAGTTAAAAAAAAAAGAAATATATACTGTGTGTGTGTATATATATATATATATATATATATATATATATATATATATATATATATATATATATATATATATATATAGTCCAATCTTGTGGATGGAAATCAACAAAAAACAATGTTGTGAAAAATATAGATTTAAATGCACAGTCCCATGATAGGATCAGCAATATAAACTTATTGGTGAAAACATAATTGTTCAGTGCAAAGATGTGCACAAAAATTTGGTGGTGACTTGAAAAGTGAAGAGGCGATCCAGTACAGTGCTCCAGAATCATCCACCGCACCCCTGTGAAATGGACACTCACCAGAAGAGCTGGCTGCCATTACAGCAGCAAACACGCACCATCCGCCATCTGTTGTGGGAAAGGCTGTTCAGCAACTCACACCATCCAGATGTAGCTGTAGTAAATAAAGCTCACCGGGAGCCAGATGAAATCTCCATAGTGTAGTATTTATTGAAATTGTATTTTAAAAGTCAAAATAAAATGAATCATAAAAAATATGACAGTGGGTGCCACCGCCGACCCAGTATCGGACAGTGGCCTGACATTAGCACTAGTGTCTGGAGTAGCTTTTCCGGTGAGTGTCCATTTCTAGGGATGAGCCGAACAACCCCCGGTTCGGTTCGCACCAGAACTTGCAAACAGGCAAAAAATTCGTGCAAATATGCGAACACCATTAAAGTCTATGGGATACGAACATTGAAAATCAAAAGTGCTAATTTTAAAGGCTCATTACCATAAAAAGTGTTTGGGGATCCGGGTCCTGCCCCAGGGGACCTGTAACAATGCAAAAATAATGTTTTAAACAACTTTTTTCAGGAGCAGTCATTTTAATATTGCGTGAAACAATACAAATGAAATATTCCTTTAAATATCATGCCTGGGAGTGTCCTTGGTCTGCCTGTAAAGCAGCACATCTTTCCCATGTTCATAACAATACCGCAGCAAAATGACATTTGTAAAGGAAAAAATGTAATTTAAAACTGCTTGCGGCTGTAATGTATTGTGGGATCTGGCAATATAGATAAAAATCATTGAAAAAAATGGCATGGGTCCCCCCCCGTCCATACCAGGCCCTTTTGGGTCTGGTATGGATATTAAGGGGAACCCTGTGCCAAAATGTAAAAAAATTGGAGTGGGGGTCCCCCAAAATCCATACCAGGCCCTTCAGGTCTGGTATGGATATTAAGGGGAACCCTGCGCCAAGATGTAAAAAAAATGGCATGGGGTCCACCCAAAATCCATACCAGGCTCTTCAGGTCTGGTATGAATTTTAAGGGGAACCCCGCACCAAAATTAAAAAAAGATGTAGTGGGAGTCCCCCCAAAATCCACACCAGACCCTTATCCGAGCACACAACCTGAAAGGCCGCAGGAAAAGGGGGCCCCCCTCCGTACCAGGCCATGTGCCCTCAACATGTGAAGGGTGTTTTGAGGTCCCCCAAAACACCTTGTCCCCATGTTGATGGGGACAAGGGCCTCATCCCCACAACCCTTGCCCGGTGGTTGTGGGGGTCTGCGGGCGGGTGGCTTATCAGAATCTTGAAGCCCCCTTTAACAAGGACCCCTAGATCCCACCCCCCCATGTGAATGGGTATCAGGTACATTGTACCTCTACACATTCACCCAAAAAAGTGTCAGGAAAGTAAAAATGACAGGAGACAGTTTTTGACAATTCCTTTATTAAAAAAATAAATAAATGTCCTACAATGTAAATTCCTTTGATCACAGCGCAGACGGACCAAAAAAAAAATGGTAAAACCCCGCCTTGATGGGAGGCGTCCCCTTGACTGCAGCCTTTTTGCACTGACAGCTCTTATATAGCTCTGGGCAGGGCCAACTGGTGACGTAAGTTTATGACCCCGCCCCACTCTGACATCATGTGACATCACATAATGTCAGAGGGGGCGGGATCACCCGTTTATGTCACAGGTGGCCCCACCCTCAGCTATATAACAATGGTCATCGCAGAAAGGCTGCAGTCAGTGTGACGCCTCCCATCGAGGCAGAGTTTTTCCATTTTTTTTTCTTCGGGTCGTCAGCACTGTGATTGAAGATGGATTTACATTGCTGGACATTTTTTTTTTTAATAAATGAATTGTCCCAAACTGTCTACTGTCATTTTTACTTTTCTGACACTTTTTTGGGTGAATGTGTAGGGGTACCCATTCACATGGGGGGCAGGATCTGGGGGTCCCCTTGTTAAAGGGGGCTTCCAGATTCCGATAAGCCCCCCGCCCGCAGACCACCACAACCACCGGGCAAGGGTTGTGGAAAAGAGGCCCTTGTCTCCATCAACATGGGGACATGGTGTTTTGGGGGGACCCCACACCATTTTTTTTTAACATTTTGGCATAGGGTTCCCCTTAATATCCATCTCAGACTCAAAGGGCCTGGTAATGGACTGGGGGGGCTCACGCCATTTTTTTCAATGATTTTTATCTATATTGCCAGGATCTGACAATACATTACAGCCGCGAGCAGTTTTAGGTGACAATTTTTTGCTTTACAAATGTCATTTTGGCCAAAGACACCTTGCCTTTGACCAATCATGGCTCTCACAGCAGAGTGCGCTGTGATTGGCCAAAGCATGCAGGTCAGGTGCATGCTTTGGCCAATCAGCAGCTGTCAATGCACTGCGATCTCGTCCATATTTGGTGGACTTGCCCGATTTGTGTGGCTGTTTTAGGCTGAAATTTTCTGGATGGCCACGGTATTGCTTAAACAAACCTTAGAACCTGATCATGTCAACACTCTACTGAATCACTGTGCTCATGACCTTACAAGGGCACATACAAAACTGCTGCAGCAACTTGTGACTGCCTCTAAACAAACCATAGCAAAGGCCTGGAGGACCTTGGTACTTTGTGTACTTGAGACCAAAAATAGAATAACTCAAGCTATGATCAATAGCAAAATTGAAAGTAATCAAAACATCCATCAAGCCTTTTCTTGTCTCACAACCATCAAGCCACTTGATAATAATTCTACAACAATGTGAATGGGAGGGGCACCTCACTCCTTTCTTACACAGAATCACAAAGGGTGGGAGGTGAGGAAACTGTAAGATTTTGATAAGAGAAGCCTGCTTGCAATCATACATACGTAGCATTATTTTTCTGCTTTTCAAGCATTTGGAAAACACTTGCATTGCCTGGTCTAATTCTCTTTTGCTAGACCCATCAGTGATATGCATTATACAAATCTACTAATCTGACTATTGGATAACACTCTATCTCTTCATAGGGGTAATTTTCCTCAGTTCTAACTGCCATTGTAGTAATCCTTGTATTTCACATTTAGAACACCTTTAAATTCTCCATGAACCTCATAGTTCTGCATATCTTGACACACTTCTGCACCCACGCCCAAGACATGAATCCACACTCACTTCACTACTACACTTATACAAACACAATTGACACCAAACTCTGCCACCCCGAAATTACTGACTGAGGGCCAACCAGGATGCTCCATCATCCAATTGGGTTCCTCTCGGAAGTTAATCAGACTTCCCTTCCCCCGATTACCGCCGAGAGGCTGACTGACATATATTCCAAATCAAAAGGCAGAGATTTTACCTTTACCTGAAGTTGCAACTCCAACTGTTTGGTTCCTATGAGTCCGTCCGAGGGTTGTCCCCGAGCAGGCAGCCCAGATATAGCGCAGTCTCCCAGACAATTGTTGTCCAGTGGTACCTGAGTTGGTGCAGTAATCCAAGACGCCGGATCTGATCCAATCCCTACGGGCCATATGATGCAATGCCACCTGTCACGGTAAGTTGCACCTGGTAATTACATATTTATCTGCTTAATACATCTGCTAGCAAGATTTTGCCTGCTTTGCACAGCGAAGCCGTATATTTAAACTTTTGCAAATTTTCCTGCTTGTCTGCACTTTCTTCCCTTTGCAGTTCCTTATCTGTGTTACTGATCGGCAAGCAGGCTATAGCTCAGGAAGGAGGGGGGATGAGTTGGGGAACTATCATAAAGATGTCTGTGAGGGGAGGGGGGAGTGAGTTCAGTGTCTAACTGCAAGTTTACAGGCACACAGAACATGAGATGTGAAGAATGATTTTTGTGTGCTAGTTTTTAAACTCCAATTATCACGTATCATGGTCACATTAACTGACCCTCACTGTCACTTCATTTCACCCTTTTATCATAATCATAGTGATAATTTGAGTGAGATTAGGCATCACACATCATTATATAACTCCCTGATCCACAGAGGTTGAATTTACCATAAAAAAAAGTTAAAAGAATAGTAATACCAGATAGAAGAAGTAGTTCTCGTGTTCACTATATGATCACTCACTACGTTCAAGCGCTATTTTTCACCAGGCTTACTCCTCTAGTGATTGGTATACCGTTTACTCATATGTTCCACTCTATTTTTTTTATTTGTCCTGGACAACGGGCTGCGTCCATTTTGCCTTAGTCAACACCCCCAATGGCTCTGTCTTCGACTATTGAAACCTCTAGAGATCTTACACAAGCATTTCAATATCGGTATATCACTCATTAAAACAATAACTTCAATTAACTAAACCACCAAAAAGTCAAAATTAGACCCAAAAGAGAAAGAAAAAAAATGACCTTACCTTTCAGACACCATGGAGGACTGGATCTAACGGGTTCGGAACCGGACACTGGATCTCAGGGATGGTTACGGTCAGCCTCTGTTTTACGGCAATCCTAGCCGGAGGTCTTTCAGGTCGGTGATGTGAGAAACAATACTCACCGAGTTACTGACCGGAATTCCCTTTCCCCAGATCCAGTTGTCGGTTGCGGCTCGAAGGACCAAAATGACAGGAAAACTCTTCTCCTGAGATCAGTCAAACTCCAGGTGTCTTAAAGTAAAGGTGATTTATTCAAAATGTACCAGTACATTTAGGGTGATGCTTACACGCCAAAGGATAAAGAAGAATCACACAGAGGGATACACAGCCCCCTCCTAATACTTGCAATATACAGCTATAATGCTTCTATTGGCTGAGAAAACACTGATAGGTCCTGGTACATCATGGTACATACTTTATTTGCTAATCAGTGTTCCTTTACAATCTATTACCATATATGGCAAAGCTTAATCACTCTATGTTTTACTATGGGGTTAGTTGAAACAAAAGACACAGCAAGTTAATGCAACATGTGCTCAGAAGCCATCTTAAAAATCAGTCTCCAGTTTTAATAGTCACACAATAAACATTCAAACTTTTCTAAAAGTGTCACCATTACAGTAGAGTGTTATCATATAACTGGTGTGGCGGTGATCAGGGTGCACCATTGCAGTACAGTGTCATTATATGACTGGTGTGGCGGTGATCAGGATGTCACCAATGCAGTACAGCATCATCATATGACTGGTTTGGCAGTGATCAAGGTGTCACCAATGCAGTACAGCGTCATCATATGACTGGTGTGGCGGTGATCAAGGTGTCACCAATGCAGTACAGCGTCATCATATGACTGGTGTGGGATGATCAGGGTGTCACCAGTACAGTACAGAGTCATCATATGACTGGTGTGGGATGATCAGGGTGTCACCAGTACAGTACAGTCATCATATGACTGGTGTCAGGTGATCAGGGTGTCGCCAGTACAGTGCAGCATCATCATACAACTGTTGTGGCGATGAGCAGGGTGTCACTAGTGCAGTACATCATCATCATATTACATAGTTACATAGTAGGTGAGGTCAAAAAAGACACAAGTCCATTAAGTCCAATCTATGTGTGTAATTATGTCAGTATTACATTGTATATCCCTGTATGTTGCGGTCGTTCAGGTGCTTATCTAATAGTTTCTTGAAACTATTGATGCTCCCTGCTGAGACCACCCCCTGTGGAAGGGAATTCCACATCCTTGCCGCTCTTAGAGTAAAGAAGCCTCTACGTAGTCTAAAGTTAAACCTCTTTTCTTTTAATTTTAATGAGTCGCCACGAGTTTTGTTAAACTCCCTTCCGTGAAAAAGTTTTCTCCCTATTGTGGGGTCACAGTACGGTATTTATAAATTGAAATCATATCCTCTCTCAAGCGTCTCTTCTTCAGAGAGAATAAGTTCAGTGCTCGCAACCTTTCCTCATAACTAATATCCTCCATACCCTTTATTAGCTTTGTTGCCCTTCTTTGTACTCGCTCCATTTCCAGTACATCCTTCCTGAGGACTGGTGCCCAGAACTGGACAGCATACTCTAGGTGCGGCCGGAGCAGAGTCCTGTAGAGCGGGAGAATTATCGTTTTATCTCTGGAATTAATCCCCTTTTTAATGCATGCTAATATTGTTTGCTTTGTTAGCGGCAGCTTGGCATTGCATGCCATTGCTGAGCCTATCATCTACTAGGACCCCCAGGTCCTTTTCCATCCTAGATTCTCCCAGAGGCTCTCCCCCCAGTCTATAGATTGCATTCATATTTTTGCCACCCAAATGCATTATTTTACATTTTTCTACATTGAACCTCATTTGCCATGTAGTTGCCCACCCCATTAATTTGTTCAGATCTTTTTGCAAGGTTTCCACATTGTGCGGAGAAGTTACTCCCCTGCTTAGGTTAGTATTGTCCGCAAATACAGAAATTGAACTGTTTACCCCATCCTCCAGGTTGTTTATGAACAGATTGATCCCAGCACAGAATCCTGGGGGACCCCACTACCCACCCCTGACCATTTCGAGTACTCCCCATTTATCACCACCCTCTGAACTCACCCTTGTAGCCAGTTTTCAATCCATGTACTCACCCTATGGTCCATGCAAACGGACCTTAATTTGTGCAGTAAACGTTTATGGGGAACTGTGTCAAATGCTTTTGCAAAATCCAGATACATCATGTCTACGGCCTTCCTTTTTCTAGATGGCAACTCACCTCCTCATTGAAGGTTAATAGATTGGTTTGGTAAGAACGATTCTTCATGAATCCATGCTGATTACTGCTAATGATATCATTCTTATTACTAAAATCTTGTATAAAGTGCCTTATCACCCCCTCCAAGAGTTTACATACTATTGATGTTAGGCTAACTCAGGGGTCTTCAAACTATGGCCGTCCAGTTGTTCAGGAACTACAATTCCCATCATGCTTAGTCATGTCTGTGAATGTCAGAGTTTTACAATGCCTCATGGGATATGTAGTTCCGCAACAGCTGGAGGGCCATAGATTGAGGATCCATGGGCTAACTGATCTATAATTCCCAGGGATGTATTTTGGGCCCTTTTTAAATATTGGTGTTACATTGGCTTTTCTCCAATCAGCTGGCACCATTCAAGTCAGTAAAAATTAGGAACAATGGTCTGGCAATTACTTGACTGAGTTCCCGAAGTACTCTCGGGTGCAAGCCATCTGGTCCCGGTGATTTATTAATGTTAAGTTTCCCAGGTCTAATTTTAATTCTGTCCTCTGTTAACAATGGGGGTGCTATGAGGATAAACACTGCAGTTTTTGTTACTGAAGCCCCCCGATTCACTCGTGAAGACTGAGGAGAAGAATAAATTCAATACCTTCGCCATCTCCCCATCCTTTGTAACCAGATGTCCTTCCTTATACATGTGTACAATAGTCCATTTACCCGCAGGCACATATCCAAGAAAAATTCACTATTATAAAAAAAAGTTTTAAAATTTATTTATAATAATTATACCAACACTCCTTCAGATACTCTATGCCAATTTTATCCCTGCTATTACATATGTGTGTACATACTCTGAGCATATGTGCATATATGCGAGTTTAGGATTACTGTCTTAGCGGTATAATATAACATATCGCTATTCCCTATCACAAAGACATGTGTAAATATATGGAAGTGCGTGTGTCCACACACACACACACATTTATTTTATATATTTGGATATTTGTATTTTTATTTTTACAATTTACTATGAGTCTGTATAGTCACTTCTGGCCTAACTAAATCTGGCCGTTCGATATTCTCTTTATTGCCAGACTTAAGGTCTGAATGGAGGGGTGATTGCACTGACGCACCTGTCCATGTTAGTCCTCTATATTCCATCCCCAACAAAATGGCGGTTAGTGTTTACCATCATAAACACGTCGGTTCCGTGCGACAGCGGACGCACGGGAAGTAACATGCAGAACTGCACTTCTGCCCCTTGGACCGCAACAGGAAGGAGACAGTGTGGCGTGCGTTTCACCCGCCATTACAGCGCACCTCAGCCTGTATTCCTATAGAGGTAATGCCTGTGGTAGACGCCGGGACCTATACAGCAACAATATAGAAGACAGCTTCATCCCCGAACTAATGGTAGCCCCCATCACAACTGATGTCCCTGATAGAGGTTAAGTTGTCATGACTGTTACAGCCACTATTACCATGTCTGCCCTATGTATATCCCTCTGAGCTTTCCCTTCCGCAGCTTGTGATTAGAGACACACGCAGTTGTAGGTATGATGCAGGCTTACATGAATATATGACTCAGAGGGTTGGCCGTGTCATTGCCAGCATCCCTTGTAATTTTTAGAACTAGATGTGTACCTCAAAATGGGATTTTAAGGGCAATGCAGAAATTGGCAGTGTTGAATTATAATTAAAAAGAAGTTTATTGATACAAAAACGAATAGGATATACATGAACATACACATTGATCTATAGTTATAAAAACATCAGATATATGGAAACATATGATGCATCCTACTGCTAGTTACAAGTACCACCCCCGATAGGTGTGATGGCGTCCTGATAGCAGATTTCCAACGCGTTTCAACTTATTGTAAGGATAAAGTCTTCCTCAGGGAGGGACTGCATCACATTCTAAAATTTTAAGTAACAGCATGATTATTGGTATATACTTAAATATTTGTTTGTTACCTATATCTACAGAAATCGCATTACAGCAAAAAAAGTATTATATGCGACTTACATTTGCGACTACAGAAATCGCATTACAACAGAAAAGTATTATATGCGACTTACATTTGCATTTAACTTTGAAAAATCGCTTTCCCAGTGCTGGCAGGGGTCCTAAAAAATATATTATATGCGACTTACATTTGTGACTACAGAAATCGCATTACAACAGAAAAGTATTATATGCGACTTACATTTGCATTTAACTGTGAAAAATCGCTTTCCCAGTGCTGGCAGGGGTCCTAACACATGGTTGTCAATGCTGCTCAAATATCCTCTACGGGATGGCCTGGTGTATTATGAAGAAACCAGTATTTGGCAGTCGTGATAATTAAACAACTGAAAAACATGAAGGTATAAGGGAAATGTTAAGAATTTGAACATCAAAACGGTCAAAGAATGGAAATAATGGTGATTCGTAGGGGAAATAAGGTTCCCCGGGGCCATCATAGAGTAAAAGAGATCAAATACCTTAGATTGATTGTGTCAGGTGTATTGTTCCAAGTGGCAGGGAGCTCTGGTCCTGGAGTACCTCTCTGTAACAAAGCCAGTTGTGGAATGCTGCCTGTGGCCATCCCTGGCGTCCTAATATATGGGGTGTGGGCGTGGCTAAGTGATGGGTGTAGCCCTATTGTAGGTAGAGTCTCACATTCATTAGTGGTGCAATGGAGGGGGTGCGACTTCAATTAGCTGCTGTCACTGTTTAGAGGAAGCACCTTTGTACAATGTATTGAGGGGAAGCGTCCACAAGCTTCCCTGTTGTCTAGGTAGCAGACGCTTGGACCTCCTCCTTCCTTTTCTCCTCCCCGTGACATGAAGCCTATTGCTTACACGTAGCCCATGTAGTATGGGCACGGGGTGTGGCGGGGAGAGAGGTGCGTCTGGTTGCCGGGGCAATGTGCATATGACGTTGGGGTCACATGGCCCCAACGTCAGTTCCTAAAAGAGGGAGGGGCGCCGTGTGACTCCACAGCGCTATTGAGCAGTCTTATCCATGTTAAACCGGGCATCGGGGCATAGTAGCCCCGCTGTCTGACAAAAAAGTATCAGACTATGCACAGCGGTGTGTGGGGTACTGTTCTATGCTGGTGTCGTAGATGTCACCAAGATATACAGTGACAAGTATGACAAAAAGTAGCAGGTCTATACTCCCTCATTAGAGATGGAAAAAAGGAAGAAAAATTGTATAAAAAAATTGCAAAGAATTGATTGAAATGGGGATAGTACTGATGAAATATGAAATATATATAATATAATATAATTTAATATAAGAGAATGTGAAGGGAGATTTTTATTCTTAAATATGCCCAAACCTCTTTATGATGATTGTACTGTCATTGAGCGAATGGCAGAACATCAAAATTAGGGCTTATAACCACCGACACAGTAGGAAATCCCGGGGCATCAAAATAAGATCTGATGCCTTCGGGGTATTCGGGCCATGATATTGCGTGATGCAGGCTTATTCCTAGTGCGGTGTATGCACTGCCCATGTACACACACGCATATGTATGTGTGTGTGCGCATGTGTGCCTACATGTATATGTATGTGTGTGGATGCTTGGGGGTGTACATACATATGTATATCTAAACTTAATCCATATTGAAATTTAATTATAGCTATTTGGCTAAAGTCCGCCTCCCTTCTAATACCACCCATCTCTTTTGGGGAGGGATTTTTTGGTCGAGGAGTTTTGAGGTAGATCTGGGATGTGCCTCCCAGAAGTACACATGTATAAGTAACTGTGAGAGAGCAACATTGCTAGGCTCTAATGAAGAAGGAATCCCTTCGAAATGCGTCAGCCAGCAGCGGTTCGTATGTCCACTCTCAAGGACTCAGAGACTGCAATCAGTAGACAGACTGCCGTATGTCAAAGACCTTTTTAAGCGTTAATGTCTCCCACTTTTGTGAGTAGTTTTCATTTTGTTTTCTGAATAAATGTACCATAAGATAATGCACTAGGCTGGTGCGCCCTCTTTTCTTTGTGTTTTTGTCTACTGCTAGGATATCCCTATCCTGGAGGGCAGCAAGGCCGAAAGCTATTATCCAATTTGATCATTTGGATCATCTAGCCAACACACCTGTGCGCAGGAGTATTTGTTTCTTTTGTAGTGTCACAGTACAGCACCATCATATGACTGGTGTGAGGTGATCAGGGTGTCACCAGTACAGTACAGCATCATCATATGACTGGTGTGGGGTGATCAGGGTGTCACCAGTACAGTACAGTGCAGTGATTACATGAATTTGCACGGATTTTTACTTTATTTAATAAAGCAACAAACCAAGTGTAGCGATGTAGTTGCCGCTAGTAACAAACAATCCACCAATTCACCCCGCTGCCAGACTTCATATATCACTTTCAGAGACAATGAATGTAACCGGGTGACCCTGCCCCCCTCTGACGCCACGGGGAAGCTATGGGGAAGCCCCCGTGGTGCCAGAGGGGGGCGGGGTCACCCAGTTATGTCACCAGGTTTCCCCACCCTGAGTTATACAAGAACTGTCAAAGAGAAGACGCATTACTCGGTGGGAGCCTCCCATGGAAGCGGATCGGTTGCGGCTTTTTTTTTTTCTTTTTTGGTTCGTCGGGCAGCGTGAACTTACATCGTGGGACATTTTTATTTTATTTTTTTGTTAATAAAGGACTTGTCCCACGCTGTCTCTTTTCTTTTTTACCATTTTGACACTTTTTTTTAATGAAATAGTAGGGGTGCATAGCATATACCCCATTACAAATTCACACGGGCGGGAGGCCAGGATCTGGGGGTCCCCTTGTTAAAGGGGGCTTCCAGATTCCGATAAGCCCCCCGCCTGCATACCCCCACAACCACCGGGCAAGGGTTGTGGGGATGAGGCCCTTGTCCCCATCAACATGTTGAGGGCATGTGGCCTGGTACGGTTCAGGAGGGGGGGCGCTCTCTCGTCCCCCCCTTTTTTTCCAGCGGCCTGCCAGGTTGCATGCTTGGATAAGGGTCTGCTATGGATTTATGGAGGACCCCTACGACATTTTTTTTTATTTTGGCACAGGGTTCCCCTTAAAATCCAAGCCAGACCTGAAGAGTCTGGTATGGATTTGGGGTGGGCCTATCTCATTTTTTTTTAATTTGGTGCAGGGTTCCCCTTAATTTCCATACCAGACCTGAAAGGCCTGGTATGGATTTTACATAGATTTTACATAGACCCCCACGCAATTTTTTTTAAAATTTTGGTTCAGGGTTCCCCTTAATATTCGTACCAGACCCAAAGGGCCTGGTAATGGACTGGGGGGAACCCATGCTCTTTTTTTTCAATGACTTTTATCTATATTGCTGAGACCCGACAATTCATTACAGCCGCGATCAGTTTTAAATGACCATTTTTCCTTTAGAAATGTCATTTTGCTGCAGGGACTGTTGCAGCCACTTTACAGGCATACTACAGGCATACTATAGACACCCCCAGGCACGATATTTAAATGAATATTTCATTTTTATTGTATCACTTTAAGCATTATTAAAATCACTGCTTTCAAAAAAACGTTCGTTTTTTAAAAAAAATGTTTGCATTGATACATGTCCCCTAGGGCAGGACCCGGGTTCCCAAACACTTTTTATGACAATAACTTGCACCTAAGCCTTTAAAATTTTCACTTTTGATTTTTCATGTTAGTGTACCATAGACTTTAACAGTGTACCGGTGGCTTTCGAATTTGCCGCATATTGAAACCACTGAACCTGATAGCCCACGCTTCTTCAGAGTGTGGGTCTCAAATAGCCAAACCATTAAATTTAGCGTTTGTAAAGTAGGATGGAATACCAGACCTTGCGAGAGAAGGTCTGGCCGTGGCGGTAGGGACCATGGGTCCCCTACTGCCATGGATGCAGGCAGAATAGGAGGGAATGCATAAATCAGTGAGAATCGATTCCACGGGAATAAGAGAATATGAAAACACTGCGCTCTAATAGCAAAAATAAAATATATGTGAGCCAGCAGCTGCATACATTGTGACAAACAATAACTGGTAACTGGGAAAAATCTGGGCGTCCTTACGCTGCTTAGATTTTATTTCAATTGTAATCACTTTTATCCATTTTTTGTATGGTATTTTTAGAAATAAAAATCCCTGGTTTACCTGCACTATGCAGAAGCTTTTTATTTTTTATTTGCATATTATCCCGATGCAAGAAACTGCCTTCCAGTAGCCCTACTTCCATCACGGGGTCTGGGTCAAATCTGTCCCCGGCTTCTCCTTGGAACACATCCTTGAGGTCTATTGGCTGATATCCAGTTGGCGGCTCTTCCTGATGTTTCTTCACCCCACCAGAGAAGTCGAGAAGTGAGACAGAGGTTCCACCGTTCCGGATATCGTTTTCCAGCCTAGGTTTGGCTCCATGCACCATTGTCACCATGTCATACGACAGTGGAGTCCACGTCATCTGGTAAGAGTACCCATCTTATCTTACTTCCTGATGTTTTCATTCTGATGCCCCATATCGAGATGTTGGTTTACAGCTACGGAAGTTCTGTACCCCGTTGTTGACTCACAGTCACAGATCCACACCGTGCACCATTGACTTTAATTTCCAGTCTCACATCATTTTTTGGTCCATACCAGTTCCTCTTATTAATTTGAGTTTGGAATCATCCATTTACCATATGTGGACACTTTATACTGTGTTTGTTCATTTCACTTCACTTATGGTTTTTGCACATATGCTTTACTGTTCAGTACAGCATCTCTTACTTGTTTCACTACACCCTAACTTCCCAATATTTCTTAGCGCTGCACTTTTTCCCAGATTCCACGGGAATAGCAAGGCATCTGTTCCGCATGCTAGCGGATCCTTTGTTCTTGACACCCTGGATACAGTTGTTGGTTTCTTTGTTGAACCTGGACGCAAACAGATCTACGTCTGGGATGCCCCATCTTTGACATATTGATAGGAAGATATCGGGGTGGAGGAACCATTCTCCCGGGAACAACTGCTGGCGACTCAAGTAGTCCACCTGCCAATTTTTTATTCCTAGAATGAAGACTGCCGATAGGCAAAGTACATTGTTTTCTGCCCAAGATAACATATGATTCACCTTTCTCTGGGCCGCACAACTTCTTGTGCCCCCTTGGTGATTAATATAGGCCATTTCTGTGACATTGTCGGATTGAATCCTGGCAGGACAATTCCGTAAACTGAACGTTCAGGTCCTGGGGACCAAGTGCTCTGCCTGAATTTCTAGAATGTTAATGGGCAAGGCCCTTTCTGATCTGGGCCACTTCTCTTGGACAGTTGCCTCTTCCAGTACTGCTCCCCAACCCAAAAAAGGTTGGCATATGTTGTTAACATTTCCCAGGTCACTGAAGGAAGGATTTTCCCCTTTGCAGATTTTTGGTTATCAGCCATAAACTGAGGCTCCGGCACACCCAGCCTACAGCACCTGGTATTTCCAGGCAGTCTCACATGACTGCTTAGCCTCCAAGATCCGCCGAGATCAGGCGCTTCCAGGGTGATGTGGCCGTAGGCTTTGGAGTCAGGCACATTGGGATCTAGAGCTTGAACCCTTTGTTTCAAGCCGATAGGATACTGTTTTGCAGCAGTATCGAATGAAACTGAGCATAAGGAACGGCCTCGAATGAAGCCACCATCTTTCCCAGTAACCTCATGCAAAGCTGAATAGAAGAATTCATCTTGCTTAGACAAATAATAATAAATAACAGCGCTGAATAGACTAAAAAATTGCAATATTAGTAAGTGAATATCAATATTAAATGTGACATATCATTAATAGTAAACAATGGTGATAAACCATTCCTTAAACCCCATTCGCGTGAATTTAAATGTGAAAACAACAACTTTGTAAATGAACAATAAAAAAGTCCATCTGTGCAGGTAAGAAAAGTCCAAAGATGTAACTCAGATTCTTCTTAATGACTAATTGATTCCTCCACCGCACCACTGTGTTAACACCAATACAATAATGTGCTTACCACAAGGCAAGCTTAGATAAGCCTGTAACCTTAACCCGGTCAGAGCCTTTAAACAATGGGGATGATTGAACGGCGATAATCCACTACACCATCTGGAAGGATCAGCTACAGCAAGAAACCCTCCGTGCGCACCTCCAAAGCACCGGAACAGTTTACCATTCAGGAGTTCCCCAAAAGGAAAAAAAAGTATCGACATAGCGTAATCCTGATATAGGTAATTTATTGTAAAAATAGGAAACACACTTACATTTAAAATGAAGACAAACAGCATGAATCGTATGAGCCGGCCGGCTACAGCGAATACCCATCCTACAGACGGAACACACGGGACGTCAGCATGTCAGCTCCTCCCGACGCACGTTTCGTCATACGATGACGTCGTCTGGGGCACTAGTGTTTGTCTTTCATGCTGTTTGTCTTCATTTTAAATGTAAGTGTGTTTCCTATTTTTACAATAAATTACCTATATCAGGATTACGCTATGTCGATACTTTTTTTCCTTTTGGGGAACTCCTGAATGGTAAACTGTTCCGGTGCTTTGGAGGTGCGCATGGAGGGTTTCTTGCTGTAGCTGATCCTTCCAGATGGTGTAGTGGATTATCGCCGTTCAATCATCCCCATTGTTTAAAGGCTCTGACCGGGTTAAGGTTACAGGCTTATCTAAGCTTGCCTTGTGGTAAGCACATTATTGTATTGGTGTTAACACAGTGGTGCGGTGGAGGAATCAATTAGTCATTAAGAAGAATCTGAGTTACATCTTTGGACTTTTCTTACCTGCACAGATGGACTTTTTTATTGTTCATTTACAAAGTTGTTGTTTTCACATTTAAATTCACGCGAATGGGGTTTAAGGAATGGTTTATCACCATTGTTTACTATTAATGATGAGTCACATTTAATATTGATATTCACTTACTAATATTGCAATTTTTTAGTCTATTCAGCGCTGTTATTTATTATTATTTATTTGAACAGGTGTGTATCTCACTTATAGCAGCAGCTTTTTCTTTAGGTGTCATTGAGTCAATTAATTTTTGTTTGTTTTTCCAGCCAAAAATCTGTTTTTGTCATTTCATCACAGCGCGGTATTTTCTGTTTATATCTTGCTTAGACAACCTGAATCAGTTCCTTTATGGCACTGATCTTTGCCTGGGACAAGAATCCCCTTTTCTGGGCATATCTATGATCAGACCCAAGTATTTAGCCTTCTTCATGGTTTCTTCTAGGTTGAGAATCCTACCTAGATATTCTAGGTAGTTGAATGTGGTGACCATACTTTGGTCTAAGCGGGCTACTGACTGGTCTATCAAGAACAGATCATCTAGGTAAACCATAATCATTATACCTTGGGCCCTTAATCTGGCTAAAAGAGGGGCCAGAACCTTTGTAAACACTCAAGGTGCAGTAGCTAGACTGAAAAGCAGAGCTACACACTGAACATGAAGAATTTCCACCTTGAAAAGTAGATATTAATAGTGAGCAAGGAAATAGGCATATGGAAGTATGCATCTTTGATGTCGATTGACACCAGAAGTTCTCTTCCTTGTAGGATGGAGATAACTGATTGGATTGACTCCATGCGAAAAAAGAGTGGTTATATTCAGGAATTGAATTTAGATTTCTGAGATCCAGAATGTCCATTCAGATTTGGTACCTTGAAAAAAAGGTTTGAACCAAACCCCAACCTCTGCTCTTACATGGGGACCACCATGATCACTTTTTGCCAAACGATGGTCCAATGCTTGAGAGAAAGACTTCTTTTACTCTGCATCCTTAGGAACGTTTGATCTGTGAAGACAGGAACTCTTATTACTAGTTTGTACCTTGGAGCTATTGAAGAAGTTCCCCATTCGTCTCAACACTCTTCTTGCCAGATACTTGAGAATTGCAAAAGAATTTCACCTATTCAAGCGAGCGGGGGCTCCTCCTCATAAGGAGGCTTCAGTATCTTGTAGGTTTCCTCCCTGAGACCTCTTTTGTCCCTGGAGTGAACTCTGAGGATTACCTTTTGAACCTGAGGACGGAAGCTGTCGTGACTGCCTGGAGGCTGATGCCTCTGGCACAAGAGAAGGAGCTTTAAAAAGAAAATACATTTACTCCTTTTCTTAAATGGCAAAAGGGGTACTTTTTCCACTAGAATTTCTTTGGATGTATTAACCAAAACATCCCCAAATAGCTGTTTCATCGTAAAAAGGAAGACTAGCCAGGAGCTTCTTGCATGGCGCTTAGCGAAGGGTGCAAGGCCTGAAGGATAGAATCTCTCATAGCAACTATTGCAAACATAAAGCTGCCAGATCCTGGGCCTGCTGAGCAGGATAACCTTAAACACCTGTTTAAACGAGTCTCTTAATGATTAACTAATTACTGTGAGTGCAGGCTGAGACACTCTACCAGAGAAAAAAGTATTTTTTTTTTTTAATAGGAATTCAAGCTTTTTATCCGTTGGATCCCTAAGCATTTGAGCACTGTCTGCCGGACAAGTCAAATGCTTATTCACAGAGGATATAGCAGTGTTAATTGCTGGTATACCCTACTTGATGAATTTTCTCCACCATAGGATAAAGTGTGAAAACTTTTTAGGAGGGAATAAAATTCTTATCTGGGTGGTCCACTCAGATACAAAAAAACTTTTCCAGCAATGAATGGACAGGAAAAGGCATACACAGCCTGAGGAGGCTTTAGCGAACCCAAACACTCAGTTAAGGATACATAAATGTGGAGCGGACCATTCAGCAAGAAATTGCAACATCAATCTTAAGATTGAAACAGCTGATTCTCCCACATTTGACACCTCAGAAGAGGAGTCATCAGCCTCACCATGGTCCCCTGAGAGAATTCATCTTCTCCTGCCCCTAGTTCCTCAGTTTGCGGGTCCTGGGCAATGGAAGAGAACCTGTCGCATTTAATCCCACACTGGGATGCAATTAAAGCCGCTAACTTTTTTTTTTTTTTTTCAATCCTATCCTGGCTGAGGAAAAAACCTCTTCAGTAATACAGACAGGGGCTGCAGTGTTGGAAACAGTTGCAAACATTTCATGGCCCCGATGCTCACTCTGACAAGCCACCCCTTCTCAGGGGAGGATGCCATTTGTAGAGATGAGTAGGCTTTCCAGAGCTTGAGGGAGACCCTTTTAGATCTTTTTGGGGGGTGTTTCTGACCCTAGCCCGATGCACAAAGCAGAGGTACTACCAGAAGAAATCGCATCCACTGCTTGAGCAATAGTCCAGCCACTGCTGCTGCTATTAATGCTCAGCCTGATGCAAATAGTAAATGTGTTAAATAGAAAATGCCTGTGTCACCAACCTCTTTCATGCTCCTCTTTGCTCTTATGTTCCTTTCGACAATTTTGCAGCCAGCACAAATGGAGTTTTTTCTTTTTTTAAAACACTCCCGCATTGGAGGACGCCAATGCCGCACTAAGCCCCGCCCCCTCCTTTCTCTTTCAAAAAAGAGTTTGCCCGATTCGACGGGATTGGCTTTAGTGTGAGGGAGAGATGGTGTGGAGGAGACCTGAAAGCCTCCGCCGTGTAGGGGCTGTGAAAGAAAACGGCATCGTTGATAGTTTTTTTTAACTCTCCCTTAATGCTCAGCCTCATTAAGAGGAGGAGAGTTTAGCCCAGGTGGGGGGTGTCTGGTGGAAGCAAAACCCCCCAAACGTACCAGAGGTCTGCCTGCTAGCCAGAGGAAAAAAGCCCGCTGCTTCTGTGACACAGCGTGATCTCTGAGGAAAGCATGAGAAGGTATGTGCTCCATATAGGTGACACTTAGGCATGACAACATTTACTTTTTTTTAAGGAGACATTTCATAAGAAAATTTAAAAATTACTTAGAAAAACTCCACTTACCTTTCCCACCACAGGGTTTTCTGTGGTAAAACCAACAGACTCAATCTTCACCCTTCACGGTGGGTTCCGTTAACAAACCTTCAGGACCCGGGGACCCTCAGGGAACCCACAATCCTGGACTTGTAATAGCACCCCACCAGTAAAATTTATGGCTTAAAATACCAAAGTGCTGGATCCCGGGGTCCAGCTCTCTAACAAGAGAAGCGTTTACAAGCAAAGACCTCGTTTCTTCGGACACGAGGCCCGGGTACCATTCAATTTGGCCCAAAAAAAGACACTTTAAATGGATCCGGCTGCATAGTTAGCCCCAGCAAGGATTGCTCCAGCGGAGCTTAGCACAGCACATCCTCACTCGTGACCAACAGCTTAGACACTGGCGAAAAAACTGAGGTACTCCCAGTAGTGGGAGGAGTTATATAGGGAGTGGACTTTTTGTCTTAGGGCGTGCCAGTGTCCATCACCTGAAGGTGGCCTATAACCCACATAGTAACTACTATGGCTCTGTGTCCCGTGATGTACGATAAGAAATTTGGTTGACAAACATTCATCCAGCATTAAACATTCTGAAACTATTTTAACACAGTGACTTCCTATGATCACCAGCTCCATCTAGTGGACACAATGGTATATTTTTCCTGAAATATCTTAGTAAAAAAAATTGCACAATACTGCATTATGGCCACTATATGGAACCAAGAAAATCTGTGTACGAAATAAAATATGGCCAAACCTCATCACAGCTGGGTGAATGTTGGTCACATTTGTTCAACTAATTTATTTAAAAAATAGACCTCTAAGTGTTTGTGAAATCTTACACCACGAAATGTACTCAGCCAATGAAAGGTAATGACTCCATTTTTATTTTTCTACTGCTAATGGCCAACACGGTTTCTTACATGATGAAGATCAGCCATGGAGTATATCTGAGGTGTATATCAGGGTGTGCTTCTTCCCCACATGAGAGCTGTGATGTCCAGCAACATTCATATAGAAGACATTTCCCGCACTCAAGGCACTAATACACCTCGAGGGTTATGTGGGATCCCTGATGTACAGGAAGACAGGACTTCAGTGAGGAACATTTCCCCCACTCGGGACAGGAAAGTAGCTTCTTCCGGTGTGAGATCTCTGATGTCTGTTTAAACTGGAATTGATTGAAAAACATTTCCCGCACTCAAGACAGGAATACGGCTTCTCCCCCGTGTGAGATCTCAGATGTGTGAAAAGATTGGACTTCACTGAAAAACATTTCCCGCACTTAGGACAGGAAAATGGCTTTTCCCCCTTGTGCAATCTCTGATGTATTTTAAGAGTGGACTGCTGTGAAAAACATTTCCCGCACTCAGGACAGGAATACGGCTTCTCCCCCGTGTGAGATCTCTGATGTGTGTAAAGATTGGTCTTCACTGTAAAACATTTCCCGCACTCAGGACAGGAAAATGGCTTCTCCCCCTTGTGCAATCTCTGATGTATTTTAAGAGTGGACTGCTGCGAAAAACATTTCCCGCACTCAGGACAGGAATACGGCTTCTCCCCCGTGTGAGATCTCTGATGTGTGTAAAGATTGGACTTCACTGAAAAACATTTTCCGCACTCATGACAGGAATACGGCTTCTTCCCTGTGTGAGATCTCTGATGTGTGTAAAGAGTAGACATATCTGAAAAACATTTCCTGCACTCAGGACAGGAAAATGGCTTCTCCCCCGTGTGAGATCTCTGATGTGTGTAAAGAGTGGACTTCTGTGAAAAACATTTCCCACACTCAGGACAGGAATACGGCTTCTCCCCTGTGTGAGATCTCTGATGTGTGTAAAGAGTAGACTTCTGTGAAAAACATTTCCCGCACTCAGGACAGGAATATGGCTTCTCCCCTGTGTGAGATCTTTTATGCACAATAAGTTCAGATTTAGAACGGAAACACTTCCCGCACTCAGTACAGGAACAGCTATTCTCAGGATAAGAGGAATACGATGGTCCATCTACACTGTGTGGTGCCGGATGGACATTTGAGGTAGTCGGGTTTTCTCCTGGACTATACTGTGTGATGTCCTCATCTTCTACTTTACAGTCTGGAGACAAAGTGAGACAATCCTCTGAGGTTTTCCTCATCTCCCGTCCATCTACTAAAATACAAATAAAAAGATTATTACTAGACATTAGCTGATTGGTTCCCCTAAACCAGGACTCCGCCCACATCAGGCAGCTTAGTCTCTGAGGATCTTACAATTCCCCCCTCAAGGTAACTAGTAAATGGGTCCTCTGATCTCCTACCAGTTCATTTCTTTATTCATGGACCTTAGTCAGAGAGTGAGGAAACAACAAGAACTGTCTTTTATAGGAGTGACAGTGATGAGGGGATTATAGGACGAGTGTCCCCACCCCCTCTATCACTCATTGCCATCTTCCCAACACAAGAAGTCCTGCACTTCCTTATTTAGTCCATGATTTAGTCATGAATAACAGCGGGGCTGAGCCCCACCAGAGGTCAGAGAGTGAGGATGGGGGGAGAACAACCAAGATGAAGACTGGACTGATCCTGAAGACCACCATCATTGGGTTATTGACTCCTCCCTCATTATCACTTTCTGTTTAAGGTTCCAAAGTTTAACAATGTTATTACATTATTATAAACATGTAAAAGTCTGTGCTCCAATCAAATCATCAGACATAAAATGTCCAGCTGGTAAAAAATGGGTGTAACAAAAAAGAATACATATGATGTGTATATATAGCAGTGGGTAGAGAGCAGAAGTCAGGACTATGTAATGTACAACATATTGTATAAGATACAACAGATAGGACTATAAAGTATTACATAGAAAAAAGTTGGCATTTGCACCAACCTCAGTATAGATCCACTGAACTGATAAATACCTAAAACATGGGGGGAACTTTAAAAATACCGTATATACTCGAGTATAAGTCGAGTTTTTCAGCACATTTTTTTGTGCTGAAAGTGTCCCCCTCGACTTATACTTGAGTCAAGCACTTTTCTGCAGCAAAAAAATTGGATGGAGTTCCTAGCACCAAGTGGCCTCGAGATACGGGGCCCCAAACCCGATTCGGAAAATGTCATTCTCTGCTACAGAAAAGTGCTTGACATTTTCTGAACCGATATTTGGGGCCCTGTATCTCGGGGCCACTTGGTGCTAGAAACCCCAGCTTTTGATATTTTATGGTGCTAGTTTTGCACTCCAAATTTGGGGTTCTTAGCACTAAGTGGCCCCAAGATACGGGGCCCCAAATTTGGTCAACTGTGTCCATCTGCAGCAATGTCATTTTGGGACCCTTTGGGTTCAGAGACCCCAAATTTTGGCTACAGCTAGGGGGCATCTAGGAACCCTTAACTACCGAGTTTGAAGTTCGGGGGACCTATGGCTGCAAATGGGCACAGTGAGGCATGCAAATGGGCACAGTGAGGCTGCAAATGGGCATTGTTGACCCTCTTTTCCACTTACAGTAGCTGTGCATTTCTCACCCTCGTCTTATACTCGGGTCAATACGTTTTCCCATTTTTTTGTGGCAAATTAGGGCCTCGACTTATACTCGGAACGACTTATACTCGAGTATATACGGTAATAATTTGAAGGAAATGGCTGTAATAAGTCCATATAGTCCATAATATAGCAACTTGAAGGCAGCCCAATGAAGATGAGAAGCAACTCTTGGGATGGCTGAGGAAAAAGCACAGAGGCGCCACTCTAAGTGCAGTATAGCAATGCATTTTAATGAACAAAATGTGCATACATACTCACGAGTAGGATTAAAATAGGCATATCAAGCATGGGTTGGCAGAACGTCAGGGAAGGGAGTACATCCGTTGGCTGTTAGCTGGTGAAGCGGAGCAGGTTGCGCCGGTGGTGGCCGGCGCTTCCTGGACCTCAAGCACACAAGGAGCCGGGGGGGATGACGACACTTCCGGGTTTGCGGTGGACCAAAAGGCGACGCGTTTTTCCTCAGCCATCCCAAGAGTTACTTCACTGGGCTGCCTTCAAGGTGCTATATTAGGTACTTATCAGTTTGGTGGATCAACACTGAGGTTGGTGTAAGCACCAACTTTTTTCTATGTGTATCTGTGTGTTGGAAAGAAGCCACAGTTGTGCTGCTGCACCATCAGGTGTTTGAACCCCAATGGCCTTAATCCTCCCCTTGGTCTTAACCTGTGCGGATACAGGATTTTAAGAATTTTGCACAACCCATATTGTTTTAATACGTTTTTATCTCCCCTGAGATTGATGGAGTCAAAATAACTAGATGTTGGGTAAATGTTTGTATTATACTGCTGTAAAACACATCCTCTGTGTGCATGAATGTTCATTTCTTTTTTTGTACATGCCATTATTCATTCCTTTTCCCTTCCCCCTCCCCCATTGTATGCTAGTATAACCCCCCCCCCCCCCCTTTTTTTCTACATATTGCAATTTTCCTATATTGTCTAAATAATTTCCAGATATTGTTCCACACCAGTGTGTGCATGAGAACATAAATATATGCGCAACGTGCGTATGTCTTAAACGCACACGCATTTACATATACACCCATTCTCCCAAACCATGGAGTGGCTACAGCAATTAGAACTGGCCAAATATGCGACTTTGGATGAATTATACACATTATTTCCTCCAGATTTATTTAAAAACCGATTCACCATCCCCCCAACACAGTTTCAAAAACTGTTGTACATTTTTCAGGAAGCTCAAACAGATTAATATTTCGGCCAATCACCAATGGTGGGACAAGTTTTATTTAGAACAGTATATATCCCACTCCATCTCCCCTCGAGGCCTAAGGGTTCTTAAAACATGTCCCTTCTTGTCACCAGAATTACCAACCGAATGGTCACAAGTATCAGAATTCTGCACTCAGAAATAGATGCGAATCATTATAAGGCAACGGGAACAAAGGTATTTGGATCTAACACAAAAACTAAAGACCAATATATTCCACCTTAGTACACTTTTACCACGCTTTCCTTCCACATAGTTTAAGACTCTGAAACTACACATTAAAAAAGATGAAGATTCATTGATTGAAATGAATTTGGGTAAAATGAGGAGAGACCTGGATGATTTTAACCTAGAAAGGGTTTTTAATTGGAAAAAAAGGATTCCGCCAACCACATCGGAATCCCCCACTACACCCTCGACCTCTACTCATGCCCCCCATGGAATGGACCCCTGGGCATATGGACCAGAGGCTGGGCCCTGTCGGCGGGCCAGCAATCCCCACCCATAGGTTTTACCCACAATCAACACAGGCCTCATCAATAACCCACCCAACGTTTGGCACCGTCCTCTCACCCCCAAACGCCAACGAGATCATATCAGAAAAGATAAATTTAAGAACAAAAAAAGACCTCTACCAACTTAAACTACCCTCAGGGGCACGACCAATCATACCAGCCATTTTCCCTCCGTCCACCACTCCACATCTACCTCTGGCCCCCCCCCCCCCCACTTACTAAAGGCCCACGACATCATACCCCCAGGCCATGCCACTTGTGTCTCTCTGTCCACTGTGACAACCTTGTCCCTACAAGCTCTGGTCACTCAGACAGTCTGGTTCCACCTGCCATTCATATAGCAGATACTACTCCCACTATCAACTCCCATCCCTGTACAGTGTTGACTAATGATAGCATGGAGACGATATCAAATTCAGGAATCACCATCTCCACACTTATCTCCTCTGGTCCTTTGGATTTTTTTAGTTCAGTCCCCCTTGCAATCCCACAGTCAGCCAAACTGGCAAAAGAGAACTAGAAGAAGAGGAAAGCGAGGGGGAAGACGACGACTTAAGCCACAGGGCCAAGTCTCACAAACAGTAAAGATTTTTAATTTATCATCTCACAATCTATCTGGATCATAAATCTCTATAGTGCAACGAGGCCTCAATTTCGCTCCGTCCTCTCTACCCAACTCGTTCGGACCTGCACAGTTTTATACGCAATCCCACGTTAAAACATTACTACAACATTAAATCCCTTAAAGATACAGTATGTTCTTCCGATTCTCCAACTCATGATCCCACTACCATTCTAGAACCTCCTCACCCAGTGGACCTGAACACATTGGAAGAACTGTATAATAAGGACAATGAGGGTGATGAGGATTTGGTAAATGCAAGCCCAAATCAGTTTTCAATGTGTTACATGCCAAAGGACCATATCTCCAAACGTTGTGTACTCAGACATCTAAAAACTTTGCAGACACATACTAGTCATTCAAATCATCCGAATCTCACTCACAACGAAAAAAGAGCACACACAGATCTTGCCCAAAACCAGGATTTAGTAATTAAAATGGCTGACAAGGGCAGTGGGATAGTTGTTCAAGATAGAAGTGACTACTTGATGGAAGCCCGCCGCCTATTGTCAGACACTACTACATACAAAAAACTCCGCTCTGATCCCCTACCTAGCTTCATTATCGAAGTGACCACACTTATCAAAAAGGCCAAGGAAGATGGTATAATCAGCAAACAAGAGTACGCTTTTTTTCAATAGGAATTTTTTCTCAACACCATACTTTTACCATATACCCAAAATTCGTAAAAGTACAAATAACCCACCTAGTAGGCCTATAGTTGCAGCCATGGACAGCATAACCAGTCCAATCTCTCAATACTTTGACCAGTTCCTCCAGCCCCTTGTGCAAAATCTCCCATCCTATATTATCTTCTCAAACAACTGGCCCATTACACTTGGGAACCCACTTACATGTGGGCATCCCTTGATGTAAACTCCTTATACACTTCAATACCACATTCCATAGGTCTCAGAGCCACGGCAAGTTTTCTTTACACAGATCCCCTATTCAATTCTGGACAGGCAGAATTCATTCATTCTGGAAGCTACAGAATCCTGCCTAACACATAACTACTTTGAATTTCATGGAGAGTTCTATCTACAGGTGATGGGCACAGCTATGGGGGCAAATTTTGCCCCCAGCTATGCAAACCTCACCATGGGACTCTGGGAAGCCAATTACATCTGACTTAATAATCCATATATCTCCCATATCATTTTTTATGGGAGGTATATTGATGACATCATTGTCATCTGGGATGGCCCAGAGTCCCTGTTCCTCAAATTCTTACAACACTGCAATACCAACACATATAGTTTATCTTTCACTTCAGAACACGATTCCCAACAACTATCATTTTTAGACTTGGCACTGTAGCACAATGAGGGCAAAATATTATCCAAAAATGACACTAAGCCCACAGCTGATAACTCTTTTTTACACCACCATAGTTGCCATAACCCTAGGTGGATTAATAATATTACCAAGAGCCAGGTCTGCCACCTGCGCAGGAACTGCACTAGGGAAGCTGACTATATAGAACAAGAGTCCTACCTAAAACAAAAATTCACAGAGAAAGCTTTCCCACCCAAACTTGTAGATGAAGCTTTCAATCTCTATCTGTCCGATCAATCTGTGCAGCCCAAAGACATCAAACAGTCCATTGGGCAACCAGTTAGGTTCGTTACCCAATTTCATACTAAACATAAAGAAATGGAATGGATATTGAGTAAACATTGGTCCACCTTACTAGAGGATCCTCAGTTGCAATCTACCATCCTGGGCAAACCTAAATTTTCATATAGGAAAGCTAGGAACATCAAAAATCTTATAGCCCCTAGTAAGTACAAATCCCTCCCTGTTGTCTTCGACACGAACTCTGTGCCTTATCCCTCTAGTTGGCATGTACCAGTGCTGCAAGGCACTGTGTTTGATATGTAAACATGTTAACCATGGCCAAAAAGAATTCATGGCCAGAAGCTAAAACATACCAGATCTCCAGCTTTTTTAACTGCTCCACAGAGTTTGTCGTCTATTGCCTCATTTGCCCGTGTGGCCTGCACTATGTAAGGGAGGACCAATACGGGCGCTCAGGACGAGGTTTGGGGAACATCGCCATTTTGTAGAGGGTGGCGATGACGAGCACAGTGTGCCCTGACATTTTTTTAAAACATCATGGGAAGTCTTCTGCAGGCCTCAGGGGTTTGGGTCATAGAGTCTGTCCCTGGTACGTTCCCACTGGCAGAGCTCTTCAAATGCCTCTGCCAGAGGGAGACTTATTGGATATATATCTTGGACTCTCTCATGTGCGGAGGCCTCAACGAGGAAATAGTGGTCAACAATTTGATTTGATCAGTCCCCCCCCCCAAAACCCCCTCTTTTAAACATAACATGCATAGGTGTGTACATGTATGTGTGTATATATGCATGCAGATGCAGAAACCGACTTCCCTTCTTTTCCCATCATTCCGACCCCCCCCCCCTCTTTTTTTCCCCCCCATCTCCTTTTTTATTCTCCTCTCTCACTTTCTCCCCACAAGTGTGATTATAAGTAGTACCTGTGTTGGCCCTTACACATTGTTTGATCCTGCACACCTCTAGTGCGACCTCTTATTGGCATAATCATATAAGTGAAATCATAGAGTGGTATTGTATGCATATACATATGTATGTATATACAAGTAGATGTATATACCTATATAGATATTACCAAGTCTAAATAATTTATCCATTCAGGATCCCTTTCTCCCCCCGCCTCCCAGTCCATACATCTTATCCCGGACCCTTAAGGTCTCCAACCACAAAAGTAAGTACACATAGATATAATCAGTTTATAGTCGCACCACCCCAACATAAAAATGTTACCTGGTTTGTTGTGATCTATCCTGAACAAGCGTACAAACAGAAACCATTATTGGAGAAAAAAATCGTTTTTTGATCACGGGCAGATCAACTTAATAATAGCACCACATCCCTAAATTAGTTAAATATAGGAGAAGGAATTGGGATTTTTGAGGTGCAAATTAATTTGAAAATAGTATCAACTATAATGTATAAGAAATTTTTTTATTTTAGAAAACAAAAATAAAAAAATTGTTAAAACACAGCAATTGGCAAGTACAGATCAACAAGATTTTATGGATACAGCACAATGAGATGGAATTCCCAACATGTTTCACCCATGTACCGGGCTTCTTCAGGGGATGCTGTCCAACTAGGAGGTACAAGCCTTCTTGGTCTCTTGAAATAATGGTCAAATCACTATAAGGTCACAGGTGTCTATCTGCATCCGGAGAACCATATGCTAGAGGTGACCATAGGGGGCATTCAAGAAATGAAAAAACAAAGTTCTGCAGTGGATTCAATACCAAGGGACGAATGCTGTCAAAAACCGCCAATACTTAATAATAAGACTGGCATTTGTGGCACTGGTTCCAGCAGCTGCTGGAACCCAGGGACACACATATGCTGTCGCCAAATGCCAGTCTTATCATTAAGTATTGGCGGTTTTTGACAGCATTCGTCCCTTGGTATTGAGAAAACTGCAGAACTTTGTTATTTCGGTCCTTGAATGCCCCCTATGATCACCTCTAGCATATGGTTCTCCGGATGCAGATAGCGATTTGTGACCTTCTAGTGGTTCGACCATTATTTCAAGAGACCAAGAAGGCTTGTACCTCTAGTTGGACAGCATTCCCTGAAGAAGCCCGATACATTGGTGAAACATGTTGGGAATTCCAAATCATAGTGCTGTATCCATAAAATCTTGTTGATCTGTACTTGCCAATTGCTGTGTTTTGAAAAAAAATTATTTTTGTTTTCTAAAATAAAAAAATTCTCATACATTATAGTTGATACTATTTTCAAATTAATTTGCACCTCAAAAATCCCAATCCCTCCTCCTATATAGGAACCATTATTGTTTTCTATCCATTATTGTTTTCTATCCATTATTATTATTTTCATATTTTTTTTCTATTTTTAATTTCACTTTTATTCTGGAAATTGTCACCAAACCCTGACCATGTATATATATATATACACCATGTATATATATATATACATACACACATACACACACATGGTCAGGGTTTGGTGACAATTTCCAGAATAAAAGTGAAATTAAAAATAGAAAAAAAATATGAAAATAATAATAATGGATAGAAAACAATAATGGTTCCTATATAGGAGGAGGGATTGGGATTTTTGAGGTGCAAATTAATTTGAAAATAGTATCAACTATAATGTATGAGTATTTTTTTATTTTAGCAAAACAAAAATAATTTTTTTTCAAAACACAGCAATTGGCAAGTACAGATCAACAAGATTTTATGGATACAGCACTATGATTTGGAATTCCCAACATGTTTCACCAATGTATCGGGCTTCTTCAGGGAATATATACACACACACTATTTTGCACCTGCTTATGGATACATTTTTGATATTATCTCGATCGCAATATATTTCCCATTATTCTTCATGCTTGTATATACATGAGTGTAATTCCTTGAGCCATACCATGTTGTTCTATAGTGTTGTTCTTGGAGATCTTTACCAATGCCTGTTTTTTTGCTCAATTTTCAAACGTTCACCAATTTTTAAATGCGCATCCAATTTTAAATGTCCATCGATGACTATTTTTATTAATTCCTTTATTGATCTTTTTATATATGTTGAATCCGCTGAGTCTCCCCTCCCCCTTGTTTACCCAATTCCCCTGTTCCTCCTCAACAATTGCCCAGCTACATTTACATGTGGCATGCTTAAAGCTATAGGACATTAGGACCCAGGAGCTCCGGTACTAGAGCTTATAAGCCCTTATCCAACATGGCCTCCGTTAGGCCTGAAGGAGCACATGCTCCACAAACTCGTCACCTATTGGTCCATCGCAAACCCGGAAGTGTCGTCATCCCCCGGCTCCTTGTGTGCCCGAGGTCCAGAAAGCCTGAGCGACCACCGGCTCAACCCGCTCCGCTTCATCAGCTAACAGCCAACGGATGTACTCCCTTTAAGGACATTCTGCCAACCCATGTTGGAAAGGCCTATTTTAATCCTACTCTTGTGAGTATGTAAACATATTTTGTTCATTCAAATTCAATGATATACTGCACTTAGAGTGGCACCTCTGTGCTTTTTACTCGGCTATAAAGTATCAGAATGATGTAATGTACAACATAGAGTATATAGTGCAGGGGGCAGGAGTATGTAATGTACAAATTTAAAATGATACAGTGTAATGGTCAGGACTCATAATATTGGTATTCAGTAATCAGTAGAAGCTTAAATGCTTACATGAGACAAGTTGCAGAGGTCCCACACCGCTGCCTTATCGGAGAGAAATACAGAAATACAGGACGGGGAACACAGCTCAGGAAAGTGACCAGGGGATTACAGGCTGATATCACCCAGTCCCCGCCCTACTCTGGACCAATCAGTGAGCATTATGGGTGGAGGAATGTATTTAGTGTTAATGACCCACCTGTGCTGATCTCTGTAGGAGTGTCCTCCTCTATAAATGTCCCCGTTATTCCATCCTCCTCCATAGACTGCTGATCATCCCTCACATACATCTCTTCTTCTTCTGCTTTAACCTCAAATTCTATATCGATTGGATCTCCACTCTAAATCAAGAAAATGAGAGAGAATATCATCTGTAAAATATAAGCTTTATTATTGTGTAGCCATGGTGTTAGCACTACTGAAAAACAATCCGCCAAATCACCCCACTGCCAGACTTCATGCATCCTTTCCAAAGACAATAAACAGTCTTTTGCAAGCTTTGTTTTTGTTGTTTTATTGGGGGTACAACTTAGATATGGATGGGGATATGGGGTGCCCATAGAATCAATCATTGCCATTATATTTACAGATTTCAGTTACATTGATCATAGTTAGAGCCTGAAGAATGAATGTGCACACTTGACTAAGTAGAAATCTTCTCCTGCAGCTCCCTGCAGACTGTTACTCCCTCTGCATCTCCTATGCAGACTGCTGTTCCTAATGCCGCGTACGCACGAGCGGACTTTACGGCGGACTTTGCCCGGCGGACTGGATTTCGTCGGACAATTCGATGTGTGAGGGCTCCAGCGGACTTTGTTTTCTCAAAAGTTGGACGGACTTAGATTTGAAACTTGTTTAAAATTTATCCGTTGAAATCGAGTCCGGTCGAAAAGTCCGCCGTCTGTATGCTAGTTCGACGGACAAAAAGCCACGCTAGGGCAGCTATTGGCTACTGGCTATGAACTTCCTTATTTTAGTCCGGTCGTACGTCATCACGTACGAATTCGACGGACTTTGGTGGATTGTGTGTAGGCAAGTCCGTTCATTCACAAAGTCCGTCGGAAAGTACGTCGAAAAGTCCGCCGGGCAAAGTCCGCCGTAAAGTCCGCTCGTGTGTACGCGGCATTAGAGTTCTCCATCCACCACCGTATGAAGGACAGAAATATCACTTTTGAGCGTGTAAAAGTAATGGTCTTAGTTCTCTTCACCACCTGCCCAAACTTGCTTCCTCTTGCACTCTTGGTTTCCTCCTGCACAACTTGTAATTACATTTAAGGTATAACACATCCTCTTCTAATGGGTATGAAGAACTCACTCTGAATAAGCCCCTCTACTGGCTCTGGTGACTCGCTGCTACTAGGCCTGAGGCCTGCAGAACCTCTCCCCGGAGGCCTAGTAGGTTAAAGTATATCTTCTAGGAAATGGACTACTGCTCCCAGCCAGTCCAACTTGCAAACCATGTGCCAGCCGGCCACACTGATTTGACACAACTCCCCACAGTCTCCAGGACTCTTCACCATCCACCGTGTGCATGATAAAGACTCTGTTAGTGACCGTGTAGAAGCAGAGTTCCCTTACAGAATCCCTGGCACATCCAGCCATCAACTGTGGTAACACTCACCGAACTTCCAACCTTCCATCCCTGAGTCCTTGATGAGGACCTTGTCCGGACCATGCATTCCGACAGTTTCTCCTGCCCCTCTGCTCCAAGAGTTCCCTGCCACCGACCGTGTGGTGACAGAGACATTGCCAATGACTGTGTAGAGGCAATGTTCCCTCACAGTTCCCCCCAGGCCTCCTCCTGCAATCGCTACACCCCCCCCCCCCCCCCCCCACCAGATGGGGTTATGCTCCTGCAGTTTTCTAGCACTCCATTCCTCACGTCACCCAGCCAACTACTCCCCCCCCAGCAGCATGTCACCTCAGCATATATAGGAGGCCCGTCCCCTGCCAATGCCAGTTATGGATTGGTCAGGGCTCCCACATGTGCTGCCAGCCACTCCAGCTCTAGGCCCAGCCTCCTCTTCCAGAACATTCTCCCTGGAAGCAGGGGAGGCGCCTCAGACCTGGAGCACAGGTGGTCACACCCTCTGCTACTCTAACCACTCCCAGCCCCCAGATCAAAACAGACAGGCCTAGCCTGCAGCATAGGCCTGCCTAAATTTGCCTGTACTGAACAAACCCTAGTAAAACAACCCTTACTAGCACCTACCTTCTGGTAGAGGGTGCTACATTTGTGATATCACATAAAAAATCCACACATCATCTCCATGAGTCTTTGTTTTATAAGCTCCATCCCACCAACCTTGTAACAGTGGGGGATGGTGTGATCTTCCTGTGTGGAATCCTGGGAATACAGAGGACGGGGACATCTCTCTGGTGGGTTCCTGGTATTAGGTGGCTCCATCATATCCTTGTGTCCTTCTGAAAACTCCTTCATCACTCCATACTCCTCATCCTCCTGTTTATACTCTTTTTTAAAATCAATATTATCATCCCCGAGGTTTCCACTCTGAATATATAATAAAACATTCATTGTAACAAACATGCTGTGTATAAATCAGAACTACCAATAATTGTCAATCATCTACCTGATGATGGTAAGGGATGGTGTGACCTTCCTGTGTGGAATCCCGGGAATACAGAGGACGGGGACATCTCTCTGGTGGGTTCCCATTACTGGATCCATCTGTGGGAAACACACACACTGACTGAATACCAATGACCCCAATCTCTATCCGAGGAATGGATGTGGAGGTAGTAGAGAGTTACGAGTATCTGGAGGTGCACATAAATAAGCTGGACTGAAGTAAGAACACTGAGATGCTCTATAGGAAGGGCCAGAGTCGCCTCTACTTTTTGAGGAGACTGAGGTCCTTTAACATCTGCTAGACAATGCTGAAGATGTTTTATGACTCTGTGGTGGCCAGCACTCTCCTGTATGCAGTGGCATGCTGGGGAAGCAGGCTTAGGGTGTCCAACGCCAACAGACACAACAAACTGATTCGCAAGGCCAGTGATGTTGTTGGATTGAAATTGGAATCTTTTAACCGCTTGCCGACCACCCGCCATCATTAAACTGCGGCACGTTGGCGCGATCCCACGAACCGTCGTAACTATATGTTGCTCCCTTTAAGCGGGATAGCAGGCGCGCACGTTTGCCCGCTGCATCACAGGGGTGCCGATGTTCGTGGCCGACAGTTGCGATGACCGCCAGCAACTAACGATCGCGGGCACAAGAGGCAGAACAGGGACGTGTGTGTGTAAACACACAAATCCCTGTTCTGTTCTGTAAGGAGAGACAGATTGTGAGTTCCTAATAGCTAGGAATCACGATCTGTCATCCCCTCTAGGTCAGTCCCCTCCCCCTAAAGTTAGAAACACACACAAGGAACACAGTTAACACCTTGATCGCCCCCTAATGTTAACTCCTTCCTTGCCAGTGACATTTTTACAGTAGTCAGTGCATTTTTATAGCAAGGATCGCTGTATAAATGCAATGGTCCCAAAAATGTGTCAAAAGTGTCCGATGTGTCTGCCATAATGTCACAGTCCCATTAAAAAAAATCACAGATCGCCGCCATTACTAGTAAAAAAATAAAAATAAAAATGCTATAAATCTATCCCCTATTTTGTAGACGATATAACTTTTCCGCAAACCAATCAATATACCTTTATTGCAATTTTTTTTACCAACAATATGTAGAAGAATACATATGGGTCTAAACTGAGAAAAAAATTGACAGTTACTTACCGATAACTGTTTTTCTAGGATATCTTCCAGGACGGCATAACCTGAGAGATGACTGGTCCACCTGACAGGAAACACAATCAACATACAAGGTTAAAAGGCCCCTCCCTTCCCCCTGCACCTCAGTTCTCCCAAAGTAATAGGTTATCCGGGTGACAGAGAGAAACTCTTCCCGTAGTACTTATATTAAAACATGGGTGGGAAGTAGGCCTGCCGTCCTGGAAGATATCCTAGAAAAACAGTTATCGGTAAGTAACTGTCAATTTTCTCTAGTCATCTTCCAGGACGGCATAACCTGAGAGGATGGACAAGGAGTTCAAGGCCTACCTCAGGGCGGGACCACCGCTTGTAGCACCTTCCTTCCAAATGTCAGATCCTGGGGCGACAGCAGTTCCACTCTATAGTGTTTCAAAAAGGTATCCTGCTTCGCCCAAGTGGCTGTGCGACAGACCTGTTCTATCGAGGCCCCAGCTCTCTCTGCCCAAGAGGCCGCCAAGGATCTTGTTGAGTGGGCCTTAAGGTTCCCTGGTACTGGGGAACCGGTCTGTTCATAGGCCAATGTTATTGTCTGCCTAATCCACCTAGCCACAGTAGATTTAGACGCCTGCCCTCCCTTTCTAGGGCCGCTAAATAAAACTAAAAGATGATTCGACTTTCTGTAGTCCTTTACTCTATCTAGATATGTCAATAAACATTTCCTGACATCTAATAAATTAAATTTCCTCTCCTTCTCATTTTTAGGATTATCACAGAAGGAGGGTAAAGTGATCTCCTGAGATCTATTAAACTTAGATGCGACCTTGGGAAGATATAGTGGGTCCTGTCTAAGAACCACTCTATCCTCCAGAATCAACAGAAAAGGCTCCTTAACTGACAGGGCCTGTAGGTCGCTCACCCTTCTGGCCGTGGTTATGGCCAACAGAAACGCTAACTTAAGAGTCAAAAACCTAACTGAAATCTCTTGCGCTGGTTCGAAGGGCGCTTTCGTCAGCGCCTCCAAAACCAGAGATAAATTCCATGGAGGAAATACATTCATTCTGACAGGGGTTACCCTCTCCCTTGCCAGAAGAAATCTCTTAATGAGAGGCTCTAGTGCGAGCCTCTGATCCAAAAATACAGATAACGCTGCTATCTGTATTCTCAAGGTGTTCGGGGAAATCCCCTGATCCACCCCTGCTTGCAAAAATTCCAGTACCACTGGTACTGAAGGGTAAGACACCTCCTTATCACGGCACCACTGTGAGAAGCAATTCCACACCTTGGAGTAGATCCTCCTGGTGACCAGCTTCCTGCTGCCCAAGAGGGTCTCATTTACCCTATCAGAGCACCCCTTACCCCTAAGGATCTCCTCCTAAAGAACCATGCCGTCAGTTTGAGGAATCCCGGGTCGGGGTGGAGGACTGGCCCCTGTAGGAGAAGATCTCGTCTGATTGGAAGACGGAGCGGAGGAGAAATTGACCACTTTTTCAGAGTGGCAAACCAGGTCCTTTTTGGCCACCATGGGGCTATAAGGATCAGTCCGCAATCTGAGCGGGCCAATTTTTGTAAGACCGGTGGTATTAAGACTAGTGGGGGAAAAGCGTATGCTAGATGGAAGTCCCAGTCCTGAGACAGAGCGTCCACTCCCTGGGATCCCCCTTCTCTGTTGAGAGAGAAAAAACGATCCACTTTTTTGTTCCCTCTGTGGGCAAAAAGATCTATATCCGGAGTCCCGAACATCTGACTTACCTGGAGAAAGACCTCCTGATTTAACTCCCATTCCCCTTGAAGGATGGGTTGCCGGCTTAAGAAGTCTGCTACCACATTGGCGGTTCCTCTTATGTGAACCGCCGATATGGACTGAAGATTCTCTTCGGCCCAGTTTAGGATGTTCAGGACTAGACTCAGTAGTTTCCTGGATCTGGTGCCTCCCTGACGATTCAGGTAAGAGACCGTTGTCACATTGTCTGACAGGACTTGGATCTCCAAGCCCTGAATCCTGTCTCCAAAGGATACTAACGCCTGGCCCACCGCCAAGAGTTCTCTGTGGTTGGAGGATGCCCCTGCCTGAGAAGGTGTCCAGGCCCCCTGTGCCTGGATGTCCCCCAGGTGAGCGCCCCAACCCCAAGCGCTTGCATCGGTAGTGATTCTTGTGGGATTCCACTGGTCCCAGGGTAAGCCCACCCTGGGCTTGTCCTGATCCAGCCACCAATCTAGGGAGGTCCTTACTCTTGTTGGAATAGACACCCTTGCATCCAATGACTCTCCCCTTTTGTCCCAGGAGGACAAAAGGAAAAACTGCAGCTCCCTGGAGTGGAGCTGAGCCCAAGGAACCGCTGGAATACACGAGGTCATTAGACCTAGGACCCTCATGATATGCCTGCGAGAGCACTCCCTGGTTTCTTTTAAAGAGGATACTGCTGTAACCACCTTTAATCGTTTTTCCTCTGGAAGAAACAGTTTCTGAACCTCTGTATCCACCAGATATCCCAGAAACACTTTTATTTGGGACGGTGCCAGAGAAGATTTCTCTCTGTTTACTATCCAGCCCAAGGACTCCAGAGTGAAAATCACTCTGCCTACATCTATCTCCACCTGCTCTAGGGATTGCCCGTATACCAAAAGGTCCTCTAGGTAGGGTATAAGGGACACCCCCTGTAGGTGTAGGTAAGCTGCAACCTCTGCCAGGACCTTTGTGAAGATCCTTGGGCTTGCAGCTAATCCAAAGGGAAGAGCTCGGAATTGCCAATGCTGAATCCCTTCGCTCGTAAGGACTGCGAATCTCAGCAGGGACTGGTGTTCCCTGGTGATCGGGATATGAAGGTAAGCATCCCTTAGACCTATCGTGGCTAAGAACGCACCTCTTAATAGGTGCCTGCGCACCGTGTATATACTCTCCATCCGGAAGCTCTTTTGTCGCAAAAACCTGTTCAACTTCCTGAGATTTAATATCAGGCGAAATTTCCCTGACGGTTTTTGAACGACAAATACATGGGAATAAAACCCTTGGTAAAGCTCTTCCGGTGGAACGGGGATGATCACCTCCTGGAACACCAATCCCTGCAAGCTGTCCAACAGCCCTGCAGCTTTTGAAGTTTCCTTGGGGAGACGGGTCAGAAAAAAGTTTTGAGGGGGAGGGGACAGAAACTCCAAACGATATCCCTCTGTTACAATCTGCAAGATATAGGGGCTTTCGGAGATTCTCTTCCACTGAGGGACAAAGTGGGACAATCTCCCCCCTACCCTGATGCTGGCGTCACTTAGACTGCTTGGTGGCGTCTTTAGGTCCAGAAAAGAGCAGACTACCTTTTTGTACACTCTTTCCCTTTCCCCACCTCCTATTCGCATCCTTTTTTCCTTTGAATTGACCCTGGTTAACGGAGGGACGAAAAAACTTCCTGCCCCTTGCTCCTTTAGCTTTGACCGGGAACTTTTTTCCCTTTTCTGCTGACCTTGACAGCACCTGATCCAGGCCAGGTCCAAAGAGTTGTGAACCTTCAGAGGGCAAACCACATAGCCTTGATCTAGACATATGGTCCCCTTCCCATGATTTGACCCAGACTGCCCTTCTTGCGGAGTTAAGGAGGGCCGCAGATTTGGCTGTGTTCCTGACAGACTCCACAGCCGCATCTGCCAAATATGCCACAGCCTTACCTATTATTTCTAAGGAGTCTGTGATTTCTTTGGAATCACTGCCTTTAGAAACATGGTTAGAAAGTCTGCCTAACCATGCGTCCACGTTTCTTGCCACGCATGCTGATGCCAAAGCAGGAGCCATGGCAGCCGCATTGGAATCCCATGCTCTGCGCAAAAGCGCCTCCGCCCTTCTGTCCATTTGGTCTTTTAGGTTCCCTGAATCCTCAAAAGACAAGTCAGATTTTTTAGAAACCTGCGACAGGGCTGCGTCCAACTTAGGGGTTTTAAAGAATTTCTGCTCTTCTTCCTCCCCAAAAGGAAACCTTCTCTTCCAAGTTTTGAGTCTAAGAACCTTTCTTTCCGGGTCTTTCCACTCTCTCAAAATCACCTCCTTTAGAGCCTGATGAACTGGGAACACCCTGGACTGAGGCTTTCCCAAACCCCTGTACATCTTGTCCCGGGCCGACGCCTGAACCAGAGGTTCTGGGATATCCTCAGAGGCATAGATCGCCCTAAGTAACTGCCCCATGTCTTCCACGGGAAAGAGGTGGCTACTAGCTCTAGGACTGTCACTATCCTGGCTGTCAGCGTCTGTGTCTACACCTTCCTCTAATGAGTCCTCCTCTGACTCTTCTGGGTCCTCAAACTCCTCAACTCCTGAAGTGACAGAGGAAGGGGGTCCTTGCAAGGTTTTCTGACTCCTGTCTGAAAAACCTCCCTGAGAGGAAGTGCCTTCTCTAGAGGACAGGATTTCTCTATCCTCCGCTTTAGGTGCTATAGCAGTCTTAATAGACTGGAGGGTAGAAAGCATCTCCGACTGTACCGCAAGGAAGTCCCTCATAACCTGTGAGGTTTCCTTACTAGACAGTTTTTGTATGCACCTATAGCAAAAAGGTTTCCCATGGTCCTGTGGGAGCTTATCATTACAATTCCCACATCTTTTTGACCTGGGAGGGGGGGATTTTTGCCCTTCATCTTGTGAGCCCCTTGAGCAGAGCTGCCAGGATCTAGGGAGACAAAAAAGACAAAGTCCAAACTTTAACCAGTTTCATAAGACTTTCTGTCTGTGTCTCTCTCTCTCACTCCCCCCCCTATGGTGTAGGTAAGACCCCTCTTACTTCACCACAAAAAAACGGAAGAGGACTCACCACCACTGGCCTCTTCCTGGGCTAAGGTTGCAGCTGTTACCTCCTCTCCATCCATATCTGCTGCTTTGTGAGGTTTTCCGACCTCAAGAGAGGAGTATCGTGAGGCCTCCTGCTTTTCCCTGGAGCGCTGAGTGTCTTCTCCTATACACCGATGATCGGCGCCATTTTGTTGGAGAGCCACTGTCTGAGGGAGGATTTCGGCCTCTAGTGTCTGAATCCGCCATTTTGGCATAGACCGGAAGTCGGAAGTTACAGCGCCCGGAACCGGAAATGCCGCCATCTTACTCCACCCTGGGAAGCCTGCTCCAAACACAGGAGCTTCAGCATTCCCTATGAAGTCCAGGACCTCCACCAGCCCTACAAGGCACCAAGGTACCGACCTGGCTGGCGTCCTCTACCCCCTCTGTGGCCTAGACACCAGCCTGAGCTTCAGTTCCTTCATCACCTCCGTACCTGACTGGGTGGAAGGAAAAAGCATGAGGTATGTGCTCACAGGAGTTCCGGGCTACCCCTCTGTACCCGGGAGACTCCTTGCCGGGGAAGACTCTCTCCCCCGGCCATTGGGGGGACCCCCTGAGAAGGACAGGGCCATGGCTGGACCCGCCACCCTCCCCGGCTTTGGCGTCCAGCCCTCAGAGGGGGGACCATCCGCTCCTAGCTTCAGGTCTGAGAAAAAACAACAAACGTTTCGCTGCCGGGAAACACAATCAAGAACTGAGGTGCAGGGGGAAGGGAGGGGCCTTTTAACCTTGTATGTTGATTGTGTTTCCTGACAGGTGGACCAGTCATCTCTCAGGTTATGCCGTCCTGGAAGATGACTAGAGAAAATTAGCTTTTTTAAAAAACAAAAAATGGGGATATTTATTATAGCAAAAAGTACAAAAATTGTTGCTCTTTATTTGTTTATAGCGCAAAAAATAAAAACCGCAGAGGTGATCAAATACCACCAAAAGAAAGCTCTATTTGTGGGAAATAAAGGACGTCAATTTTGTTTGAAGGCAGCGCCGGACGACCGCGCAATTGTCAGTTAAAGTGACGCAGTGCCGAATAATAGCCCGGTCATTCAGCAGCCAAATTTTCCGGAGCTGAAGTGGTTAATACAGTGTTGGAGAGGAGAATGTTGTTCAAGTTACGTTCAACCTTGGACAACTCCTCCCACCCGCTCCAGAATACGCTGGTCAGTCTGCAGAGTACCATCAGTGATAGGCTGTTACACCCACGATGCACCACAGAGCAACACAGGGAATAATTTTGGCCTGTGGCGATCAAGATATATAATTCTTTTCTGTGAGGGCTGGAGGTGAAGATTTAATTTTGGTTTATGATCAGGATTTTATGTTGTTTTTATGGTATGTTGGTATTGTGTTGGTTATTTGGGTTGGTGTTCGAGAAAGTGTTATATTATTTGTATTTGGCAGTTTGATTGTCTGTTATTTTAATCTGTTATTTATTCTATGTTGTATTTTAATTGTATGGATGTTTTATTTGTCGTGCTGTTTTAATTTTATTTGGTGCCAATGGCTGTTATTGGTAAATTTGTTGTGTTTTTGCATCTTGTTCAGGTTATTGTTGTGATCTTGTGTTGTCTTGTTAAGTGTGCTTGTGTTGTAACAATTTCCCAATTTCCCTTTTGGATTAATAAAGTATTATGTAATACATTGTTTCTATGTGTTTATCAGATGATGGGGGATCTAGGTGGACCCTCCGTACTGCTCTCTCCTTTACAATAAAGTCTCCTCTTACCCGGTGATGTGAGGGGCGGCTGATTGTCCATCATGATGTCCTTGTAGAGATCCTTGTGTCCTTCTAAATACTCCCACTCCTCCATGGAGAAATAGACAGTGACATCCTGACACCTTATAGGAACCTGACACACACAATGATACAGTCACCATCCAGACACATCCCTTGTCTGTTACTGGATAATGTCCCAGAATTCCCAGCACCGCTCACCTCTCCTCCATGATCTCTCTGGTGACTTCTAGAATCTTCTTTGTATTTCTCTATTCTATCAGGGAGGGAGGTGGAGGCAATGTGATGGTCATATGATCTCCAGACTTCACAGGAGGAAAACTCTAGATCTGAACACAGATAGTAAAATTAAATGATATTCCCAGAATCCTCCTCACCTCTCCATTTATGTTTTCATTTTATTAAAGCCCCACTTCAGGCTGAGGTATAATTTATTCAAACAGGACCCCCACACTCTGCAGGTTAAAATCTTGTTGCAGGCATTCTGATGTCATTATATACAACGCAGGACCAACAGTCCCACTTTGCTAGTGAGGATGCCAAGGGTCCGCCCACATCCTAAGAGCATCAGGAAAAAAACCTTAGTTAGACTTACCGATAACAGTATTTCTAAGAGCCTTGCAGGAGAGCACCTGGGGAGAGCGCAGCTCCACCTAATTCCCCAGGAATCACTGCAGTCACCACTTTAAAGTCCGGACACTTCCACCATGGCCTCAGTTGTTATCAAATACCTCCAGCCATGCTCGAAAATATAAACAAAACATAGCAATAATGCCACAGTAAAAATCACAATCAAGGGAGGGTCATAGATGCTGCCCTGAAAGACTCCTCAAAATACTGTTATGCCTAACTAAGGTTTTCCCAAATCATCTTTCAGGACCGCACATGGAGATGATCAGCAAGTACTTACTCTAGGGTGGGATCACCGCCTGCAGGACTTTCCTGCTGAAAGATTGCTCTGCGGCTGAGAGCAAGTCCATCCTATAGTGATGGGTTTAAGTGGAGAAACTCGTCCACGTGGCTGCTTTGCAGAATTGTCCAGGCGAAGCACCAGTTCGTTCTGCCCAGGATGCTGCCACAACACGGGTTGAATGGGCCGCCACCCCTGTGGGAGGTTCTCAAACCCTTCTCCGTTTCATTCAGAACGCAGGACATGGGGTGCAGGGTACCAGAGAAGGGTGCAGAACACCGCAGGACATGGGATGCAGGAGAAGGGTGCAGAACACAGGACATAGGGTGTAGGAGAAGGGTACAGTGTGCAGAATGCAGGACAAGGTGCAGTGGAAGGGTGCAGAACATGTGGTGTGGGGTACAGGACATGGGGCACAGGGTACCGCTGTAGGGTGCAGGTCACCACAGGATATGGGGCACAGGAGAGGGGTGCAGAACACAGGACAAGAAGTGCAAGGGAGGGGGAACATTGTGAAAAATGCAGGACATGGGGAGTAGGGTGCAGAACGTAGAACATGGGGTGCAAGGCACAGGACAACGGGTGTAGGGTGCAGAACATAGGACATGGGGGTAGAGAGTACTGGAGAAGGTTGCAGGTAACAGCAGGACATGGGATGCAGGAAAAGGGTGCAGTATGCAGAACGTAGAACATGGGGTGCAAGGTGCAGGACATGTGGTGCAGAACGCAGGACATGGGGTACAGGGTACCCGAGAAGGGTAAAGATCACTTCAGGACATGGGATGCAGGAGAAGGGTGCAGAACACAGGGCATGGGGTGGTATTAAGTAGAATATGGGGTGCAAGGTATAGGAGAAGGGTGCAGGCTGCCGGAAAAGGGTGTAGGTCTCTGTAGGACATGGGATGCAGGGGAAGGGTGCAGAATGCCGGACATGGGGTGCAAGGTGCAGGACAAGTGGTGCAGAGTGCAGAATGCAGGACATGGGGTACAGGGTAACAGAGAAGGGTGTAGGTCACCCCAGGACATGGAGGCAGTAGAAGGTGCACAGCGCAGGGCATGGGGCGAGGGGAAATGGTGCAGTGTGCAGAATGCAGGATATGGGCTGCAAAGTGCAGGAGAAGGGTGCAGGATATGTGGTGCAGAATGTAGAACATGGGGTACAGGGTACCGCAGAAGGGTTTCAGGTCACCGAAGGGGTGCAGGAGAATGGTGCAGAATGCAGGACCTGGGGAGCAGGGTGCCGAACGTAGAACATGGGTACAGGGTGCAAGGTGCAGGACATGAGGTGCAGAATGCAGGACATGGGGTACAGGGTACCCGAGAAGGGTAAAGGTCACTACAGGACATGGGGTGCAGAACGCAGGACAGTAATGTAATCCCCCCTCCCCCTGTGTCCTCCTGCATGTCCTGTACATCTCCCCCAGCAGTGTGTGAGATCAGAGTGGATGGAGAGGACATCTTGTGTACATAAAGCAGCATGTCCCTCCCTGGCTGGTTTCTTAGCTGGCTGCTTTGCAGGCTTGTCCTGGTTACTCCTGTAAGGACTCTGTAGTCCTGTTTCTCAGCACCTTGTGGGGATCTTTGTGGCAGTGCCGAGGTGGCGCCATGTTGGAGATTCGGTCCCGCTCCTTCCTCTCTGTTCTGCCGGAGGGCTCTGCAGGGACACAGGCAGCTGTGGGTGGAAGCAGGAGCCGATGGTGACAGTAATGCGGCCGCGGAAAGGAGAAAGATCAGCAGCGGGAGCTCAGTGAGATGAGTCCTCTCATGTCCTGTCCTGTCCAGTCCACCCCTCACTTCACAGGTCGGGTGTCATCATCTCCTCCTCCTCCTCCCCCTCCTTCTCCCGCCTGGCCCCGCTCCGAGCCACATTCCTGTCTGAATAATGTGTCCGGGTTTCAGGCAGAAACATTATTCAGACCAACAGTGAGAATGACAAGAGCCCAGGGGCCAGGACACCATTTCTAGTCACCATGGTGACCTGGGATTTGTTGTGCCCTGACTTATGGTGACCATAGAGACATGGAAATTCAGCTGGTTCAGCAGGGATCGGTCACATTTCCATCCATGTGTGGTCACTGCCGGATAAAAGTCACTCCATCAGCGGCTGCAGCCAATAGCTTCATCACTGATCTGTGTATTCTGAGAGCGGAGGAGCGCCCCCCATTGTCAGAATACAATAGTGCAGCGGGGAGGATTCCCCCATCCCCCTCCAATGTGTGGATGGGGGAATCACTTCAGTTTTTTCCTCTCATCCTGCTGGATGAACGATAAAACTGAACCATGTATGGCCAGATTTGGAAGTAAAATATAATAATCATCAACTGATCTCCCTGAAGGGGTTAATCTACATATTACCTCCTCCGCTGCCAAATCCAGCAAATTCTCCTCTCTACTTCCTTCTAAATGGAATGTCCTTTGTCCTCTCTGTATCTGACATCACTTCCTGTCTGTAACTGACATCACTTCCTGTATTCCATAGAGACTTCCTGTCTGGGTAGAAGTGAGATCACCACCTTGTGGAGATCAGAGGAACTGCAGCCCTGAGAATCATCTGGTAATATGAACACGGCCTTGTGCTGTGTGTGTATGTACTGCATATCCTTATAGATGGGTCATCTCCACTCCCACCAAGGGGGATAGAAATATATTACTGCTCGGGGGGGAGACATTTTGGCCCCTTTGATTTTGCAGTAAAATTGATGGCAGATTTAGTCATGTAGAACATCTGTTATATGGATACAAAGAACCCCAGCCGAGAGTAAAGGGTGGAAATGGCTCCTGATCCCCAGATTTGGGCAATTATGTCACCAATATAAATAGAATAAAACCCGCGCTATGTGTAACAACTCAAATACCTACAAAAATAACTTATACCGGACTGCTGCTGTAACAAAGGTAAGTATTCCCTTTATCAACTAGAAGAGCATTATGTGTCACAGCGCTGTCCTATTGTGTGTGCACATAAATCATCACAAATACACTAAAATATGTGGAGACATTCATATATAAAGTGCTAGGGGCTCAAATAATATTCTCTGCTGATCTTACATAGTTACATAGTAGGTGATGTTGAAAAAAGACACACGTCCATCAAGTCCAACCTATGTGTGTGATTATGTGTCAGTATTACATTATATATCCCTGTATGTTGCGGTCATTCAGGTGATTATCTAATAGTTTCTTGAAGCTATCAATGCTCCCCGCTGAGACCACCGCCTGTGGAAGGGAATTCCACATCCTTGCCGCTCTTACAGTAAAGAACCCTCTACGTAGTTTAAGGTTAAACCTCTTTTCTTCTAATTGTAATGAGTGGCCACGAGTCTTATTAAACTCTCTTCTGCGAAAAAGTTTTATCCCTATTGTGGGGTCACCAGTACAGTATTTGTAAATTGAAATCATATCCCCTCTCAAGCGTCTCTTCTCCAGAGAGAATAAGTTCAGTGCTCGCAACCTTTCCTCATAACTAAGATCCTCCAGACCCTTTATTAGCTTTGTTGCCCTTCTTTGTACTCGCTCCATTTCCAGTACATCCTTCCTGAGGACTAGTGCCCAGAACTGGACAGCATACTCCAGGTGCGGCCGGACCAGAGTCTTGTAGAGCGAGAGAATTATCGTTTTATCTCTGGAGTTGATCCTCCTTTTAATGCATGCCAATATTCTGTTTGCTTTATTAGCAGCAGCTTGGCATTGCATGCCATTGCTGAGCCTATCATCTACTAGGACCCCCAAGTCCTTTTCCATCCTAGATTCCCCCAGAGGTTCTCCCCCCAGTGTATAGATTGCATTCATATTTTTGCCACCCAAATGCATTATTTTACATTTTTCTACATTGAACCTCATTTGCCATGTAGTCGCCCACCCCATTAATTTGTTCGGGTCTTTTTGCAAGGTTTCCACATCCTGCGGGGAAGTTATTGCCCTGCTTAGCTTAGTATCGTCTGCAAATACAGAGATTGAACTGTTTATCCCATCCTCCAGGTCGTTTATGAACAAATTAAATAGGATTGGTCCCAGCACAGAATCCTGGGGAACCCCACTACCCACCCCTGACCATTCTGAGTACTCCCCATTTATCACCACCCTCTGAACACGCCCTTGTAGCCAGTTTTCAATCCATGTACTCACCCTATGGTCCATGCCAACGGACCTTAATTTGTACAGTAAACGTTTATGGGGAACTGTGTCAAATGCTTTTGCAAAATCCAGATACACCACGTCTACGGGCCTTCCTTTATCTAGATGGCAACTCACCTCCTCATAGAAGGTTAATAGATTGGTTTGGCAAGAACGATATTTCATGAATCCATGCTGATTACTGCTGATACCATTCTTATTACTAAAATCTTGTATATAGTCCCTTATCATCCCCTCCAAGAGTTTACATACTATTGATGTTAGGCTATCTGGTCTGTAATTCCCAGGGATGTTTTTTGGGCCCTTTTTAAATATTGGTGCAACATTGGCTTTTCTCCAATCAGCTGGTACCATTCCAGTCAATAGACTGTCTGTAAAAATTAGGAACAACGGTCTGGCAATCACCTGACTGAGTTCCCTAAGTACCCTCGGATGCAAGCCATCTGGTCCCGGTGATTTATTAATGTTAAGTTTCTCAAGTCTAATTTTAATTCCGTCCTCTGTTAACCATGGAGGTGCTTCCTGTGTTGTGTCATGAGGATAAACACTGCAGTTTTGGTTACTGAAGCCCCCGATTCACTCGTGAAGACTGAGGAGAAGAATAAATTCAATACCTTTGCCATCTCCCCATCCTTTGTAACCAGATGTCCTTCCTCATTCTTTATGGGGCCAATATGGTCTGTCCTCCCTTTTTTACTGTTTACATACTTAAAGAATTTCTTGGGATTTTTTTTGCTCTCCTCCGCTATGTGTCTTTCATGTTCTATCTTAGCTGTCCTAATTGCACCTTTACATTTCTTATTGCATTCTTTATAAATTCTGAATGCTGAGGATGATCCCTCAACCTTGTATTTTTTGAAGGCCTTCTCCTTTGCTTTTATATGCATTTTTACATTGGAGTTAAGCCATCCAGGATGTTTGTTCGCTCTTTTAAATTTATTACCCAATGGGATACATTGGCTAATGCCCTTATTTAATATGCTCTTAAAGCAAACCCATCTCTCCTCCGTATTCTTTGTTCCTAATATTTTATCCCAATTTATGCCTTTTAGCAAGGTTTGTAGTTTAGGGAAGTTGGCTCTTTTGAAGTTCAGTGTCTTTGTTTTCCCTTCATGTTTCCTATTTGTGTGATTTATACTGAAACTAATTGACCTGTGATCGCTGTTACCTAAATTGCCCCGTATTTCCACATCTGTGATCAGGTCTGTATTGTTGGTAATCAGTAGATCCAGTAATGTTTTATTTCTAGTTGGTGCGTCTACCATCTGACCCATAAAATAGTCCTGCAAGACATTAAGGAACTGGCGAGCCTTAAATGAATGCGCGGTTCCCTCCGCCCCGTCTATGTCTGGATAATTAAAATCCCCCATTATGATAACACTTCCCATCCTTGCTGCTAATCCAATTTGTGATAGGAGATCTGTCTCCACTTCCTCCCTCGGGTTAGGGGGCATATAGCATACTCCCAGATCTACTGCTTCCACTTTACACCTACTTCATTGATCTTATGGTTTTTATTATTAATATAAGTAAACTGAGCCATGTGCAAATTCATATACAACATAAAGTGCTTTGTGCTCAAGATGCTGTTCACTGCAGATCTACTGCTTCCACGTTGCACCTACTTCTTTAATCTTATAATATTTGTTGCTATATTAAATAAACTAAAAATCTGTGCAAATTCATGTAATCATACAATATTTTGTGCTCAATATACTGTTCTCTGCAAGTCCACTGCTTCCACTTTGCATTTACTTCAATGAAATTATTTTGCTCAAATCAATCCACCAATCAATGAAAAGTTGATAAGGTGTAAAGTTCTCGGTGCTCCAAACTGTGCCAGCTGTAGTGTAGCCATGCCTTCTTCCACCTCTTACACACGTGATGGCGCCCCCTTAGTGGTGATTTTCATTGATTGGTGGATTTTTTTCAGAAAAATAAGTTTGTTGAAGTCGATGCAAAGTGGAAGCAGTGGACTTACAGAGAACACTATAATGAGCTATGTTACCTCAGTTACCTCACCGGGTGTCCCCGGCCTCAGTTATTTTTTATTTATTTATTTATTTTAAATAAAGGACTTGTCCCAAGCTGTCTCTTGTCTTTTTTACCATTTTGACACGTTTTTTGTGAAATGGTAGATACATCGTACCCTATTACCAATTCACACACGGGGGGGAGGCCGGGATCTGGGGGTCCCCTTGTTAAATGGGGCTTCCAGATTCCGATAAGCCCCCCGCCTGCAGACCCCCACAACCATCGGGCAAGGGTTGTGGGGATGAGGCCCTTCTCCCTATCAACATGGGGACAAGGTGCTTTGGGGGCTACCCCAAAGCACCCTCCCCATGTTGAGGGCATGTGGCCTGGCACGGTTCAGGAGGGGGGTGCTCTCTCGTCCACCCCTCTTTTCCTGAGGCCTGCCAGGTTGCGTGCTCGGATAAGGGTCTGGTATGGATTTTGGGGGGGCCCCTATGCCATTTTTTCTAATTTGGTGCGGGGTTCCCCGTAATATCCATACCAGACCTGAAGGGCCTGGTATGGATTTTAGGGGGACCCCACACCATTTTTTTTTACATTTTGGTTCGGGGTTCCCCTTAATTTTCATACCAGACCCAAAGGGCCTGGTAATGGACTGGGGGGGAACCCATGCTCTTTTTTTCAATGATTTTATCTATATTGCCGAGACCCGACAATTCATTACAGCCGCGATCAGTTTTAAATGACAATTTTTTCTTTAGAAATGTCATTTTGCTGTGGTATTGTTCTAAACACGCGAAAACTGTGACACTTTACAGGCATACTATAGACACCCCCCAGGCACGATATTTAAAGGAATATTTCATTTTTATTGTTTCACTTTAAAGAGGAAGTAAACCCTGATGGGTTTACTTCCTCTTTGTTTCCCTGCAAAGGTAAAGCATAATGGGCTACTATGCATCGCATAGTGGCCCATTATGTGTCACTTACCTGACACAGGAGCCTGCGATGTCACCGCTGTCCCCTCTTCCACGAAGCGTCCATCTTCTTTCTGGGTATCGCGGCTCCGGCGCTGTGATTGGCTGGAGCCGCAATGACGTCACTCCCGCGCATGCGCGCTGGTGCTGTCACTAACGGCATGATCGCCGTTACAAACGGCATGCTCAGTGCGCATGCACCGTAGACATCGGCGCCTGTCTTTTGGAAATATCTCCTAAACCATCTAGGTTTAGGAGATATTTCTTGCGCCTACAGGCTTACCTGTAGGTAAAAGTGGCCTGTAAGGGTTTACAACCACTTTAAGCATTATTAAATTCACTGCTCCCAAAAAAACAGCCGTTTTTAAAACTTTTTTTTGCATTGATCCATGTCCCCTGGGGCAGGACCCGGGTCCCCAATTACTTTTTATGACAATAACTTGCATATAAGCCTTTAAAATGAGCACTTTTGATTTTTCATGTTAGTGTCCCATAGACTTTAACGGTGTTCCGGCAGCTTTCAAATTTGCCACGAACAACGCATATTGTTCGCTGATCGGCGAACACCTGATGTTCGAGTCGAACTTAGGATCGATTCGAACATCGGACTCATCCCTAGTCCTGAAGGTACAATCTTATATAATCCCATGGTGTATGAATATGTGCCTGTGTCCTGATTGTACGATCGTATATAATCCCATGGTGTATGAATATGTGTCTGTGTCCTGAAGGTACGCTCTTATATAATCCCATGGTGTATGAATATGTGCCTGTGTCCTGAAGGTACGATCGTATATAATCCCATGGTGTATGAATATGTGCCTGTGTCCTGAAGGTACGATCTTATATAATCCCATGGTGTATGAATATGTGCCTGTGTCCTGAAGATACGATCTTATATAACCCCATGGTGTATAAATATGTGTCTGTGTCCTGAAGATACGTTCTTATATAACCCCATGGTGTATGAATATGTGCCTGTGTCCTGAAGGTACAATCTTATATAATCCCATGGTTTATGAATATGTGCCTGTGTCCTGAAGGTACAATCTTATATAAACCCATTGTGTATACATAAATTCCCTCCTATTATTTTTTTTATCTGTAATTGCTCTAGGATCTTTAGTAACCAGGTCCCTAAATACTGAAGTAGAGGGAGCCAAGTGTCCTGGGGGATTGAATAATGAAGAATTAGATAAGAAAGAATTCCTAACATCGGCAGAAGCCATTTTATTTGACCGAAAGGGATTCAAAATCCTATATCGCTTGATATTAATTTTTCGAATGTACTTCTGAATAATAAATGAAGGTTTCAAATTTATTCAATGACCGTGAGGGAGCAAATTTCAAACCGTGGTTCAATAGATGCTTTTCTTCAGTCGCAATGGTAGCTACGCTTAAATTAAAAAGGCCAGAATCTTTCTGACCCGCCTTCTTTTTTGAGCAGATCCACCTCCCCCCTCGGGAGCCCCTTTTGGATCTACGCTTCTTTTCAGATTTGGGGGCCCAGGGAAAAAAAGGTTGTTATTAAAATTGCCATTAAATGAACCACCTCTCCCCGTATGATTAGATTCAGACAGGTGGTTCTGCTGATGCCAGTAGTTGGTACCCAAAGGCACCCTTGGGGAATAATCCTCCTGCTGATTATACTGGGGTACCCAATTAGATGGGTTGTCAGTGATATACCTCTCCTCACCCTGGAAGTTCTCTACCACTCAGTGGATTGAACCGGCTAAAGGTAGTAGTGGGATGAGAATTGGAAGGGACTGGACGACCCGTCCCCGAAAACCTTCCCTAGGTTGTGAACAAGGGGACTGAGGATAGTTTGGCCCATAATTTCCAAAGCCAGGAAGGTGAGGTGTACCAGGGAGACCAACTTGAGTCTGACAGTTCAAATCCCTGGCTCTACCCTCCCCACCCTCTTTTACTATGGCTCCTGAGATTTTCTTGGTCTGCCATTTGAAAACACTGTTGTTTTTGTAATCTGATACATCCCTAAGATACTTTTTCTTCTTCTCGTTTGCTCCATCTCCTCTTTCTCAAGGTGTTTTCTTAAAGGTGTTTTATTGTAATGATCATTACCTTTATATGGGTTCAATTATTCCTCGAGAACACCAACTGCTTCATCCAATTTAAGGAGTTTTTGCTTTTTCTTAGCATAAACTGTAACAAACCCAACCCCGATTTATTGAACAACTGAAACCATTCATGATGATAGCTTCAGGTTTGCCCTCTTTACCACATATTCCAATCAGCATTATGAGGTAAGGAGGATTATGCAGAAACATTGGAGCGTACTGCAGAGTGAGAGAGTTTTGGGACCGCATCTCCCTGATAACACACGGGTGATCTATAGGTGTGCTCCCCCATTGAGACTACGGATAGTACCCAGAGTTATTGACCCCCCTAAACAACTTTCTTTTTTTCTAAGTATGTGTTTTTTTTTCCATGTAGGAAATGTCCAATCTGTAAAATTAATGCGCAGAGATGTAGGAGAATTGACTCTTTTGAGTCTACCTCAACCCATGAACATTTTCCTATTAAGTCCTTTATTACACGCAGAGGAGGCTCTCTAATTAGGCAAATTAGGCGGTCGCCTAAGGCCTCGCACTCACAGGGGCCTCGCGGCCGCCTAATTTGCCTGTTCTCAATCACAGAAGTTGACGCCGGCGGCTCCGCCTACCCCCACTGGGACTCTGTGGCTTAGGAGCTGACGGACAAATCAGATACTGCCCGCAGCCTGAGGAATAGCGGCCTCATCACGGAGCGTCCCAGTCCGTGGGGCCTCATGTGTAAGTTTTGCCTAAGGCCTCACAAAGCCTAGAGCCGCCTCTGATTACACGCTCATCCAAAAATGTTGTGTATGTCATCCGTTGTCCATGCTGTCTTCAGTACATTGATTCCACTGTCCGTACGCTACAGACAAGATTGAATTAGCAAATAGCTAATATTAGGAAAGGATTTCCAAAGCATAGCTTGTCCAAGCATTATGCTTTGTGACATAATCGTAATCCTGAGGGTACCATCTTTTTAGGAATAGATAGGTTTACTAGTCATTGGAGGGGTAGCAATGTAGACAGAGAGGTTTCTAGGTTAGAAACGAGGTGGATATATCAAGCTAAAACCCACACCCCATTCAGTATGAATATTGAATTGGATATTAATTCTTTTATCAACAATGGTTAATTATAGATGTTGCCATGAGCAAGATATATATTCTTTTATATCATTTTTTATGTTGACCTTGAATTTTTTTGTTTGTAATATGGTGTTAATTATGGTGTTTTTGAATCTTTAGATATACAGTGGAACCTTGGTTAACGAGTAACGTGGTTAACGAGCGTTTTGAAAGACGAGCAAAACTCAAGCTAATGTGGTGTGCAGTACCGCATTTGGCCAGAGGTGTGGGGGTGCCGGAAATACACGGAATCACTTGGAAATACTCCATTCCCGAGCCTTTTCGAGGGTTTCTGAGTTCAGCTGAGCTGTCCCTGAGTATTTCTGGGGCTCTCTGATGCCCCCCCCACCTCTGGCAGCATGCGATATTGCATGCAATAGAAATCAATGCGGAACAAATTATCTTTGTTTCTATTGACTTCTATTGGGAAACTCACTTTGATATGCGAGTGCTTTGGAGAAACTCTGCAGTTTATCATGTAACTGTGGTATAGAGCATAGGCGTGCCCACGGGGTGTGCCCAGGCACACCCTAATCATCCCTGTGCTCTCATTGCTAATTGTGACTGCTGCGAGTAGTTGTGACTACTGCTCATGTCACCACTGCCCTTTGTTGGTCCTGGCAAGCAAAAACATGTGTGTGTGCTGTACTGCAGGGACGAGGGAGTCGCGGGACCACAGCCGCGGCAGAGTGATCAAGCCGCATTTGCCGATGGGTCTTCTATAGTTCCGGCAGCGCAGGTCCCACAGGCGGCGGAGTGACATACATCTGCACTCCGCCCCCCCTCCGGCCTCCTCTTTCTTCCTTCCCTTGGAAGAAGCAGCGGACCCAGCGGAGCCTCAGCCTAGAATCGGATAGCGGCATGCGGATGGCTCAGTGAGGTGAAGGGGAGACAATGAGACAGCACTGAGCAGAGCATGCAGCCAGGCACAAGAACGATGGACCAAAAATAAAAAGGAAACTCGATATGAACCCTGTCCCTGCCTGATTTGTCAGCAAAAAAGTAAGTACACACACACACACTTACTTTTTTGCTGACAAGCCAGACAGGGTTCATATTGATTTGAATTGTATATGTAATGTATATAAAATATATATATATATATATATATATTTTTTATATATATATTACATATACAATTCAAATCAATATGAACCCTGTCTGGCTTCTCAGCAAAAAATATATATATACAGCCCTCAAAAAATCCACTCGCCTGCTTGCATTTTGCGAGTGGATTTTAAGGGCTGGCGAGGAAGGGCTGCCTGGGAGCGGGCGGTAAGCCAGCAGCCTGTGTGGAATGGGAGTCCATCTCCCAGAGATCACGGAGGGGAAGAGAGAGACGCCCAGATGTTCAGAGCGCAGCGCGGGGAACACAGCGATAACAGCTTTTATTTCAATAGCCGTGTTCGCCAACACTCGCTGTCAGATACAGCCCCTTCTCCTGGTCCCGGGACCTTGATATACAGATCACAGTCCAATCCCAGTGACGGGTGATCTGTCAATCAAAGTTCCCCAGCCAGGGGGCGGGGCTGTATATGATGTTGAGTGGCAGGAACAATTGAAATGAAAGCAGTTATCGCTGTGTTCCCCACACTGCGCTCTGAACACCTGGGCAGCTCTTCTGTTCCTCTCCTCCCCTGCACAGGTAGGCTGCATGGTGGACACAGGACTACATTGGTGGGCGCAAGGCTGCATGGTGGGCACTGGGCCCAAGGCTGCATTGGTGGGCCCAAGGCTGCATTGGTGGGCCCAAGGCTGCATTGGTAGGCACAAGGCTGCATTGGTGGACACTGGGCACAAGGCTGCATTGGTGGACACTAGGCACAAGGATGCATTGGTGGGCACTGGGCACAAGGCTGCATGGTGGGCACTGGGCCCAAGGCTGCATTGGTGGGCCCAAGGCTGCATTGGTAGGCACAAGGCTGCATTGGTGGGCACAAGGCTGCATTGGTAGGCACAAGGCTGCATTGGTGGGCACTGGGGACAAGGCTGCATTGGTGGACACTAGGCACAAGGCTGCATTGGTGGGCACTGGGCCCAAGGCTGCATTGGTGGACGCAAGGCTGCATTGGTGGATGCAAGGCTGCATTGGTGGATGCAAGGCTGCATTGGTGGGCAGTGGGCACAAGGCTGCATGGTGGACACAAAGCTGCATTGGTTGGCACAAGGTTGCATGGTGGGCACTGGGCACAAGGCTGCATTGGAAGGCACAACGCTGCATGGGGGTCACAGGCAGCCTGCATTAGTGGGCACAGATACAGTTGTTGTTAATATTTATTTTTATAACTTAATTCTGCATAATACATTTAAGTGTCAGATTATTTATGAGGGCGTGTTTAGGGGCGGAATTAGGGGCGGGTTAACTGGTGGCGAGTAACCCTTGAGGCTTGGCTAGTATCTCAGGACTTGAAATTTTGGGCCCTGTATATGTAGGAAGGCCAGTATGGTGGCCTGAATTTATGGGAGGAGCCCGGGGGGGTACTTAAGCAGCCCGCTCACCTGTGGTGCTTGTCGGTTTCCTGTGCGCGATATACGTCACTAGGCCGACTATTCGATATACCAGCGTCCGCAAGTTCTTGCCTCGCATTCCGTATTCGATACCGTTCTCAAAAAACTTTCGAAGTCGGCGTCTTTCGTTCGTAGTTTGTACCACGCGGCTGGCTTGGCTGTCGCAGGTAAGGTCCCGTCGGACTTTTCGTTTTATATCAGGTCACTAAACCGTAATTTCGAAAATTTTCGTTTCACTCGCTTTTCATAAACTGCAATGTATATCGAATTTTTCGTTTCATGTCATGTCACTAAACCGTACCTTCAAAATTTCGTTACTCGCATTTCACTATTGTAATATGTATCGCTCGTACTTTCGATATGTTACCATTTCGACAGCACCGCGACGCAGACGTCGCTCCATTTCTAGCATGTCGGTGTTAAAAGTATGCATCAGTAAACAGCCACAGCAAGTCGCAGTTTGCAAGTTATCGGATCAAGTCAGTTCGATACTAATCATTTCTCATTTCTGAAACATTCTAGAACTCATTTCTAACATTTCAAATCATTTCAAACATTTCTCATTTCAGTCACCTACCGCGCTCCGATTCGAATCCAGTCGCATCAAAAAGATGCACCGATTCGTTCCGGTGTGCCCCAGTTATTTGGCCTCATTTCTATACATGCTCCAGAGTTACGTCATTGTCTGTCATTACTACCTCTGTCATGGTTATCATTTCATTCTCACGTATCACGTTCCGGCATGAATCCAGTCGCATGGTAATGCACCGATTCGTCTCGGCGTGCCCCAGGATTGGCCTCATTTCTATACATGCTCCAGAGTTACGTTTTCAGTCATTCATACCTCTGTCATGGTTATCATTTCATTGTCACCTATCACGTTCCGACATGAATCCAGTCGCATGGCAATGCACCGATTCGTCTCGGCGTGCCCCAGGATTGGCCTCATTTCTATACATGCTCCAGAGTTACGTTTTCAGTCATTCATACCTCTGTCATGGTTATCATTTCATTTCCACCTATCACGTTCCGACATGAATCCAGTCGCATGGCAGTGCACCGATTCGTGTCGACGTGCCCCAGGATTGGCCTCATTTCTATACATGCTCCAGAGTTACGTTTTCAGTCATTCATACCTCTGTCATGGTTATCATTTCATTTTTCACCTATCACGTTCCGACATGAATCCAGTCGCATGGCAGTGCACCGATTCGTGTCGGCGTGCCCCAGGATTGGCCTCATTTCTATACATGCTCCAGAGTTACGTTTTCAGTCATTCATACCTCTGTCATGGTTATCATTTCAATTCCACCTATCACGTTCCGACATGAATCCAGTCGCATGACAATGCACCGATTCGTCTCGGCGTGCCCCAGGACTGGCCTCATTTCTATACATGCTCCAGAGTTACGTTTATCAGTAATTCGTACCTTCTGTCATGGTTATCATTTCATTTCCACGTATCACGTTCACACATAAATCCAGTCGCATGGAAATGCACCGGTTCATGGTGGCGTACCCCAGGGCTCGGCCTCATTTCTGATACATGCTTCAAAATCCGGATCATAGCTAATCGCAGACATCGGGGGATGGATCCATGTCTCTGCCATGCAGCTTACTACCATTTCACTCCCACAACGCATCACCGTTCTGGAACCAGTCGCATCTGACATGCACCGATTCTTTACGGAATGCCTTGCTGGTACCAAACAGCATTTCATACCTATACCAGAGCTCGGATGGTTGCCAGTCGCAAACACGGCACAACCAATTCAAGCCTCGGTCTAATAATCATTTCTCTCATTTCATTTCATACGGTGCTCCGATTCGAATCCAGATGCATCAAATAAGCACCAGATCGTCCCGGGTGCACCAATGTTTCCACTTGCCTCATTTCAATACATGCTCCAGAGCCCGGTTCTCGGTCGAATCAATGATGACGACCAGGCCGGACCTCTGTCATGGAGTCCATTCGTAATCAAGGCAAACATTTCGAATCATTTCATTGTCATACAAATCGTTGCTTCAAGAAACCAGTCAGCAATCCTTTCACGAATTGTCACCTTTTCGTTTTCTCAGGTCAGTCAAAGTTCAGTAGGTCCACCCTGCACCAGGTTGGACGATATCCCCCCAGGTTACAGTCAACCAGGAGATAAAAGCTCAAGATAATCCTCACCAGAGCAACCATGTCTCAGACCGGCAGCGAAGACCTCGCGGCCCCTCTGTCACCTTCTCCGGTTTCAGAAAGCGGCAGCGTGCAATCTCTTAGGGGATGGACTATCCCCAAACTGACGGCAGAGCTCAGACGCAGAGGTGTCCCCTTCCCTGCCACAGCAAGGAAAGGCGAGCTTTTCAAACTCCTCTTTCCCCCACCAGCAGCAGGACCCAGTACCCAACAGGCATCCCTTCAGTCGATATCATCGGCCATTTCACAATTACACACGATGGTGTCATCTCTATCCACCTCAGTTGCAGACGTCCAAACCAGGGTTGCACTTCTGGAGGCCCGACCGGCCACGGCTGTCCCCGACCCAACGGCAACTCAAAGCTTGACACCTCTTCCTGCAGGTACCTCAGGCTCAAGCCACGTTGTCTACCCCTCCCACCTGGTCCCAACCAGTATCAGGAAGGACATCTTGGACGGCAAGGACGTCAACCTGGCCTCTCTCCTCATTTCCGTGCATGATTTGGCAGAAAATAAAGCCTACTCCTGGGGCGACATATCAGTGGTCCTTAAATCTAAAGACCCCAGATTGAACCGCAAGCTAACAGTCTCAGAGTTTACACTGGCCTTTGGCATGCTCAGAGATGTCCTGTGCTCAGTCACCCCTAGCAGGCGGGAAGAGCTGGACTTGTATCTCCATACTGTGGTAGACTTAGGCCACAAGTACGGTGGTTTTGCCTTTTACGACTACCACCGTTCTTTTTCAGCCAAGGCCGCGGCCAGACTCATACAGTTCCAGATCACCACAGACTGGAGTCTCATGGACACAGAACTCTTCTGCCGCCACTTTGCCGGCTTACGCTCACCTCTGTGTGCGATTTGCCAGTCTTCCACCCACACTGCCACCTGGTGTGCCAATACGGCAAACAGACGGCCTTTCGAGTTTCCCTCTACCTCAGGATCAGTACAGGCTCAGCCGATCCCTGAACCAACGCCTCAGGTGGACAAACTCGGACGCCCAGTCCGAACCGTGGGAGGGGCAGCCATCTGTAATAACTTTAATCAGGGGTCCTGCAACTTCAGCCAGTGCCGTCTACTTCACCTCTGCACCATATGTCATAGAGCACACCCCAGGATTTTGTGCGAAGTCAAGCAACACAAGAAGGCGTGACTAAGCCGGATCAACCTCTTGTGGTTAGGATGGTATCTCACTTCACATCCCACCCCTTCCCTGGCCACCTTCCTTATCCAAGGCTTCACAGCAGGCTTTCACACCGGCCTCATTTCACTTCCCCACACTACCCACGAATGTGCCAATCTTCGTTCGGCAGCCATTGACGTACAAGCCATAGATCAGCTCTTACAGGCAGAGGTGGATCGAGGTTACGTGATAGGCCCTTTCAGTTGCCCCCCTTTCAACACATGGAGAGTCAGCCCTATTGGGCTTGTCAAGGGCAAGTTTTCAAATAAATTGCGTTTGGTGTACGACTTGTCTGCGCCTCATTCTTCCCACATACCCAGTCTCAATTCCCTGATCCCCTCCGAGGAGTTTTCCCTAAAATATTCTTCTGTGGACATGGCAATACAGGCGATCATCAAAGCAGGCACAGGCGCCTGGCTCTCCAAAGCCGACATCTCGGATGCCTTCAAACTCCTGCCCATCCACCCATCCCTTTGGTGCTGGCATGGCATCAAGTGGAAGGAAACATATTATTTTGCTACAAAGCTCACCTTTGGTTCGAAGAGTAGCCCGTGGCTCTTCGACACGTTCGCCCAATCCCTCAGTTGGATACTATTACACAAGGGTCAATGCCATGAAGTCATCCATTATTTAGATGACTTCCTACTGATAGAACCACCCAGCAAGCCCCCAGGAGATCTCGACAAACTTAGGGTAATTTTTGGAAACCTCAATGTTCCTATTGCTGAGCACAAAGTGGATGGCCCAGCAAATAGCATCACTTTTCTCGGGGTCAGCTTGGATACCTGCGCAATGCAAGCCAGTCTCCCCCTCGACAAACTAACACGCATTAGGGCAGTCCTCCACGAGTTTACACACACCAAGGACTGTACCAAAAAACAGTTGCAGTCCCTCCTGGGTATGCTCAACTTCGCTATGCGAATTATTCCACAAGGCCGCACGTTTGTATCACGCCTACTCAGATTTCTGTCGAGAACTCAAGACCCTGATCAGATTTTGAATTTAGACTCCGCAGCCATAGCGGACCTATCCATGTGGGAGGAATTCTTGTCCGCCTGGAATGGCATATCGCTATTCATACCTGTAGTTTCGGTCCATTCACCCCAGGTGGTTACGGACGCCGCAGCCTCCACAGGTTTCGCGGCAATTTTTGGCCATCATTGGTTTTCAGGACCATGGCCTCAACAGATACTAATCATACCCGGCTTTTCCCAAACATCTGCCCTCTTTGAGCTTTACCCCATAGTGGCAGCCGCACAACTCTGGGGCCACCACTGGACAGGACAAACTGTAGTCTTTAGCACCGACAACCAGGCCACGGCAGACATCATCAACAAAGGCAGGTCCAAGTCCCTAGCAGTCATGTCCTTCCTGCGCAGGTTGGTACAACTGTCTTTACAACATCAGTTCAATATACACTGTACATTTATTCCCGGCAGATACAACTCAGCCGCTGACGCACTGTCACGTTTCAATTATTCCTCCTTTTTCAACCAGGTTCCCGATGCCGATCCGATGTCGGCCCCTATCCCTGTCTGGTCACAACTGACCCTGGACTAGCTCAACATTTACACGGAGCTACACAACTTATAAATCATTCCCTCTCCTACAACACACTTAAAGCCTACCAGACAGCGTGGAAGGCCTTTAACAAATTCCTCACGTCCTGCCGTAAAGGGCCAACAGGTATCAAGCAGGTACTGGCCTTCACTGCGCACTGCCACACGCAGCTGGCCTTATCCTACAACACCATCCGGCTATACCTAGCCGGCATTCAACATTTTATGGCGCTTGAAGACCCCACGAAACCCTCACTATTCTCATCTCACGCCATACGAGCCATTCTTAGGGGAATCCAGAAACACCAACCAGTCATCAGCACTAAGCGCTTGCCCATTACGGGACCCATCTTTAGGGACATGTCAACTATGCTGGCTACCTCGCCATTCGGTCTGCTCCGCAGCATCGTCTTACAAGCAGCGATATATCTAGCGTACTATGGGTTCTTGCGCCCTGGAGAATTCACCTCTAACAAATCCACAGACCGAGTACTATGCAGACGACACTTACTTAGATACCAAGACCACTTCATCCTGCACCTCGAGGTCTCTAAAACCCAGCAAACGGGCTCAGGAGCGAACATTCATCTATACAAAACCGACAACAGCTGGTGTCCAGTCGCCGTACTCAACCGGCTCCTCTCACTCCTGCCTGAACAACCAGACAGCAGTCCCCTTCTACCGTTCCCTGTTAAACCCTTAAACGCCTCTCAGTTTGTGGAACACATAAGAATACTTCTCCGCAATCTTCATCTTAACCCTAGTCAGTATTCCGGACATTCTTTCCGCATCGGAGCAGCCTCCGCGGCATCCCGCCACGGAGTTCCAGAACACATCATTAAAAGACTGGGCAGGTGGAAGTCAGCCTGCTTCGCCCGGTATATCCCCAATCCACAAACAGAGATGGCACAGGCATTCTCCAAATTGGCTCAATAAGTAATGGAAATCAATAAAATCATAACCCTACCTGAATGTTTTTGCCCCCTTATTTTGGCATACCGGCCATTAGACCAAGGCACACTTTCAGGTCCATTTCATATGGTAAGAGATTTGATCGATCAATTGTCTACTGGTTGTGCCACATCCTAAATTCTTTGCTCTAAACTTTCATATGGTAAGTCCACACTTTCAGGTCTATTTCCGATGGTAAGTCCTGTCTTTACTATAAGTGGTATCCATGTACATACCGGACATAGGGCTCCAACCATAAGTAGGAAGGCCAGTATGGTGGCCTGAATTTATGGGAGGAGCCCGGGGGGGTACTTAAGCAGCCCGCTCACCTGTGGTGCTTGTCGGTTTCCTGTGCGCGATACCCACCCTCCCATCCCCATTTCACAGCATTTCTCAAAACTATTCATTTCATTCATTTCTCTTACAGAATAATCATTTCTTAAACCAGGGTATGCCCCCTTATTTTGGCATACCGGCCATTAGACCAAGGCACACTTTCAGGTCCATTTCATATGGTAAGTCCACACTTTCAGGTCTATTTCCGATGGTAAGTCCTGTCTTTACTATAAGTGGTATCCATGTACATACCGGACATAGGGCTCCAACCATAAATATATATATATATATATACAAAGGGACATGTTCTCCAATTGCAATTACTTTACTGTATCTTCAAATCATCAGGTATTGTCAAATCATGTAAATCAGCAACAGTGTCAGGGCTGGGCTCAGCCCTTCCTTCTCTGAGCTGGCTGCTCAGCTGTCAGCTAATTGCCAGCTCCTATCTCTCTCCACAGTGACTCACCTGTTGATCTGCTCATCAGTCCTGGCTACTAAAAGCCGTCCAGCTCACTTCATCTCTGCCTTCGCCTTTGGTCACATCTCAGAGAATTTCTCTTGCTTTCCTGTTGAAGACTTGCTTGGCTGAAGTCCCTTCTTGTTCCTGATCCTGTTTGCTGTACTACTACATTGATCTCTGGCTCTCTGACATTGACTGACTACCCGATCTGGTTACTGAACTCTGGCTATGTACTGACTACGCTTACTCTGTTTACCTTTTATTATTATTATTATTAAACAAGTGTGATTAATTGTACTTCTGTCTCGGTCTGATTCATGGTTTCTGACAAACAGCTACCATGTACAGTTGCGAGTATCCCTGCTCTTCCTCAGGCTGTCTGGCAATATTGCCAGACAGCCTTAGGAAGAGCAGGGATGCTCGCAACTGTATACGGTAGCTGTTGCTGATTTACATGACAGTACCTTATGATTTGAAGATACAGTAAAGTAATTGCAATTGGAGAACGTGTCCCTTTGTCGTCTTTGAATGGATAATGGTGGAAGACAGGGAGTCCACCTTGACATTCTTCCACTTAAAAAACAGGATAAATAAAAGTCAGTAACCCACCCGAAGTTTTGATTGAGATAGAGATAGATATATTATATTATATCTATACATATATATATATATACGCATGTGTGTTTGAGTTTTGGTTTGAGGTGCACACCCTAATGCAATAGGCTGCGCATGCCTTTGGTATAGAGATCATCCAAAAAGGTATATACTGGCAGTATTTTAATGTAAAAAGATTTATAAGCTGTGGGCACTGTGGGGGGGTGGGGGCGGATGAACTAATTTCATATTACTGGGTTTAGGAACACTTTAAGTTGTCTATAGTTAATAAGTGTCTACTATAACTTTGAATGACTGCGATTCAATTCCTTATTAGGGGGTGACATCTTTGAGAGTTGGATATCTTATCATTTTTACTAAGGATTGTAATCTATGTGCCTTCCTTCATTGTGAATAGCCTTTGGTTTTATTTCCATTTATCTGGAACACAGCTAATATCCGCTATTTTGCATAAGCTGTCGCCTATATAAATAGCCATATTGTACGTCTAGCCACGCCCCTGACGACATCATCTGATGACGAAACGCGTAGGGAGGGGTTAGAACATGTGACACAATCACGTGCTGGGACCCAGCGGCCATGTCAGAGAATACCAACCAGCCGTTTGGCTAATAGAAATGTGCATGTCAGAAGATGTTTGGCTAATAGAAATGTGCATGTCAAAATAAAAGTTCACAGAACGGCCAACAGGAATGCGCATATGAAGACGCGCATGTGAATGGGCGCATGCACAATGTTTCTTGGCCCTAGATGGGATATTTAAGCATGCTTCTGCCTGTGCTCTATGCTGACTGGTCTTCAGCTTTCCCTGTGTCCCTCCAGTGTGTTCCCTTGGTTGCTGACCCGGCTTACTCCTGACCTGATATCGGATTCCGCTTCTGTCTTGTCGTTAGTGCCTGACCCAAGTCATTTCTCACTTTGGCTCTCCTCCTGATTTAGTACCTCATTGCTCGCCTGTTGATGACCCTGGCTATCCGATGACCACGTTCCTGCCTCTGATCCTGACTTACCGCCCTGCTGGAGTGTCTGCCCGGCTGTCTACTGCTGCAGTTCTGCACCATGTAGAACGTTCCTGCTGCAAGTCTGCTGAGGGCTCTGACCAGCCACACACCCTCTTTCTGTAGCGCAAGTGGAGTGCTTCCTTAACCTCAGCTAAACTGCTGTGCACGGCTACAGTTCCAGATCTGATGATTCTCCTGCTGCCTTGGAAATCACATCTGCTGCTACAAGTTCCCTGACCTACATCTGCAAGCACTCATGTTCCTCCTGTCCCTTGGTGCCCCCTGTTTCACTTCCAGTGGGGCCTGGGCTGGAGATACAAGAGAGGCCAACCTCGTCATTTCAGTCTCCGCTCAGGTACATGACAGGCCATCTTGTTGGTTGGAAACGCTGGTTGTTTCTTTATGCGATGATCTTACTATGAGAATGTGAGTTACATTCCTCTTTTTTACAATAAACCTTTAACTGGGATGTCTGCGCAATGAGGACTGTTTTATTTATATTTTGAGAGTATCGTTGTCGTAGTGGAAGTATTAATTGACATTCATGCGGGCTGCTGGTGGATTATACCCCTGAACTGGCATCCATTACCTGCTGATCGGTGCTAGTGAAATCTTGCTGTGGTGGAGGTGATATCTTTAAAGTGGAGGATTGCTGAGTTTGCCATCGGATGATACTTAATGCCTATATGTCTTTGCCTGAGGGTAAGAGTCAGTGTATGTAGGATTTTAGTACTAACTCTAGCACAATAGTTTTGTGTTTTTTGATATCTGTCTTCTGCCCTATGAAATGATCTATCTCTCAGATATGAAATACGGGTACAACTCATCCATGTGGGCACAAATATCCACTGATGGACGAGCCCCATATATCACCATATCCACAAAAAACTTCTCTCTTAATCAAGACTGCACTGTAACAAGGCATTGGATGAGATACTCCTTGTATATATACATCGGGGGGTCTGTGTGCTGTTTTGACAATTTTAAGTGTATGAGTATGACCTCAGGTATTAGTGTGAAGCCATGTCTGATGAAGAAAACTAAGGGGTCTACTTATAGAAAGTTCACTGGACGAATGTGACAAACATTCATCCAGCCATTACATATTCTGGCCATAATGTAACAAAGTGATTTCCTATGATAGCCAGCTCCATCTAGTGACCATAATGGGGTATTTTTCCTGACAAACTTCTATTAGTAAAAATAGCACAATACTGCAATATGACCACTAGATGGAGCCAATGAAATCAGTGTATGAAATAAAATACAGCCAATATTCATCTTGGCTGGGTGAATGCTGCTCACATTCGTTCATTTTTTTTTTTTATTGGAACCTTCAAAAGTTTGTGAAATCTTACACCACAAAATGTACTCTGCCAATGAAAGGTAATGGCTCCATTTTTATTTTTCTCCTGCTATCAATGACCAACACGGTACAACACTTCATCCATGTCTTTGGTGATCTCTGATCTCCTTATCAACTGTTTCTTACATGATGAAGATCAGCCATGGAGTATATCTGAGGTGTATATCAGGGTGTGCTTCTTCCCCACATGAGAGCTGTGATGTCCAGCAACATTCATATAGAAGACATTTCCCACACTCAAGACACTAATACACCTCAAGGGTTGTGTGGGATCCCTGATGTACAAGACAGGACTTCAGTGAGGAACAATTCCCTCACTCAGGACAGGAAAGTGGCTTCTTCCCCGTGTGAGATCTCTGATGTCTGTAAAGATTGGACTTCGCTGAAAAACATTTCCCGCACTCAGGACAGGAATACGGCTTCTGCCCCGTATGAGATCTCTGATGTGTGTAAAGATGGGACTTCTGTGAAAAACATTTCCCGCACTCAGGACAGGAATACGACTTCTGCCCCGTGTGAGATTTCTGATGTCTGTAAAGATTGGACTTCTGTGAAAAACATTTCCCACACTCAGGACAGGAATACAGCTTCTCCCCTGTGTGAGATCTCTGATGTGTGCAAAGCTCGGACTTCACTGAAAAACATTTCCCACACACAGGACAGGAATATGGGTTCTCACCTGTGTGAGATCTCTGATGTGTGTAAAGATAGGACTTCACTGAAAAACATTTCCCGCACTCAGGGCAGGAATACGGCTTCTCCCCCATGTGAGATCTCTGATGTGTGTAAAGATTGGACTTTACTGAAAAACATTTCCCGCACTCAGGACAGGAATACGGCTTTTCCCCAGTGTGAGATCGCTGATGTATGACAAGGTCTGATTTTTGTATAAAACATTTCCCACACTCAGGACAGGAATACGGCTTCTCCCCCATGTGAAATCTCTGATGTGTGTAAAGATGAGACTTCACTGAAAAACATTTCCCGCACTCAGGACAGGAATACGGCTTCTCTCCTGTGTGAGATCTTTTATGCACATTAAGATGGTATTTAGAATGGAAACACTTCCCGCACTCATTACAGGAAAACCTCTTCTCTGTTGGAAGGACGGCACCATCCCTCACAGTCTGAGGTTCCTCAGGATAAGAGGAATACGATGGTCCATCTACACTGTGTGGTGCCGGATGGACATTTGAGGTAGTCGGGTTTTCTCCTGGACTATACTGTGTGATGTCCTCATCTTCTACTTTACAGTCTGGAGACAAAGTGAGACAATCCTCTGAGGTTTTCCTCATCTCCCATCCATCTACTAAAATAGAAATAAAAGGATTATTACTAGACATGAGCAGATTGGTTCCCCTAAACCAAGACTCCGCCCACTTTTGTCTCTGAGGATCTTACTATTCCTTCCTCAAGGTAACTAGTAAATGGGTCCTCTGTAGGGCTGCAACTAATGATTACTTTCATAATCGATTAGTTGGCCGATTATTGTTTTGATGGATCGACTAGTTGGATAAAAAAAAAAAAAAAGGTTGCTGTATAATTTAGTTAATATTCTTGAATATCTATATGCAGCGGTAAATATAAATATCCAGATATATAGCTAGAGAATAACAGACAGATAGATGTATTATTAGGAGGTTGAATCTGGTACATATCAGAATCAAAGATCAACATTATTAAAATGTAAAAAAGCTCTAACGCTGTTTTGCTGATTTTCAGAAATTTTTTTGTAAGCAACAGCTTGAGGAGCCAGTCTGTATGATGGGTCCACAATGTAGTGCACTGGTAACAAGATTAGAGATTTTTTTTTGGATAAATTCTGATGTCTCTTCCACAGACTTTGGATAGAAGTAACAGGTGTGGAAAAATTGGTCTTTGGGTGTCGGTGGCACCTTCACACCGCAAACCTTTAGAGGTACTCTTGATGAAAGCAAGAATTGGTCTTGCTGTTAAAAATTAAATTGATATGCACTTGTCAAACAGGTGTGGAAAAGTTGGTCTTTGTGTGCTAACTGTGCCCATGAAAACTACACCAAAAAAATTCTTTCACATGATATCAACACCCACAACGCTAGGCAGCCTAGAAATCCTGCAGAGATTCCACATCCCAAAAACACTTCAGGGGCTTCATAGCTGCTGGTAATCCAGGATTGATTCATTTTGATAAATGTGAGACGATCCACGGAGTTTGTGGACAGACGCGTTCTATTATCAGTAACAAAACATCCAGCAGCACTGAATGTCCGTTCGGAAAGCACGCTGGATGCAGGGCAGCTCCATTGGATACTGGGCAAGTTCTGGCCAGTGGTTTATTCTCATGACCCAGTAAGCCAGTGGATCTTTGACTGGAAAGCTCTCCATCTCTGTTGGAGTCAGCGTGAACTGAGAAAAGCCATTTACTAGCGTGAAGTGGTTAAATATCGTGCCTAGGGAGTCCCCTTAGTCTGCCTGTAAAGTGGCGCATCTGTGTGCTGAAGCAAAATTACATTTTTAAAGGAAATAATGTCATTTAAACTTGCACGCAGCTGTAATGTATTGCCGGCTCCCAGCAATATAGATAAAAAAAAAAAAAATCGAGGAAAAAATATTGGCGTGGATTCCGCCCTTAAATCCATATCAGACCCTTATCTGAGCATACAGCCTGGAGGACAGGATGGGGGGGGGGGGGAGCGAGCATACCCCCTCCTGAACCATACCAGGCCACACGCCCTCAACATGGGGAGGATGCTTTGGGGTCCCCCCAAAGCACCTTTTCCCCATGTTGATGGGGACAAAGGCCTCTTCCTGACAACCCTGGCCATTGGTTGACGGGGGTTGGCGGGTGGGGGGGCTTATCGTAATCTGAAAGCCCCCTTTACCACGAGGCCCCCAGATCCCGGCCCCCCTATGTGAATGGGTATCGGGTAAGTTGGGTAGGGGTACATTCACCAAAAAAGCAAAAACCACAATAGACAGTTTTTGACAATTCCTTTATTAAAAAAAAAAAAAGTCCCGCGATGTCCATCCATTGTCAATCACGCCGACGGACCCGAAAAATAGAAAAAAAAATTCTCCTTCAATGGGAGGCCTCCTGACGACTGCTGTCTTTTGGCTTTGACAGCTGGTAGATAGGCAAGGGCGGGGCCACCCGCTGATGTAACTGGATGACCCTGCCCCCTCTTGACGTCACATGACATCAGAAGGATACGGGGTCACTCGATTACATCACAGGGTGGCCCCACCCTTGCCTATATAACAGCTTTCACAGCCAAGAGGCAGGAGTCGCTGGGAGGCCTCCCATTGAGGCGGAGCTTTTTTTTTTTTTTTTTTCTTATTTATCGGGTCCGTCAGGCGGCGTTAATTGAAGATGGATGAACATTGCGGGACACTTTTTTAAAAAAAAATTTTAATAAAGGAATGGTTGAAAACTGTCTTGTTGTGGTTTTGCTTTTTGACACTTTTTTTTCTATAAATGGGTAGGGGTATGTACCCAATACCCATTTACATGGGGTGGGATGGGATCTGGGGGCCCCCTTATTAAAGGGGTTTCCAGATTCCAATAAGCCCCCCGCCCACAGACCCCAACAACCAATGGCCAAGGTTGTCGGAGGCTCTTGTCCCCATCAACAGGGGGACAAGGTGCTTTGGGGAGGACCACAAAGCACCTACCCCATGTTGAGGGCAAGCGGCCTGGCATGGTTCAGGAGGGGGGGCACTCGCTCATCCCCCCCTTTCCTGGCCTGCCAGGCTGCTTGCTCAGATAAGGGTCTGGGATAAATGTTTTTTTTTTTAATTTTGGCATGGAGTTCCCCTTAAAATTCATACCAGACCTGAAGGGCCTGGTTTGGATTTTAGGGGGGACCCCGTGCCATTTTTTTTCCTAATTCTGTCATAGAGTTTCCTTTAACCACTTCAATGCACTGTATTATATACTGTACACTGACTGCATTGTATAAATAGTCTACACTGAATGCACTGTGTATGTATGTATGTATGTATGTATGTATATATACACTGCCTGCACGCCACTAACCAACCTGCCTAATCTAGCTCAAGTTCTCTCAGTCTCCTCCACGTATCACACTACATATGACCACTGTGCAATGCAAGCAGCCTTATATAGTGTGGGGCGTGACCTTAGCCCCCTGAGCCATGATTGGCCAAAAGCACCCTGCCTTTGGCCAATCATGGCTCTCAAAGCAGATCGCGCTGTGACTGTCCAAAGCATGCTTTGGCCAATCAGCAGCCGTCAATGCACTGCGATCTCGCAGTGCATTATGGGGTACTCTGCAGCACTCAAATTTGCCACGAACGCCCCATATGTTCGGTTCGTTTGCGAACAAACACCCGATGTTCGAGTCAAACCTACGTTCGATTCGAACATCAGGACCATCCCTACTGTTTTATATATGTCTTCCCCTGCTTCAGTGCTTCCAAAACTGCAAGAATCCTCCTCCTCTCTCTCCTCTTGTGTGTTCTGTGGTGTAGGAACCATAGTGTCTGCATAAAATGGGCCTTGAGAGGAAAGGAAGTCCTCCTCTTCCTCCCATTGCTCTGCCTCAAGTGCCCTGTTCATAATGCCACACAAAGTCTGCTCCAGGAGGAATACAACATGCATTGTGTCACTGATACATTCCTTATCATGACTCACCATCCTTGTGGCCTCCTCAAATGGTGACAGTACAGTGCATGCATCCTTTATGAGCAGCCATTGGCGTGGGAAGAAAAAACTAAGCTGGCATGAGCCTGTCGTTATGCTGTACTCACACAGGTACTTGTTGACGGCCCTCTGCTGCATATGCGGCCACCTGGTCGAGTTCCACCTGGTGGGCATGTCACAAATCAGGCGGTTTATGGGCAGGTGGAATTCCCGCTGAATTTCAGCCAACCGAGCACTGGCTGTGTATGACCGTCTAAAATGGTTACAGACTCTTCTGGCCTGTTTTAGCAGATCTTTCAACCCTGGGTACCTATTTAAGAAATGCTGCACCACCAAATTGAGGAGATGTCTAAGGGCGGACAGGAGGTTTGTGTCATTATCGCACATCACCATTCCTGGCACCAGCTGGCACGGCGTGAACCAACTTTGGGTCTGCCCCTGCAGAGCTGCAAGAATCTCTGATCCGGTGTGGTTCCTGTCCCCTAGACACACCCGCTGGAGCACTGCATGGTACCTTTTAGCCTGACTCATTGAATAGATCCTTGAACGCTTAGGGGGTACTTGTGGTCAGCAGAGGAGGACATGGAGGAGGAGGTAGAGCTGACAAATCTTGCATCATCACCACTAGCTGTATGGAGACGTAGGAGCACAAGCTGCAGCACTGAGCCCTGTCCTGCATCCTTCTGAGTTGCAAGCAGAGTTGGTTTTAAATGAAATATATCACCCCTGACCATGCTTGCTGGACCACGTGTCAGCAGTAACGTGGACTTTGCGGCTGAATGCCTTGCCCAATGATGCCACAACATTGCCTTCCACATGATGGTACAGAGCTGGAATAGCCTTACATGAAAAGAAATAGCGACTGGGAACCTGCCATTGTGGTACAGCACATTCTGCAAATTCACAGGGGGCAGAATCCTCCAGATGGAAAGGCAGGTGTTATAGAGCCAGCAACTTTAACAAGCTTGCATTTGGACGCTGGGCATGTGGTTGGCAGTGACTGTATTTTTTTTTTTTTCTGCAGCAGATGGGGCAGAGACATTTTCCGGTTATAGTCTACAGCTGGTGGTGTGCTACGGGCAGATGTTCTGTAAGGACATGGGTCAGCCTGTGTTATACCATCATCCCGGTCAGTGGAGGCTGCTGAGCCTCATCCCAGACAGCTGAGCTGTGGGAAGTGGGCCGGGAAATAACAGCTGCACAATGTGATGGAATAGGGTGGCTGCTCTCTACTCTTCCATGGTGTCAGCCTCGTTGGGGTTGTGCCTCACCCTCACTTTCATCCTCTGCTGTATCCGGCACCCAAGTCACGTCAGTGACCTCATCATCATCATCTCCTCCATCCCCATTACCACTAGAGACAACTTGGCAATACGCTGCAGCTGGGGGAACATGACTGCCAATTTGGGTACCAGTGTTCTTGCCTCTCTGTAGGCTCATGTTCCTGCCTTCCTTAACATCTGAATCAAGTAATGGCTGTGCATCTTCAAGGAGCAAGTGGCTGATGCTGTGTTCAAATATTTCAGCTGACTCCTCCATGTCTGATGCTGGGGCTATGGCAGGAATAGCTGTGGTCAAGGAGGCAGGTTTAGCCACTCTGGTAGCTGCAGTGGACTGCGCACAGAGTCTCTGCTTGGGTGACAAAGGATAAGGAGGATGGTTTAGTAAGCTAGTGCACCACCTCCTCTGTATGCTGTGGCTGAATAGCACAGGCAACATCACTAAACAGAGGAAATGATGCCCGGCCTGACCATGTCCAGATTTGCCTGTGGAAACATACATGGTGCCATAGGAACGTCTGCCTCTCCTTGTTGTCCTCCCAGACATGATGGGAGGAGTGGGGGGTGCTTATTAACAAAATGTAATAAATATGTGGAAATGGATTCACTTTAACTTTAGTAGTCACTACACAGACACACGCCACTGATACACTATAATATACTGCAGTAAAGCTGCACCGACGCACTGCAATATACTGCGTCAAACGTGCAGTGACGCACAGAAATATACTGTGTTAAAATGTGCACTAACGCACTGAAATATACTGCGTTAAACATCACGTAATGCAATGAAATATACGGCGTTAAACTTGCAGTAATGCACTGAATATACTGCATTAAACGTGCACTGCTGCACAGAAATATACGGCATTAAACTTGCAGTAACACACTGAACTATACTGTGTTAAATGGCACATAATGCACTGAAATATACTGCGCTAAACTTGCAGCAACGCACTTAATACACTGCGTTAAATGGCACGTAACTCACAGAAATATATAGTGTTAAACTTGCAGTAACGCACTGAACTACACTGCATTAAATTACAGGTAACGCACTGAAATATACGAAATTAAACTTGCAGAAACATACTGAACTATACTGCGTTAAATGGCACGTAACGCACTGAAATATACATTAAACTTGCAGTAACACACTGAACTATACTGCATTAAATGGCACATGTGACGGGGGGCTTGTTCAACCCATGTAACCTTGGAGAGTACTGGAAGCGCCTTGTCCAGCTCCCCCAGCTCCTCCTATGTGTAAGTTGTGTCTATTAGTGGCACAGGGTGACCGGAGACCCCAGTCTGACCTCAAGAATATATAAAGATAAAGTCCACCGTTCATCAGAGACCATTGCTAGATGGTCTGAGGTGGGGTGGGGGTTGCTATATGTTTGTTAGGTGTGGCTGTATTCCATTGTTCTATTGAGTCTGTCTGCTTTGGGAGAAAAGTATTATAGGATATGTATGTGCGTTTGCTGTGAGGAGGGAGCAGGAAATTCCTCCAACAGCGCTCCCTGCAGATTGGACAGCCTACCCCTCCCTGAATGAAAGGGGAGGGGGGGATTGTCCCCAATGTTACTTATGTTCAGCAGAAAAAAAGAGTACTGCCTAGTTATTGGTAGCAAGCGGATGGAATATCTGATATCTATAGTCAGACTGGGAGGTAGCAATATATGACAGAAACAGTCAAGCGGAGTGTGGGAAGTGATTCCGTGACAGCACATAACGCAATGAAATATACTGTGTTAAACTTGCAGTAACGCATTGAACTATACTGCGTCAAATGGCACGTAACGCACTGAAATATACAGCGTAAAACTTGCAGTAATGCACTGAAATATATTGCACTAATGCACAGAAATATACGACGTTAAACTTGCAATAAAGGCACTGAAGTATACTGTGTTAAACGGTCACTAGGCTCACACTGACTGAACTGTCACTAGATTCACACTAATGTAAAGATGAATGATGGTCACTACACTCACACTGACTGAACTATCTCTAGATTCACACTAAACTGATATTCTACACTGACAATAGCATCACAATAGTACACTATATCACACTCACTGTCTAATAGCACTGAACAGAGCCATATTCTATCGCTCTCCATGCCAATATCATGCTAAAAATGGCCGCTATTGATAGAATACTTTTATAGTGTGGGGTGGGAGTAAGAGCAATGATCCATGATTGGATAGAGTCATCACGACAGTGTCCAATCATGGCTCTGACATTGCTTCAGCCAATCAGGGATTCCAATGCACTATGCGGCGGCACAGTATGTATGACACATCTAGCCATACCCTGGCATGGGGCAGAAGACCCAAAACACATACCCCAGGTGCCTAGGTCTAGTAACGTCTATGGTGAAAATGAACATTTTGCTGCCAGCTCAACCCCAGAATCTCCATAAATCCAGTCTAGATACATAAATTGTGTCTGCAGTACAGAGAAGGAAGATTATCCAAGAGAAATACAGGAATACAGGATGGGGAACACAGCTCAGGAAAGTGACCAGGGGATTACAGGCTGATATCACCCAGTCCCCGTCCTACTCTGGACCAATCAGTGAGTAGTATGGGTGGAGGAATGTATTTAGTGTTAATGACCCACCTTTGCTGATCTCTGTAAGAGTGTCCTCCTCTATAAATGTCCCCGTTATTCCATCCTCCTCCACAGACTGCTGATCATCCCTGACATAAGTCTTTTCTTCTTCTCCTTTAGCCTCAAGTTTTATATTGATTGGATCTCCACTCTAAATCAAGAAAATGAGAGCGAATATCATCTGTAAGATATAAGCTTTAATATTGTGACATCACATAAAAAAAGCCACACATTGTCTCTATAAGTGTGTTTTATAACCTCTGTCCCACCAACCTTGTAACAGTGAGGGATGGTGTGACCTTCCTGTGTGGAATCCCGGGAATACAGAGGACGGGGACATCTCTCTGGTGGGTTCCTAGTATTAGGTGGCTCCATGATATCCTTGTGTCCTTCTGAAAACTCCTCCATCACTCCATACTTCTCATCCTCCTCTTTATACTCTTCTTTAACAACAATATTATAATCCCAGAGGATTCCACTCTGAATATATAATAAAACATTCATTGTAATAAACATGCTGTGTATAAATCATATCTACCAATAATTGTCAATCATCTACCTGATGATGGTGAGGGATGGTGTGACCTTCCTGTGTGGAATCCCAGGAATACAGAGGATGGGGAAATCTCTCTTTTGAATTTCTGTAGCTGGATGACTCCACCATGGTGTCCTGGTACAGATCTTTGTGTTCTTTAAGACACTCTGACTCCTCCATCACCCCATTTTCATCATCCTCCTCTTTTATCTCTTCTTTAACTTCAAACTCTCTCAGGTTTCCACTCTGAATATAGAATAAAAATGACATTAATGGTAACAATGCAGATAATGTACAGATCCTAATGATACTATCAGTGATTGTTCCTCATCTACCTGATGATGGTGAGGGATGGTGTGATCTTCCTGTGTGGAATCTCGGGAATACAGAGGACGGGGACATCTCTCTGGTGGGTTCCCATTACTGGATCCATCTGTAGGAAACACACACACTGACTGAATACATTGTTTCTATGTGTTTATCAGATGATGGGGGATCTAGGTGGACCCTCCGTACTGCTCTCTCCTTTACAATAAAGTCTCCTCTTACCCGGTGATGTGAGGGGCGGCTGATTGTCCATCATGACGTCCTTGTAGAGATCCTTGTGTCCTTCTAAATACTCCCACTCCTCCATGGAGAAATAGACAGTGACATCCTGACACCTTATAGGAACCTGACACACACAATGATACAGTCACCATCCAGACACATCCCTTGTCTGTTACTGGATAATGTCCCAGAATTCCCAGCACCGCTCACCTCTCCTCCATGATCTCTCTGGTGACTTCTAGAATCTTCTTTGTATTTCTCTATTCTATCAGGGAGGGAGGTGGAGGCAATGTGATGGTCATATGATCTCCAGACTTCACAGGAGGAAAACTATAGATCTGAACACAAATAGTAAAATAAAATGATATTCCCAGAATCCGCCTCACCTCACCATTCAGGTCTCCATTTTATTAAAGCCTCACCTCAGACTGAGGTATAATTTACCCACACAGGACCCCCACACTATGCAGGTTAAAAACGTGTTGCAGACATTCTAATATCATTACATACAATGCAGGACCAAAAGTCGCACTTTGCTAGTGAGGATACCAAGGGTCTGCCCACATCCTAAGAGCATCAGAAATAAAAATCCATTGGGAGGAGGAACTGTGAGGTCAGTGTGATGTCATAGGACATATAATCTCTGGATGGAGAAACATTTAGAGAGGGAGACTTGAGGGGCCCTCTATATGAGGCTCCCATGCAAACCAAATCATTGTTCCTGGGTGCGTCCTACTTCTCCTAAACTGAAGAATAAACTTTGACTTTTACCATACAGAAATCTGTCAGGAATCTGTGAAAGTAAGCTCTCATGTGATCAGGTGACGTGCGGAGGAACGGAGTGTAAATAGCAGACAATTTTCTCCAGAGCTCCTAATGGTGGGGATGGATTTTGCTGAGTGCTGGTGCCAAGTTTCCACCCCCCAGGGTCACTGCAGGTGTGGAGAAAAGCTGTGTAAGAGGATATGGAGGAGAGATGAGGAGATCCAGGAATCAGGATAAAGGTCAGGACAAGCAACAGACGAGCGCATCCAAGAGATGAAGCCGGGGTCACTACACAGAAAATCAATCCAAGGAAACAACAGGCAGGACGAGGAATAGCAAGAAGGAGCTCAGAGACAAATGAGAGGGTGCAGGACATGGGGTACAGGGTACCAGAGAAGGGTGTAGGTCACCAAGGGACATGAGACGCAGAAGAGTGCAAAATGCAGGAAATGGAGTGCAGGAGAAGGGTACAGTGTGCAGAATGCAGGACATAGTTACATAATAGGTAAGGTTGAATAAAGACAATAGTCCATCCAGTCCGACCTGTGTAGGTGCACGTGTGTCAGTGTCAATAATAATTTCCCATATCCCTGTATATTGTGTTCTTTAAGATGCACGTCCAAGAGTCTCTTAAAAATATCAATACTCCCCGTAGCCACCACCACTTGTGGAAGAGAGTTCACATTCTTACCGCTCTGACAGTGAAAAAACCCTACGCAGTTTAAGGTTAAACCGATTCTCCTCCAATCTCATTGTGTGTCCCCGTGTCCTCTCACACCCCCTGAGATTGAATAGCTTTTTTCCTACACTGGGATCACCACTGAGATATTTGTAAATCGCTATCATGTCCCTTCTCAAGCGTCTCCTCTCCAGCGAGAATAAATTTAGTGCTTGTGCTCCTCGTATTTGAGGTCCTCCAGCCCCCTAATTACTTTAGTCACCCTTCTTTGGACTCTCTCCAGCACATCCCTTCTGAGGACTGGTGACCAGAAGTGTACAGAATACTCCAGATGTGACCTGACCAGAGTTTTATAAAGTGGTAGAATTATAGTTTTATCTCTGGAGAAATTTCCATTTTTTATGCATGCTAATATTCTGCTGGCTTTGGTAGCTGCAGCTTGACATTGTATGCTATTGCTCAGTCTGTCTTCTACTAGGACCCCAAATCTTTCTCCATTATTGACTCCCCCAGTGGTTCTCCCCCCATGGAGTACAGGGTACCAGAGAAGGGTGTAGGTCACCACAGGACATGGGATGCAGGAAAAGGGGTGCAGGGGAAAAATACAGTGTGCAGAATGCAGGACATGGGGAGCAGGGTGTAGGACATGGGGTGCAGAATGCAGGACATGATGTACAGGGTACCATAAATGGGTGCAGGTCACCACAGAACACAGGGCATGGGGTGCAGGATACCAGAGAAGGGTGCAGGTCACTGCAGGACATGGAATGCAGGTAAAGGGTGCAGAATGCAAGACATGGGGTGCTGCAGGGTGCAAAATGTAGAACATGAAGGGAAAAGTGCAGAAGAAGGATGCAGGACATGTGGTGCAGAATGTAGAACATTGAGGTGCAAGGTGCAGAATGCAGGACATGGGCTACAGGGTACTGGAGAAGGGTGCAGGTCATCCCAGAAAATGGGATGCAGAAGGGTTCGGAATGCAGGACAAGGGGTACAGGGTACCAGAAAAGGGTGTAGGTCACCTCCAGGTGCAGGACAAGGGTGCAAAATGCAGGACATGGGGTGCAGAGTGCAGAACATGGGGCGAAGGATGCAGAACACATAACATGAGGTGCGGGGTGCAGAATGCAGGACCTGGGGTGCAGGAGAAGGGTGCAAATCACAGGACATAGGATGTAGGACAGTAATCCAATCCCCCCTCCCCTGTGTCCTCCTGCATGTCCTGTACATCTCCCCCAGCAGTGTGTGAGAGCAGAGTGGATGGAGAGGACATCTTGTGTACATAAAGCAGCATGTCCCTCCCTGGCTGGTTTCTTAGCTGGCTGCTTTGCAGGCTTGTCCTGGTTACTCCTGTAAGGACTCTGTAGTCCTGTTTCTCAGCACCTTGTGGGGATCTTTGTGGCAGTGCCGAGGTGGCGCCATGTTGGAGATTCGGTCCCGCTCCTTCCTCTCTGTTCTGCCGGAGGGCTCTGCAGGGACACAGGCAGCTGTGGGGGGAAGCAGGAGCCGATGGTGACAGTAATGCGGCCGCGGAAATGAGAAAGATCGGCAGCGGGAGCTCAGTGAGATGAGTCCTCTCATGCCGCTGTCTTGTCCAGTCCACCCCTCACTTCACAGGTCAGGTGTCATCATCTCCTCCTCCCCTCCTCCTCCCGCCTGGCCCCACTCCGAGCCACATTCCTGTCTGAATAATGTGTCCGGGTTTCAGGCAGAAACATTATTCAGACCAACAGTGAGAATGACAAGAGCCCAGGGGCCCGGACACCATTTCTAGTCACCATGGTGACCTGGGATGTGACCATAGAGACATGGAAATTCAGCTGGTTCAGCAGGGATCGGTCACATTTCCATCCATGTGTGGTCACTGCCGGATAAAAGTCACTCGATCGGCGGCTGCAGCCAATAGCTTCATCACTGATCTGTGTATTCTGAGAGCGGAGGAGCGCCCCCCATTGTCAGAATACAATAGTGCAGCGGGGAGGATTCCCCCATCCCCCTCCAATGTGTGGATGGGGGAATCACTTCAGTTTTTTCCTCTCATCCCGCTGGATGAACGATAAAACTGAACCATGTATGGCCAGATTTGGAAGGAAGATATATTAATCATCAACTGATCCCCCTGAAGGGGTTAATTTTCATATTACCTCCTCTGCCGCCAGAACCAGTGTCTTCTCTCTACGCCTTATAAAAATGCAACTTCTTGTCTGAATCTGACATCACTTCCTGTCTGTAAATAACATCACTTCCTGTCTGTATTCCATAGAGACTTCCTGACTGGGTAGAGGTTAGATCACCACCTTGTGGAGTTCAGAGGAACTGCAGCTTAAGAAACACCTTGTAGTGTGAACACGGTGTTCCGTCAGATTCGGCAAACCGTCAGAATATGTAAAGGAAGTGACATTCTGTCACCGCCATCTTGCTACACCCCGCACTTCTCCACAGTAAGCATACACTGAGAAGGAGGCAAGCGGACATCTTGTTACACCCACTGGAGTTTTGCATTTTACACTTTTTTATAAGAGTAAACTGAGGTTATATAGGGAAATACAGTACTTAGAACTCTGTCTGACTGGTTAGATGTTGAATTTTAAAAGTAGCGGCAAGCCTGCTTATATCATAGGTTTGCTAATCTGACAGAAGTTTGCTTTTAAAATTCAACATGTAAATAGTCAGACGGAGTTCTAAGTACTGTATTTCACTATATAACCTCACTTTACTATTATAAATAAGTGTGAAATGCAAAACTCCAGTTGGTGTAACAAGATGTCAGCTTGCCCCCTTCTCAGTGTATCCTTACTATGGACAGGTGCGGAGTGTAGCATGATGGCGGCGACGTAACGTCACTTCCATTACACATTCTGAGGGGTCGCCGAATCTGACGGAACACGGCCTTGCACTGTCTGTGTATGTACTGTATATCCTTCCCCTTTCTCTCCTCTCTGAGTGTGTATGAAGAGGAGGAGCTCTGAGTGTGTATGAAGAGGCGGAGCTCTGAGTTTTTATGAAGAGGTAGAGCTCTGAGTGTGTATGAAGAGGCGGAGCCCTGAGTGTGTATGAAGAGGCGGAGCTCTGAGTGTGTATGAAGAGGTAGAGCTCTGAGTGTGTATGAAGAGGCGGAGCTCTGAGTGTGTATGAAGAGGCGGAGCCCTGAGTGTGTATGTAGAGGCGGAGCCCTGAGTGTGTATGAAGAGGCGGAGCCCTGAGTGTGTATGAAGAGGCGGAGCTCTGGGTGTGTATGAAGAGGGGGAGCCCTAAGTGTGTATGAAGAGGCGGAGCTCTGAGTGTGTATGAAGAGGCGGAGCTCTTTGTGTGTATGAAGAGGCGGAGCTCCTGAGTGTGTATGAAGAGGCGGAGCTCTGAGTGTGTATGAAGAGACGGAGCTCTGAGTGTGTATGAAGAGGCGGAGCTCTGAGTGTGTATCAAGAGGTGGAGCTCTGAGTGTGTATGAAGAGGCGGAGCTCTGATTGTGTATCAAGAGGTGGAGCTCTGAGTGTGTATGAAGAGGCGGAGCCCTGAGTGTGTATGAAGAGGCGGAGCTCTGAGTGTGTATGAAGAGGAGGAGCTCCTGAGTGTGTATGAAGAGGAGGAGCTCTGAGTGTGTATGAAGAGGAGGAGCTCTGAGTGTGTATGAAGAGGCGGAGCTCTGAGTGCGTATGAAGGGGCGGAGCTCTGAGTGTGTATGAAAAGGGGGAGCTCTGAGTGTGTATGAAGAGGCGGAGCTCTGAGTGTGCATGAAGAGGTGGAGCTCTGAGTGTGTATGAAGAGTCGGAGCTCTGAGTGTGTATGAAGAGGCGGAGCTCAGAGTGTGTATGAAGAGGAGGAGCTCTGAGTGTGTATGAAGAGGCGGAGCCCTGAGTGTGTATGAAGAGGAGGAGCTCTGAGTGTGTATGAAGAGGCGGAGCTCTGAGTGTGTATGAAGAGGCGGAGCTCCTGAGTGTGTATGAAGAGGCGGAGCCCTGAGTGTGTATGAAGAGGAGGAGCTCTGAGTGTGTATGAAGAGGCGGAGCTCCTGAGTGTGTATGAAGAGGCGGAGCTCCTGAGTGTGTATGAAGAGGCGGAGCTCTGAGTGTGTATGAAGAGGCGGAGCTCAGAGTGTGTATGAAGAGGAGGAGCTCTGAGTGTGTATGAAGAGGCGGAGCTCCTGAGTGTGTATGAAGAGGCGGAGCTCTGAGTGTGTATGAAGAGGAGGAGCCCTGAGTGTGTATGAAGAGGAGGAGCTCTGAGTGTGTATGAAGAGGCGGAGCTCTGAGTGTGTATGAAGAGGCGGAGCTCCTGAGTGTGTATGAAGAGGAGGAGCCCTGAGTGTGTATGAAGAGGAGGAGCACTGAGTGTGTATGAAGAGGAGGAGCACTGAGTGTGTATGAAGAGGAGGAGCCCTGAGTGTGTATGAAGAGGAGGAGCTCTGAGTGTGTATGAAGAGGCGGAGCTCTGAGTGTGTATGAAGAGGCGGAGCTCCTGAGTGTGTATGAAGAGGCGGAGCCCTGAGTGTGTATGAAGAGGAGGAGCTCTGAGTGTGTATGAAGAGGCGGAGCTCTGAGTGTGTATGAAGAGGCGGAGCTCTGAGTGTGTATGAAGAGACGAGCTCTGAGTGTGTATGAAGAGGCGGAGCTCTGAGTGTGTATGAAGAGGCGGAGCTCTGAGTGTGTATGAAGGGGCGGAGCTCTGAGTGTGTATGAAGGGGCAGAGATCCTGAGTGTGTATGAAGAGGCGGAGCTCTGAGTGTGTATGAAGAGACGGAGCTCTGAGTGTGTATGAAGAAGCGGAGCTCTGAGTGTGTATGAAGGGGCGGAGCTCTGAGTGTGTATGAAGGGGCAGAGATCCTGAGTGTGTATGAAGAGGCGGAGCTCTGAGTGTGTATGAAGAGGCGGAGCTCTGAGTGTGTATGAAGAGACGGAGCTCTGAGTGTGTATGAAGAGGCGGAGCTCTGAGTGTGTATGAAGAGGCGGAGCTCTGAGTGTGTATCAAGAGGTGGAGCTCTGAGTGTGTATGAAGAGGCGGAGCTCCTGAGTGTGTATGAAGGGGCGGAGCTCCTGAGTGTGTATGAAGAGGCGGAGCTCTGAGTGTGTATCAAGAGGTGGAGCTCTGAGTGTGTATGAAGAGGCGGAGCTCTGATTGTGTATCAAGAGGTGGAGCTCTGAGTGTGTATGAAGGGGCAGAGATCCTGAGTGTGTATGAAGAGGCGGAGCTCTGAGTGTGTATAAAGAGGTGGAGCTCTGAGTGTGTATGAAGAGGTGGAGCCCTGAGTGTGTATGAAGAGACGGAGCTCTGAGTGTGTATGAAGATGCGGAGCTCTGAGTGTGTATGAAGAGACGGAGCTCTGAGTGTGTATGAAGAGACGGAGCTCTGAGTGTGTATGAAGAGGCGGAGCTCTGAGTGTGTATGAAGAGGCGGAGCTCTGAGTGTGTATGAAGAGGCGGAGCTCTGAGTGTGTATAAAGAGGCGGAGCTCTGAGTGTGTATGAAGAGGTGGAGCCCTGAGTGTGTATGAAGAGACGGAGCTCTGAGTGTGTATGAAGGGGCGGAGCTCTGAGTGTGTATGAAGAGGCGGAGCTCTGAGTGTGTATGAAGAGACGGAGCTCTGAGTGTGTATGAAGAGGCGGAGCCCTGAGTGTGTATGAAGAGGCGGAGCTCTGAGTGTGTATCAAGAGGTGGAGCTCTGAGTGTGTATGAAGAGGCTGAGCTCCTGAGTGTGTATGAAGGGGCGGAGCTCCTGAGTGTGTATGAAGAGGCGGAGCTCTGAGTGTGTATCAAGAGGTGGAGCTCTGAGTGTGTATGAAGAGGCGGAGCTCTGAGTGTGTATCAAGAGGTGGAGCTCTGAGTGTGTATGAAGAGGCGGAGCTCTGATTGTGTATCAAGAGGTGGAGCTCTGAGTGTGTATGAAGAGGCGGAGCTCCGAGTGTGTATGAAGAGGCGGAGCTCTGAGTGTGTATGAAGGGGCGGAGCTCCTGAGTGTGTATGAAGAGGCGGAGCTCTGAGTGTGTATCAAGAGGTGGAGCTCTGAGTGTGTATGAAGAGGCGGAGCTCTGAGTGTGTATGAAGAGGCGGAGCTCTGAGTGTGTATGAAATGGAGGAGCGCCAAGTGTGTATGAAGAGGCGGAGTTCTGAGTGTGTATGAAGAGGCGGAGCCCTGAGTGTGTATGAAGAGGCGGAGCTCTGAGTGTGTATGAAGAGGTAGAGCTCTGAGTGTGTATGAAGAGGCGGAGCTCTGAGTGTGTATGAAGAGGCGGAGCCCTGAGTGTGTATGTAGAGGCGGAGCCCTGAGTGTGTATGAAGAGGCGGAGCCCTGAGTGTGTATGAAGAGGCGGAGCTCTGGGTGTGTATGAAGAGGGGGAGCCCTAAGTGTGTATGAAGAGGCGGAGCTCTGAGTGTGTATGAAGAGGCGGAGCTCTTTGTGTGTATGAAGAGGCGGAGCTCCTGAGTGTGTATGAAGAGGCGGAGCTCTGAGTGTGTATGAAGAGACGGAGCTCTGAGTGTGTATGAAGAGGCGGAGCTCTGAGTGTGTATCAAGAGGTGGAGCTCTGAGTGTGTATGAAGAGGCGGAGCTCTGATTGTGTATCAAGAGGTGGAGCTCTGAGTGTGTATGAAGAGGCGGAGCCCTGAGTGTGTATGAAGAGGCGGAGCTCTGAGTGTGTATGAAGAGGAGGAGCTCCTGAGTGTGTATGAAGAGGAGGAGCTCTGAGTGTGTATGAAGAGGAGGAGCTCTGAGTGTGTATGAAGAGGCGGAGCTCTGAGTGCGTATGAAGGGGCGGAGCTCTGAGTGTGTATGAAAAGGGGGAGCTCTGAGTGTGTATGAAGAGGCGGAGCTCTGAGTGTGCATGAAGAGGTGGAGCTCTGAGTGTGTATGAAGAGTCGGAGCTCTGAGTGTGTATGAAGAGGCGGAGCTCAGAGTGTGTATGAAGAGGAGGAGCTCTGAGTGTGTATGAAGAGGCGGAGCCCTGAGTGTGTATGAAGAGGAGGAGCTCTGAGTGTGTATGAAGAGGCGGAGCTCTGAGTGTGTATGAAGAGGCGGAGCTCCTGAGTGTGTATGAAGAGGCGGAGCCCTGAGTGTGTATGAAGAGGAGGAGCTCTGAGTGTGTATGAAGAGGCGGAGCTCCTGAGTGTGTATGAAGAGGCGGAGCTCCTGAGTGTGTATGAAGAGGCGGAGCTCTGAGTGTGTATGAAGAGGCGGAGCTCAGAGTGTGTATGAAGAGGAGGAGCTCTGAGTGTGTATGAAGAGGCGGAGCTCCTGAGTGTGTATGAAGAGGCGGAGCTCTGAGTGTGTATGAAGAGGAGGAGCCCTGAGTGTGTATGAAGAGGAGGAGCTCTGAGTGTGTATGAAGAGGCGGAGCTCTGAGTGTGTATGAAGAGGCGGAGCTCCTGAGTGTGTATGAAGAGGAGGAGCCCTGAGTGTGTATGAAGAGGAGGAGCACTGAGTGTGTATGAAGAGGAGGAGCACTGAGTGTGTATGAAGAGGAGGAGCCCTGAGTGTGTATGAAGAGGAGGAGCTCTGAGTGTGTATGAAGAGGCGGAGCTCTGAGTGTGTATGAAGAGGCGGAGCTCCTGAGTGTGTATGAAGAGGCGGAGCCCTGAGTGTGTATGAAGAGGAGGAGCTCTGAGTGTGTATGAAGAGGCGGAGCTCTGAGTGTGTATGAAGAGGCGGAGCTCTGAGTGTGTATGTAGAGACGAGCTCTGAGTGTGTATGAAGAGGCGGAGCTCTGAGTGTGTATGAAGAGGCGGAGCTCTGAGTGTGTATGAAGGGGCGGAGCTCTGAGTGTGTATGAAGGGGCAGAGATCCTGAGTGTGTATGAAGAGGCGGAGCTCTGAGTGTGTATGAAGAGACGGAGCTCTGAGTGTGTATGAAGAAGCGGAGCTCTGAGTGTGTATGAAGGGGCGGAGCTCTGAGTGTGTATGAAGGGGCAGAGATCCTGAGTGTGTATGAAGAGGCGGAGCTCTGAGTGTGTATGAAGAGGCGGAGCTCTGAGTGTGTATGAAGAGACGGAGCTCTGAGTGTGTATGAAGAGGCGGAGCTCTGAGTGTGTATGAAGAGGCGGAGCTCTGAGTGTGTATCAAGAGGTGGAGCTCTGAGTGTGTATGAAGAGGCGGAGCTCCTGAGTGTGTATGAAGGGGCGGAGCTCCTGAGTGTGTATGAAGAGGCGGAGCTCTGAGTGTGTATCAAGAGGTGGAGCTCTGAGTGTGTATGAAGAGGCGGAGCTCTGATTGTGTATCAAGAGGTGGAGCTCTGAGTGTGTATGAAGGGGCAGAGATCCTGAGTGTGTATGAAGAGGCGGAGCTCTGAGTGTGTATAAAGAGGTGGAGCTCTGAGTGTGTATGAAGAGGTGGAGCCCTGAGTGTGTATGAAGAGACGGAGCTCTGAGTGTGTATGAAGATGCGGAGCTCTGAGTGTGTATGAAGAGACGGAGCTCTGAGTGTGTATGAAGAGACGGAGCTCTGAGTGTGTATGAAGAGGCGGAGCTCTGAGTGTGTATGAAGAGGCGGAGCTCTGAGTGTGTATGAAGAGGCGGAGCTCTGAGTGTGTATAAAGAGGCGGAGCTCTGAGTGTGTATGAAGAGGTGGAGCCCTGAGTGTGTATGAAGAGACGGAGCTCTGAGTGTGTATGAAGGGGCGGAGCTCTGAGTGTGTATGAAGAGGCGGAGCTCTGAGTGTGTATGAAGAGACGGAGCTCTGAGTGTGTATGAAGAGGCGGAGCCCTGAGTGTGTATGAAGAGGCGGAGCTCTGAGTGTGTATCAAGAGGTGGAGCTCTGAGTGTGTATGAAGAGGCTGAGCTCCTGAGTGTGTATGAAGGGGCGGAGCTCCTGAGTGTGTATGAAGAGGCGGAGCTCTGAGTGTGTATCAAGAGGTGGAGCTCTGAGTGTGTATGAAGAGGCGGAGCTCTGAGTGTGTATCAAGAGGTGGAGCTCTGAGTGTGTATGAAGAGGCGGAGCTCTGATTGTGTATCAAGAGGTGGAGCTCTGAGTGTGTATGAAGAGGCGGAGCTCCGAGTGTGTATGAAGAGGCGGAGCTCTGAGTGTGTATGAAGGGGCGGAGCTCCTGAGTGTGTATGAAGAGGCGGAGCTCTGAGTGTGTATCAAGAGGTGGAGCTCTGAGTGTGTATGAAGAGGCGGAGCTCTGAGTGTGTATGAAGAGGCGGAGCTCTGAGTGTGTTTTAAGAGGTGGAGCTCCTGAGTGTGTATGAAGAGGCGGAGCTCTGAGTGTGTATGAAGAGGCGGAGCTCTGAGTGTGTATGAAGAGGCGGAGCTCTGAGTGAGTATGAAGAGGCTGAGCTCCTGAGTGTGTATCAAGAGGTGGAGCTCTGAGTGTGAATGAAGAGGCGGAGATCTGAGTGTGTATGAAGAGGCGGAGCTCTGAGTGTGTATGAAGAGGCGGAGCTCTGAGTGTGTATCAAGAGGTGGAGCTCTGAGTGTGTATGAAGATGCTGAGCTCCTGAGTGTGTATCAAGAGGTGGAGCTCTGAGTGTGTATGAAGGGGCGGAGCTCTGAGTGTGTATGAAGAGGCGGAGCTCTGAGTGTGTATGAAGAGGCTGACCTCCTGAGTGTGTATGAAGAGGCTGAGCTCCTGAGTGTGTATGAAGGGGCGGAGCTCTGAGTGTGTATCAAGAGGTGGAGCTTTGAGTGTGTATGAAGAGGCGGAGCTCTGAGTGTGTATCAAGAGGTGGAGCTCTGAGTGTGTATGAAGATGCTGAGCTCCTGAGTGTGTATCAAGAGGTGGAGCTCTGAGTGTGTATGAAGGGGCGGAGCTCTGAGTGTGTATGAAGAGGCGGAGCTCTGAGTGTGTATGAAGAGGCTGACCTCCTGAGTGTGTATGAAGGGGCGGAGCTCTGGGTGTGTATGAAGGGGCAGAGATGTGTATGAGTGTGTATAAAAAGGCAGAGCTCTGAGTGTGTATGAAGAGGCGGAGCTCTGAGTGTGTATGAAGAGGCGGAGCTCTGAGTGTGTATGAAGAGGAGGAGCTCTGAGTGTGTATGAAGAGCCGGAGCTCTGAGTGTGTATGAAGAGGCGGAGCTCTGAGTGTGTATGAAGCGGCGTAGCTCTGATTGTGTATCAAGAGGTGGAGCTCTGAGTGTGTATGAAGAGGCGGAGCTCTGAGTGTGTATGAAGAGGCGTGGCTCTGAGTGTGTATAAAAAGGCTGAGCTCCTGAGTGTGTATGAAGGGGCGGAGCTCTGAGTGTGTATGAAGGGGCAGAGCTCTGAGTGTGTATAAAGAGGCGGAGCTCTGAGTGTTTATGAAGAGGGGGAGCTCTGAGTGTGTATGAAGAGGCAGAGCTCTGAGTATGTATGAAGAGGCAGAGCTCTGAGTGTGTATGAAGAGGCGGAGCTCTGAGTGTGTATGAAGAGGCGGAGCTCTGAGTGTGTATGAAGAGGGCGGAGCTCTGAGTGTGTATGAAGAGGCAGAGCTCTGAGTGTGTATGAAGAGGCAGAGCTCTGAGTGTGTATGAAGAGGCGGAGCTCTGAGTGTGTATGAAGAGGCGGAGCTCTGAGTGTGTAAGAAGAGGCGGAGCTCCTGCTGGAACAGCGGTCGGGAGGAGGAGTCTAGGAGGGAGATGACAGAAAGCGCAGCAGACTTGCAGGAGTGAGCGAGGAGGATCCAGTTCCTTTGCCATCGGAGGTGAGGAGAGTGTGAAGGATGTTGGTGACTCTGGTAGATGAAAAGCTGGGAGTCATATTGCTCTGTTGAGTAGGGAAGCACTACTAAGGGGGCGCCCTCACCATCACGTGTGTAAGAGGTGGAAGAAGGCGTGGCTACACTACAGCTGGCACAGTTTGGAGCTCTGAGTGTGTATGAAGAGGCTGAGCTCCTGAGTGTGTATGAAGGGGCGGAGCTCTGAGTGTGTATGAAGGGGCAGAGATCCTGTGTGTGTAAGAAGAGGCGTAGCTCTGATTGTGTATCAAGAGGTGGAGCTCTGAGTGTGTATGAAGAGGCGGAGCTCTGAGTGTGTATGAAGAGGCTGAGCTCCTGAGTGTGTATGAAGGGGCGGAGCTCTGAGTGTGTATGAAGGGGCAGAGATGTGTATGAGTGTGTATAAAAAGGCAGAGCTCTGAGTGTGTATGAAGAGGCGGAGCTCTGAGTGTGTATGAAGAGGCGGAGCTCTGAGTGTGTATGAAGAGGAGGAGTTCTGAGTGTGTATGAAGAGCCGGAGCTCTGAGTGTGTATGAAGAGGCGGAGCTCTGAGTGTGTATGAAGAGGCGGAGCTCTGAGTGTGTATGAAGGGGCAGAGATGTGTATGAGTGTGTATAAAAAGGCAGAGCTCTGAGTGTGTATGAAGAGGCGGAGCTCTGAGTGTGTATGAAGAGGCGGAGCTCTGAGTGTGTATGAAGAGGCGGAGCTCTGAGTGTGTATGAAGAGGCGGAGCTCTGAGTGTGTATGAAGAGGAGGAGTTCTGAGTGTGTATGAAGAGCCGGAGCTCTGAGTGTGTATGAAGAGGCGGAGCTCTGAGTGTGTATGAAGAGGCGGAGCTCTGAGTGTGTATGAAGAGGCTGAGCTCCTGAGTGTGTATGAAGGGGCGGAGCTCTGAGTGTGTATGAAGGGGCGGAGCTCTGAGTGTGTATAAAGAGGCGGAGCTCTGAGTGTTTATGAAGAGGGGGAGCTCTGAGTGTGTATAAAGAGGCGAAGCTCTGAGTGTGTATGAAGAGGCGGAGCTCTGAGTATGTATAAAGAGGCGGAGCTCCTGCTGGAACAGCGGTCGGAGGAGGAGTCTAGCAGGAGTCTAGGCGTGGCTACACTACAGCTGGCACAGTTTGGAGCTCTGAGTGTGTATGAAGAGGCGGAGCTCCTGAGTGTGTATGAAGAGGCAGAGCTCTGAGTGTGTATGAAGAGGCTGAGCTCCTGAGTGTGTATGAAGGGGCGGAGCTCTGAGTGTGTATGAAGGGGCAGAGATCCTGTGTGTGTATGAAGAGGCGTAGCTCTGATTGAGGCGAAAGAGGCGTAGCTCTGATTGAGGCGAAGCTCTGAGTGTGTATGAAGAGGTGGAGCTCTGAGTGTGTATGAAGAGGCAGAGCTCTGAGTATGTATGAAGAGGCGGAGCTCCTGCTGGAACAGCGGTCAGAGGAGGAGTCTAGGAGGAGTCTAGGTGTGGCTACACTACAGCTGGCACAGTTTGGAGCTCTGAGTGTGTATGAAGAGGCTGAGCTCCTGAGTGTGTATGAAGGGGCGGAGCTCTGAGTGACAGAAAGCGCAGCAGACTTGCAGGAGTGAGCGAGGAGGATCCAGTTCCTTTGCCATCGGAGGTGAGGAGAGTGTGAAGGATGTTGGTGACTCTGGTAGATGAAAAGCTGGGAGTCATATTGCTCTGGTGAGTGGGGAAGCACTACTAAGGGGGCGCCCTCACCATCATGTGTGTAAGAGGTGGAAGAAGGCGTGGCTACACTACAGCTGGCACAGTTTGGAGCACCGAGAACTTTACAACTTATCAACTTTTGTAGATTTTTGTAAGAAAAAAACGCTTAATTGAAGTAGATGCAAAGTGGAAGCAGTGGACTTGCAAAGAACACTATATTGACTACAAAGTACATATGTGCAATAAATAGAGGGCATCCCTTAACTAACTAACTAACTAACTAACTAACTAACTAACTAACTAACCACCCTTGAATAATATTTATTGTGCCAATGTATTAACTTGTCTATTCCCATAGATAGCTAGTCTATTAAAACTCTGATAAGCACAATGATATAAGGTTAAATATGAAAACAAATACACTGCTTAATAAAACAATGTCTCATTTATTTCCCAAGAAAATAGGAATATGCTAGCATGGAAATACTATAGAGAATTATACAGAGTATATGACAAAAGAACATCAAAGATACTTATTACAATGCTTTCCTCGAGATATTGTTTGGTCGGCTGGGCTCAGGATGGCAAAAGAGAGGGAGCCGTGCGGCTCAGAGAGCCACCAGGCTTAAACCAAGAGCGAAAAGGGTAGAGTGAGGAAGCTCTCTGACTCCTTCAGTCCTTTTATACTTCAATCATACACCATCCAGACCCAACCCCATTGCCATCCCATCTAGACTTTCACGAATCACAGTACTTATGGGGCAGTCCTCAATATAGTATATTACTGTCTGTCCTGCTGTATTGGCCTCTAGGGGCAACATTGTCCATGTCTATGTATCCTGGTCAATCTTCAATGCCTTTGATCTTTTGATCTTCTGTAGCAGGACATTCATCAATCATCTTGTCAGCTATGGTCCCTTTCAAGCTTGCTTGCATACGTTATAACATCTGACGGTCCGGAGCAAAGCGTTTTTCAGTCTTGATGGAGGCCTGATCTCTTCATTCAGATATGCTATAAATCTTTGATGTGCAACCTGTTACATTCCAGAACACCCCCAAGAAAGCAAAGGCTTGGTTGTATTAATCAGAAAGAAACTCCAGAAATATGATATTAAATCATGTTGCCTTCCAACAGAGCATACAAAACAAAAAGAGCATAGATGATACTTTACATAAGGTTGTCCTCAGTTTTTGGTGTCTTTTGGCTAGGCTCAATGGGAAAAGAGAGTGCCTCATCATTTGCCCTCACTTTTTAAATCCCACTTAGACACAACCCACACAAACACCCTCTGCCTGCCCATGTAGTCCTCTGTCCAATGAGAAGCTATAAGAGGCCGTTCTTCCTAACCACCAGGAAGTATATTATTCCCCCAAACATCTTCCAGGAAAGATATTATTCTCTACCACAAGAGGGCAGCATTAGTTTATGTACACCTACCTTGACCCAGGTCAACATTTTAGCAACAATTGGCCTTTTGAAGCTCTGTTTTCAGCCATGGCAATTGGGCACTTTAATCTTCCCATCACCAGGTGGTGTGAGGCAAAGCGTGAATCCTTTTTCCAGATGAAGATTCTGATAAGCATTCTTCAGTTGCACACACTCTGCTGGGTAAACTCGCTTTACTGACATTCCAAGACAATTTCCAACAGGCCAAATGGCTTTATTAATCAGAAAGTAAAAATTATGAAATATATGATATAACATGTTGCCTTCCAACAGTCACTTTACTAGCAATGATGACATAGTAGGCAGAGTTCCCCTTTAGTAAAGGCAACAAAACTGGGAGTTTAAACTGTGTTCAGCAAAGGTATGGAGGGTATACGAATTGAAGATGGATGAGAGTAAGGAACTTGGTGGGTGCAGCTTATTGCGGAGAGCCCCAAAGAGGGTTCCCAGAGCGCTGATTGTACTGAGAAGCATGATAGTGGATCCTGTCTGCGGGTAGACTGGGTCATTGCCAGCAGCACCACTATCTCTGCAGGAGGAAGGACTTGTGTAGGAAGGACTTGGGGCAATATACTTTTCTTCAGTTCCTACCAATCAGGCAAACAGAGTCTATTAAATTTGATAGACTGTGTGCAGCACTTGAGTGGGCCACTGATGTAGATGGGCAGCAGCCCAATTTGGACTACAAAGTCTGTGTCTCTATGTGGCAGCCTGTATTGCAGGAATCCTAGACTGAAATAATTGACAACAACAACTATTTCTGAATGTGTGGTGTGCAGTAGTGTGGTACGGGTTAGGAACCCTCTCACCCAGTCCTGGTGAGTAACGGTGCAGAACGATGGCCCTGCTGCTCTGGGGCCTCCTTTTCTCACTATCCTCCCGCAGAGATAGTGGTGCTGCTGGCAATGACCTGGTCTACCCACAGGCAGGATCCACTATCCTGCTTCTCAGTACAATCAGCGCTCTGGGAACTCTCGTCTGGACTCTCCGGTTCAGTCTGAAGCCTACTGGATCGGCACTCTGCTCTCCTACATATCCTCCCCTCTCACAGTCTCCCACTTTCCTCTCCCAGAACTCCCTGGGCTTTTCTTTACATATGTGCCCACCCCTTCTTATTACTCTTCTGGGAAATATAGTCTGCTTCAGTATGTTTGGTGATAGAAGTCCTGCTATCAGCACACAAGTTCAACAACTCTTTGCTTTGATATATTGAAGTCTGTAATACCTAACCTACAGAACACTGCCATCTTGTGGTTAATTAACATCCTGCAGTCAGTAACAGTGCCGTGTGTTACAGAAAGGTAGAGACTACATTTTTATTTTTCTACTGCTATCAATGGCCGAAACGGTACAACACTTTATCCACGTCTTTGGTGATCTCTGATCTCCTTATGAACTGTTTCTTACATGATGAAGATCAGCCATGGTATATCTGAGGTGTATATCAAGGTGTGCTTCTTCCCCACATGAGAGCTGTTATGTCCAGCAACATTCATATAGAAGACATTTCCCACACTCAAGGCACTAATACACCTCGAGGGTTGTGTGGAATCCCTGATGTACCGGAAGACAGGACTTCGGTGAGGAACAATTCCCTCACTCAGGACAGTGGTCTCTCCCCCGTGTGTGATCTCTGATGTCTGGAAAGATCAAAATTCTGTGAGTAACATTTCCCACACTCAGGACATGAATACGGCTTTTCCCCCGTGTGGGATCTCTGATGTCTGTAAAGAGTGGACATGTCTGAAAAACATTTTCCGCACTCAGGACAGCAATACGGTTTCTCCCCTGTGTGAGATCTCTGATGTGTGTAAAGATGGGACTTCCGTGAAAAACATTTCCCGCACTCAGTACAGGAAAAAGGCTTCTCCCCCGTGTGAGATCTCTGATGTGTGTAAAGACTGGACTTTTGTGAAAAACATTTTCCACACTCAAGACAGGAAAGTGGCTTCTTCCCCGGGTGAGATCTCTGATGTCTGTAAAGACTGGACTTATCTGAAAAACATTTCCCGCATTCCGGACAAGAAAAAGGCTTCTCCCCCGTGTGAGATCGATGATGTGTGTTAAGATGGGACTTCCGTGAAAAACATTTCCCGCACTCAGGACAGGAATACGGCTTCTCCCCCGTGTGAGATCTCTGATGCGTGTAAAGACTGGACTTCTGTGAAAAAAAATTTCCACAGTCATAACAGGAATACGGCTTCTCCCCTGTGTGAGATCCCTGATGTCTGTAAAGATCGGACTTCTGTGAAAAACATTTCCCGCACTCAGGACAGGAATACGGCTTTTCCCCCGTGTGAGATCTCTGATGTTTGTAAAGATGATGCTTCTGTGAAAAACATTTACCGCACTCAGGACAGAAATACGTTTTTTCCCCCGTGTGAGATCTCTGATGTTTGTAAAGATGGCACTTCTGTGAAAAACATTTCCCGCACTCAGGACAAGAATATGGCTTCTCGCCTGTGTGAGATCTTTTATGCACATTAAGATGGGAGTTAAAAGGGAAACATTTCCCGCACTCAGGACAGGAATATGGCTTCTCCCCTGTGTGAGATATTTTATGAATATTAAGAGTGTATTTAGAATGGAAACACTTCCCGCACTCAGGACAGGAAAAGTTCTTCTCTGTTGGAAGGACGGCACCGTCCCTCACAGTCTGTGGTTCCTCAGGATAAGAGGAATACGATGGTCCATCTACACTGTGTGGTTCCGGATGGACATTTGAGGTAGTCGGGTTTTCTCCTGGTCTATACTGTGTGATGTCCTCATCTTCTACTTTACAGTCTGGAGACAAAGTGAGACAATCCTCTGAGGTTTTCCTCATCTCCCGTCCATCTACTAAAATAGAAATAAAAAGATTATTACTAGACATGAGCAGATTGGTTCCCCTAAACCAGGACTCCGCCCACATCAGGCAGCTTTGTCTCTGAGGATCTTACAATTCCCCCCTCAAGGTAACTAGTAAATGGGTCCTCTGATCTCCTACCAGTTCATTTCTTTATTCATGGACCTTAGTCAGAGAGTGAGGAAACAACGAGAACTGTCTTTTATAGGAGTGACAGTGATGAGGGGATTATAGGACGAGTGTCCCCACCCCCTCTATCACTCATTGCCATCTTCCCAACACAAGAAGTACTGCACTTCCTTATTTAGTCCATGATTTAGTCATGAATAACAGCGGGGCTGAGCCCCACCAGAGGTCAGAGAGTGAGGATGGGGGGAGAACAACCAAGATGAAGACTGGACTGATCCTGAAGACCACAATCATTGGGTTATTGACTTATCCCTCATTATTATTTTCTGTTTAACCACTTCAGCCCTGGAAGGTTTTACCTCCTTCATGACCAGAGAATTTTTGCAATTTGGCACTGCGCTACTTTAAATGTGAATTGTGCGGTTATGCAATGTTGTACCCTTTTTGACCACAATTAGAGTTTTTTTTTGGTGGTATTTAATCACCACTGGGATTTTTATTTTTTGAAATATAAACAGAAAAATTAATCAGGGACTCATCTATGCAGACAGCTTGTTGGGGCGTATTCAAGGCTGCAATTTTTGGTTAAAGTGATTTACAAGGGGTCGAATTTTGAGAGCCAATCATATCCAGGGTCACAACCAAGGGCAACAGAGTTCATTGTCGTTGAAGTTCATAAGTTGCATAATTTTATTCATATCTATGCCTGGCCATGGTAGCAGAGAACACGGGCATATGATGAATCGGGTCTGTGGACCAATATGACAGCAACTCATTCCTTTCAGCAAAGCCCATGTTGAGGGATAGGCCCTAAAACATCTTAAATTTGAAAACCATGATATGTTTCCAAGCGAATTGTCTGGCAAGGTTTGAATTTGGGTTTGCAGCGATATATTGATTGGCATATAAATTGCTTTGGTCCACATTAGATCCATACAGATCTTCCGTGAAAAACAGCTTTAAAAAACCACAGGGAGTTTAATTTGCTGTTTCCACCTGAATTCCGGGTTGGCCAGTGAATGGGGGAAGAACGGGCGCTGCAGAATATGTGGGCTCCCAGTCAGGATTTGCAAGCGCAGCGGGAAGGACTTTATGGGCACTATGGGCCTGTGCTCTAATTCTTGGTGGCTGCAGGACACTACTTCTTCTAGCCGAGCACCAGCTGCACTTATAAGACTCACCACGTCACCAAGTGATACTGCAGTGCTGGATTGTCTATGACCAGGAAGTACTGGGCCAATGGGGCTCACCAAAAGGTAGAGCGGCACTAGTACTGGCTCTCTGCTGCATTAGGGAATCATCATGCTACTGCAGCTCCTCAGAAACTGGGGAACGGGGTCAGGTACTCCTGACCTTAGGACCTCTACTCCGTCATCATAATTATCTGTCAGGGTGCCGCTTCTCTCTACAGGTTGGTATACTGAGCCTGATTCTGACAGTGAGGAATCCCCATCGCTCTCATCTGTCATGCTCAGTATCCTGTAGTTACATAATTAGTCAGGTTGAAAAAAGACACAAGTCCATCCAGTTCAACCTTAAAAACAATAAATAAATAAAATAAAAAATATCGTACAATCCAATATACCCAATTTTATACCCACATTTGATCCAGAGGAAGGCAAAAAACCCCAGCAGAGCATGTTCCAATTTGCTACAGCAGGGGAAAAAATTCCTTCCTGTTCCCCCAAGAGGCAATCGGATTTTCCCTGGATCAACTTTACCTATAAATGTCAGTACCCAGTTATATTATGTACATTTAGTAAAGTATCCAGGCCTTTCTTAAAGCAATCTACTGAGCTGGCAAGAACCACCTCTGGAGGGAGTCTATTCCACATTTTCACAGCTCTTACAGTGAAGAAACCTTTGCGTATTTGCGTTTTATCCCTATTGTGGGGTCACCAGTACGGTATTTGTATATTAAAATCATATCATATCCCCTCTCAAGCCTCTCCTCATAACTAATATCCTCCTGACCCTTTATTAGCTTTGTTGCCCTTCTTTGTACTCGCTCCATTTCCTGCACATCCTTCCTGAGGACTGGTGCCCAGAACTGGACAGCATACTCCAGGTGCGGCCGGACCAGAGTCTTGTAGAGCGGGGGAAATTATCGTTTTATCTCTGGAGTTGATCCCCTTTTTAATGCCACTATTCTGTTTGCTTTGTTAGCAGCAGCTTGGCATTGCATGCCATTGCTGAGCCTATCATCTACTAGGACCCCCAGGTCCTTTTCCATCCTAGATTCCCCCAGAGGTTCTCCCCCCAGTGTATAGATTGCATTCATATTTTTCCCACCCAAATGCATTTTTTTTCATTTTTCTACATTGAACCTCATTTGCCATGTAGTCGCCCACCCCATTAATTTGTTCAGATCTTTTTGCAAGGTTTCCACATCCTGTGGAGAAGTTATTGCCCTGCTTAGCTTAGTATCGTCTGCAAATACAGAGATTGAACTGTTTAGCCCATCCTCCAGGTCATTTATGAACAAATTAAATAGGATTGGTCCCAGCACAGAACCCTGGGGAACCCCACTACCCACCCCTGACCATTCCGAGTACTCCCCATTTATCACCACCCTCTGAACTCGCCCTTGTAGCCAGTTTTCAATCCATGTACTCACCCTATGGTCCATGCCAACGGACTTTATTTTGTACAGTAAACGTTTATAGGGAACTGTGTCAAATGCTTTTGCAAAATCCAGATACACCACGTCTACGGGCCTTCCTTTATCTAGATGGCAACTCACCTCCTCATAGAAGGTTAAGGCCCCGTTCACATCTATATGAATTAGATGAGGCTTACAGCGCATCCAATTCGCAGGACATTTTAAAATACATTCATTTGAATGCATCTGGTTCACATATGTGCGTTGCATTCGCACTGCGCATTGTCCAAAAAAACGTGTGCGTTCTCTGTGTATTGTGGTGCGAATTACAAGCACATTACCTTCTATGGGAACGCATTCCGTTCTGAACACAAATTCTCTCCTCACTACACCTCCCCCTTCTCCCTGCTCTCCAATGGTCTGGGAATTACTTGACTGAGTTCCCTAAGTACCCTCGGGTGCAAGCCATCTGGTCCTGGTGATTTATTAATGTTAAGTTTCCCAAGTCTAATTTTAATTCTGTCTCTTCTCTGTTAATCATGGAGGTGCTTCCTGTGATGTGTCATGAGGATAAACACTGCAGTTTTGGTTACTGAAGCCCCCCGATTCACTCGTGAAGACTGAGGAGAAGAATAAATTCAAAACATTCGGCATCTCCTCATCCCTTGTAACCATTATATTATATAAAATCATTCTTTATTTGGCCAATATGGTCTGTCCTCCATTTTTTACTGTTTACATACTTAAAGAATTTCTTGGGATTTTTTTTTTGCTCTCCTCCGCTATGTGTCTTTCATGTTCTATCTTAGCCGTCCTAATTGCACCCTTACATGTCTTGTTGCATTCTTTATAAAGTCTGAATGCTGATAATAATCCCTCAACCTTGTATTTTTTGAAGGCCTTCTCCTTTGCTTTTATATGCATTTTTACATTGGAGTTAAGCCATCCAGGATTTTTGTTTGCTCTTTTAAATTTATTACCCAATGGGATACATTGGCTAATGCCCTTATTTAATATGCTCTTAAAGCAAACCCATCTCTCCTCCGTATTCTTTGTTCCTAAGATTTTATCCCAATTTATACCTTCTAGCAAGGTTTGTAGTTTAGGGAAGTTGGCTCTTTTGAAATTCAGTTTCTTTGTATTACCTTTATGTTTCCTATTTGTGTGATTTATACTGAAGCCAATTGACCTGTAATCGCTGTCTATCCGCCCAGTCTATGTCTGGATAATTAAAATCCCCCATTATGGTAACACTTCCCATCCTTGCTGCTAATCCAATTTGTGATAGGAGATCTGTCTCCCCTTCCTCCCTCAGGTTAGGGGGCCTATAGCATACTCCCAGTATTATTTTCCACTTAGCTTCATCCCTTTGGAGCTCTCTCCATAAGGATTCCACCTCCTCCCTAGCTCCCTCAGTGATGTCATCTCTCACATTCACTTGTACATTATTCTTGATATAAAGGCATACCCCTCCCCCTTTTTTACCCTCTCTATCCTTGCGGTATAGGGTATACCCTTGAATGTTTGCCAGCCAATCATGAGAGCTGTTGAACCAGGTCTCTGAAATTCCCAAAAAATCCAAATCCTCCTCGTACAACAATATCTCTAGTTCACCCATCTTGTCTGCCATGCTCCTGGCATTGGTGAACATGCCACATAGTTTAGACCGGTCACATACTATCCTCTTATTGCATGTTCCGAGATTGCAGAGATTGGGTGCTCTGTTCTGTCAGAGATCTTGCTAGACCCGGGCATGGGGCAGAAGACCCAAAGCACATGCCCCAGGTGCCCAGGTTAACTAACACCTGAACCCCAGAATCTCCATAAATTCAGTCTAGATACATAAATTGTGTCTGCAGCACAGAGAAGGAAGATTATCCGAGAGAAATACAGGAATACAGGATGGAGAACACAGCTCAGGAAAGTGACCAGGGTATTACAGGCTGATATCACCCAGTCCCCGCCCTACTCTGGACCAATCAGTGAGCAGTATGGGTGGAGGAATGTATTTAGTGTTATTGACCCACCTGTGTTGATCTCTGTAGGAGTGTCCTCCTCTATAAATGTCCCCGTTATTCCATCCTCCTCCATAGACTGCTGATCATCCCTCACATACCTCTCTTCTTCTTCTGATTTAACCTCAAATTCTATATCGATTGGATCTCCACTCTAAATCAAGAAAATTAGAGAAAATATCATCTGTAAGATATAAGCTTTAATATTGTGACATCACAAAAAAAAATCCACATATTGTCTCTATAAGTGTGTTTTATAACTTCTGTCCCACCAACCTTGTAACAGTGAGGGATGGTGTGATCTTCCTGTGTGGAATCCCGGGAATACAGAGGACGGGGACATCTCTCTGGTGGGTTTCTGTAGCTGGATGACTCCACCATGGTGTCCTGGTACAGATCTTTGTGTTCTTTTAGAAACTCTGACTCCTCCATCATCCCATCCTCATCATCCTCCTCTTTTATCTCTTCTTTAACCTCAATTTTAGAATCTCTCAGGTTTCCACTCTGAATATAGAATAAAAATGGCATCAAAGGTAACAATGCAGATAATGTACAGATCCTAATGATACTATCAGTGATTGTTCCTCATCTACCTGATGATGGTGAGGGATGGTGTGACCTTCCTGTGTGGAATCCCGGGAATACAGAGGACGGGGACATCTCTCTGGTGGGTTCCCATTACTGGATCCAACTGTAGGAAACACACACACTGACTGAATACATTATTTCTATGTGTTTATCAGATGATGGGGGTTCTAGGTGGACCCTCGTGTCAAGAAAGCAAGCCCACTGCAAATAGTTAAACGGAGCGAGGACCTTGACTAAGGTATGATGGAATGAGAGGGAGCTTAATTTTAGTAAGCAAGACTTAATGTTATACACTTTCACAGCCAGCACTACCTCTGGCCACCACTAGAGGGAGACTCCACTGCAATCTAGCTGGCTGACAACACACAGGCAGATACAAATCTTATATACAATCTGGTGCACTCTAAGGGTTGGGGACCAATCAAGGCATTAGCACACACTTCTAGGATTCCTCCAGCTATCCTATGAGTTAGAAGTGGTAGTCACTTTCCCACTGTCCTTACATCAGACAGACACAAATGGTAGCTTGCCACAATTACATACAGATTGGCAACTAGACTGAGCACATACACACTACAATCCAGCAATCTCTCCAGGGATAGCTTAGTACACAGAAGTCACTTATTAGTTTTATAATTTAATATCCTGAAAGTGGGGAGAGCATAAAATATATACAAAAAAATTACAAAAAAATATATAAAAAAGACAAAAAGATATACAGAGTTTGTCAGAACGTCCACAATTCTCCAGTTAGATTGGCTCCATGTGAATCACTCGTCCATATCCCATGCTCCTCAATTTATTGGAATATGGATGTGGGCTGGACTATAGCCCTTGACCAATCAACTCTGGGTAAGGGGCGGTCCGGTATTCTGAGGTAAATGGTGTTGGATAAGCTATGAATGACACTGATGGTTGGGTCGGGGATAGGATTTTTGAAAACAGCACGTCAGTCTGATCACAACAAGACCAAGAATGGCTTGGCTGACCTAATCAGGCCCCATATAACTGTTTTGGGGTTTTTCTCCTGGATTATAAATGCACTACAAATACAGATTTCCATGTACACAAAGCTCGACGTGTGGACATCAGAAGGAGTTCATTTCATCTCTCTGCAACTAAAGCTAAAAAATCCCAATAAGTGTATATTGATTGGTTTGCGCAAAAGTTATAGCGTCTACAAAATAGGGGAAAGATTTATGGACTTTTTATTTTTTTTACTAGTAATGGCGGCGATCAGCAATTTTTTTAAGCAGGACTTCGACATTGCGGCGGACAAATCTGACCCTAAGTGACACTTTGTGGTGACCAGTGACACCAATACAGTGATCAGTACTATAAAAATGCACTGATCACTGTATAAATGACACTGACAGGGAATGGGGTTAACACTAGGGGTGATCAAGGGGTTAGGTGTTCCCTGGGAAGGTGATTTCTAACTGTCAGGGGGATGGGCTCACTGGGAGCAGAGAGAGATTGCTGTTTCTGATCATTAGGAACATCCGATCTCTCTCTCCTCCCCTGTGAGAATGGGGATCCGTCTTGTTTACATAGGCAGATCCCCATTCTGCCTGTGAGGAGCGAATGCGGGTGGCCGGTGGACATCGCGGCCACTAGGCACGCGCATTGACTCCTGAGGCGCTGGTGGTGCACGTGCGCCCTGTATCTATTACACAAAACGATGTATAGGTACTTTGTGTCACGCAATAGAGTAGTATATGTGTAGTGGGTGATCTTTAAGTGGTTAACCTACAAGGGTGGGATACTTCTATTGGCATCTAGGTGTTACTCCTTGTTTCGAGGCTTGTTCTGTCCTTTTCATATTCTAATTGAGGTCTTACTGAGGAACAAATGTCAGTGATAGATGACTGGTTAAGGGAATACGTACAGTATTTTTTATTCCATGGAATAAAACTATATCTACAATCACACTTCTTCTACAGATCACATCACCTCTCAGCTATTGGCAAAATTACCCGACTTTTACATTTATGTTACACCTCCGTACTGCTCTCTACTTTACAATAAAGTCTTCTCCAGTGGCGTCTCCAGCTTTCATATTTAGGGAGGGCACATGGGGGAACAGTGACAAAAGTAGGGGGGCAACTATTAAATGCATATATAGATATATAAATATATACTGGGGCCCTTTACTACGACCGCACAACGGCCCTTTCACATGTTCTGCAGTGAGCTCCCTTCCTACTGTATTGGGGCCCCCCAGGGTGGCAGAAAACAAGAGATATATGTCAATGTCACCAGCATACCAAGAAAATATAAGGATCCAAAGCAGTGGGAGAACTATCAGGGTTGCAAAGGTTGTCTTGCCTTCAGGCCCTGGTGTTCTGCCACTGTGGGGTTCCCCAGCCTCCTCTTGCTGTCCTGCCCCTGCTATTGAAAGCGCTGGTCTGGCATCTCTTGGAATTTACAGGCTGGTTCTCCTGTCCTAAGGATGGAAGAAATCAGTCTGTTTTTTCAGTAACTGAGAGTCCTTGTGGAGTCCTTCCTGCAACTCGCTCTTCTCCCTGCCAATGAGGATGCAGGGGAAGGAGCAGATCGGGCGGCCGTGGTTGTGTGAGCCCTCGCATTATGCAGTGTCAGCAAGCAGAGGGAGGGGGAGGAATCACCCGCAGGAGCTGACTGGGGACTCTCTCCCTCTTAGACATTGATTTTTTGTAAATAAAAAAAAATTATTTTTTTTTAATTGGGGGGGCACATGGTGGGGCACAGCATAATGTTGGGGGGGGTCAGCCCCCCCCAGGGACGCCATTGGTCTCCTCTTACCCGGAGATGTGAGGGGGAGCTGACTGTCCATCATGACGTCCTTGTAGAGATCCTTGTGTCCTTCTAAATACTCCCACTCCTCCATGGAGAAATAGACAGTGACATCCTGACACCTTATAGGAACCTGACACACACAATGATACAGTCACCATCCAGACACATCCCTTGTCTGTTACTGGATAATGTCCCAGAATTCCCAGAATCCTCCTCACCTCTCCTGTCAGCAGCTCCATCATCTTCTTGGTGACTTCTAGAATCTTCTCCATGTTGTGTCTCTCAGGTTTTAGGGAGTCACATGGAGGCACTGTGATGGTCATATGATCACCTGACTTCACCAGAGGAAATCTCTGTATTGGAGAACCAATAGGAATATCATGTTAGAATCCCAGAATTCTCCTCACCTCTCCGGTCAGGTCTGTGTTTTATTAATAGAGATAAGAGTGATGTCATGTGACCTCCCAGAATCCTCCTCACCTCTCCGGTTAGGTCTGTGTTTTATTAATAGAGATAAGAGTGATGTCATGTGACCTCCCAGAATCCTCCTCACCTCTCCGGTCAGCAGGTAGATGATCTCCAGGGTGAGGTTTAGTATCTTCTCAGTCATGTGACTCCGGTCCTCCTCCATCCTCATTGGTCCCGTCATTTGATCTATACAGGTCTCCTTGTAAACGGATAACTTTGGGAAATGAAAGTAAGAATTATTTGGATGGTGTTGGTCACACAATAATATGATGTAGATGTGAGGGGGGTAATCAGAGGGCTGCTGTACATTTAACAACTACTCCCCCCCATGGGAACACATTTAATTTGCACTATTTAGTGTTTGCTAAGTTTTCAAGGTTACAGGATCCTCTTGGTCTGCCGGATTAGAAGTTCCCTTTTGGTTTCCTAACTGGATTTAAATAGTATTAGATCTGCAGACAAGGAATGATAAATACGATCCTTCTTTTGCCTTGTTTGCTCTGAGGCAGTGCTGTGAGGTCAATGTAGGGTCATCCTGATGTCCAGAAAGGGGAACTTACTGACTTTTGGCTGGAGTTGCCGGCTAATCAGGACAAGTGCCAGAAATCTGGCTGCAAGGCTTCAATCTGTGAGGATTCTGTCAGGAATGTGCTGGCTGACAGGAGTGATGTCACTCTCTGCAGTAAGAGAAGGGTTTGGATTGGATAGCAGGAGGATGCTGCTAGTTGAGTAGAGAGCTGTGGGGGAGGAGTCTGTTCTCTTCCCTCCAATGGCAGCCCAGTGTGGGTAGGAGGAGGACAGCTGAGGGAGGGGTATGTTTTCTTGGTTATCAAGTATACTGTAGCATCCCAGACTTTGTACAGAGTGGCAGTGGGTTCCTGGGGTTCTAAATTTCAGCACCCAGCACTGCCAGAGTCTGTGTCATGGGAAGGTATTGGACCGTCTCCCAAAGATGTATAGAAGTGACCCCTAACTACCTTTTAGTCGATGCTGCACAAACAGACCTCCTCTAAGAAGAAGTGTCCACCAAGGACTGCACTTCTTCATTCCACTAGGAAAATATTATTTAACCAGTGAGATGGTATGAAGGTGAAGATTTCCTTTCTTGGCTGGAGTTCTGTAAGAGGGTCTGGAAAGTAAGTGCAGGTGGGAGGACAATCGGAGACCAAGAGCCCCCCCTCCCTAACTTAGCATCTCCCTGAGCCCTACAACCTCCTCTTTCCTCACAGCCCTGCTGCCCCCAACCATATCAAGGACCTAGATTTCTTCAGCTAATCTACCCCCTCAAAGCCTGTTAACTCCCTCAGGGGCCACAAAGTCCCTCTGCTTCAGGACCCCCTGAGAGACCCCCTCAGCTCCTCTACTTCCCTCAGAGACCCTCAGTATTTTCCTCCCTCTGACACCAATGAGGGAACATATTCTTCATGGCAGTCTGGGGAATGTTTTCTTCCTCCTGACCAGCAATGTAAGGGGCTCTATGCTCCATACTCCTGACCCCTGCACTCCATCATTGTGTTGGCTGCATAGTGTAATGATTGCCCATTGGCTGCCTGTGTAGTGTAATAATTGCCCTTTGTAGGCCATGTATGGTCAGGATGGTCATTGTCCTGTCTATTTATTGTCAGTGCTTTTTGTTTAGAGGATCATATCAATAGAATTTATCTCCAAAATGAAGAGAATGTTCCGGCCCTGTAAGTGGGGGAATGTTCTGACCCTGAAGGAGTTAATCTAGGTTTCCACACTATATATGTGTGTATCATCATCAGCTAGAGATAAAAGACATCACAGTGACTATGGAGGAAGAGGACGGACATGACGGGGGGTTACTGGGTGTAAATAGAAAATTATATCCAATTACCTCCTCTCCTGCCACTTCCAGTAACGTCTCCTCGCTAATTCGTACTTATTCTAGATCACTTCCTGTCTGTATCTGACATCACGTCCTGTCTGTATTCCATAGAGACTTCCTGTCTGGGTAGAAGTAAGATCCCCATCTTGTGGAGCTCAGAGGAACTGCAGCACCGGGAAACATTTCATAATAACCATTCCTTTATAACAGTGTTTCTCAACTCGACACCTCAAGGCGCCCCAACAGATCATGTTTTCAGGCTCTCCATTGCACAGGTGATTTAATCAGTTTCACTGCGTTAGTAATTACCACAGATGAAAATATGACCTGTTGGGGAGCCTTGAGGACTGGAGTTCAGAAACACTGCTCTTTAATGTCTAACTTACAGGGGCAAGTTGACGGATCGGCCTCGGGGGGGGGGGGGGGCGACATTGCGGGCTCGCTGGACAGGTATGTGTACAGTGTTTGTAGCTGCTGACTTAAAAAAAAAAAAGTGTCCGGAACGCCCCTTTGACATTGAGGATATCTTCTATGGATTTTACCTTAGGATCCTGCTGAAAAAATCTTTACCCAGAGCCCAGGAGTGGCTCAACAGTTTATGTGGACCAAACTTAGTTGCGCGGTCACACAGCCAGCAAAATTTTTTTTTTACTTTTTTGTATTTACACCTTGAACCTTTTTATGAATAAACGTTATAGTGTTTAAGGATGACACACTATCGGAGCCCCTTTTTTTATCCCTCTATACGGGCTGTTCCGATCTGAAAGAGCATTCAGCTTTTTCATCAGAAAGAAAGTTCCTCTGCATATCAGACGGAGAGCCGGCGTAAGGAGAGAGGAGGACGCTTAGGAACCTAGAGGTACTGGCATCTTGGATCGATCCTAGACCCCGCAGCGGGGTTATATCTGCAGGCGGTAACGGCCTCGATACTGATAGGAGGTCCACCATATCTGGTAAGGGTTCCCGTTATCTTTGGTGTGTACCCCAAGGAGAGGCCTATCCCTTACTCCCTCGGTGGTGGTGGAATTAACCTTCAATCTTCATCTTCAGTGTGTTTTGTTTCTCCCTTTCTTCACTTTGGAATTGGACTCAGACTTCATCATATGTGGACTTTATACACGTTGTTTTATTTACTTTTTTGCACTATATGATGTTTTGATGTGGACTTATTTCAATTGGATTCCTATTCACTTACGTTGATTGATATAGTTCCTTATAAATTACTGTTCACTTAGTGTATGTTATTTTGTGCATTTGGGTTTTGAGCATACATATCAATCTAAGATCATTTGGAATTCATTTTTTTCAAACTAGCGCGACTATTTTCTTTTTACACATTTTCTTCTTGCATGGATATCGCATGTTTTTTGTGTCTCAGGTTTTTTTCACAGGAGTAAGTATTTTCACTATTCACCAATAGCCCGGTATATGCCCCCCTTATTTTTACAATGAAATGTGAGTACCCTGATGTTCTTTTAAATAAATAAATAAACAAACAAAACGATAATGCACTATCCAGCCTCTTTCTTATCTTTAACATTGAGGATATCCTCTTTGGATTTTACCGTGGGATCCTGCTGAAAATATCTTTACCCAGAGCCCAGGAGTGGCTCCACAGTTTATGTGGACCAAACTTAGTTGTGCGGTCACACAGCTTGAGATGAGAGCAGCTACATGGGGGGGGGGGGGGGGGGGGGAGCACGTGTGTAAAGTCACCCTCTTATCAACCAGGATTTTTGGATCACAAGAGTCACCTTATGAAATATTATTGCACATATGCCCTTTAACATTTGTGGATTTGAAGATTCATAAGGACAAAGTTTTTTTTGGACACCTGTTACTAACGCAAAGACTTTTTTACTGTGAACTTGCTTGATACTTAATTTTTGCTTTATTGTATTTTTTATATTATATCACGTATCATTGATGTTATTGCTTTAGAATCCTTATACTATTACGGTTATAATCGCACAGCGCTGCATTTTCTTTGTTATTTTTATACATGTTTTAACATATTATGGGATTGTGATTGATGCATAGCAGCTGTGAATCGGCACTTTACACTCATATACTATAGTTACATAGTTACATAGTAGGTGAGGTTGAAAAAAAACACAAGTCCATCAAGTCCAACCTATGTATTACATTATATATCCCTGTATGTTGTGGTTGTTCAGGTGCTTATCTAATAGTTTCTTGACGCTATCGATGCTCCCCGCTGAGACCACCGCCTGTGGAAGGGAATTCCACATCCTTGCCGCTCTAATGCCTCGTACACACGGTCAGATTTTCCGACAGAAAATGTGTGATAGGACCTTGTTGTCGGAAATTCCGACCGTGTGTATGCTCCATCACACATTTTCCATCAGATTTTCCGACACACAAAGTTTGAGAGCAGGATATAAAATTTTCCGACAACAAAATCCGTTGTCGGAAAATCCGATCGTGTGTACACAAATCCGACGGACAAAGTGCCACGCATGCTCAGAATAAATAAAGAGATGAAAGCTATTGGCCACTGCCCCGTTTATAGTGCCGACGTATGTGTTTTACGTCACCGCATTCAGAATGTCGGATTTTCCGACAACTTTGTGTGACCGTGTGTATGCAAGACAAGTTTGAGCCAACATCCGTCAAAAAAATCCTAGGATTTTTTGGTCGGAATGTCCGAACAAAGTCCGACTGTGTGTATGGGGCATAACTGTAAAGAACCCTCTATGTAGTTTAAGGTTAAACCTCTTTTCTTCTAATTTTAATGAGTGGCCGCGGGTCTTGTTAAACTCTCTTCTGTGAAAAAGTTTTATCCCTATTGTGGGGTCACCAGTAGGGATGAGCTTCGTGTTCGAGTCGAACCCATGTTCGACTCGAACATCGGCTGTTCGGTCGTTCGCCGAATTGCGAACGATATGGGCCGTTCGCACCAAATTCGTGTGGCGCGTCACGGCCCATAATTCATTGCGGCATCGCAGTGCATTGCTTGCTGATGATTGGCCAAGCATGCACTATGACCCGCATGCTTGGCAAATAACAGCGCCGCCTTAACAGAGAGCCGTAATTGGCCAAAGCCAAGGAGGCTTTGGCCAATTATGGCTCAGGGGATTTAGTACACGCCCCACACTATATAAGGCCGCCTGCACGGCGGCCCTGTGCAGTATGTTCCGGTGTGCTTAGAGAGAGAGAGAGACAGAGACAGAGTCATTTCATTTGAGTTAGCTAGATTAGGCAGGACAGTCAGTCAGTTAGCTGCACTTAAAGTGTATTGTGTATATATATGCATCCCAGGTGTTGCATATATATATATATACACTGTATTCAGTTTAGCTAGATCCGTTCCTGTTATCTTCTAGACTATTTACATTTAGTGCAGTGTGTCCTGCTCACAGTGTTCAGCTAGATCCGTTCCTGTTATCTTCCTACTGACAGGCAGGCTTGTCTTGTTACAGTATATAAAGCTACCTGAAGAAAATTACTGGTGTTCTTTTGATCCTATTAGTACCACAGTCAGGCAGCTAGACTATTTACATTTAGTACAGTGCGTCCTGCTCACAGTGTTCTGCAAAACCTACAAGTTAGTGGGGTGCGTCCTGCTCACAGTGTTCAGCTAAACCTACAAGTTAGTGGAGTGCGTCCACCTCACAGTGTTCAGCTAAACCTACAAGCTAGTGGGGTGCGTCCTGCTCACAGTGTTCAGCTAGATCCGTTTCTGTTATCTTCTTACTGACAGGCAGGCTTGTCTTGTTACAGTAAATACAGCTACCTGAAGAAAATTGCTGGTTTTTTTTTATCCTATTAGTACCACAGTCAGGCAGCTAGACTATTTACAGTTAGTGCAGTGCGTCCTGCTCACAGTGTTCAGCTAAACCTACAAGTTAGTGGGGTGCGTCCTGCTCACAGTGTTCAGCTAAAGCTACCTGTAGAAGGTTGGTGGTGTTCTCATACTACAGGCAGGCAGTTGATTTTGCTAGCTGCAGTATCAGTACATATATATATATATATATATCCCAGCTTAGTGCAGCTACAGGCCATTAGTATGTCTGGAAGGCCAAGAAGGAGAGGCAGACAGTCACAAGCCAATAAGAGAGGGCAAGCAGGCTCTGTGTCTAGTGCTGGTCGTGGAGACGGTGCATACTCATCAGCACGTGGCCATGGGACACGCTTGGCCTTTTTTTCGGCAGCTGGCAATGTTGAGCCGCAACATGCGGAAGACTTGGTCGAGTGGATGACCAAGCTGTCCTCATCCTCCTCATCCTCTCTCACCCATGCCCAGGGTACTTTGTCTGGCAAAGCAGCGGCCTCTTTCCTCGGTTCAATGTCATCAGTGACTCCTTCCCTAGTCCCACCATGTCCTCCTGAGGAGTCCCTCGAACTGTTTGACCACAGTGTTGGGTACATGCTCCAGGAGGATGCCCAGCGTTTGGAAGGCTTTGATGATGATACTGAGCTCGATGAAGGCAGTAACATGAGCACGGACAGAGGGGGTGCCCAAGAAGGACAGCAATCTGGCAGTCATGCTCCCCCTGCTGCAGCATACTGCCAGGTTTGCTCCAGTGATGAGGAGGGAGGGGATGATGAGGTCACTGACTCAACGTGGGTGCCTGATAGGAGAGAGGAGGAGGAGGAGGAGGAGGTGGCACATCACCAACGAGGTAGGATGCCCTCCAGAAGCCAGCCTAAGGGCAGCACATTGACTGCATCACACCCCAAAGCTCCACATGTGCAGGGCGCTGCAGTCTCTGCGCGTTATTCAAAAAGTTCTTTGGTGTGGGCCTTTTTTGAGACGAGTGCATCAGATCGCACCGCTGCTATTTGCAACATATTTCTCAAGCGTATCTCACGTGGCCAAAACATCTCCCGCTTGGGTACCACATGCTTGACCAGACATATGTTGACCTGCCATGCAGTTCGTTGGCAAGCGTATCTAAAAGACCCACACCAAAGAACAGAGAGGACCTCTCCTTGCTCCTCATCAGCTGAGATTTCCAACCCCACTAGACCTTCAGTCCTCTCTGAGACCTGCACTGAGAGGAATGAAGGTGTAGAATTAGGTGTGTCACAGCCAAGTACTTGTGGGCAATCTGCTTTTGGTACACCGATGTCAGATTGTACCAGGCAAATTTCCCTGCCCCAGCTGCTGCACCGCCGAAAGAAGTTTGCTCCCAGCCATCCACATGCCCAGCGGTTGAATGCTAGCTTGGCAAAATTGCTAGCACTTCAACTGCTGCCTTTTCAGTTGGTAGACTCTGCCCCCTTCCGTGAGTTTGTGGAATGTGCGGTTCCTCAGTGGCAGGTACCCAAACGCCACTTTTTCTCACGGAAGGCGATTCCGGCTCTCTACCAGCATGTGGAAGGCAATGTCCATGCCTCGCTGGACAGGGCGGTCAGCGGTAAGGTGCATATTACCGCTGACTCATGGTCCAGCAGGCATGGACAGGGACGTTTCACGGCGCATTGGGTGACTCTGCTGGCAGCTGGGAAGGATGCAGGACAAGGTGCAGTAGTGTTGGAGGTTGTTCCGCCACCACGCCTCCAAAATGCTAATGATTGTGACACACCTCTCTCCTCCACCCCCTCCTCTTCTTCTTCCTCCATGGCCTCTTCCTCGGAACCAGCGGTGCTCCGTAGTCGTTCAAGGGGCTACGCAAGTACGCTGGTGTGCTTGGGGGACAGGAGCCACACTGGGGCAGAGGTTCTGTCAGCTCTGCAGGGGCAGGTTCAGAGGTGGTTGACGCCACACCAACTTAAGGCAGGAATGGTGGTTTGCGACAATGGCACCAACCTCCTCTCTGCCCTCTGACAGGGACAAATGACCCATGTGCCCTGTTTGGCTCACGTCCTTAACTTGGTGGTGCAGCGGTTCTTGGGCAGGTACCCAGGCTTACAGGATGTCCTGAGGCAGGCCAGGAAAGTCTGTGTGCATTTCTGCCAGTCATATAATGCCAGTGCTCGGCTGACGGACCTCCAAAAGGAGTTTAACCTGCCCAAGAACCGCCTAATCTGTGACATGCCCACCAGGTGGAACTCAACATTGGCCATGCTGCAGCGGCTGCACACGCAGCAGAGGGCCATCAATGAGTACCTGTGCGACTATGGCACCAGGACAGGGTCAGGGGAGCTTGGTTTTTTTTCCCCACGCCAGTGGGCCATGATCAGGGATGCATGCACTGTCCTGTCACCATTTGAGGAGGCCACGAGGATGGTGAGCAGTGACAGTGCATGCATCAGTGACACTGTCCCCCTTGTCCACCTGTTGGAGCACACGCTGCATGGAATAATGGACAGGGCACTTGAGGCAGAACAGAGGCAGGAAGAGGAGGACTTCCTTAGCTCTCAAGGCCCCCTTTATCCAGACAGTGTTCCTGCGTGCCCGCCGATCACACAGGAAGAGGACGAGGAGGAGGAGGAGGAGGAGGAAGATTGTGTCAGTATGGAGGTGGAGCCTGGCACTCAGCATCAGCAGCAGTCTTTAAGGGATCAGTCCCAAGAAACACATGGACTTGTACGTGGCTGGGAGGAGGTGGCTGCGGACCATGTCATCCTTAGTGACCCAGAGGACTCCGGACCGAATGCCTCAGCAAACCTACGCTGCATGGCCTCCCTGATCCTGCAAAGCCTGCGTAAGGATCCTCGTATTCGTGGTATCAAGGAGAAGGACCAATACTGGCTGGCAACCCTCCTTGATCCACGTTACAAGGGTAAGGTTTGCGGACCTTATCTTGCCATTGCAGAGGGAGCAGAGGATGAAACATCTTCGGGAGGCCTTGCAGAAAGGTCTGTGCAACGCGTTCCCAGAGACTGGGAGGTTACAAACTCCTGTTTCTGGACAACGTGTTGCTGAGGCTTCGGTCAGTCAAAGAAGGAGCGGTGGAGAAGGTGGCCGTCTGACCGATGCGTTCAGACAATTTTTTGGTCCGCAGCCCCAAGGTATGATCGGTTCCAGCAACCATCGCCAGCGTCTGTTTTACATGGTGCAGGAATACCTAGGGGCAAGATCAGACTTGGACATTGGTCTTGAGGATGGATCACTGGCCAGAGCTTGCACAGTATGCAATTGAGCTACTGGCCTGTCCTGCATCCAGCGTTCTTTCGGAACGCACATTCAGTGCTGCTGGAGGCGTGGTAACCGATCACAGGGTGCGTCTGTCCACTGACTCGGTCGAACGACTGACCTTCATAAAAATGAATCAGTCTTGGATCACCACCAGCTACCAAGCACCTGATGCTGATGTAACCGAATAATTTTTTTTGAAATCTCAGATCCCTTCAAAGACTGCCTATGCTGATGCTTAGTGACTATCCCTGAGTAATTATCCTCTTCCTCCTCAATCATCACGCTGATAGCTTGTAAGAACATTTTTGGTTCTGGGCGCCACCACCAGTGCCTAAGGCACAATTTTTCAGCCCCTGTTTAACAGGGGCGTGTAATTACAATTTTTGATGTAATACTTTGCAGCAGGGCTTGTTCCTGCATTCCAACTAGAGTGTCTGTGAGGGGTTGCAGTGTTGTGGCACCAGCACCAGTGCCTAAGGCCCCGTTTTTTCTGCCCCTGTTTAACAGGGGCGTGTAATTACAATTTTTGATGCAATACTTTGCAGCAGGGCTCGTTCCTGCGTTCCAACTAGAGTGTCTGTGAGGGGTTGCAGTGTTGTGGCACCAGCACCAGTGCCTAAGGCCCAATTTTTCAGCTCCTGTTCAACAGGGGTATGTAATTACAATTCTTGATCTAATATTTCACAGCAGGGCCCTGTGAGGGCTTACAGTGTTGTGGCCACAGCAACACCTAAGGCCCAAATTTCTGCTGAGTATATAGGGCAGGACCCTACTTTCAAACAACTAACTTACAAACGACTCCTACTTGCAAACGGAAGGAGACAACAGGAAGTGAGATGAAATCTACCCCTAGGAAGGGAAATTCTCTCCTGTAAGAGTTAATATGGGAAAAACATTTCTCCTTTCCACTGATGCTTTCCAATCCTTGTTCCACAAAAAAACCCAAATTTTCAAAAAACATTTTTCATTGGGACAAAAAGTGAGGTGAAATCTTCTGAAGAGGAGGAAAGACAGCAAAACAAATGTCACAGGGGTGATAACCCTTCCCTATGTTTTCCAAAAAGCTTAAAAAAGATTTTTTGGCTGGAGCTAAACACGTTAAAAATGTACCCGTTCAAAATTACAAAGAGATTCTACTTAACAACAAACCTACAGTCCCTGTCTTGTTTGCACCGCCTGTATACTGCTGTTCAGAGTATATAGGGCCTGGTGGCCCCACACCTTTCCTTATTTTAATTTGGGTGCGGGGTTCCCCTTAATATCCATACAAGACCCAAAGGGCCTGGTAATGGACTGGGGGGTACCCATGCCGTTTTTCTCACTGATTTTCATCCATATTGCCAGGACCTGACATTACATTAAACCCGCAAGCAGTTTTAAATGAGATTTTTCCTTTAAAAATGACATTTTGTGCAGGGACTGTTCTAAACACGGGAAACACGCGTCACTTTACAGGCATACTATAGACACCCCCCAGGTACGATATTTAAAGGAATATTTCACTTTTTTTTTTCACTTTAAGCATCATTAAAATCACTGCTCCCGAAAAAACGGCCGTTTTTAAAAGTTTTTTTTGCATTGATACATGTCCCCTGGGGCAGGACCCGGGTCCCCAAACCCTTTTTAGGACAATACCATGCAAATTAGCCTTTAAAATGAGCACTTTTGATTTCGAACGTTTGAGTCCCATAGACGTCAATGGGGTTCTAACGTTCGTGCGAACTTTCGGTCCGTTCGCAGGTTCTGGTGCGAACCGAAGCGGGGGGGTGTTCGGCTCATCCCTAGTCACCAGTACAGTATTTGTAAATTGAAATCATATTCCCTCTCAAGCGTCTCTTTTCTAGAGAGAATAAGTTCAGTGCTTGCAACCTTTCCTCATAACTAAGATCCTTCAGACCCTTTTTGTATCAACCTCACTTGATGCTAATTATAGCTAGGGGGTATTTTAGGGTAGCTCGCAGGATTTTCATGTATTTAAAAACAAAGGTATACCTAATAAAACCAATAACTCCAGAATTGTTTTTTCTTTTTGGTGAGAAAATGCAAAAATATATCATAAAGCATAAAAATATCTATCAATCCACTCATAGTGAAGATGGAAAACATAAATTGCAAGGATGTAATGTTCACATAGGGATGGTGATGGAGCTTTCTCAAAGTAATAACAATTCCTTGAAGGCTTACATAAATGAAAGAATAAATCCTGGAGTGAAAATAGCTGTAAAACAATAAATAATATATAAACTGGGTCATCCACTTCAACTATAAAGACATTGTGATTCAAGATCTTCTAGATCACATAGAAGGAGGACTCATCAAGGTTTTCATACATTTGTTTGGAAGGATAGAAGAATCCTCAGAAGGGATCATGTAGGATGACAGGAAAGTCTCCTGACTGGTGAGATCATCCAAACATAATGATTACATCCATGAACTGGAGCTCGTTGGGGTGATAAAGCCAATCTGTAAACACTGTGTAGATGTTATCCAAGAACTCGGCACACTCCAGGTGTGGAGAAAGTCTCAAGGTGGGTTTAGCCTTGAATGTATCATAGGTAGATTCATCTCTTCAGGGAAGCCTACCACTTGCCTCACCCCATTAGATTGTAAGCTCTTAGGAGCAGGGCCCTCTTAACCCTCTTGTATTGTAACTGTACTGTCTCCCCTTAGATTGTAAAGCGCTGTGCAAACTAATGGCGCTCTATAAGGCCCGGTTCACACTGATGCAAGTTCAAGACGAATGTGATGCGTCAAAAACACTTTAAATTCGCACGTCATCCCTAAAGTCATTGTTTTCAATGACGGTCGTTCACATACATGCGTTGCGATTCCTCTACGAATGCGATGCGATTAGAAAAAGGGTCTTGTGCGAGTTTACTGCGTTAGGTTGCGAATTTAGTCTCCATAGACATCAATGTAAATCGTTCTTGAATCGCATTGTTGGTTCACATATGTGTGAATTCCACCACACTACTCTCCACAAAAGTACACAGGAACACCTTTTTTTTTTTTTTACATTATGATTCCATTGGCTAGAATATCAATCTCAGCTATGTCCAACTCCTGAAATTCGCTGTAAATTCGCACCTCACAAAGGACAAAAAAAGGAACAAAATCAGAGCGCATCAGTGTGAACCGGGCCTAAATCCTGTAAAATAATAATAATAATTAAAAATTTTTGCAGATGGACTTCCACAGGGAACACATGACTACATATATAATTTTTACAGTGTTCCCAGGTCTCCAGGTAGTTTTAGCCTGTAATCAATAATGCACAGATGTCCACATAAACATTTCTCCAGGGACCACTGATACCATATGTGCATGGCTTGGATGTCACCCATATTACTAGGAGCTCATAAAAGTCCACTCACTGTCATGGAACTTTCGATCAGGTATAAAAACAAAAGTCTATTAAACATGGAGAGATATGGAGAGCACCACCATAGGGTCAGATATGGGAAATGACATGTGACTGGTTTGTTGATGTCCCAATTTTTTCAGAGACTGCCAGTTCACAGTAGTGTACACCACCCTTAAATACCAGACCAGGTAGTAAAGATGGCACCCAGAAAGATGGAGAAAAGCAAACAGGATTCCTCCCCCTTTTCCCTGAATAACAGTGTAGCACACTGGTGTTTAGGCAGGGCTGCTATTAAATTTAGTTTGCCAGGTAGTAGTTATCCTGGTTAATTGTTAGAAGATCCACTGATTCCTCTCTAACTCTGGAATTGCTGCACCTTTTCTCTTCTGTCACTAGGTGGCGCTGTAGCTGGTGACATTAGAATGACAAGGGCTTAGCAAGGTCAGATCATGAATGGATGGGGTGTCTCAGCCAATTAGCAGGAATCTCTTTGGTTCCTTGGCCTGCTGGGAGAGCCTATTTATTTTGTTGAAGTCAGGTGATCGCTGTTTTGTGCCACCTGGATGACTGTCTGGGTGGACGTTTGTTATGTTGCCTGGGTTGCTATGCCGGAAGCCTGCGGCCTATCCTGGGGACTCCTGGCTATAGGCTGCCTGATGCCAATCCAGGAACAAGAGAAGCAGCATAGGGTTGGGGCTACAGGATTGGACTCCAACCAAGGATAAAGGTTCCACCAGACGGGGAACCAGTTGTGGTTGGAGGTAGAGGGGAAGTTGTCACCATGAAGGGACCATCCACCTTGTTACCAAAGACTACAGTGAGTAAGAGGGAGCAAGTACCAGAGGAGTCTTCTCACAAGCCAGGGATGGTGAAGAAGTGGGAAAGCTTCAGCAAGTGCCAAGCCAGGGACCCAGCAGGATAGCGGGGATGACGCTTGAGGAATATACAGTTTGTTAGCTGTGGAAGAGCTCAGGAGATTCAGTGGTGATTGGATCTGGCAGTCTAGTGAGAGACTGGGAGCTCAGCGAGTTAAAATCTACAGTGGGAGACTGTAGTGTAAGAGAAGACCTATTCTGTGTTACCAATAGTTAAGTACAACTACGGTTAGTGACTGTTACAAGATTTGTTGCCATAGGAGACAGCGGTCCTGCCTATACAGAAGTGGTGTCTGGCTGGAGGCCTTCACCTATATAGATATCTACCTAAAGAAATCTCTGAGTCTGCCAATTATCATTGCATCTACTTAAAGTGGTTGTAAACCCACTTTTTGGACTTCTACCTATAGATAAGCCTAGAATAAAGCTTACCTATAGTTAGTGGAAATATCTCCTAAACGTGCGCCCGGAAGGAAGAGGGCCAGAAGATGGACGCTGCCCACACAGGGGACATCGCTGGATTCTTTTGCAGGTAAGTGGCACATAATGGGCTAGTATGCAATGCATTCCATTATGCCTTTCATTTGCAGGCTGCAGCAGCGAGCAAAAAAGGAAGTAAAACCCATCAGGGTTTACTTCCTCTTTAAAGGTGTCCTGCCCCCAACCCTCTTTCCCACAGTTCTGTTAAGAGACAATAAATCTCTTTTGCATTAAAAGAGTGCCCATCACTCCATCTGCACTATACCCACCATGCCTTGTAACCCACTCTACAAAGACGGATGTCAGCTCTCCCTGAGTCTGGAGGCCACCATTAGGCATCTATGGGTCAGGGGCCATTGCTACAACAGGGTATTCCGTTGATTAATTCAGTCCCTCCCACTGGGAAAAGCCAGCCAAAGGCACATCGGTGGTGCTATGTCATTATGTCCATGAGTTGGAAGCTCCACAACGCATAAAAAAATTACGATAAATACAGTATATGTTGTTGCTGATTGTTGTATTCTATTATAGATAGTTGGCATCTTCAGGGGGACTAAGTCCACGCCCCACACTATATAAGGCTGCCTACATGGCGGCTTTGTGTAGTGTTGTTGGCGTGGACAGAGACATAGCATGATTTAGATTAAGCAGGCAGGTTATTCAGTTAGTGGCAGTGTATTTGATATGTATATATACAGTCAGTCTAATATATATATATATATATATATATATATATATATATATATATATATATATATATATATATATATATATATATATATATATATATATATATCTACACAGTCTTTAGTATGTATATATGTATATATATATATACATATATATCTGCATCCAGTGTAGCTTATATCTATAGTGCATTCTGTGTTGTACTGTTTCTAATACACTTCAGGCGGTGTATTAATATATATATATATACACACAGTCTCATGTATGTATATGTGTATATATATATATATATATATATATATATATATATATATATATATATTGTGAAGATGTGACCCCGTGTCACAGGTGCACATGAGCAATGTATGCCTAATTTTGGCAGGAATACTAATTGCACACCTGTGCACTGGCTTCATAATCATCCCAGGAATAGAGGTCAGGGCTCATCCTTGGAGACAGCTCCGCCCAACAGACAGGAGTTCTGGCCTAGGAGTCAGGAGGGAACCAGTGCAGCACGAAGCTGCAAACACAGGAGGTGCTGAGCATCAGGTCTGGGGAAGACAGACCAAGGCCTAAGGTGGACAACTGTCATGTGATCGCTGTGATTGGTCACAGAGAACACATAGTACATCAACCAGCCCAGTACAATGATCTGTCATCTGGTGGAGCTGCAGCATGGCTACTAGACTTGGAGGACTTCATATGATGTTCACCCAGGATGAGAGAGCTTCCACTTGGCCGTCAATCTGCTATAGGCCTGACAGGAAGCAGTTAATTACAGTCTAAATCTACCTGGGGACACTGTACAAGTTATATATGTAGTCTCGTGGTCTCTATGAAAGTTCATGTGAGGACATTTCTACCTATGATAAATGACAGGATAAATCCACCTTGAGACTTTCTCCACACCTGGAGTGTGCTGAGTTCTTGGATAACGTCTACACAGTGTTTACAGATTGGCTTTATCACCCCAACGAACTCCAGTTCATGGATGTAATCATTATGTTTGGATGATCTCACCAGTCAGGATCCTTTCCTGTCATCCTACATGACCTACATGATCCCTTCTGAGGATTCTTCTATCGTTCCAAACAAATGTATGAAATCATCAATGAGTCCTCCTTCTATGTGATCAAAAGATCTTGAATCACAATGTCTTTATGGATGAAGTGGATGACCCAGTTTATATATTATTTATTGCTTTACAGCTTTTTTCACTGCAGAATTAATTATTTTATTTGCAGTATATAAACATTCAAGGAAGTGTTCTTAATTTGAGAGATCTCCACCACCATTTCTAGGTGAACATTACATCCATACAAAGAGAACAGGAGTGCGAAATATACTCACAAACAAGCTTTAAAACAAGGCTTATCAATACTCCGGCAGTTGCGAGTAGTATCTCTAGACGCCTACAACCTGGACCAAATATTTGGAGAAACCAGATGGCATCGCAAACGGCTTACGCGTTATGAGGGCGAACCCCCTTCCTCAGAGCCACAGCGATGGTAGTTTGACCTCCTCTATCGTCCTCTTAATATACCCACAATCACATGTATTGGTGAATGCCCACCAGAACTTGCCACACCTACACGAGTGAGCTCCGCCAACCATGTCCATCCATCACATGATGCATGCTATGCACTGCTATCATTAACCAATTACCAAATATTCTCTCCGCACAGAGTCATCTGCCATGCCACTGCTACCCCCACAGGACACAACACCATGTCACAACATGGCCCGCACAAGACCCCCATCCCACATGGCAAGCCATCCGTTGTGCCCCCATATCGTGCTACACTTGAGGAGGAAATGGGACTTTAAATGAAGCGGTTGAAATGTGGAGGTGGTAATAAAAATATAAAGTTTTATTCATATCAGGATTAGTGATAGAGTATAATACACATTCACATTTTTTATTTTATCACCAGGCTCTAGTTTTTTGTTGTAATCAATCAGGTTTTTTGGGGGTTTTTTTTGTCATTTTTTATTATTCAGGTCAGCTCACCTTATACACATTACACCATTACACCATTTATAATTCACATCACATTTTTTCCCCCACTACCAACACATGCGGACACATTGGGTTTTTATTTTTTTACATCCAATTTATCACTTCATTTCACACACACTTCACTTGTTCCTTCACCCCCCCCATACTCTATTTTACACACACTTTCATTTTGTTTCCAGACATTTCGACTTGCAAACTCATAAGCCAGCACTTTTGTTCATGGAGACCACCCCGGGCACCTTACCATCACCCCAAGCTGTTTGTGTACAGTTACGCCACCTCAGCTCCCGTGATGTGGTCTATGCTTCCGGTTCACCGTGTCTTGCTCGCCCCATATTGCACTCACTTCCGGGGTTGGTGATTGTACTTGGTTTACTTTTTATACCACTTTTTACCCTCAAACAGAGTGTGGTTTACCTTATTTGTATAATTTACAGGAATCTGTCGCATCTGCTCCTGACGAGTGGAGATACTTCCACGAAATGCGTAGAGCTACTGGATGCTACAGAGACACATATTATGCTCCGATGATGTCATTAATATGAACCCAATATTTGTAGATTCCTACTATGCGACTAACATTACTGTTTACATCTTTATTTATGTTATATTTATATACCCTTGTACTACCATTTCCATACCTTGTGCTTATATGTGTATATATATGAAATTACTCTATCACTTATCCTGATATGTATAAAACTTTATATTTTTATTACCACCTCCGCATTTCAACCGCTTCATTTAAAGTCTCATTTCCTCCTTAAATGTATCCAATACAGGGATGGAGGAGCCTACCTGTGCCTCATATAAAGTCCCAAACTCTCCTTTTCTCCATATCGTGCTAGAACCTGTTGCTACCCATTTGATTGTACATATAGAGAGAGCACCTACTACACTCGACATGTTCCCGGCAGTGCCTCCTCCCTTCTGATACCATTACTGACTGTATTACGAAAAAGTCCAGGGGACACCTGGAGGAGGCAGAAGGAGTCGGGGGGGGGGGCTGAAGTAGGTCTACCTAATGCCAACAGCAGTGTAAATGGGTATGGATCGAATGGCGTTGCCACTCCTCCATGTAGCACGCTCGCCCAACCTCAACCAGGAAGTACGGGTGGATTTGCGTTCCAGCTGTCACTTCCGCCCTCCAGGAGACAGGAAGTTCCCGAGTAACAGAACATACAGCCCCCCAGCTGCTTCTGCCTCCTCCAGGTGTCCCCTGGACTTTTTCATAATACAGTCAGTAATGGTATCAGAAGGGAGGACGCACTGCCGGGAACACTGCCGGGAACATGTCGAATGTGGTAGGTGCTCTCTCTATATGTACGATCAAACGGGTAGCAACAGGTTCTAGCACGATATGGGGACACAACGGATGGCTTCCCATGTGGGATGGGGGTCTTGTGCGGGTCATTTTGTGACATGGTGTTGTGCCCTGTGGGGGTAGCAGTGGCATGGCAGAAGACTCCATACGTTCTCTTTGTATGTTTCAGTTCTAAGGATGCCCATTATTCTGAGGAGGGCAGCAAGACCTGCAACATTCTATTGACTTTGCTAAGGGGGTTGGCTGCGCCACTTACTCAGTTGACCGGGAGCCCGAGCGCAGGAGATTGCTTTGTGTTGTGTGGAACGTTATGTTGGGTGCAGTTTTCAACTTAACTGCTTCTAGTTTATATTGCTTTGCCAAATTTAGCTATCAAAGAAATAAGACACAGAATATAGGTTTCTGTATATCAGATCCGAGCCTTAAAGGTCCCGTACTGTCAAACTGAACCTGTCGGCTCTTTATTGGGGCTTTTTATAGACTGGTTACAGGATCGCATATTTCAGCAAATTTCCATATAAGGTAACAAGCAGTATAATTTCAACATACATGACGCTGGACTTACACATCTGGAAAAACTTAAGCTAATATTGCAACATATACTGACACGCACACATTTATGCAGAGAAATGAAAATCTATTTTAAGTAGAACTCTAGCCTATTATTTCCAACCTTATCAATTTCCCCCTTTGACATCATCCCCTCCACGATTCTGGGTCCTTGCAAACAAGTGAACAGCCGATACTTCAAAGAGTGCTATCCCTGACCGCGGGTTGTCAGAGGAGGATAAGTCTTCTTTATTTACCCTCATCCCTCAAATCCATACCAGCATCTTATAAGCAAAGAGAATAGAAAAGGGGTGATGTCAAGTTACCCTTTTTGTCATTAGAGTTCCTAATACCTTTCTCTTTCCATTCTGTCTGTTCGTGCCTTAATCTTCCTATATAAGCAACAGTTTATCACGGTAAGCAGTACAAAAACTAAAATTAGAATAAGTATCGGATTGAGCAAATTAAGAATTGCCGTAGCAGTGGGTGATCATCCAGCAAATACATCACACCAATGATGTGTTGTTTCATCTCTTATTTGTGAGGATAAATGTATTAATTTCCCTTTATCTATAACCGCAGATATTAGATTATTTTGAAGGGTATGTTCTTGTGTCTCTATGTGTTTTCTAAGTATTTCGGACTCATTTAAGATTTGCCGTAAGAGCTCTAATGATATTATAAAAGGTGTAGTATCAGTAAGATTATCTACCGTCCATTCTAGATTAAATATTCTATGTGCATCTGGTTCAAAAAGGAAAGTGTCATTTTGTCATTTAAGCATTTTAACATTCTTTACGCATCCTGAAAAAGGGGCCGTTTTATTTAAACTTTCCATAGTTTCCTGATCATTTGTGACTAAACAAATATGTTGTGGTCCTATCTCCATAAATCTGTTTCCTACACCTACTGGTAATCTCTGAAACTTACATATGTTAGATTGATGTTTCAATAAGCAAAGTTCATAGACTGGAGAACTTCTTCCACAGACTATTCCCTTATTAGTTTTAACACATAAACTTAGATCATGAGTCATGTTTTGTGTATCTACATAGTGTCCATAAATCTCAGGATACCAAAATTCAGGTAGATCCTTTCCTATCAGGAATGGCATCACTATTAACTTACACATTACCTGGACCTCCTCCACTTTATATACATTAAACCTTCCAGCACACCATCTTTCCTCACATTCAACTTCTTTTCCTGGTACTTCAAACCATGTACTTTCTAAATTTAAACCCTTAAAATAGTTCATCCAAGTGCGATTTGAATGTGATAAGATAGTGTAGAAAAAGCACATTGAGTAATGTTTATGAACTCCTGATTTTCTTTCCACAACTCCAGACTAGCTAGTGCTGTGTGATTAACCATAATATTGAGATATTCAGTTAATTGTACCTAACTAATTTGTGTTTCGAATGTTGTAGGTAACCATTTGCTTGTGATTATTAAACTATCAGCTATGTGACTTCCTGCACATTTCCACTTATTTTGTATCATTTCCATCTGTATCCCATTCATTATTCCCATTCCAGTTCCTGCAGCTCCCAGAACTGTATCATACCATTCTCGGCGATACCATTATTCTGGTAGCTGGGGCAAAGTTACATTAAATTTGATTTTTGTTTTCTGTTGTGATACCGAAACATTTATGCAAGATCTAGGAATAGGAGTTAATAGAGAGGATTCGAAGATGGTGGGTAGAGCGTCTTCTATCTTTATATTGAAACCATAATGTTGCCATTATATATATATATATCCTCCTGTTGTGTTTTCCCATTTCCTTTCTGGTACAAAATACCATTTGTAGTAAGGATATTGTGTTATACTCTTATCCTGATTTACCCATCTAAGATCAGTACTATTTTCATGAACTGTTACATTGATACCCAGAGTCCATGTATAAACAAACATTTGAAAACATTCAAGCACTATTATCATAGTTAGAAGGATCTTCATTCTGTTTCTCTCGGTTCAAGACTCTTTTTGCAGTGTGATGCGTGGATCCAGGCTGCTTTTCCTTCCAATTTTACTGAAGTGGCTGTGGTCAAAAGCACTTGATAAGGACCTTCAAATCTAGGTTCCAATGTCTTTCTGGTGTGTTTCTTAACATATACATAATCTCCTGGTAGCAGTGTATGTGTACCTGCTATTGAGTTAGGGTCTGGAAGAGAAGAATACACACTTTTGTGGATCTTAGACGTTGTTGTAATGGCCACTCGTTTAACCTTTTGAAGATTGTTCAGGACTCTCTTAATCCCTTCTCCATGTTTTACAGGTGTACCTGCTGCTGTCAGATAACCTCTAGCCTTCCATATATGGCCATAATTGTGCGCTACACCATAAGCGGAGGCAGAGTCAGTGTAAATATTCCCTTCTCGTTCTTTTAGGTATTCTAGGGCTTGTTCTAAAGCTTTTATTTCTGCTTCTTGTGCTGACATGTGGGCTGGTAAGGGCTGTGCTTCAATCACCTGTGTCAGTCACTACAGCATACCCTGTGTGATATTTACCCTTGTCATCAGCAAACCTACTACCATCTATGTACAAAGTGTGCTCAGCATTTAAAATTGGTGTATCTGTAACATGTACTCTGTCTTAATTAACACCAGATGTTCCTTCTAACTAGAATGACTCTATTGTAGGGATCTTTAACCCTTTCAACTCTGAAAATACACTATATATGAATGTAAAAAATGATGTGTAAAAAATATCTCATCTTGATATAATAAACATGTCCTGTCACATAAAAATGATATATAAAAACTGCAACATATCTGATGGATAAATTATTTCATCAGTAGTCAAAAAAACTAAAAAATCAAAAGTCCATTGTTTTTAGAATGTCCTCTCTTATCAGAGGTTCTCGAGAATTTTTTTTTTCTTTTCCTCTCCTTCTTCCTTATTAGCACTATTATTCCCCCTTGCCAAATCTGGTGACTGAAGAGGCAAAAAGGTGGCCAAATTTAAAGTTGTACAGCGTTGAAAAGTGACATTTGGAGGTAAAAGTAAAGTACACTGTAACCTTAGTTGCCTAGCCATTGAAATGTGTTTGGGCTAAACTTGAGACAAGATTGCATGTATGTCATGTGTAGTGTGCACTACAACTGGATTGTCTAGAACAATTTCTGATGACTTATCTAGGATTATCGACACCGCTGCTACCGCCCGTACACAGGACGGTGAACCTCTGGACACTGGATCTAATGCTGCTGAAAAGTAAGCAACGGGTCTTTGTTTTACATGTGCCTGTTTCAAAACACCTGTGGCGTGTTCAGTGATTTCAGCAATGTACAGATTAAATATCTTGGTGTAATCTGGAATATCGATAGCCGGGGCAGAAATCAACCTTTTTCAAAGTGACAAACGACTCATAAGCTACTTCTGTAAGCATATACGGTACAATTTTCAAACAATCGTATAATGGCTGCATCAAAGCGCTAGCATGTGGTATCCATTGTCTGCAATATGACACAATACCTAAAAACATATGCAATTGTTTGAAATTCCGTGGGGGTAACATTCCCTTTATCACTTGAACCCTCTCCTCAGTGAGATGTCTTATACCCTGTGATATACAATGTCCCAAAAAGATAACTTTTTTTCTGACACACTTGCAACTTTTTCTTATTAACCTTGCAACCTTTTTCTGCCAAAAATCGCAACAAATTAAGGGTAGTATGCAGACTTTCAGTCTTTCATTTATCTGTGGAATTGATCCTTCCATAAACTGTCTATTGAAGGCTCAGATCGTGACTGGCAGAACCAAATCCAATCCCTCATCTGCCATCATACTTTCCATAGATAAGTAAAATTCCAATACAGCCTGTCCTGGCATTTGTTTCATGGGTGATATTGACCCCCTCTCCTGTTGTTTTGCCTGACAGAAAGCTTCTAATCTAGCAATAAAAGGAGCCCTTGAGTCTATGTGTCTGACGTGTCCTGTCTCTAAATTGCCATGAGATTTCTGAAATCGAATTACTTTATATGCTAGCCAACTCACAAATATTATGACCAGAATGGCAGCTACAACATATACAAGCATTCCTTTAAGTGACCAGGTATCCGACTAGATCTCCGGGCTTATGGAGACCTTATTCCCCCCTGTATCTGGGATCCCTCTCATACACTCTTATCCCTGCTTTATGGAGCAGACAGGGCTTATACTTTCAACCCGTCTATGGTTTATGAATTAAATTGAATATCAAACTTAAGCGGCAGACCCCCAAAGTCCTCTTGCGAGGTAAGGGCGCATTCCACTGCTCATTGGGATGATATTCTTTCAATTCATACCAACCTTGACAAGGCTCATTCACTTTCTCAACAAGACAGACAGACAACAAACAACAATTAACTCCAGCAATATAAACCACAATATGCAGTAAATTCTAGACTCACCACTACAGAGGCTGGTGTTTTAAAACCAGGAGAACCATAACTGACAGAACGGATAGGCACAAATCAGGGGAGCACAGAATATAAGAAAAATAAAGCTTTTTCTTACCTGCGCAGGTTTTCAATCTGTGGTTCCCGGAATGCCTGTCCTTTTGTTCCGTCAGTCCAATTCATCCACCTCTTGAAGTATCATCGGTGCGTCCCTACTTCCGGGCGCCAGAATTGTTAGGTGCAGTTCCCAACTTAACTGCTTCTAGTTTATATTGCTTTGCCAAATTTAGCTATCAAAGAAATAAGACACAGAATATAGGTTTCTGTATATCAGATCCGAGCCTTAAAGGTCCCGTACTGTCAAACTGAACCTGTCGGCTCTTTATTGGGGCTTTATATAGACTGGTTACAGGATCGCATATTTCAGCGAATTTCCATATAAGGTAACAAGCAGTATAATTTCAACATACATGACGCTGGACTTACACATCTGGAAAAACTTAAGCTAATATTGCAACATATACTGACACGCACACATTTATGCAGAGAAATGAAAGAGAAATGAAAATCTATTTTAAGTAGAACTAGCCTATTATTTCCAACCTTATCAGTTACATTAATGCAATTTATGTTTAACATCTTCATTATGAGTGGATATATACATATTGTTATGCTTTTGGATGTATTTTTGCATTTTCTTCACCAAAACGATCCATTTTGGGGGTATCTGTTTTATTAGCTATACATTTGTTGTTAACTTGTGTTCTGTATCTTTAAGACATTTCTATATGTAATAAAAATATCTTTGTTAAACAATTGGTTACATAAGAACTGTATCTAATTTTTCTTACTTTTTTGTGTTTATATTTGAACTGCTGTGGTAATTCTGTAAGATATTTTAAAGAAATGATTACGATGATGTTACTCGGGGCTGCAGTTCCTCTGAACTCCACCAGGTGGTGATCTCACTCATATCCAGACAAGAAGTTTCTATGGAATATGGACAGGAAGTGATGTCAGATACAGACAGGAAGTGATTTCAGATACAGACAGGAAGTAATTTGGAATAAAGACAATAAAGACAAGACGTCCTATCTGGCAGGAAAGAGAAGACATTGCTGGAAGTGGCAGCAGAGGAGGTAATAAGATCTTATTTAATATTCACCTCCACCGATCACTTCCAGCAGCACCCAGTGAGGCTCTTTGTTCTCGGTGACCCCAAACATGGCACATTGCAGACACTGAGATTCCCAAGTGATGACAAAGGCTGAGATGAGGTGCATGAATGGGGGAGGGGTCTGAATTGGGGTGCCAGTCAGAGGGGGGTTATGGGCAGGGGTGGCAGAGAGATGAGATGAGGAGGATGGATAGGAATGGGTGGGACAGATGAAGGGTCAATAATATGGGCAGTCCTGGAAGGGGCACATAGGTTGGGGGGGGGGGGATAGGGGGGCATCGGGCTCCAGAGAGCAGCTGGCAGATGTAGGAGAGGAGCTTGAGATGTGCAGAGAATTGATCCTGCCCCCCCACATCTCAGGGGCCCCACACACGCAGAATACCCCCACCCCACATACAGGCACTCACCAGGCCCCGGGCGCTGCAGCTGGCATCAGTGACGATCCCTCAGAGTCTGCTCAGTATGGAGAACTTGGAGCTTATGTCTGGTGGAGGAGGAGCGGGGAGAGGAGTTGGCTGATGTTGGAGGGCGCTGTGCCTGTACTGGGAGCAGATCAGAGACAGCAAGGGGGCTCTGCATGGAGGGGGCTCTGCAAAGGCCGCATGTGCTGCACATTCTGTTCTCAGCAATCCTAATTGGCGATCACCAGGGGAGCCTCCCCTGATCCTGGGACCCTTTACTTTGGTAGCAAGACCCTCTCCTGCTGTCTTGGTTGCACGTGTGACCTTTGTGACCGTAATAGTTCTGCAACTGGTTCTGAATAAACTAGAAGAGCTGAGGGGTCTCTGAGGCGGTAGAGGGACTAAAGGATTCTGCAAGCCTCTGAGAGTTTACTTCATCTGAAGGGCTCTGGGACACCTGAGGAGGAAATGTAGATGAAGGACTTTAGGGGCCTCATAGGAAGTAATAGGGCTGAACAACTCTGAGAGGTTAGTGGGGTTGAAGGGCTGTGGTTGCCTCTGAGGGGGTAGTCAGGCTGCACGGCTCTGAGGTAAGAGGGGGCTTTAGGGCTCATAGGGGCTCTATATCTCTGATGGTCCTCCCACCCCACTCTACTTTTCTGACCTTCTTAAAGAACTCCTGCCAGCAAATGAAGGACGCCTTCACCTCACCATATCACTGGTCAAGAAAAATGTTCCACAAAATAGACTAAGACTAAGAGAACAAACCCCTTCAATCTGTTGTCCTCCTCCTACCCACACTGAGTTGCTATTGAAAAGGACAGAACAGACTCCACCTCCACAGTTCTGTACTCTACCAGTAGCCAGTGGCGTCTCCAGCTTTCATATTTAGGGGGGGCACATGGGGGGACAGGTAAAAAAGTAGGGGGGCAACTATAAAATGCAATTATTATATATATATATATATATATATATATATATATATATATATATATATATATCCTGGGGCCCTTTACTACGACCCCACAACAGCCCTTTCACATGTTCTGCAGTGAGCTCCCTTCCTACTGTATTGGGGCCCCCCAGGGTTGCAGAAAACAAGAGATATATGTCACCAGCATACCAAGAAAATATAAGGATCCAAAGCAGTGGGAGAACTATCAGGGTTGCAAAGGTTGTCTTGCCTCTGGGCCCTGGTGTTCTGCCACTGTTGGGTTCCCCAGCCTCCTCTTGCTGTCCTGCCCCTGCTATTGAGAGTGCTGGTCTGGCATCTCTTGGAATTTACAGGCTGGTTCTCCTGTCCTAAGGATGGGAGAAATCAGTCTGTTTTTTCAGTAACTGTGAGTCCTGGTGGAGTCCTTCCTGCAACTCGCTCTTCTCCCTGCCAATGAGGATGCAGGGGAAGGAGCAGATCGGGCAGCCGTGGTTGTGTGAGCGCTCGCATTATGCAGTGTCAGCAAGCAGAGGGAGGGGGAGGAATCACCTGCAGGAGCTGACTGGGGACTCTCTCCCTCTTAGACATTAATTTTTTGGAAATTTTTTTTTTTATTGGGGAGGCACATGGTGGGGCACAGCATAATGTTGGGGGGGGGGTCAGGGCCCCCTCTGGCCCCACCCTATGGTCGCCATTGCCAGTAGCATCCTCCTGCTATCCAATCCAATCTCTTCCCTTACTGCAGAGAGTGACAGTGACATCACTCCTCTCAGTCAGCAGGCTGCCGGAGATTGGAGCCTTGCATTTGGAGTTCTTTCAATTATCCTGATTAGCCAGCAGCCCTGGCCAAAAGTCAGGAAGTTCCCCTTCCTGGACATCATGATGACCCGACAATGACCTCAGAGCAAATCAAGTCAAAGGAAGGGTTGTATTTATCATTCCTTGTCTGCAGATCTAAAACTAATCAAAACCAGTTCAGAAACAAAACAAACCCAACAGAGAAAAGGGAGTTTCTGATCCGGGAGGACAAGAGGGTCACAGGAGCCAACAAAAAACAGACGCTAAACAGTCTAGACTAAATGTGTTCCCAGAGGGGCAGTAGTTCTTATATGTATAGAAACCCTCCTATTACCCCCTCACATCCACATCCTAATATTGTGTGACCAATACCATCCAAGTAATTCTTACTTTCATTTCCCAAAGTTATTTGTCTATAAGGAGACCTGTATAGATCAAATGACGCCACCAATGAGGATGGAGGAGGACCGGAGTCACATGAGTGAGGAGATACTAAACCTCACCCTGGAGATCATCTACCTGCTGACCAGAGAGGTGAGGAGGATTCTGGGAGGTCACATGACATGACTCCTGCCTCTATTATTAAAACACAGACCTGACCGGAGAGGTGAGGAGGATTCTGGGAGGTCACTTGACACCACTCTTATCTCTATTAATAAAACACAGACCTGACTGGAGAGGTGAGGAGGATTCTGGGAGGTCACATGATATTACTCTTAACTCTATTAATAAAATAGACCTGACCGGAGAGGTGAGGAGGATTCTGGGAGGTCACATGACATTACTCTTATCTCTATTAATATAACACAGACCTGACCGGAGAGGTGAGGAGGATTTTGGGAGGTCACATGACATCACTCTTATCTCTATTAATAAAACACAGACCTGACCAGAGAGGTGAGGAGGATTCTGGGATTCTAACACGATATTCCTATTGGTTCCTCAATACAGAGATTTTCCCTTGTGAAGTCAGGTGATCATATGACCATCACAGTGCCTCCATGTGACTCCCTAAAACCTGAGAGACACAACATGCAGAAGATTCTAGAAGTCACCAAGAAGATGAAGGATCTGCTGACAGGAGAGGTGAGCGGTGCTGGGAATTCTGGGACATTATCCAGTAACAGACAAGGGATGTGTCTGGATGGTGACTGTATCATTGTGTGTGTCAGGTTCCTATAAGGTGTCAGGATGTCACTGTCTATTTCTCCATGGAGGAGTGGGAGTATTTAGAAGGACACAAGGATCTCTACAAGGACGTCCTGATGGACAATCAGCAGAATTTGAGTTTTGTGAAGAATGTAAGGAAGGAATTTCCCTGGAATGAGACGATATTGAACCTCACCCTGGAGATCCTCAGCGTGCTGACTAGAGAGGTGAGTGTAATGAAGGGGGTAAATCTGACTACACTGTGCACTGTTGAAAAAAGGGGGGGGTTTGAATTGCGCTAAAAAAGATTAGCGATCATTTACATCATTGCCAAACCAAATAAATAAGTGAAAGGATCCCCATCAGTGCAATGAACAAAAAATTCAAAAACACATTAACACATTGAAAATCACAAAAAATTATAAATTAATAAACCAAAAACCAGGTGGTATAAATATGTATAAAACTCAAAAAAAGTTCCAAAAGACATGGATTCTTGCTGTGAGAAGAAAAACAGTGCTTGTTCCACCACCATAAAAAGAGACTGGCCGCTTACCAGAAACTCATGATCCCCCGTTACAGAGGATCAGAGAAGGCTGTTTTCAATATTGAATCGAACCACGACCAATGGACCAGAAGTTTTACACCGGAATAAAGCATCAGAGACCTGGGTTTCTTACTGGGGATGTTCACACTGACAGCTACTCAGACATCAGCCCATAGCGTTATGGAAACGGCATGAAAGAAAAAAATGCTCCATATAGTGTAAAAACGTTGACTTTATTAAAATAAATAAAGGAATAAAACTCACATGATAGTAGACAATAGTAGGCGTATTGTGTAGTCTAGAGCTCCGGCCGAGAGCTCACAGACAGCCCGTCCTACTGGAAACAACAGCGGCAATGGGAGGTGACTGTTGTTTCCAGTAGTGTTTAGTCGACTAAAATAAAATCGAATGTGTTTAGTTAAATAATACATTATTTAGGCAATTTCAAAACTCATTATACACTCCTGGAGTAAAAGAAACACCTAATATGTTATTATTTATGGTTTGAACAAACTAGACACAGATTTAGCCGTTCTATAACGTCTTTACACTGTAAAACCAAGTTTTGTTACAAAAATGTTGCTTTTTTGAGTCACACGGCTTCATTCCTTGCTTTAAGTGCATGCTACTTTTCTGTTGTTGAGAACAAGTAGCCCAAAGTGCACCCCACCCAGGCACCCACACACTGCACAGTCAATTAAATCACTATGTGGACAAATATGAATATGGAGTAATATGGTGGCAGCATTTAAACAAACCACAGCAGCAGCAGAAGAACCACCAAGCTTTAAGGAGGAAGACATCTCCATGACAGAAAGTCACTGAGAGTCGAGACTGAGTCCAAAATAAATGATCTGCGGTGAGCCATTTTTATTATTCTTTTACGTGATGACACTACAGTTAATTCTCAAATGGATATGAAATGAATGATCTTTGATGTATTTTTGTTATTTTTCCACTTTATTTGTATCTCGTGTAAAAATATTCCCATAAGATGTTGGACCGGACACCATGTGTGGTCTCGTCTGGTGCATGGAGGCAAGTGTTAAAAGAATCTTTGATGAAGCAAGATCAATAGTGAACGTCTTCAAGTCTTTGATTCTATTGCAACACTGAAGATATTGGAGCATCGTGGCCTTACTCTTTTAAATGACTGCCCCACACGCTGGTCAAGTAATACTATCAGTACATTCAACATGATTGAAAGACTCCTCAAACTGAAAAAGTCGGTCTGCCAAATCGCAAATAACATAGGATGGGACACAGCTTGCTCCCTAGTTAAATGGAAAAAGCTCACATCATTGCATGACCTACTGCTGCCTTTTGCGGAGCGGAACATACTAAAACCCTCCAGAGTGACACCATGTCCATGTCCATGTCCCTGCCCGATCTACTCTATACTCAGCCACCTTAAGGACTTTAAAAAGAACACTAGCTACCAAGACTGTGCCACAATTGCACAGAAAATGAAAGAAAATGTGAACCAGCGTTTGCTACATTCATTCTTAGATCCAAGTAACTGATGAAATGTTCTCGCTATTGCTTGCAGCAGCTGCTTATTTTTTGGCCAATTCTGGTATCTGTGAAAGTCCTTGTTGATGTGGCAGATGATAATATTCAGGAAATCCTTAAGGAGGCAGAGGAGTATGCCCATGCCATAAGAAAATCCACATTGCCCCACTTACAAGATGAGGATCTGTCTGACTCTTATGCCCCGTACACACGGTCGGACATTGATCGGACATTCCGACAACAAAATCCTAGGATTTTTTCCGACGGATGTTGTCTCAAACTTGTCTTGCATACACACGGTCACACAAAGTTGTCGGAAAATCCGATCGTTCTGAACGCAGTGACGTAAAACACGTATGTCGGGACTCTAAACGGGGCAGTAGCCAATAGCTTTCATCTCTTTATTTATTCTGAGCACTTTGTGCGTCGGATTTGTGTACACACGATCGGAAATTCCGACAACGGATTTTGTTGTCGGAAAATTTTATATCCTGCTCTCAAACTTTGTGTGTCGGAAAATCCGATGGAAAATGTGTGATGGAGCCTATACACGGTCGGAATTTCCGACAACAAGGTCCTATCACACATTTTCCGTCGGAAAATCTGACTGTGTGTATGGGGCATTAAGATGATGTGTAAAAAGAGGAGAATATTGAATAATCCCAGGAAGTGGAAGAAGCACCACCCACATCAAAGCAGCCATTCTTTTGTTTTCTTTCAAAATACCGCAGAAGACCCAGGCAGAGCATCTCCCCAAACGGGCAGCATAGAGCAGCAGATCAGTCTGACTGGTAATCCGGTGCACACAATCCATTTTGCTATGGCCTTCTCCCACCCTGGCCTCCGTGGCCTGTTCAATTGTTGAGTCAATTTTGAAACACTTAAAAGAGCAGTGCAAATAGTTTACTGTAGTGGTGCACTGGCTTGACTTGGCCTGTCATTGGAGGTTTTATGTATCTGTGGGGTTGAATTAGGGGGAAAAAATCAAATTATTCTGATTTTACTTTCTCTCTTACCCCACACAGTCATCTCTAAGTTGTCGCTCTAAAATATAGTACATGTATGGCCCTTCCGAGGGCCGGCCTTAGGCCTTTAGGTGCTCTGCGAAAATTGACAGTGCCCCTCCCAGTGACCACATCTATCTATCTATCTGTCCATCTATATATATATATATATATATATATATATATATATATATATATATATATATATATATAATTATAATTTTGTTGAGAAACTTAAATTCTGGGAAAGCAGGACTGAGAGATATTCTGAAATTGCTCCCATTTAGGTTCAGTGACTTGGTGCACAATATGACAAACAAACAAACCAGTTATTACTTCATAATAACAAAAGGTATGCAATCAGGGGCGGATCCAGAGTGTAGTCTCGGGAGGGGCACTGCCAGAAAATATTTTTTTTTGCGGGCAATTTATTGGGGAAATGGCTGGTGTTGGCGATTCAATCATCCTGGCACCATGGTTGTTATGGTGTCAGGATGATTGAAGCGCATTATTTATATTATTACATTATGATATAAAATGAAACGGTTCAACTCACCATAATGCAGAATCAGTGGGAGCCCTGAGTGTGTCACTTGCCACCAGATGGGGATTCTCACTTGCCACACGTTGCGGATTGTCACTTTCCACGTCACCTGCCACACGTTGTGGATTGTCACTTGCCACGTCACCTGCCACACATTGCGGATTGTCACTTGCCTGCCACCAGATGCAGATTGTCACTTGCCATGTCACCTGCCAAAAGTTGCGGATTGTCACTTGCCATGTCACATGTCACACCTTGCGGATTGTCACTTGCCACGTCACCTGCCACACGCTGCGGATTGTCACTTGCCACGTCACCTGCCACACCCTGCGGATTGTCACTTGCCTCGTCACCTGCCACACCCTGTGGATTGTCACTTGCCTGCTAAGGTGGTGTTTTTCTTGTCTCTTGCTTTGTCCCACTCAGAGTCAGGCAGCAGAGAGATGATGTAATCTCTCTGCTGCCCGCGCTGCCTGCACAGTGAGGGCGGAAGTTACTGCAGGGATGCAGGGCGGGAGCGGGGTGATGAGAGATGTTGTCATCTCTCTGCTCCCCCGCTTGCCGGCTCACTGATTGGCCAGCCGCCCACTCACACACCGAGCCGCTCAGCTGACCACCTGCTCTCTCAGCCGCCACCGAGCCGCCCGCCTGTTCACACACCGAGCCGCCGGGCCCGCCCGTTCTCTTGCCTGCCGCTTATGCACTGAGCCACCCGGCAGCCCGGCCAGCCCATGGAGCCGCCCACTCTCTCACCCGCCCAGCCACCCACCCGCAACTAATTTCTCGGGGGGGGGGGCAATTGCCCGTTGCCCCCCCAAATCCGCCCCTGATTGCAATCTGACTGCAAGAAAGTTTGTTAAAAAAAATCCCTGCAATGTACATAGATAAGACTGTTCTCAACAAAAGTTAAGTTAAGTGTACTGTGCTTACCTTTTGTATGAATTTCGGGATGAGTTGTCCAGAATGGAGGCCTGTAATGCTGCATAGTGCTCTGGACGGTGGTCTGAGGAGGCCTGTAATGATTCATAGTGCTCTGGGCGGTGGTCTGAGGAGGCCTGTAATGATTCATAGTGCTCTGGACGGTGGTCTGAGGAGGCCTGTAATGATTCATAGTGCTCTGGACGGTGGTCTGAGGAGGCCTGTAATGCTGCATAGTGCCCTGGACGGTGCTTACACTCTCTGGCACTGGCACTATCATCATGGTGGCACGGTGCTTTCTGGGAGCGGATTGCAGAAGTAGGCGGAACTCCATAAAAAACATGTGGGGGGGCATTTGTATTGAAAGTTAGTTCATGAGGGAACACCCCTCCTTGCCATTTTTGTCCCATTTTCATTTGTAGACGAAAAAGGAATCTGATTTTCGTCATAGTTTTCCTCAGTGGAAGAAAATGTGCTGGACTTTGCATTTGGTTTTAGTCACTGTAAAAATGCCGCTGATGAAATCTTTGACGAAAACATTTTCGTTGACGAAATTAACACTGGTGGCACATAATTGTGAACTGGAGGACAATAATAAATGGTTTTCAAACTTTTTGCAAAAAAAATGTGAAAAGTGTTGGGGGGCATTTGTATTCAGCCCTTTTTACTCTGATACCCCTAACTAAAATCTAGTGGAACCAATAGCCTTCAGAAGTCACCTAATTAGTAAATAGAGTTCACCTGTGTGTCATTTAATCTTAGTATAAATACAGCTGTCCTGTGAAGCCCTCAGAGGTTTGTTAGAGAACTCTATTGAACAGACAGCATCATGAAGGCCAAGAAACACACCAGACAGGTCAGGGATAAAGTTGTGGAGAAGTTTAAAGCAGGGTTAGGTTAAAAAAAATATCCCAAGCTTTGAACATCTCACGGAGCACTGTTCAAACCATCATTGGAAAATGGAAAGAGTATGGCACAACTGCAAACCTACCAAGACATGGCCGTCCACCTAAACTGACAGGCTGGGCAAGGAGAGCATTCCTCAGAGAAGCAACCAAGAGGCCCATGGTAACTCTGGAGGAGCTGCAGAGATCCCCAGCTCAGGTGGGAGAATCTGTCCACAGGACAACTATTAGTCATGCTCTCCACAAATCTGCCCTTTATGGAAGAGTGACAAGAAGAAAGCCATTGGTGAAAGAAAGCCATAAGAAGTCCCACTGGCAGTTTGCAAGAAGTCATGTGGGGGACACAGCAAACATGTGGAAGAAGGTGCTCTGGTCAGATGAGAACAAAATTGAACTTTTTGGCCTAAAACCAAAATGCTATGTGTGGCGGAAAATTAACATTGCACAGCACCCTGAACACATTAACACCACTGTGAAACATGGTGGTGGCAGCATCATGTTGTGGGGATGCTTTTCTTCAGCAGGGGCAGGGAAGCTGGTCAGAGTTGATGGAAAGATGGATGGAACCAAATACAGGGCAATCTTATGCCGCGTACACATGAGCGGACTTTTCGGCATACTTGGTCTGGCGTACCAGATTCCGACGAACAATCCAACTGTGTGTAGGCTCCGGCGGACTTTTCCGGTGGACTTTTTCCCAAAAGCCCGCTGGACCTAGATTTGAAACATGTTTTAAATCTTTCCGTCGGACTCCGTTTCTGGCGGAAAGCCCGCTCGTCTGTATGCTGGGTCCAACAGACCAGATACGACGCAAGGGCAGGGTATTGCATTTCGCGCTCGCTGCAATAGGAAGAACAAATTTTCCTATTGCGGCGAGCACGGGTCATACCAGGCCCTTAGGTCTGGTATGGATTATAAAGGGAAACCCCTAAGCCGAAAAAGTGGCGTGGGTCCCCCCTAAAATCCATACCAGACCCCGATCCGAGCACGCAGCCCGGCCGGTCAGGAAAAGGGGTGGGGACGAGCGAACGGCCCCCCTCCTGAACCGTACCAGGCCGCATGCCCTCAACATGGGGGGTGGGTGCTTTGGGGGAGGGGGGCCCTGCGGGGGATGTTGATGAGGACAAGGGCCTCTTCCTGACAACCTTGGCCGTTGGTTGTCGGGGTTATCGGAATTCGGGAGCCCCTATAATAAGAGGGCCCCCAGATCCCGGCCCCCCACCCTATGTGAATGAGTATGGGGTACATGGTACCCCTACCCATTCACCTAGGGAAAAAGTGTCAATAATAAAACACACTACACAGGTTTTTAAAATAATTTATTAAACAGCTCCGGGGGGGTCTTCCTCCGGCTTCGGGGGTCCCTCCGGTTCCTCTTCTCCCGGCGTCCGGTTGGTTCTTCTCCGCTCTCTCCGGCCTCTTCTCCCGGTGTTCCAGTTCTTTTGCCAGCGGAGGTCTGGCCTCCTGGGCTTCTTGGCTTCTTGTCTTCTTCCCTCTTCTCTTCTCCAGATGTTGACACGACGCTCTCTCTGGCTGGACTGCCCTCTGAGGGCTCCGTTGTGACTTATATAGGTGGAGACCCCGCCCCCTTATGATGTCACAGTCCCTGGGCATGCTGGGACTGTGACGTTTTAGGGGGCGTGGTCACCGGGTGATGTTGACCACGCCCCCTATTCATGTGTTAGAATGTCACAGTCCAGCGCTAAATCCAATTGAGAATCTGTGACAAGACTTGAAAATTGCTGTTCACAGAGACTCTCCATCCAATCTGACAGAGCTTGAGATATTTTGTAAAGAAGAATGGGCAAAAATGTCACTTTCTAGATGTGCAAAGCTGTTAGAGACACCCCCAAAAAGACTTGCAGCTGTAATTGCAGAGAAAGGCGGTTCTACAAAGTATTGACTCAGGGGGGCACCATACAAATGCCCCCAACACTTTTCACATATTTATTTGTATCATTTCTCATTTTCCTTCCACTTCACAATTATGTGCCATTTTGTGTTGGTCTATCACATACAATCCCAATAAAATACATTCACATTTTTGGTTGTAACATGACAAAATGTGGAAAATTTCAAGGGGTGTGAATACTTTTTCAAGGAACTGTACTTCCTTAATGTGAAACTTAGGCTGGCTTTTTTCTGCATAGAAGCTAAATTTTGGGGAAACTTGAGATATGCACACACAAATGTCATCTTCAACTGAATTTAGACAAGGGTGTCACCAGGTCAGGGCACAGGGGAGTCTCCAGGTCAGGGCACAGGGAGGTCACCATGTCAAGTCACAGAGGAGTCGCTTCACAAGGGCAAGGTACAGGGGTGTCTCCAGGGCAGAGCACAGGGGAGTCTCCAGGGCAGAACACAGGGGAGTGTCCAGGGCAGAGCACAGGGGAGTCTCCAGGGCAGAGCACAGGGGAGTCTCCAGGGCAGAGCACAGGGGAGTCTCCAGGGCAGAGCACAGGGGAGTCTCCAGGGCAGAGCATAGGGGAGTCTCCAGGGCAGAGCACAGGGGAGTCTCCAGGGCAGGGCACAGGGGTGTCAACAGGGCAGGGCACAGGGGTGTCACCAGGACAGGGCACACAGGAGTCATCAGGTCAGGGAACATGGGGGTTCACAAGGTCAGGGGACAAAGGTATCACTGGGTCAGGGCATAGGGGGTGTGTAGTGCTGTTTATTTTCTTCCACATGCAGAGCTACACAGGGAAGCTGCTGGTACATGTCTGTTATGGTGTGCTGATCCCAGCCAGCTCTTTTCTCTCATCCATCCCAGGTGATGTCACACACAAGTACCTGGGATGGACAGAAGCGGGGGGGGGGGGGGCAGCGGGGAGCGGGGATCAGTGGAGTACAGTTAGGGCTAGTGGGAGTACATGTACACATGTCACCTATTGTGCTTACCTCATTACAACATTCCACATCTGCTGGAATCAATAGCCACTGATGAGAGCGTGAGACAAGATGCTTCTCACATGCTGGACACCCTCCTTTAGTCCCGCTCCGCCCTCTGCAGTGATGTCACAGTAGCTGGAACTACAGGGGAGGCATCGGGTATCAATGCCCCTTGTCAGTACTCACTGTCAGTGTCCATTGGACAGATCTAGACCTTTGTAAATTCCCCTTGGGTTTGGACTTTAAAGGCACTAAATACGTAAAACTAAAAGTAGAAAACAATATACTGTACATTTTTATTAAATAGTCATGAATAAAATATTTTATGAATAAAAGCATTAGCATAGAATGTACATGGCCTATTAGCTAAAATTACACCAACAAAAGGAGCGATTGATGAGTTGTGACAATACTCCACCCGCGTTTATTTATATATATATATATATATATATATATATATATATATATATATATATATATATTGTAAAAAAAAAGAAATAGAATAGAAAAAAAAAAAAAAAATTGTACAAAATATAAAAAAAGAAAAACTACTGACACACTGTCATCAGTGTCACCTAATAGTGCCCATCAATGCTGCATATTAGTGCAACTGTCACATGACATTTTAAAAAAAGTATCCGTAATCAGTATCAGTGAGTACCGTATTTTACAGCGTATAACATGCACTTTTTTCCCCTTAAAATCAGGGGAAAATCGTGGGTGTGTGTTATATGCCGATCCCCACTGTCTGTGAGGGGGAGAGGAGCGAGCGCCACCGAAATACACATAGCCGAGTGTACTGTGTACTTGGCTAGGCTCGGCAACTCTCGGCTCCGCTCGCAGTCACGCCCAGTCCCGTCATTGGACCTGTGTTATGTCCATCATAGGAGCCAGGCCAAGGGGCAGGACTGGGCGGGACTGCGAGAGGAGCTGAGTACACAGGACATCCGGCTCTGTGTATCTCGGCAGCACTCATTTTAAATGATCATGCTGCAATGAGACTGGGCAAGGCTGCAGATGGACACTGATCAATCTGCAATGATGGACAAGGCTGCAGATGGACACTGATAAGGCTGCATTGATGGGCATTTCAATTTAAGTTTTTTTCCTTAACCACTTCCCACCCGGCCTATAGCAGAATGATGGCCGGGCGGTGGTTCAGTTATCCTGATTGGGCGTCATGACGTCCTTCAAGATAACAGCCTCCGCGCGCCCGTGGAGGTGTGCATCGTGGCGATCAGTGGTGCGGAAACACGTGGGAACGCATTTTAAAAGTGCATTTGACCTAACTACATGATACTGTGGCAACTGCGCACACCTGCAGAGGGCAGTGCGTTTCCTTGCATTACAGGAAAATGCTCGCTCTTGTATGCATTCCTGCACCACAAGTGGTGTGAACAAGCCCTAAAGGCAGTTTTAGGTAGGGGAAGGAGACAGGCCTAGAATGGTGATTGCAATTGGACTAGCAGTGAAATTCAATTTAATAATCTCTCTAGAAAAAAAAAATATTGAAATTCAGCAGCAACATATCCTGTAGCTGTTGACTTTTGATAAAAGGACACTTACCTGTCCAGGGATCCAGCACTGTCCTCACCAGGGCTAGTTCTTCTCTAGTCTTCGGGTTCCCAGTGTCGGCATCCTAACTGTGGACAGCTGGCTAGGGATGGGCGAGCGGTTCAGCCCGATCTTGAGTTCGGGCCGAACATTTCACCCCGACTAAAAGCCTGACCACTGCACAGTGCATTCTGTGCCCTGATTGGGCAAAGCTTTGCCCAATCAGGGCGCAGTGTAAGCTGGTTGTTAAGGAACACGGCCGGGAAGCCAGCCGCCTCATCCTTAACAACCGATGAGTCATCAGCTGTCAATGGGTTTCCCAGCTGGCAGCTAAATAAAAAGAAAAGTTCCAGTAAAAAAAAAAGAAAGAAAAAAATGGCATTATATGCAAGTGATTGGCCTTAAAAGGTGTATAGGGATCTGCCCTGGGGGACATGTATCAATAAAAAAAATGTAAAAAAATAAACCAATCGTTTTTTCAGGAGCAGTGATTTTTATGATGCTTAAAGTGCAACAATGAAAATAAATTATTCCTTTAAATATCGTACCTGGGTGCCCCCTTAGTGTGCCTGTAAAGTAGCGCATTTGTAGCATATACAGAACATGCTACAGCTACACTGACATTTCTAAAGAAAAAAATCCCATTTAAAATAACTCACGGTTACAATTGCTGGCACCAGGCTGCTTAAAAAAAAGAAAAAAATTGGTGTGGGGTTCCCCCCAAAATCCATACCAGACCCTCATCCGAGCATGCAGCCTGGCAGGTCAGGATGGGAGGGGGAAACAGCGAGCACCCCCCTCCTGAACCATACTAGGCCACATGCCCTCAACATGGGGGGTGGGTACTTTGGGGTAGGGGGGCTCTGCGGCACCCCACCCCAATGCACCTTGTCCCATGTTGATAGGAACAAGGGCCTCTTCCCGACAACCCTGGGCTGTGGTTGGCAGGGTCTGAGGAGCAGGGGGCTTATCAGAATATGATAGCACTCCCAGATCCCGCCCCCTCCCATGTGAATGGGTATCGGTACATTGTACCCGTACCCATTCGCCAAAAAAGTGTCAAAAACTAAAAACCACAAGAGACAGTTTTTGACAAATCCTTTATTAAAAAAAAAAGTGTCCTGCGATGTAATCCACTGTCAATCACGCCACCCGATGGCAGCCCGACCATCATCGGGTGGCCCCGCCCTTGCCTATATAAGAGCTGTCAAAGGGAAGAGAGAGAAGGTAGCTTCCAATAGAGGCCCCCTTGTTAAAGGAACCTTCCAGATTCCGATAAGCCCCCTGCCCAGAGACCCCAACAACCACAGCCCAGGGTTGTCGGGAAGTGGCTCTTGTCCTCATCAGCATGGGGACAAGGTGCTTTGAGGTGGGGGGCGCAGAGCCCCTCCTGCTCCAAAGCACTCACCCCTCCATGTTGAGGGCATGTGGCCTGGTATGGTTCAGGAGGGGGGGGGTGATCGCTCATCCCCCCCCTCCCATCCTGACCTGCCAGGCTACATGCTCGCATAAGGGTCTGGTATGTTTTTTGGGGGGACCCCACACCATTTTTTTGGGATGGGGGGTTTCTAATCTGTATTGCCGGGAGCTGGCAATACATTACCGTCGTGAACGAGTTTAAATAAAAAATTTTCATTTTCAAAATGCAGCATGTTCTAGACATCACACAGATGCGCCACTTAACAGGCATACTAAGTAGCCCCCCCTTGCATATAGCCTTTAAAATGAGGACTTTTGATTTTTCATGTTCGTGTCCCATAGACTATTTAAAAGAGTTTGCATGTTCGCTAGAACTTTTTGCCCATTCAAAATATTCTGGTGTGAACCGAACTGGGGAGTGTTCGGCCCATCCCCACAGCTGGCTGTGCTGCTTCCTGCTTCACAGCTGCCTGCCCACTGTGCATGTGCAAGCCGCGCTGCCCCCCCATAACAAAAGGACATGCCAAATGTTGCAGAGGAGGAGGGGAGGACTTAAAGCGGAACTTCCCTTTTTTTTTTAGGTGAATTTGCAATAGATCAGTCAGTAAACCGTTAAATAGAAAGAGTTGATCAGTGACATATAGATTTGGTGATTACAGTGTAGGGAGGGGAGAGAAGAGTTGTATAGACCAGAGGTAGGGGAGAGTGGGAACACCAGCTACATATAGTGGGAGAGGAGTGGGAAGCCCAGCTACATATAGTGGGAAGCCCAGCTACATATAGTGGGACAGGAGTGGGAAGCCCAGCTACATCTAGTGGGAGAGGAGTGGGAAGACCAGCTACATTTAGTGGGAGAGGAGTGGGAAAACGAGCTACATATAGTGGGAAGACCAGCTACATATAGTGGGAAGACCAGCTACATATAGTGGGAGAGGAGTGGGAAGCCCAGCTACATATAGTGGGAGAGGAGTGGGAAGCCCAGCTACATATAGTGGGAGAGGAGTGGGAAGCCCAGCTACATATAGTGGGAGAGGAGTGAGAAGACCAGCTACAAATAGTGGGAGAGGAGTGGGAAGCCCAGCTACATATAGTGGGAAGCCTAGCTACATATAGTGGGAGAGGAGTGGGAAGCCCAGCTACATTTAGTATACTAAGCTGTGCTGGGAGAAGATAAAGGCAGAACGGAATACAGTTGGCCGGGAGAGCGATGAGGAGACAACAGGGAAGATATATGGGCTGGACAGACAAGTGACAGGGTAGATGGGACAGAACGAGGAGTATAGGAGTGAAGGACTGCAGGGAGACACCAGCACACAATCAGAGATATCAGGGAGAAGGATCAGAGCTTTATTGTAGGGAAGGGGGCATATCTGAGAAGCAGAGTGAGAATGGGAAGAATCCGGAGGGAGGAAGTGAAGAGAAACAAAGTTTTAATCAGAAGGAAGCATGAACGAGTTACACTGAGAGCAGAGTGGGAATGCAGCTTACATTAAGAGCACTGAGCCGCTCTGGGATAGAATGACAGCAAGCAAACAGAATGTAGCTTAGCAGCTGCAGATGGAAATGTTAGCTTTCTGGGCCCCCCTCTGGAACTGACAGGTACAGCAGGGCCAGTGATACCCCCTTATCAGTGGCCCTGCACACAAGTACTATGAATACATAAAGTGTATGTACTCTATGATATTTGGTTATAGCACAAGATGGCGGCATTGGGTATTATGGGAGAGTGATATTTATCTTTGTATAACACAGAACTGTACAGTAATAATAAAGAAATCTACTGAAAATTACACCAGAAGGAGATCTCATAATATGTCCACAAGATCCTTGAGAATCCAGAATCCCATCACCATCCCCCCACCCCCATCCCTGAGCCCTACAAGACACAACATGCAGAAGATTCTAGAAGTCACCAAGAAGATGATGGAGCTGCTGACAGGAGAGGTGAGCGGTGCTGAGAATTCTGGGACATTATCCAGTAACAGACAAGGGATGTGTCTGGATGGTGACTGTATCATTGTGTGTGTCAGGTTCCTATAAGATGTCAGGATGTCACTGTCTATTTCTCCATGGAGGAGTGGGAGTATTTCGAAGGAAACAAGGATCTCTACAAGGACATCATGATCGAGATTCAGCCGCCCCTCACATCACCGGGTAAGAGGAGACTTTATTGTAAAGGAGAGAGCAGTACGGAGGGTCCTAGATCCCCCATCATCTGATAAACACATAGAAACAATGTATTCAGTCTCAGGATATGGGAGGCAGCAGTGTGTGACCTCTGCAACTTGTCTCGTGAACATTTAAGCTTCCACTGATTACTGAATACCAATATTATGGGTCCTGACTATTACACTATATACTCTATGTTGTACATTACATCATTCTGATACTATATAGTCCTATCTGCTGTATCTTATACAATATACTTCTGCTCTCTCCCCTCTACCCACTGCTATATTTAAACATAATATGTATTCTCTTTTGTTACACCCATTTTCTACCAGCTGGATATTTTAAATCTGATTGGAGCACAGACTTTTACTTGATGATAATAGTGTGATCACATCCTCAAACTTTGGAACCTTAAACAGAAAGTGATAATGAGGGAGGAGTCAATAAGCCAATGATGGTGGTCCTCAGGATCAGTCCAGTCTTCATCTTGGTTGCTCTCCCCCATCCTCACTCTCTGCTCCACTGTTATAAATGAGTAAATAAGAAAGTACAGTACTTCTTGTGTTGGGAAGTAGGTAATAAGTGATAGAGGGGGTGGGGACACTCGTCCCATAATAATTCATCACTATCACTCCAAAAAAAGACAGTTCTCGTTGTTTCCTCACTCTCTGACTAAGGTCCATGAATAAAGAAATGAACTGGTAGGAGATCAGAGGACTCATTTACTAGTTACCTTGAGGGTGGAATTGTAAGATCCTCAGAGACAAAGCTGTCTTATGTGGGCAGAGTCCTGGTTTAGGGGAACCAATCTGCTCATGTCTAGTAATAATCTTTTTATTCCTATTTTAGTAGATGGACGGGAGATGATGAAAACCTCAGAGGATTGTCTCACTTTGTCTCCAGACTGTAAAGTAGAAGATGAGGACATCATACAGTATAGTCCAGGAGAAAACCCGACTACCTCAAATGTCCATCCGGCACCACACAGTGTAGATGGACCATCGTATTCCTCTTATCCTGAGAAACCTCAGACTGTGAGGGACGGTGCCATCCTTCAAACAGATAAGAGGTTTTCCTGTACTGAGTGCGGGAAAGGTTACCATTTTAAATCCCAACTTAATGTGCATAAAAGATCTCACACGGGGGAGAAGCCCTATTCCTGTCCTGAGTGTGGAAAGTGTTTTCTTTTTAAATCAAAACTTAATGAGCATAACATATGTCATACGGGAGAAAAACCGTATTCCTGTCCTGAGTGTGGAAAATCTTTTTCACGGACCTCACATCTTTACACACATCAAAAATTGCACACGGGGGAGAAGCCGTATTCCTGTTCTGAGTGCGGGAAATGTTTTGTACAAAAATCTGAACTTTTCAAACATCAGAGGTCCCACACGGGGGAGAAGCCGTATTGCTGTTCTGAGTGTGGGAAATGTTTTTCACGGACCTCAAATCTATACGAACATCAGAGATCTCACACTGGGGAGAAGCCGTATTCCTGTTCTGAGTGCGATAAATGTTTTTCAGTTCAATCCAATCTTGAAAAACATAAGATGTTGCACACTGGGGAGAAGCCATATTCCTGCTCTGAGTGTGGGAAATGTTTTTCACAGAAGTTCAATTTCTGCAAACATCAGAGATCTCACACAGGGGAGAAGCCATATTCCTGTCCTGGTTGTGGGAAATGTTTTTCAATGAAGTCCGCTCTTTCCATGCATCAAAGATCTCACACAGGGGAGAAACCGTATTCCTGTCCTGAGTGCGGGAAATGTTTTTCAGTAAAGACCAATCTTTACAGACATCAGAGGTCTCACACAGGGGAGAAGCCATATTCCTGTCCTGTTTGCAGGAAATGTTTTTCGATGAAGCCCAATCTTTCCAGACATCAGAGATCTCACACGGGGGAGAAGCCATATTCCTGCCCTGAGTGTGGGAAATGTTTTACACGGAAGTCCAGTCTTTACAAACATCAGATATTGCACATGGGGGAGAAGCAACTTTCCTGTTCCGAGTGAGAGAATTGTTCCTCAATGAAGTCCTGTCTTGCTGTACATCAGGGATCTCACACAACCCTCGAGGTGTATTAGTTCCTTGAGTGCAGGAAATGTCTTCTATATGAATGTTGCTGGACATCACAGCTCTGTGGGGAAGAAGCACACTCTGATATACACCTCATATATACTCCATGGCTGATTTTCATCATGTATTAAACAGTTCATAAGGAGATCAGAGATCACCAAAGACATGGATGAAGTGTTGTACCGTGTTTGCCATTGATAGCAGAAAAATAAAAATGGAGTCATTACCTTTCATTGGCTGAGTACATTTGGTGGTGTGAGCTTTCACAAACACTTATTGGTCTATTTAAAAAAAAATAGTTGAACAAATGTGACAAGATTTGGTCATATTTTTTTCGTATGATCATTGGCTCAATCTATTGGCCATAATGGTGTTTTGCACTAAATTTACTGATGGAGATGTTACATTACACTGAACACAGCAGAGTGATTCTATCTAGCTCACATTAACCCTTTTAATGCCAGAGCTCTTTTTTTTTTTTTTGCACACATGTTAAAATGTATATTTTTGTCCTGAAGTTTAGTTTAGAACCCCAAACATATATTTTCTGAAAGCCCCCGGAGAAATAAAAGGGCGGTAGTTCATGTCACATGATATTAGCTCAGTTTATCAAGTGTAAATTTCAGTAAGTAATACATTAAGTGTATATTTTAGAGGAAAATTGCAATATTTTACTCAGTTTTTGGTAAAAAATAAAAGATGAAGTGCCGAGTAAATATATACCCAACATGTCCAGCCCTAAAATTGTGTGTGCTGATGAAATGATGACAAACTTTGGTACTCAATATTGGCCCCCATAGCATGGCGCTATGTAATATGTGTAGTGCAATCATTGTTTTTTTTTTCTTATATAGGAACCGGCAAAATGTTGCTTATGTTTGTAATTAAGAATGGACTCAAAGTTTTGCGGTGGGGTTTTAAGTGCTTGGGTGTAACTTTAATTTTCTCACATGACTTTATTGCTATCACTAAAGGGACCGATAAACTCCAATATGATAGCATTTTGTTGTGACAGGTTCTATTTCATGAGACATCAGGTCATCATTGGTCTATCAGACCCCTCATGTCTCTCCTGCCCTCCACTGAAGATAATGGAGAGCAGGTCATGTTCTTACCCCCTCAATCTCCTCACATATCACAAACTTACTGAGCGACATATCAGTGTGGATGTCACACCATTTCCTCAAACTTAACCTTTCTAAAACTGAGCTTATAAGTAATATTTCCTCCTCCCTGATCCCCTCCTCACAACTTTACCATCAATATCAATGGCACAACCATTGGTCCTTCCACACATGCCAGGGTGCTGCGTGTAATCCTAGACTCTGACCTCTCCTTCAGCCCCCACATCCAATCACTGGCTACATCTTGCCACCTTAACCTCCTCAACATTTCCAGAATTCACCCTTCCTGACTAACAACACCACAAAACAACGTATTCACTCCTTGGTTATTTTCCGCCTTGACTACTACAACTCCCTCCTCACTGGCTGACCTTTACACAGGCTATTCCCCCTTCAGTCTATTATGAATGCTGCTGGTAGACTAATTCACCTTGCTAACCGATCCATGACTGCCGCTCCTCTCTGACAATCCCTTCACTAGCTTCCCCTACCCCCGGGGCTGGTGCAAGGATCTTTGACACCCTAGGCAAAACCTAATTTTGCCGCCCCCCGGCTGCTCCCCTGACTCCACTTTACCCTGCCCTTGCTACACATGTGACCTATCTGATCTCTACACTGACCCCTACACTGACCTACCTGACCCCTACACTGACCTACCAGATCATTGCACTGACCTACCTGACACCTACACTAACCTACCTGACCATTACACTGACCTACCTGACCATTACACTGACCCACCTGATTATTACACTGACCTACCTGACAAGCTAACCTACCTGACACATACACTGAGCCACCTCATTCCTACTTCCTGCACTACTCACATTACACTGACCCCTACACTGACCTACCTGACCCCTACACTGACCCACCTAATCATTACACTGACCTACCTGACACCTACACTGACCATTACACTGACATATACACTGACCCACCTACCTGACACATACACTGACCCACCTACCTTACACCTACACTGACCTACCTGACACATACACAGACCCACCTGACTCCTACTTCCTGCACTACTCACACACAAACCTCCCCCCTCCATACAGCTCAATGTAGATCCATCCTCCTTCTTACCTCTGCTCTTTGTGGCTTCATCGACCATCATCAGGGCTCTCCTCAGCACTGGGTGTGCAGAATTGCTTAGGAGTCCAGGCCAGCGCCATCTACCCGCTCCATGATGTCCCCACCGGGGCCAGGTCAGCACCATCCACCCGCTCCATGATGTCCCCGCCGGGGCCAGGCCAGCGCCAACCACCCGCTCCATGATGACCCCGCCAGGGCCAGGCCAATGCCATCCACCCATTCCATAATGTCCCCGCCGGGGCCAGGCCAGCGCCATTCACCCGCTCCATGATGTCCCCGCCGGGGCCAGGCCAGCGCCATCCGCCCGCTCCATGATGTCCCCACCGGGCGGGAGGTCAGCTAACAGACACTGCATCTCTCAATGCTCCCATCTCCACACACACAGCGCCACACCAGAGGGACAGGCTGGAGAAAAAGGAGTCCGAGAGCGGTGCTGTGAGGAGATGTGACAGCACAGTGGGGCGCTCAGCGGGACACATGGGGGATTGGTGGCGGCACACAATGGATGTGTTCTCGACACTGAATTGGGTGAGCGATCAGGAGAGGAGAGCTAAGCTCATACAGGACAGAGGCTGTGGTTGTGCCCTAGGTGGTGGTTCACCCTAGGCAGCTGCCTACTTCACCTAGTGGTAGCGCCGGTCTTGCCTACCCCACCAAATAAAATTCAAAATACTAACTTTGACAGACCTAGATGGGATAGGGGCTTTTGGAGAGGACTGGGAGCAAGCCTCTTACCCACTAACTATGGGCCCTAGCATTTAAGGGAGCACTACTCTTTGGAAGGTGTATGCCTGGGGGATCCGTGGAGTGATCTTGTTACTTTAGATTTAAGTTAATTTCTTCCCAAGACACACAGACTCAGGGACTCTAAGACCGGGGTCCCTGTTCAGGGCCTAGATGCCACATTTCCAGCAATGACTGCTCCACACTATGAGACTCATAGCAGATGTTTACATAGAGTCTAGGGATGGGACTTTGAAGGCACAACAATATTAAACTACAAAAAGGTAAGTTTGTTTAGGGGTTTTTTATTTATAGAGTATAAAAAGACAATGGACAAACATAAATGTTTAAAAACACATCAGACTAGGCATAGGACCTAATATTGGTATACCGTGTGGAACCTATCCTGCAACCTTGTATAGTAATAGAGAGATTATGACTACGTAAACAAATCACTTAGTCAAAGTGGAGGAGAGATACTTCCCCAAGTGTTACACAGTAGATAGTCATAAGGCTAACACAAACAAAATGCTGCAGGTTTGGTGATCCACGGTAGGTACTCTCTGGTTGTTTGTCCATTGTCTTTTTATACTCTATAAATAAAAAACCCCTAAACAAACTTACCTTTTTGTAGTTTAATATTGTTGTGCCTTCAAAGTCCCATCCCTAGACTCTATGTATCCATTACTAAAATGTTGGGGACGCTGGCACAAATTTCTACCTAGTACCTGCAGAGTAACCCTGCATTTTGAGGTACTATATCATTAGGTCCTTTGTTTGATATTCATAGCAGATGTTGATGTCATCAGCAAGCCACCTGTCTGGGGTTGCCTGCTATAATGTGTTTATTGCAAGTAGTTCTAGTGTGCCTCCTAAGGGTCTTTCACCCATTGTTATTTGTTCTAATTACCTCACCTTTTGTCTGTCTGCTAAGCAAACCAATGTGGATTGTGTTATACTTGTAATAATGTGTATTGTCCAGTACACTGTATTCAGTATTGTAGAAGTCGGCAAGTCTGAACTGGAATGAAACCCCTGAGTCATACAGGTGGCTAATTAACATCATGTTTATAGTATATGTCTGTTGTTCTAATTATATTCCTGTGTGCAGTTTGTATTGTTAGGGTAATATCAGGAGGGGGATGTCTTCCTATGGTGTATATATTCTGTGTTAGTTTGTTCAAATAAATGTGTTCCAGCTTTGCAGCCAAATGAGTCCTGCCTAGTTCTTGGTTGCAATATGCGGCTATAATATCTGATATCTATCTTCAGACTAGAGAAAGCAGTATATGACGGAAGCATTCAAGTGGAGTGGGAATCAATTCCGTTACACTAACCACAACATGCAAAGCCATCCACGGTATGACCCCCAGCTACATCACCAACCTCATCTGCAGTTATCACCCAAATAGTCCTCTCCGCTCCTCCCAACGCATCCTGCTCTCTAGCTCCCTTGTTACCTCCTCCAATACTCACATCCAGGACTTAAAAGTGCTGTGAAAACTGTTGGTGCTATTTAAATCCTGTGTAATAATAATTCACAGCATCACCGACCACGGTGGTCAGGAATAATAACAATGAACCCGGAAGTGACCTAATACATATCACTTCTGGGGTCATTCTAGCTACAGGGATCAGCAAGCGGATATTCTCTGGACTCTCTCTCTTCTACCCAGTGGCACCCACCATGCCAGGCCCATAGGTGGGATAGAGGAGCCCAATAAACATAGTGGGCATATTTGGAAACCATCCAGTGTCAGTTTGGAAAGCTCGCCTGTGAGGATGTCTGAGAGTGCACTTAGTCTTCACTAGAATGTTCCAGAAGGGTACTGCTGGTCTCTGTGACAAATGATTCCACCATTGTAGGTAGGTTTGGGAAGGTTTCCCTGAACATCGTAATTTGGTTTTTGGCAATTTCCAGCACTGGTCATGCCTGTAAAATAGGCGAGTTTGCTGGCCAATCAAGCACAGTGATACCATGATCATGTGACCAGGTATTGGTAGTTTTGGCAGTGTGGGCAGGTGCCAAGTCCTGCTGGAAAATGAAATCAGCATCTCCATAAAGCTGGTCAGCAGAGGGAAGCATGAAGTGCTCTAGAATTTCCCAGTAGAGGGTTGCGCTGACTTTGACTTTGTGAGTGGATCTTTTGAAGTGTATCTTGAAGTGTGTATATTAAAAGTTTTTACGTTATCACATTATTGGGAGTTCTTTTTCATTTGCATATGGAACGAGTCCCTGAATGGAATACATTTAACCCCTTCTGATTACCTGGAAACTCTTATACTTGTTAGCCTCATACGAAAGTGGAGGCATACAGAGCTGGTAAGAGACTGTCTATTGGGAGAGGGAGCACTGAACACAGGTGTGGTGGAAAGTCCAAGTATACTTCAGGAACTACAAGGATTTGCTGTGGCACAATTGTTTTGCATTTTTATCACGGACTTTTTTTACACATATGTGCACTTATTTTGGACTTTTATTCATTAAGTCACGAAGTTTATGTTGAATATGCACATTGAATTGTTACACACTTGGTTATAGGAGTGACACATTTGTGGTTTTTCAGCAATATCATCACTGAGTCACTTTAGGTATTGTATTAAGTTTGGTGTTTTTTGTTTTCATTTGTATTTTTATTATTTTTCACTAATATTTGTTTTATTCACACACTTTTAAAAGTGTTTATTAGAGTAGGTTATTCACTGTTAATAGTGATACCACAGAGAGGGTTATTAGGATAGCGCCACATTTTTGATTCTTCACGTGGGTTGTAATACACCATTGTCACGTCACAAGATTTAAAAATTATTACTCATATATTGACATTAATTAAGTGGCAGCTATAGTTAGGCTACACCAACTGGTGATCATCATCATCTAGACTGTTTTTCCGAGGCGCAGTAGTGGTTAACCTTGTGTATGTAGGACACTTTACCTAGAAGGACCGCTTATTTTTTTTGACTTTGACTTTGGACTTGATAAAACACAGTGGACCAACACCAGCAGATGACATCTCCCCAAATCATCACAGACTGGAAAATTTTGCATTTCATTTGGAAATCATGGTCCCAGACTCTGGAGGATCAGTGGAGAGGCACAGAATTCAAGTTGCATGAGGTTCAGTGTGAAGTTTCCACAGTCTGTGGACATTTCATTGTCGGCTTCTTTTTTTTTTAAACAACACACAGACCTCCAAAGGCCCCCCAAATACATAGAAGAACTTCAGGGGTTTTGTGTGCTATTTTGGTAAATTTTAAAGCACTTTTTCTTTTGTAAATGTCAGCACAGCTGCAGCACTTTCTGTATATTACAGAGATGTCCCTTCACAGGCAGGATTTGAACCCCCCCCCCAGGATTTTGACATTCCCCAGACATGTTATTTAACCAGTTCAGCTCTTTGGAGGTACATAGTACACCCAGAGAGTGAAGGGTTAATCACAAGCTGATGGCAGCAGTAGCAGTGCTTGTTTTCTTCAGCTGGCTCCCAGCTGCACATCCAGAGTGATTGGGGTGGCTGTATAGCTGTCTGATCCCATTTACACTGCAAACGCCCCCATCCCCCCCACCATGACCCCCAGTATGGTTCCTGGGCTCTCCCATTTGTCCTGGTATCCCGATACCACAACCAGTGGCTTCAGGAGGCCAAGAGGGAGGAGACTGTTGACTGTACATCCACCAAACTTCTCTGCACTGAATGAAGCAGGCAGTCCCCAGCTCTGAGTCTCCCGTTTCTGAGCCGTCATTTCCCGGTTGATACCGCCAAGGAAGCATCTAACTGAGCGCCATCTGTAAACCTGTAAATGCACACATACTGTGGAATTGTATATGTGTATGTAAACCATGATTGCCCCACACATGTGAGGTTATCACCACGCATGTCGGAGTGATTGGAATAATTCTACCACCAGAGATCACACTTATCTCTAAACTGATGAGCAGGAAAGTGCCTACTTTGAAGATTGAAGGGTCTGGTATGGATTTTGAGGGGGACCCCTAAGCCATTTTTTAAAAAAAAATTGGTACAGGGTTAATATTCATACCAGACCTGAAGGGCCTAGTATTGAATTTGGGGGGACCCCCACGCAATTTTTTAAAAAATTTTGGTTCCCCTTAATATTCATACTAGACCCAAGGCCTGGTAATGGACTGGGGGGATCCCATGCTGTTTTTTTCAATGACTTTCATCTGTATTGCAGAGACCCGACAATTCATTATAGCCGCGAGCACTTTTAAATGACTTTTTTTCCTTTAGAAATGTGCAGGGACTGTTCTAAACACGGGAAACACGCGCCACTTTACAGGCATACTATAGACACCCCCAGGTACAAAATTTAAAGGAATATTTCACTTTTATTGTTTCACTTTAAGCATTATTAAAATCACTGCTCCCGAAAAAACGGCCGTTTTTAAAACTTTTTTTGCATTGATACATGTCCCCTGGGGCAGGACCCAGGTCCCCAAACACTTTTTATGACAATAACTTGCATATTAACCCTTAAAAGGAGCACTTTTGATTTTTCATGTTCGTGTCTCATAGACTTTAACGGTGTTCACGTGTTCGAACACATTTTTGCCTGTTCGCATGTTCTGCTGCGAACCGACCTGGGGGGCTGTTCGGCTCATCCCTACTATTAACGCGTTGTAAGTCAGATTGGAGTATCCTTTCAGAAGGTGTCAGAAGTATTGGGTAGGTAGAGGCCACCATTTTTGGTTGCCCTCCTATAACAAACTCAAAGTGGGTTAAGAGTTTAAAGAGATCCAAATGGCAGCTGCTTCAGTGCATATGTCCTCTCCGGTTGCTCAGAAGAACTGCACAGCAATCTGCTTAAACGCATATTGTCCATAAGTTTAGCAGTGTTTTAAGTACTTAGTATTTTTGTGGGGTTGCATGCGACCATTTGAGGACCATGCAATAAGCTGTATTAGTGCAAATTGTCACAGCCATTTGCCCTCTCTTCTCAGACAATGCGCTGTGGTAGCGATGAGAGAAGCATTGGAGCTCATGTAGGAACCACGAAGCTTGGAGCTTGTGGGGATATTAAGAAGCCTAGGCAGGCAGGGACATAGAGACATAAGTAAGATAGGGAACTCCCTTCCACACACCCAAGCATTTGAGTGGTAAGTGTTGTATGTAAGTATGTTTGTGAATAACCTCAAAGGGATAAGGGCATATTTTATTCATGCAACTAGGAATTGTTAAGTAGCTTTGGTGAAAAGTTTCTAGGGATTGTCAAGGCACACATGGGCTGATTTATGAAATGTTTGCACCATCAGTAGAGGTGCATGACGAGGAGCAAAGCACAATTTCATATTTACAAAACGTTTACGCCAGTAACAGAGTGCTAATCCCCATTTACTATATTGATCTCGGCGCACGGGAGAATGAAATCTGAGCGCCACTATGGACATGGCGCACAGCATCTTCAATTCAATATTAACAGAAGATGGAGGTGCCAATATTATGGGGTGATGTGAGGAAGTTTAGTAACAACTGCCCAAGTAACAAATATGCCCAAAATAGAATGAGAAAGTAACTTTTTCTGAGCAAGCCTGCTGTGCCTGGAAGTACAATTAGAACTGCACGAGATCAATTGCGTTTGTTCACTGAGCGGACAAAATCTTAGTAAATGTCAAGCAACGCAAGTGCAATTGCGTGGGTTGAACGGGCGCACCTCTAAACTTGACAATTTTTTGTTTATGCTGGTTCACCTTTATGTCTTTTTTTAATGATATCTTCACACAGGTCATGTTAGCGTGTTACGTTGCCAACATGTGACATGCACCTTGTTATAATTATGTAAAAAAAAACTCTCACTCCTCTAGCTCCTCCTAAAAGGGCATTTAACCTTCCCCCTCTAATGCATATGATTTCCTTGGGCTAGCTTTTGCTTTTAAAGAGGAACTCCACACTCCATTCTCCAATGCTCTTGTCTCTCCCCTCTAATTGGCTAGCTTTTGCTTTTAAAGGGGAACGCCACACTCCATTCTCCAATGCTCTTGTCTCTCCCCTCTAATTGATATGATTTCCTTGGGCTAGTGTTTGCTTTTAAAGGGGAACTCCACACTACATTCGCCAATGCTCTTGTCTCCCCCCCCTCTAACCCCTTTGATTTCCATGGGCTAACTTTTGCTTTTAAAAGGAAACTCCACACTCCACTCCATTCTCAAAAGGCTGTGAGCTGCCTTCACCAATCCAAACCACATCTTTTTTCAGGGCATACAACAGGGCCAGCTAGGAAAGGTGCGAGAGGAGCGATCGCCAAACCCCCTCCTGAACCATACAAGGTCACATGCACTCAGCATAGCTGGCTGCATTTGGGGCATGTTGGGCTCAGCCCAATACCAACCACAAAGCACCTTGTATCCACTAGTTTCAAGGGGCTTTCCATATTCTGTAAAGGCCCCTATCTGCAGCCCCCCACAACCCCAGCCTGCAGACAGCATTCTTTAGCTTGCTCTGAAAAGAGGGGTGTGTGTGTTGAGTTTGTAACAGGTGTATTTTGTTTGTTATGTCTTTGCTAAACAGATGTGTTTTCGAGCAAGTTTTTTTTTTTACTTTGGTTTATTGTGTGGGGGATATTTTCCCCTGAAATATTTTTGATGTTGTCAATGTGTGTCGTTTTTAGGTTGTCCACTTTGATTTAATTGTCTGTGCTGCATTATTTTGCAAAATTTTTCTCAAGATGTTGTGACTAATGTTTAAATCCTTAATAGATATCCATTTGGGTGCGCAGTCCTTTTAACTCCTGTTAATTTACAATGCAAAATGGTCAGACCTCAAAAACCATTTGTTAGTATCTCAAATGAACATACAAGTGTTTTTTTGCTTTCCTTGCTCTTTTTCAAGTCCTGTTTTGTTGACCAATAAAACTTGTAGCAAATTTTTATGTTTTATGTGTTTTTTGTTACTTTTCATGCAACAGATTTCCCAGCTGCAGCTTAACTAGGCTGATTGGCATGGCAAATCCCAAAAATGTGTGATTTGTCTAAGTTCCTTTCCTGGTGCCTTCATGGTAGCATATGCATGGATTGTGTGTATGCTGCCATGGATAGTCACCAGGAAAGGAAAATTACAGAGAGGTAAGTATTCAATTTTTCATTTTAGTGCAGTGGTTCTCAGCCTCGGTCCTCAAGTACCCCGACAGGACATGTTTTGGGAATTTATCTTATCTAAAATAGCTGTCCAAAATACCAAGCCATTGACTGTGATTTAAAGCACCTGTGCAAGATAAAGGAAAACCTGCAAACATGGCCTGTTGGGGGTACTTGAGGACGGGGTTGAGAACCACTGATTTAGAGCAATGAGCTAAAATCTAGCTCAAGACAATCCTATTCTAATTGTTGGCATTTGAGGGAAAACAAATGAGTGTTAGAACCCCTGCTTGTGTTTTTTTTAGGTTGGGCTTTGTGTCCCTTTTCTCAAAATTGGCTTCACTTCCTGTCACATAACCAAACAGGAAGTGAGTGTAAAACCCTACCAATGTCTTTCCTTGGGGACACACAGGTCAGTCTAGCTAGTGTCCCCATTAGGCAAATTGCACTCCAGCACTTTGTTATGTACACCCCAAATTATTAGGTATTTTGGGGTTTAGTAAAGGCAAATCCACTCTGCAATACAAGTGTACTCGCTGAAAATCTGAGGGGAAGCACTGGTGATTTTATCATCCAATCATGTAGACGCAAAGATGCTGTTTTTTTATTTTCCTTGCATGTCCCCCTTGGATCTCCAGCAACTGCACTTCCAAGTGCACTTGTAATGCAAAGTGGATTTGCCTTTAGTAAATAAACCCAAGTCCAAGTCCAAGATACTTAATAATTTGGGGTGTACACAGCAAAATGCTAAAGTGCAATTTACCTAATGGGGAAACTAGACTAAACTTTAGATTGACCTGTGTGTCCCCAAGGACAGTGGTAGAGTTTTACCCTCATTTCCTGTTATGGACAGGAAGTGAATAAATTTGAAGGAGAAAGTGGCAAAATTTGGGAGGTGTTTTCACCCTATCAGGGGTGCAAACATCCCCAAAAACTGACAAGACTTCAAATTCCTCTGCACTCTATCCCCAAGCAAAAATAAGAAATGATTTCATTTAGTTTTTAGTAGTTAACTTTGCAAAGACACATTCCTAAGTTCAACTGTGATGCATGTGAGTGGCCCATTTAGACCTTGTTTAATACAAAACACCAGTTGCCTTTTACTATAAACATTTGTTAGTCCAATCCTGGAAATCTGCATCTGCTTTAGTGAAAGTGCTAACCACTACGCCACTGTGCTGCCCAAATATATATCTATAGATAGATAAAAAAATTAAAAACACACAATCAAAAAATCAAAAACCACACATTGATGTGCAAAATAAAGTGTCCAAATGAACAATTTTGTGTATATGAATCTTCCAATACTCGGCAGACAGCAAAGGAGTATATCTTCCACTACCATCACCAGCCACACATCCTACTTACCAGAATCCAATGACCCCTATTACAGGTAGTCATAAGCGCTTTCCGAAGATGCCAATGAAGAATCTCACGACCACGGCTTCAATCCGAACGATTGGATACCAGGATTTCAGTGGACCTATTCAGGTACTTGTGGATGTATTGTGGGGAACTCGATGTGGAAATGATCATATCAAAGCATCAGTGCCATCTATTTCTTAAATTAGGTGCACGTCGATATATGAACCTTGGTCGTTCAGGCAGCAGTTTTGACAATGTCCTGTCTCTTAACAAGACTGGCCAATGCTTTAGAATTATCTTCTCTAAACTTTTATAGTTTCTACTGAAATTAGTCAAAAAAGCTACAAAATCTAAATCTTGTTTCTTTTTAGGTTTGTCTTCCAAAAGTTGTTGTCTATCCATCTCCATGATTTGTGATTGGATAGACCTAAGTTCCTGATCCCAATAACCTTTTTCTTTGAATTTGTCGACCACAATATCAGACTGATAGATATGTATTAGCATGGATTGGAACATAAGAAGATTCATTAGATGCTTACTATCTCTCAGGTAAGAGGGGTAAGTTTGAACAATAGGCTGTTCTTAAAGACGTTCCAATCCATGATAATACATTAATTGTGACAATTGATGTTGAGTCACTTTATAACAACCTCATACAAAAGGACGTCTTAACAACTATTAGAAGAGCCCTTGATTCCAAATCTGACTTCAAAAGGGAACGAAAGGGGTTTCTGATTGAGGCATTGGAGTTAGCTATGTCTAACAACTATTTTTGGCACAAGGGATCATGCTATAAGCAGATCAAGGGAGTGGCTATGGGAGCCAAATATGCTCCAAGTGTGGCAAATATACTTATGAGCCAATGGGAGGAACATAGCGTATTTGGAGCCCCTTTACCTGAAATTTCTTTATACAAAAGATACATTGACGACATTGTCATTCTTTGGAATAGTACAGTGGAGACACTGGAAACATTTTTAAATAACATTAACCACAACTGTTATGTGCTAAAATATATAGGTAATTGGGATTTGAATGAGATCAGTTTCCTTGATCTGGTCTTGGTGAAGACTAATGGGCGCATTCAGACCAAGATCTTTTTTAAGAGCACTGATAGAAATAGTTATATCCCCACCGCTAGTTGTCACCATCTGAGGTGGCTTGGTGGGGTCCCTATGGGTCAACTCATGAGAATCAGGCATAACTGTGACACTATGTCGGATTATCTATATCCGTCTGATATTGTGGTCGATAAATTTAAAGAAAAAGGTTATCGGGATCAGGAGCTTAGATCTATCCAATCACAAATCATGGAGATGGATAGACAACAACTTTTGGAAGACAAACCTAAAAAGAAACAAGATTTAAATTTTGTAGCTTTTTTGACTAATTTCAGTAAAGACTATAAAAGCTTAGAGAAGATAATTCTGAAATATTGGCCAGTCTTGTTAAGAGACAGGACATTGCCAAAACTGTTGCCTGAATGTCCAAGGTTCATATACCGACGTGCACCTAATTTAGGAAATAGACTAGCCCCCAATGTATTGAACCCACCAAGGAAAGCTGGTACCTTTTGGATTTAACAGGGTTTTTTTATTGTAAGAAATGCAAGGCATGTAAATCGACGAGGAAACATGCTAGCAAAGTACTGAATTTTACATCTTTCAGCACAGGGAGTGAATATAAAATAGAAAAATGTATTACATGCAAATTGACCCATGTAACATATCTCATTATTTGCCTTTGCTGTTTGCAATACCTTCGACGCACTATGCACCCGTATCAATGAACATCTTAACAACATTAAAAATGGGTTCTTAAAACATAGCCTTTCCAATCACTTTAGGATATATTATAATAATAATAATAATACTAGTGTAGCTAAATTCTTTGGGATTGATAAAATAGATGCAGATTGAAGGGGAGGAAATATGATCCAGAGAATATCCAAAAACGAAAATGAATGGATTTATAAATTAAATACACTCATGCCTGTGGGTATTAATGTTGATATAGACCTAAATTGCTATTTGTCTAATTATTAGGAACATATGTTTACATTGTAAACGGTTAATCCATTCTATTTAAATCCTATCTACTTTTTTGCCACAAGATGGCTCCAAAATTCCATTCCTTTTTATGCTACTCTAATTCGGCTTTTTGGCCACAAGATGGCAGTATCCAGAGCAATAACTGTTCAAAAAGACCTCTCACGCTACTTGAATAATTGAAAAGGTGCTAGATGTCACAGAGTTCACGCTAACCTGCCCCACATCCCTAGTTACAGTACATTGAAAAAGTCAAGTTTCCTCTGAGTGGGACTTTTAGAAAGGGGCAGATAGCACAATGAGGTATGAAAACGATATGTAAAAAGTATAAAAGATTTTATTAAGAAACATTTGTTTAAAATAATGAGCACGTATGAACAATACACATATCAAAAATCACAATTAGATTCTGGACAAGACTAGTCATACAGTAACAGTTCAAAAAAGACAGCTGGTAATCACAAAGATCTGTTGGGTTGATAGTGGACACAACAGAAAAAGCCCAACGCGTTTCATATAACATACAAACATCTGCAATTTAAACAAATTAGCACAAATTTAATGCGTAAGATTAGTTATACAAAAAATGCAGTTTTAGAAAGTAGATATGTATATAGTCACACCATACTTTACATGTAAATGTTTTGGAAACTGACCGTGCAAACTGTGTGGTTCTTGAGTTAGTTTCCTATCCAGAATTTGTCATTTAAAAACAGAGTGTGTTGCAGCTGTCAGCCTGCGAGGCCCCCAGCCCGGCGGGGTAGGTCAATGCACCAACACAGGTGGGTAGGTCCAACGGCAGCAGGAGGGGGAAAGAGAACTAAGTCCCACACAAAGGACAACCCAGGTTGGCACTCCGAGGTATACCCCTTACTGTAAAAGTATGGAGAAAAGGAAAAACAGAAAGGTGGGGTCTGTTACATTGGTTCATAGGACTGGCACCCACCATAACTCCACCCAGCAAAAATATGATTAAATATGCATGCATATATACATACATGCACACATATACATGCATACACATATGCATATATGTAGTCATAGTCATCAGAGGGGGGGGAAGGGGAAAGAAGACCCCTTGGTCCCCGTTTAAATACATATTGCTGTCCCTGATAATTGAAGCATTTGACAAAAAAAACCCTTACATACAAAGTGATAAAGCCCTGCATCTAGGCAATTCCAATAGTGAGTAATTGATAATATTAATGGTATGTACCTTGCCGGAAGGAGATCAAGTGGAAGGAGGGGACAGAAGCAGAAACCAATGGGCGAGGACCTGCTTGTGGATAGCTCTGCAGACAAATGAGTCAGGGAACTTTGGTAACGCCCGAAGACGAACAAGAGATTGATCTATAGTAACAGGCCAAAGACAGTGTATCAAAAAAGGGGCAGCCATAATTGACAGCCATTGGAGTGCACAAGGCATAAAGCCTGGGCGCCTCCTTAGTTAAGTCATGAAAAACGTAAGAAGTAACAAAGTTCAAAAGCAAAAAAATGTTACCTGGTAAGTCTGAGAGCAAAGTGATGCAGGTCCTGGCTTGTGTCCACCCTCACAGTGAACAGACATCAGCTGGAGGTGTTTAAAAGGCACGAGTGACTGGCGAGTAGCCAATCACTTCGTGCATCCGCTCGGAGGGGCTACCCGGGGCGTGCCCCGAGACGGCGCCTCTCAGCACACCAGGGGGCGTGGATGGTGACGCATTGCTCTGGGAAGATGCAGTGACGTCAGGCCCTGAGATCCCATGAGTGGCAGGGGAAACCTAAGTGCGCCAGCTGTGCCGCTGCGCGTCGTCCTCCCGCGGCGCACAAAACATAGATCACGTGACCCGGGATGAAGCCGGGCAAGTGATATCATGTCAATAGGAGGCCGCCCATGCCGGCCGGCAGTGGACGGCCCCCGTGCGCCGAGTGTGGTACTCAAGCCGCCGTGGGCCTAATGTGTCGCTGCACAGACACACCGCCACACACGGGGCACAGACAGGCCGATCAGATGGCACACCAACCTGAGGGGACATCACTACATAGGCTTGCCCCAGAGCGAAAGAAGGAGCAGCATAATTAATGACAAACAGCAATATATATATATTTTCTAAACACAATAATGAATTAAAATATAGTTTACATCATGATGGTGATATTGACATTATTATCGATGCACATCCTAGCCTAAATAGACAGTATGTATATACATTCTAAGCAGTGCAATGGACTGAAATAGAATTCACATCATGATGGGGGTGATTACATTATTAACAATGCTGATCATGGCCTAGATAAACATATATGGTTGCTGGAAGCGAAGGACAAAGTGAATAATGATTATAGGACCTGAGGTCTTAAATACACATTATATACATTCATCAACCAATACAGTTAAATGGAAAGGAGAAAGGGAGAGAGAACATAGTTTTGGAAAAGGAATTGAGATACTTGATGGAAAAGTTAACCAGAGACCGAGGTATTAATACGTACAGTAAAAATGAGCCGAATGTTTCTGAATTGTTTAAGTCGGGTCTGGTGGTTCCCATTCTGACCCTCCAGAGGAGAAACCCTCCAAAAAGGGCCTATAAGAAATTGACCCGTTTAAACCGGGTGGCGAGGTGGCGTTTAGGCGGAAAATCCACCAATGCTCTCGTTGGAGCAGGGTTCTGTTCCAATCACCACCTCGCATCCCGGGATGGACACGGTCAAGAATCAGAAAAGAGACTTTGGGAAAAATACCATCATGGACATTAGTGACGTGTCGTCCCAGGGGGAGACTGGGATTGCACGTCTGCATGAATGCGAGATGGCAATAAGCACGTCGCCAAAATTCTTGGGCAGTTTTGCCAACATAAAAGCACCCGCAGGCACATAGAAGAAGATAGACTACACCAGACGTATTACAATTTGCAAAGTGTCGTGGTGAGTATTTCTCACCGTTAGGGAGTAATAAATTCCTAGAGGTGTTCATAAAGTGGCAATAACCACAACCCCCACATGTAAAGCAACCAAAGCATTTACATGGATCCTTACGACCCCCTTTCTTAAACTCACTGGCCACCAATTGATCCCGAAGTGACCTTGCCCTTCTAAAGGTGAAAGAGGGGGTATTTGGAACGAAGGGGCCTACAGTTGGATCCATCGTTAGGACATGCCAGTATTTATTCACAATTTTTTTGACTTTTTTGTGTTGATTAGAAAATCCTGTGATGATTGATATTGGGCTCTCTTTTCGAGTTTTAGAGGATGGATTGTACAATAGGTCTTGCCGGGTTTTGTTACATGCCCTCTTGTATGCTTTTTTCAAACAAGACTTAGACGCTACTTGAAGGCAGTAAACTAAACCAATAAAAAAGTACAAGTAAAGTGCAGCAAAATCTTTAAGTGTATCACATAACACTAAACAATAAAGGTAGGTAAAGTGATTTTGCGCAAATTGTAATGGAGTGTTCTGAATAGATCGTCCCAAATGGGATATATAAATAAATGCAAACGTGTATTAAAACACCTAACTGAAGTGACAATGTATAATATACAAAATTACACATATAGATCATATATTTCATAATCCTCAATCATGCCGTGTATATTTCAAATGTGTCCTTATATAAACTCATGTGAAAAAAGGTGTGCAACACCTTGTGTGAAGGAAAGAAACAAAAATCAAAAATAAATAAATATTCAAAATGTCAAAAATCCAAATAAAATGAGAAAATAAAATAAAAATAATATAAGTGTCAATAAATGTCCAGGACCTCCTAGGGTGAATTAAAAAGTGATAAAATCCAGTTGCTGTTAGAGATGATTATGCATAAAATGATCCTGCTGTGGCTTCTTAAATATTAAAGTCTCCCAGAACTCTCACCTCAATGCTATAGATAGCAGTCAATCACCATCTGGGTTCTCCACTGGCCTCCCTGGGTAGTAGATGTGGCAGTGCTCCTCCTAAGGGTGCAGCGATACAGTCCCAGATCACAGTGGTATGGGGGGTGCCGGTACCCAGCCTCAACCTGCTGCTGCTGGCACACTCCGAGCACCCACCGCCTGAACCATACACATGCTGCACTCGACGTAGCCAATCAGCGATTAGCCTTCTTTCCGCTTCCGGGGAACTGACGTAACTGAAGCGGAAAGAAGGCAAAACGCGTAAGATGGCTTGAGCGTGGTACGTCACTTCTGCTGTTTGAAACGCAGCTGGAACGCCAACGGTGTCTCCAAACACATGGTTGTGTTTTACTGTTTAGCTGCTATGAAGATTTTACCTGTTATTTATTTAAATTTTTGAATACATTTTTGACCTACTTCACTATGGAAGATTTTTTCTTCTTTTTACTCTGGTACTGATGCTTTGATATGATCATTTCCACATTGAGTTCCCCACAATACATCTACAAGTACCTGAATAGGTCCACTGAAATCCTGGTATCCAATCGTTTGGATTGAAGTCATGGTCGTGAGTAGGGATGAGCTTTGAGTTCGAGTCAAACCCATGTTCGACTCGAACATCGCAAGTTCGACCGTTCGTTGAATTTCAAACGTTATGGGCCGCTCGCGCCAAATTTGAGTGGCGTCATGGCCCATAATTCACTGCGGCATCACAGTGCATTGCTGGCTGATAATTGGCCAAGAATGCACTATGGCCCGCATGCTTGGCCAATCACAGCGCTGTCTGTACAGAGAGCCGTAATTGGCAAAGGCCAGGGTGGCTTTGGCCAATTATGGCTCAGGGGGTTTAGTACACGCCCCACACTATATAAGGCTGCTTGCATGGCGGCTCTGTGTAGTGTGTTGCGGTGGCGGTGGAGAGATAGAGAGAGAGACAGTGTCATTTGATTTAAGTTAGATTAGGTAGAGTAGGCAGGCGAGTCAGTTTGCTGCACTTACAGTGTTGTGTGTATATATATATATATGCATCCTAGGTGTTGTATATACATATATATATACACTGTATTCAGTTTAGCTAGATCCGTTCCTGTTATTCTCTTCCTACTGACAGGCAGACAGGTGATTTTACAGTATTTACAGCTACCTGAAGAAAATTGCTGGTGTTCTTCTGATCCTGTTAGTCCTATTAGGTACAGTATTTACAGTTAGTGTAGTGCATCCTCTGCACTGTGTGCACCTAAAGCTACCTGAAGAAAATTGGTGGTGTTCTTCTCATCCTACTAGTACCGGAGGCAGCTGCAGTATTTACAGTTAGTGTAGTGCGTCCTCTGCATAGTGTGCACCTAAAGCTACCTGAAGAAAATTGGTGGTGTTCTTCTCATCCTATTAGTACTGCAGGCAGCTGCAGTATTTACATTTAGTGTAGTGCATCCTCTGCACAGTGTGCACCTAAAGCTACCTGAAGAACATTGGTGGTGTTCCTCTGATCCTATTAGTACCGCAGGCAGCTGCATTATTTACAGTTAGTGTAGTGCGTCCTATGCACAGTGTGCACCTAAAGCTACCTGAAGAAAATTGCTGTCTTCAGCAATTGGGAGAGAGCATCATGTCAACATCGGAAGAAGAGAAGAAGGAACAAGATGGCAAAGAAGACCGGGCCACTGCTAACAAAAGAACCGGCAAAAGAGCAGAAGATAGCGGAGGAGCCCGGCAGAAGAGCAGGAGAAGAAACGGACACCGAGAGAAGAGGCTGGACACAGAGAGAAGAGGCCGGATCCAGGGAGAAGAAACGGACACCGGGAGAAGAGGCCGGAGAGAGCGGAGAAGTCGGAAGAAGACCCTCGAAGTCAGAAGAAGACCCCCGGAGCTGCCTAATAAATTACTTTAAAAACCTGTGTAGTGTTTTTTTATTGACACTTTTTCTCCCAGGTGAATGGGTAGGGGTACAATGTACCTCATACTCATTCACATAGGGTGGGGGGCCGGCATCTGGGGGCCCCCTTATTAAATTTCAATAAGCCCTCTGCCCGCAGACCCTGACAACCAACAGCCAGGGTTGTCGGGAAGAGGCCCTTGTCCTCATCAACATGGGGACAAGGTGCTCTGGGGTGGGGGGGCTGCAGGGCACCCCCCTGCCCCAAAGCGACCACCCCCCATGTTGAGGGCATGCAGCCTGGTACGGTTCAGGACACCGGGGGCACCCCCCTGCCCCAAAGTGACCACCCCCCCATGTTGAGGGCATGCGGCCTGGTACGGTTCAGGAGGAGGGGGGGGGCGCTCGCTCATCCCCACCCCCTTTCCTGACCGGCCGGGCTGCATGCTCGGATAAGGGTCTGGTATGGATTTTGGGGGGACCCCACGCCGATTTTTCGGCGTAGGGGGTTCTCCTTAAAATCTATACCGGACCTAAGGGCCTGCTATGCCTCTGGGGGGGAACCCATGCCGGTTTTTTATTTAAAATTTGGTGAGGCGTTCCCCCTCATGATTCATACCAGACAGCTGTCAGCACTGCCTGTCGCTCATCGCAAAAGGAAAAAAGTTTTCCTTTCCCGATGAGCGAGCCAGCTCAGCGCTGGCTCCCGCAACGGGCTCGCAGGTGTCAAATCTCGCCGATAACAGCGGCGAGATTGACACAATGTCGCGGTCACCTACTGTACCTGAAGAAAATTGCTGTTGTTCTGATCCTATTAATACCACAGGCTACCTGAAGACAATTGCTGGTGTTCCCATACTAATAATACTACAGGCAGGCAGTTGATTCTGCTAGCTGCAGTATCACTATATATATATACATCCCAGCTTTGTGCAGCTACATCTCACTGCAGGCCATTAGTATGTCTGGAAGGCCAACAAGGAGAGGCAGATAGTCACAAGTCAATAAAAGAGGGCAAGCAGGCTCTGTGTCTAAAGGCAACAGTGCTGGTCGTGGAGACGGTGCATCCTCATCAGCACGTGGCCGTGGGACACGCTTGTCCCACGCGTGTCCTTTTTTTCGGCAGCTGGCCGCGTTGAGCCGCAACATGCCGAAGCAGCTGCCAACGCGGCCTCTTCCCTCGGCTCAATGGCATCAGTCACTCCTTCCCTAGCCCCACCATGTCCTCCTGAGGAGTCCCCCGAACTGTTTGACCACAGTGTTGGGTACATGCTCCAGGAGGATGCCCAGCATTTTGAAGGCTCCGATGATGGTACCCAGCTAGAGGAAGGCAGTAACGTGAGCCCAGAGAGAGGGGGTTCCCAAGAAGGACAGCAATCTGGCAGTCATGTTCCCCCAGCTGCAGCATACTGCCAGCTTTGCTCCAGTGATGAGGAGGGAGGGGATGATGAGGTCACTGACTCCACATGGGTGCCTTATAGGAGAGAGGAGGAGGCACATCTATAACAAGGCAGGATGCCTTTCAGGGGCCAGCTTAAGGGCAGCACACTGAATGCACCACACCGCAGAGCTCCGCATGTGCAGGGCGCTGCTGTCTCTGTGCGTTATTCCAAAAGTTCTTTGGTGTGGGCCTTTTTTGAGACGAGTGCATCAGATCCCACCACTGCTATTTGCAACATATGTCTCAAGCGTATCTCGCGTGGCCAAAACATCACCCGCTCGGGCACCACATGCTTGACCAGACATATGTCGAACTGCCATGCAGTTAGTTGGCAAACGTACCTAAAAGACCCACACCAAAGAACAAAGCGGACCTCTCCTTGCTCCTCATCAGCTGGGATCTCCAACTCCACTATACCTTCAGTCCTCTCTAAAACCTGCACCGAGAGGAATGAAGGTGTAGAATTAGGTATGTCAAGCCAAGTACTTGCGGGCAATCTGCTATCGGTACACCGACGTCAGATTGTACCAGGCAAATTTCCCTGACCCAGCTGCTGCACTGCCGAAAGAAGTTCGCTCCCAGCCATCCACATGCCCAGCGGTTGAATGCTAGCTTGGCTAAATTGCCAGCACTTCAACTACTGCCTTTTCAGTTGGTAGACTCTGCCCCCTTCTGTGAGATTGTGAAATGTGCAGTTCCTCAGTGGCAGGTTCCCAAACGCCACTTTTTCTCACGGAAGGCGATTCCGGCTTTCTACCGGCATGTGGAAGGCAATGTCTTGGCCTCGCTGGACAGGGCGGTCAGAGGTAACGTGCATATTACTGCTGACTCATGGTCCAGCCGGCATGGACAGGGACGTTACCTATCTTTCACTGCGCACTGGGTGACTCTTCTGGCAGCTGGGAAGGATGCAGGACAGGGTGCAGTAGTGTTGGAGGTTGTTCCGCCACCACGCCTCCAAAATTCTATTAGTGGTGATTCTGCTACACCTCTCTCCTCCACCCCCCCCTCTTCTTCTTCCTCCATGGCCTCTTCCTGTGCTGATTTGTCCTCGGAACCAGCGGTGCTCTGCAGGCATTCAAGGGGCTACGCAAGCACGCAGGCAAAAAGATGCCATGCGGTGCTTGAGCTGGTGTGCTTGGGGGACAGGAGCCACACTGGGGCAGAGATTCTGTCAGATGTGCAGGGGCAGGTTCAGAGGTGGCTGACGCCACGCCAGCTTAAGGCAGGTATGGTGGTTTGCGACAATGGTACCAACCTCCTCTCCGCCCTCCGACAGGGACAACTGACCCATGTGCCCTGTTTGGCTCACGTCCTTAACTTGGTGGTGCAGTGGTTCTTGGGCAGGTACCCGGGCTTACAGGATGTCCTTATACGGGCCAGGAAAGTCTGTGTGCATTTCCGCAGGTCAAATAATGCCAGTGCTTGGCTGACTGACCTTCAAAGAGAATTTAACCTGCCCAAGAACCGCCTAAACTGTGACATGCCCACCAGGTGAAACTCAACGTTGGCCATGCTGCAACGGCTGCAAATGCAGCAGAGGGACATCAATGAGTACCTATGCGACTATGGCACCAGGACAGGGTCAGGGGACCTTGTTTTTTTTTCCCCATGCCAGTGGGCTATGATCAGGGATGCATGCACTGTCCTGTCACCATTTGAGGAGGCCATGAGGATAGTGAGCAGTGACAGTGCATGCATCAGTGACACTGTCCCTCTTGTCTGTTGGAGCACACGCTGCGTGGAATAATGGACAGGGCACTTGAGGCAGAACAGAGGGAGGAAGAGGAGGACTTCCTTACCTCTCAAGGCCCTCTTTATCCAGACAGTGTTCCTGCATGCCCGCCGATCACACAGGAAGAGGAGGAGGAGGAGGAGGAGGATTGTGTCAGCATGGAGGTGGAGCCTGGCACTCAGCATCAGCAGCCGTCCTCAAGGGATCATTTACAGTCCAAAGAAACCCATGGACTTGTACGTGGCTGGGAGGAGGTGGCTGCGGATCATGTCGTCCTTAGTGACCCTGGACCGAATGCCTCAGCAAACCTATGCTGCATGGCCTCCTGCAAAGCCTGCAGAAGGATCCTCGTATTTGTGATATCAAGGGGAGGGATGATTACTGGCTGGCAAACCCTCCTTGATCCATGTTACAAGGGTAAGGTTGTGGACCTTATGTTGCCATCGCAGAGGAACTCCCAGGAGCAAAGATGGAAACTGGAAAGGACGTCAGGGACTATGATGGAAATGGATGGGTCCACAGAAAAGGGCTCAGCCCTCAGCATAGTGTTGTCATCATAGGAAGAAAGAAAGGGAGGGCTCATCTGCTGTTACTTCCAGCTGTTACTTCCTTGCTGGAAGTAACAGCAGAGGAGCAATCCCTTTCTTTCTTCCTATGATGACAACACTATGCTGAGGGCTGAGCCCTTTTCTGTGGACCCATCCATCTCCATCATAGTCCCTGACGTCCTTTCCAGTTTCCATCTTCGCTCCTGGGAGTTCCGGACTAGCAGGATCTCAAAGCCCATCTAGACACTCTGTAACGGGGGGTCATGGGGTTCTGGTAAGCGGCCAGGCTCTTACTTTTGGTGGTGGACCCACACATCTATGATTCCATGCGGTTGAAAGACCCGGGATTGTCAATCACTGTTTTGGGTTTTTTTTCATATGGACTATTCCTTTAACCATTCACATCCATTTCCTAATTTACATTTATTACACATGGACTCAATTTGAAATTTGTTTGCACTAATTGTGATATATTATTGCACTGATTGTTTATGTATCCACTAAATATCTGTTGTATCTAGACTTTTCTGGTGCGGCACTTCTTAGCCACACATCCACTAATTTGTTTAGCGCGAGTCACCAATTTTTCTTACTTATGTTGTGTGTTTGTGTCACATTTAGGACATCGCAGCTTTATTTACTTCATTTTATATACTTTTGAAGCGCAGTTATTTTTTCCTTTTTTACAGTATGCAATTGAGCTACTCCCTGTCCTGCATCCAGCGTTCTTTCGGAAAGCACATTCAGTGCTGCTGGAGGCTTTGTAACCGATCACAGGGTGTGCCTGTCCACCGAATCGGCCGATCGGCTGACCTTAATAAAAATGAATCAGTCTTGGATCACCAGCTACCTAGCACCTGATGCTGATGTAACCGATTGATTTTTTTTAAATGTGAGATCCCTTTAAGACTGCCTATGCTGATGCTGAGTGACTATCCTGTTATAGGGAGTCACAATCCTCTTCCTCCTGAATTTTCATGCTAATAGCTTGTAAGAACATTTTTGGTTCTGGGCACCGCAACCAGTGGCCAAGGCCCAATTTTTCTGCCCCTGTTTAACAGGGGCGTGTAATTACAATTTTTGATGTAATACTTTGCAGCAGGGCTCATTCCTGCTCTCCAACTAGAGTACCTATGAGGGGTTGCAGTGTTGTGGCACCAGTGCCCAAGGCCCAAATTTTCAGCCCCTGTTTAACAGGGGTGTATAGTTACAATTTTTGATGCAATACTTTGCAGCAGGGCTCATTCCTGCACTCCAACTATAGCATCTATGAGGGGTTGCAGTGTTGTGGTACCAGAGCCTAAGGCCCAATTTTTCTGCCCCTGTTCAACAGGGACATGTAATTACAATTCTTGATCTAATATTTCACAGCAGGACCCATTCCTGCGCCAAGAGTAACTGTGAGGGCTTACAGTGTTGTAGCAACACCACCACCACCAAAGGCCCAATTTTTCTGCCCCTGTTCAACAGGTGCATGTAATTACAATTCTTGATACAATATTTCACAGCAGGGCTCATTCCAGCGCCCAACAAGAGTAACTGTGAGGACTTACAATGTTGTGGCACCAGCACCACCACCATCAAAGGCCCAATTTTTCTACCACTATTCAACAATGGCATGTAATTACAATTCTTGATCTAATATTTCACAGCACGGCCCATTCCGGCGCCCACCAAGGGTAACTGTGAGGGCTTACAGTGTTGTGGCAACACCAACACCTAAGGCCCCAATTTCTGCAGAGTATATAGGGCAGGCCCCTACTTTCAAACATCCAACTTACAAATGACTCCTACTTGCAAACGAAAGGAGACAACAGGAAGTGAGATGAAATCTACCCCTAGGAAGGGAAATTCTCCTGTAAGAGTTAATATGGGAAAAAACATGTCTCCTCTTCACTGATGCTTTATCACCAATCCTTGTTTCACTAAAAACCCAAATTTTCACAAAAAAAATTGTCATTGGGACAGAAAGTGAGGTGAAATCTTCTGAAGAGGTGCACAGACAGCAAAACAAATGTCACAGGGGTGATAACCCTTCCCTATGTTTTCCAAAAAGCTTAAAAATAGATTTTTTGGCTGGAGCTACACTTTAAAAATGTACCAGTTCAAAATTACAAACAGATTCTACTTAACAACAGACCTACAGTCCCTGTCTTGTTTGCACCGCCTGTATACTGCTGTTCAGAGTACGCCCCACACCTTTCCTTTTTTCATATTTAGGTGCGGGATTCCCCTTAATATCCATACAAGACCCAAAGGGCCTGGTAATGGACTGGGGGGTGGGGGGTACCCATGCCGTTTGTCTCACTGATTTTCATCCATATTACCGGGACCCGACATTATATTAAACCCGCAAGCAATTTTAACCACTTAAGGACCAGCCTCGTTTTGGATTTTAGGTGTTTACATGTTTAAAACAGTTTTTTTTGCTAGAAAATTACTTAGAACCCCCAAACATTATATATTGTTTTTTTTCTAAAACCCTAGACAATAAAATGGCAGTCAATGCAATACTTTTTTTTACACTGTATTTGCGCAGCGGTTATAAGCGCACTTTTTTTGGAAAAAATTCACTTTTTTGAATAAAAAAATAAGACAACAGTAAAGTCAGCCCAATTTTTTTTATATTGTGAAAGATAATGTTACGCCAAGTAAATTGATATCCAACATGTCACGCTTCAAAATTGCGCCCGCTTGTGGAATGGCGTCAAACTTTTACCCTCAAAAATCTCCATAGGCAACGTTTAAAAAATTCTACAGTTTGCATGTTTTGTGTTACAGAGGTCTAGGGCTAGAATTATTGCTCTCACTCTACCGGTCGCGGTGATACCTCACATGTGTGGTTTGACCACCGTTTTCATATGCGGGCACTACTCACATATGCGTTTGCTTCTGCGCGCGAGCTCGTCGGGACGGGGTTTTTAAAAAAAATATATATTTTTATTATTTATTTTAGATGATTTTATTTATTTTTACACTGTTTTAAAAAAAAATTGTGTCACTTTTATTCCTATTACAAGGAATGTATATATCCCTTGTAATAGAAAAAACCATGACAGGTCCTCTTAAATATGGGATCTGGGGTCAAAAAGACCTCAGAACTCATATTTACACTTAAATGCAATTAAAAAAAAAAAAGTCATTTAAAAAAACGACATTGAAAAAATTGTTCCTTTAAGAGGCGTGGGCGGAAGTGACGTTTTGATGTCGCTTCCGCCCAGCAGTGTCATCGAGACGAGTGGGCGCCATCTTAGCCTCACTCGTCTCCAGGCACAGAAGGGAGACAGACGCGATCGCCTCCGCCGCTACCGATGGCTCCGGTAAGCGGCAGAGGGCACCGGATCGCGGCGGGAGAGGGGCCCCTCTCCCGCCACTAATAAAAGTGATCTTGCAGCGAATCTGCCGCAGGGACCACTTTTATATGAAAGCCGACTGCCGCTCGAAAACGGGGATACCGGGGTTATGGCAGCTAGCTGTTGCCATAACAACGATATCCACCGGCAAACTTTGGACATACATCGGCGTGCGGCGGTCGGCAAGTGGTTTAATGACTTTTATTCCTTTAAAAATGTCGTTTTGTGCAGGGACTGTTCTAAGCATGGGAAACATGCAATACTTTACAGGCAAACTATAGACACCCCCCAGGTACGAAATTTAAAGGAATATTTCAGCTTTTTTTCACTTTAAGCATTATTAAAATCACTGCTCCCGAAAAAACGGCCGTTTTTAAAACTTTTTTTGCATTGATACATGTCCCCTGGGGCAGGACCCGGGTCCCCAAACCCTTTTTAGGACAATAACTTGCATATTAGCCTTTAAAATGAGCACTTTTGATTTCGAACGTTCGAGTCCCATAGACTTTAACCACTTGACGACCGCCTCACGCCGATGTACGTCGGCAAGGTGGCACGGACAGGCAAAATCACGTACATGTACGTGATTTGCCTTCCGCGGGTGGGGGGTCCGATCGGTCCCCCCCCCGGTGCCCGAGGCGGTCGCCATTTCTTCCCGGGCAATGAGAGGTGAGGGGGCGGCCATCCATTGTTGGCCACCCCCTCCCGATCGCTCCCGGCGAATGAAATGCTTCCTTTCCCTCTGTAATGTAAACAGAGGGAAAGGAAGTGATGTCATCTCTCCTCGAGCCGGTCTTTTCGTCGCCGCGCCGAGGAGAGAAGACATCCAAGTAAGTCTGCACAACACTACACATTCAGTAGAACACGCCAGGCACACTTGTCACCCCCCATCACCCCCCGATCACCCCCTGATCACCCCCCTGTACCCCCTGTCACTCTGACACCAATAGCATTTTTATTTTTTTTTGCATTGGTGTCAGTTTGTGTCAGTTAAAAGTTTTAGGGCAGTTAGGTTAGCCCCCTTTAGGTCTAGGGTACCCCCCCTTAGGTCCAGGGTACCCCCCTAACCCCCCCTAATAAAAGTTAACCCCTTGATTACCCCCCGTCACCAGTGTCGCTAAGCGATCGTTTTTCTGATCGCTGTATTAGTGACACAGGTGACGCTAGTTAGGGAGGTAAGTATATAGGTTCGCTGTCAGTGTTTTATAGCGACAGGGACCCCCATATACTACCTGCTAAAGGTTTTAACCCCCTGATTGCCCCCTAGTTAACCCTTTCACCAGCGATCACCGTATAAGTGTTACGGGTGACGCTGGTTAGCTAGTTTGTTTTTTGTAGTTTATTACAGTTTATTATAGTTTATTATAGTTTTAGGGCACCCGCCGTTTATTACCCTATAAAGGTTTAACCCCCTAATTGCCCGGCGGTGATAGAAGTTAAGTTTTTAGGATCAGATAAGGTCTGCGTCGCCCCAGGCAGCGTCAGGTTAGCGCCAGTACCGCTAAAACCCACGCACGCAGCATACACCTCCCTTAGTGCTATAGTATCTGAGCGGATCGATATCTGATCCGATCAGATCTATACTCCCCAGCAGTTTAGGGTTCCCTGAAACGCAGTGTTAGCGGGATCAGCCCAGATACCTGCTAGCACCTGCGTTTTGCTCCTCGGCCCAGCCCTGCCCAGCCCACCCAAGTGCAGTATCGATCGATAACTGACACTTACAAAACACTAAGCACACATAACTGCAGCGTTCGCAGAGTCAGGCCTGATCCCTGCGATCGCTAACAGTTTTTTGGTAGCGTTTTGATACAGTCGCCAACAGTCAGGAGCTTTTTTGCCTGTGAGTCTCACTAGTGTACCCCTAAATTTAGAGCCCAAAATGGCAAATAGAAGGCACACTAGTGAAGAGGCCTACACGTTTCTGAGTATGACAGATAGTGAAGAGGAAGTCACTCATCTGTCAAGTTCAGGCTCAGAATACGATCCTGTAGAGGACAGCGGCTCCATGACAGATAGCTCTGACGACAGAGTTGTGGTCCCTGCTAAGGTCAGGCATACCAGACCCCAATCTTCTTCTGTCCTTGAAGTGCAAGAACCGCAGGGCTCTCGTATGGAGCAGAGCAGTACTAGCGCCGCTACTCCTTCTGGTGAACTGGCAAGCACCAGCGGCCTAGTACACCCTGGTCGTACATCCAGCACTGCAGTATCACGTGGTGACGTGGCGAGTCCCATAAGTGCAGTTCAAGCTGGCGAGGTGGCAAGCACTAGTAGTGTCCCGCTGCCACCAAGAAGACAAAGACAGGTCCGTCGTGCCCATAGTGCCCTTCCTGCTGCATTGGCCAATCCGAATTGGGAACCTTCCACTTCTGCAGCACCCGTACTTCCCCCTTTCACTGGCCAACCCGGAATTCAGGTGGAAACAGTTGACTTTATGCCACTGGATTTTTATTCACTGTTTTTCACCGAAGATCTCTATAGATCTATTGTGGACCAAAGCAATTTATACGCTGGTCAATACATCGCCACTATGCCCCAGTCCACCCTTGCCAGAGATTGGAGACCAATTACGGTCTCCGAATTTAAGACCTTTCTGGGCCTTTCCCTCCTCATGGGGTTGAATAAAAAGAGTAAGTTGCGGTCATATTGGTCCACTGACCCAATTTACCATTCACCCTTGTTCTCTGCTTCCATGGCCAGGGCACGATACGAGCAGATTTTGCGGTTCATGCACTTCAACGACAATGAACTCTGTCGTCCTCGTGGAGACCCTGCATACGATCGGCTCTACAAAATTCGGCCCCTCGTAAACCACTTCAACCAACGTTTTGCAGACTTGTTTACCCCCCATCAAGTTGTCTGCGTTGATGAGTCCCTGATTAAGTTTTCGGGCCGCTTGTCCTTCAAACAGTACCTTCCCAGCAAGCGTGCCAGATACGGGGTCAAGATGTATAAGCTCTGTGACAGGGCCACAGGCTATACATGTAGATTTATGGTTTACGAGGGAAAAGATAGTCACGTAGAGCCGATAAACTGCCCTGACTACATAGGAAGCTGGCAAGATAGTGTGGGACTTGGTGTCACCCTTATTCGGAAAGGGGTACCACTTGTACGTGGACAATTATTATACGAGCGTGCCACTTTTTAGTCACTTGTTTGATCAGCAGATTGGAGCATGTGGCACCGTGCGACCTAATCGCCGGGGCTTTCCCCAGCGGCTTGTAGATTCCCGTCTTAGGCTGGGGGAGAGAGCCTGCTTGAAGTATAATAATTTGCTCGCTATGAAGTGGAGGGATAAGAAGAATGTTTTCGTTCTCACCTCCCTTCATGCAGACACGACGACCCAAATTTCTACGGCGACTGGTGTTGTGGAGAAACCCCTCTGTGTCCACGAATACAACCTTAATATGGGAGGGGTGGACCTCAACGACCAGTTGTTGGCGCCGTACTTAGTTGCCCGTAAGGCCAGACGCTGGTACAAAAAAGTGTCTGTATACTTATTTCAATTGGCTTTGCTGAATGCTCATGTGCTATACAGAGCTTCAGGACAGACTGGATCCTTCCTTAAATTCCAGGAAGAGATCGTCAGAGCCCTTCTGTTTCCAGACGGTGCTCTACCTCACCTTCCCCAACCAAATGCAGTAAGCCGGCTGCATGAGCGGCATTTTCCTTATGCCATCCCGAGTACCCCTACCCAACGAGCCCCCCAAAAAAGATGTCGTGTCTGCAGCAAGCGCGGATTTAGGCGTGACACCCGGTCTTATTGTCCCTCCTGTCCTGGCAATCCTGGTCTTTGCATGGGTGAATGCTTTGAACGCTACCATACATTAGTTGAGTATTAGCGTAGGGTACAGCACTGCACAGACTAGGCACACTAACACAGGGTCTCCCAAGATGCCATTGCATTTTGAGAGACCCAAACCTGGAACAAAAGTTACAAAAGTTAAAAGTTACTAAAAAAAAGTGTAAAAAAAAAAAATAAAAAAAAAATTAAAAAAAATAAAAACACAAAAAAAAATATAAAATAAAAAAACCAAAAATAGTTGTTGTTTTATTGTTCTCTCTCTCTCTATTCTCTCTCTATTGTTCTTCTCTTTTTTACTCTATTCTATTCTGCAATGTTTTATTGTTATTATGTTTTACCATGTTTCCTTTTCAGATTTTTCATACTTTACCGTTTACTGTGTTTTGTTGGTAACCATTTTATTGTTTTCAGGTACGCCATTCAGTTGCAGCGCGGATTTATTTATCTTGACAGCAACAGCGTTTGCTCCCACGATATATAAAGCCGTGACTCCAACGCTGTCGGAGGTGATTTCACCACCACAGTTACATACTTCAGCATATATGCCGAAGCGTGGGGGCAGCAGTGGGTGGAGGAGCAATTTGCTCCTGCCTTTTGCGGGAGGATGCCCCCATGCTTCGGCATATATATATTTTAGGCACAGGTTGCGTTAAATGTTTTATTTTTTACTATGTTTTTTTTTTTGTATTTGCTTTGCAGGTATGGTAAGTCTTACTGTTATACTGTAATGTTACTTTGTTTTATTGTTAACCATCATTTGCTTAGCAGGTACGCCATTCAGTTGCAGCGCGGATTTATTTATCTTGACAGCAACAGCGTTTGCTCCCACGATATATAAAGCCGTGACTCCAGCGCTGTCGGAGGTGATTTCACCACCACAGTTACATACTTCAGCATATATGCCGAAGCGTGGGGGCAGTGGGTGGAGGAGCAATTTGCTCCTGCCTTTTGCGGGAGGATGCCCCCATGCTTCGGCATATATAAATGGTGCATGTATGCCCATCATTAGAAGTGGGTGGATGAAGGGAGGTATTCTAATGGTGGGCATACCCACCGATCAATATCTTTTTTTCGTTCAGCCCACAGGCTGCATGAAAAAAAAGTTTACAATATATGCCTAACAAGGACCAGCAACGTACTGGTATGTTGCTGGACTTTGAGTGGTTATACCAGAATGATGCCTGCAGGTTTAGGTATCATCTTGGTATCATTCTTTTCAGCCAGCGGTCGGCTTTCATGTAAAAGCAATCCTAGCGGCTAATTAGCCTCTAGACTGCTTTTGCAAGCAGTGGGAGGGAATGCCCCCCCCCTCCCCCACCGTCTTCCATGTTTTTCTCTGGCTTTCCTGTCCCAACAGGGAACCTGAAAATGCAGCCGGTGATTCAGCCAGCTGACCATAGAGCTGATCAGAGACCAGAATGGCTCCAAACATCTCTATGGCCTAAGAAACCGGAAGCTACGAGCATTTCATGACTTAGATTTCGCCGAATGTAAACAGCGCCATTGGGAAATTGGGAAAGCATTTTATCACACCGATCTCGGTGTGGTCAGATGCTTTGAGGGCAGAGGAGAGATCTAGGGTCTAATAGAGCCCAATTTTTAAAAAAAAGAGTACCTGTCACTACCTATTGCTATCATAGGGGATATTTACATTCCCTGAGATAACAATAAAATTAATTTAAAAAAAATAAAAATGAAAGAAACAGTTTAAAAATAAGATAAAAAAGCAAAAAAATAATAAAGAAAAAAAAAAAAAGCACCCCTGTCCCCCCCTGCTCTCGCGCAAAGGCGAACGCAAGCGTCGGTCTGGCGTCAAATGTAAACAGCAATTGCACCATGCATGTGAGGTATCACCGCGAAGGACAGAACGAGGGCAGTAATTTTAGCAGTAGACCTCCTCTGTAAATCTAAAGTGGTAACCTGTAAAGGCTTTTAAAGGCTTTTAAAAATGTATTTATTTTGTCGCCGCTGCGCGTTTGTGCGCAATTTTAAAGCATGTCATGTTTGGTATCCATGTACTCGGCCTAAGATCATCTTTTTTATTTCATCAAACATTTGGGCAATATAGTGTGTTTTAGTGCATTAAAATTTAAAAAAGTGCGTTTTTTCCCCAAAAAATGCGTTTGAAAAATCGCTGCGCAAATACTGTGTGAAAAAAAAATATGAAACACCCACCATTTTAATCTGTAGGGCATTTGCTTTAAAAAAAAATATATAATGTTTGGGGGTTCAAAGTAATTTTCTTGCAAAAAAAAATATTTTTTTCATGTAATCAAAAAGTGTCAGAAAGGGCTTTGTCTTCAAGTGGTTAGAAGAGTGGGTGATATGTGACATAAGCTTCTAAATGTTGTGCATAAAATGCCAGGACAGTTCAAACCCCCCCCAAATGACCCCATTTTGGAAAGTAGACACCCCAAGCTATTTGCTGAGAGGCATGTCGAGTCCATGGAATATTTTATATTGTGACACAAGTTGCGGGAAAGAGACAAATCTTTTTTTTTTTTTTTTTTTTTTTTGCACAAAGATGTCACTAAATGATATATTGCTCAAACATGCCATGGGAATATGTGAAATTACACCCCAAAATACATTCTGTTGCTTCTCCTGAGTACGGGGATACCACATGTGTGGGACTTTTTGGGAGCCTAGCCGCGCACGGGACCCCGAAAACCAAGCCCCGCCTTCAGGCTTTCTAAGGGCGTAAATTTTTGATTTCACTCTTCACTGCCTAGCACAGTTTCGGAGGCCATGGAATGCCCAGATGGCACAACCCCCCCCCCAAATGACCCCATTTTGGAAAATAGACACCCCAAGCTATTTGCTGAGAGGTATAGTGAGTATTTTGCAGACCTCACTTTTTGTCACAAACTTTCGAAAATTGAAAAAAGAAAAAAAAAATACATTTTTCTTGTCTTTCTTCATTTTCAAAAACAAATGAGAGCTGCAAAATACTCTCCATGCCTCTCAGCAAATAGCTTGGGGTGTCTACTTTCCAAAATGGGGTCATTTGGGGGGGCTTTTTGCCATCTTGGCATTTTATGGCCTTCAAAACTGTGATAGGTAGTGAGGAGTGGAATCACAACTTAACGCCCTTAGAAATCCTGAAGCCGGTGCTTGGTTTTCGGGGCCCCGTATGCGGCTAGGCTCCCAAAAAGTCCCACACATGTGGTATCCCCGTACTCAGGAGAAGCAGCTAAATGTATTTTGGGGTGTAATTCCACATATGCCCATGGCATGTTTAAGCAATATATCATTTAGTGACAACTTTGTGCAAAAAAAAAAAAAAAAATTGTCACTTTCCCGCAACTTGTGTCAAAATATAAAATATTCCATGGACTCAACATGCCTCTCAGCAAATAGCTTGGGGTGTCTACTTTCCAAAATGGGGTCATTTGGGGGGGTTCTGTGCCATCTGGGCTTTTTATGGCCTTCAAAACTGTGATAGGAAGTGAGGAGTGAAATCAAAAATTTATGCCCTCAGAAATCCTGAAGTCGGTGCTTGGTTTTCGGGGCCCCGTACGCGGATAGGCTCCCAAAAAGTCCTAAACATGTGGTATCCCCATACTCAGGAGAAGCAGCAGAATATATTTTGGGGTGTAATTCCACATATGCCCATGGCATGTTTGAGCAATATATCATTTAGTGACAACTTTGTGCAAAAAAAAAAAAAAAAAAAGTGTTACTTTCCCGCAACTTGTGTCAAAATATAAAATATTCCATGGACTCAACATGCCTCTCAGCAAATAGTTTGGGGTGTCTACTTTCCAAAATGGGGTCATTTGGGGGGGTTTTGTGCCATCTTGGTATTTTATGGCCTTCAAAACTGTGATAGGTAGTGAGGAGTCAAATCACAACATTACGCCCTTAGAAATCCTGAAGGCGGTGCTTGGTTTTCGGGGCCCCGTATGCGGCTAGGCTCCCAAAAAGTCCCACACATGTGGTATCCCCATACTCAGGAGAAGCAGCTAAATGTATTTTGGGGTGCAATTCCACATATGTCCATGGCTGTGTGAGAAATATATCATTTAGTGACAACTTTGTGCAAAAAAAAAAAAAAATTGTCACTTTCCCGCAACTTGTGTCAAAAAAGAAAGTATTCCATGGACTCAACATGCCTCTCAACAAATAGCTTGGAGTGTCTACTTTCCAAAATGGGGTCATTTGGGGGGGTTTTGTGCCATCTGGGCATTTTATGGCCTTCAAAACTGTGATAGGTAGTGAGGAATGAAATCAAAAATTTATGCCCTTAGAAATCCTGAAGGCGGTGATTGGTTTTCGGGGCCCCATACGCGGCTAGGCTCCCAAAAAGTCCCACACATGTGGTATCCCCATACTCAGGAGAAGCAGCTGAATGTATTTTGGGGTGCAATTCCACATAGGCCCATGGCCTGTGTGAGCAATATATCATTTAGTGACAACTTTTTGTAAATATTTTTTTTTTTTTTTTGTCATTATTCAATCACTTGGGACAAAAAAAATAAATATTCAATGGGTTCAACATGCCTCTCAGCAATTTCCTTGGGGTGTCTACTTTCCAAAATGGGGTCATTTAGGGGGGTTTTGTACTGCCCTGCCATTTTAGCACCTCATGAAATGACATAGGCAGTCATAAACTAAAAGCTGTGTAAATTCCAGAAAATGTACCCTAGTTTGTAGACGTTATAACTTTTGCGCAAACCAATAAATATACGCTTATTAACTTTTTTTTTACCAAAGACATGTGGCCGAATAAATTTTGGCCTAAATGTATGACTAAAATTGAGTTTATTGGATTTTTTGTATAACAAAAAGTAGAAAATATCATTTTTTTTCAAAATTTTCGGTCTTTTTCCGTTTATAGCGCAAAAAATAAAAACGGCAGAGGTGATCAAATACCATCAAAAGAAAGCTCTATTTGTGGGAAGAAAAGGACGCAAATTTCGTTTGGGTACAGCATTGCATGACCGCGCAATTAAAAGTTAAAGTGACGCAGTGCCAAATTGGAAAAAGACCTCTGGTCCTTAGGCAGCATAATGGTCCGGGGCTCAAGTGGTTAATGGGGTTCTAAAGTTTGCGCAAAACTTCGGTCCGTTCGCAGTGTTCGGCTCATCCCTAGTAGTAAGATTCTTCATTGGCATCTTTCGAAAGCGCTTATGACTACCTGTAATGGGGGTCATTGTATTCTGGTGAGTAGGATGTGTGGCTGGTGATGGTGGTGGAAGATCTACTCCTTTGCTGTCTGCCAAGTATTGGAAGATTCAAATACACAAAATTGTTCATTTGGACACTTTATTTTGCACATCAATGTGTGGTTTTTGATTTTTTGATTATGTTTCTGATTTTTTGAATTTCTGAACATTTGATTTAGTATCTTGGACACTTCAACTAGATACATTTTGGATGACACACACACATATATATATACACATATTATATATATTCTATATTTTGTTTCAATCTCTCTTTATTAGATTTTCTCTTTTAAAAAAAAAATGTACAATAACATCTATAAATCCTAACACCCTTTAGCATACATGTAATGAAATTTTCATATACATACCCATATATAAATAATAAAAACTTGATCATTATCCCTCTAATTCTCCAATTCTATATTCTTACCCACACCACTTCCGCTTTACCATACATACTCACACCCAACCCCCTCCCCCCCTGTTCCTTCCACTTATAAAAATTCTAACATTTCTTTTGATTACCAAAACTCGTCCCATTTTTGCCATATTTCTGGCATTTGATTTATTATATACCCTTCATCTCTTATCTGTTTTTCCATATACTGAATTTTGTTCATTTCACAAATCCATTCCTCTATTGTTGGACCCCTTATTTCTTTCCATTTTCTTGCTATTAGTGTTCTAGCTGCGGATGTCATATGGTGGAGGATATCTGTCTTAATTGATTTTATTGAATTTGATGTCAGAGATAATAGCGAAATTTTCATACTTGGGGTCACTTCTACTCCTGACACTTTATAATAGATCCCAAATATATTATTCCAGAATGCTTTCACCCCTTGACAGCCATACCATATATGATCCATCGTTCCTCTTTCTGTCTTACATCTCCAGCAGAACTCTGAATTTTCTTTGCTAATTAAATTCAGAGCCGTTGGACACCTGTACCATCTCATTGCAATCTTATAATTTTTCTCTTGATATTTACTCGCTATAGTAGTTTTATGTATAATTTCGAAGATTTTTTCCCATTCTTCCTCCGATAGAGGATTACCCATTTCCGCTTCCCATTTCTTTAATCCAGTTATCTCTCTGAGGGGGCCAGAAGGGAGTAACTCATCATAGATTCTCGAACGTTTTTTAGTTGGAGCTTGTTCTTCAATGAGTATTTTTTCAAATTTCGTTAAAGATCTGTTTATTTTAGATATTTTCGCCTCTATAAATGTTCTTAATTGTTGATATTGTAACCATTTATTCTTGCTTTCAAATCCCATATCCTGCAGCTCTGGTACCATTCTTATGTACTCCATTTTATTCCATTTTAAGTAACTTGCAGCATCCATAGCTTGGGGGGAATTCGGGATTAGAAAACAGAGGTGTCATAGGTCCAATCATTGTGGATAGTTTCCGCCTTTTTATTATTGTGTTCCATATTTTTAGTGTGGCACTTACAAAAATTGTTAACTCATTAATTTTTGGTCTAAGCTGAGATTTTATCCATGGGAGAACTTTTAATTGGTGACCTATTATGTCTTCTTCTAGATTAACCCATTGCTTAATATCTTTATTATGATACCAATCTATGATGCTAGACAGTGATGCTTCTTGTAAATGTTTTACAAAATCTGGTAGTGCTAACCCTCCTTTACTCTTTTTTCTAGTTAGGTTTTCTCTTTTTATACGGGGAGTTTTATGGGCCCATATAAAATCTACCACAGCATTTCTTAATTCCATCATCAATTTTTTAGGAGGAACTAATGGTATAGTTTGAAAAATATACAGTATTTTTGGTAATATATCCATTTTTATTTTATTAATTCTTCCCGTCCATGTATAAGTTAGCTTTTCATATTTCTGTAATAGTTTAATAGCTTTTCAGATTGTCGCTTCGTAATTAAATTCCTGTAGTTGTTTTAGATCCTAAAAACTCCTAAATATTTGATTGCTTTTTGTTTCCATTTAAATAGAAAATCTTTTTGCAAAAGTAAGTATGTTTTTTCAGTTAGCGATATATTCAACATCTCTGATTTGTCATAATTAACTTTAAAATAACTTAATTCTCCAAGTCTTTTAAATTTTTTCATTAAATTTGGAATTGTTATAATAGGATTAGTTATATATAGCAACAGATCATCTGCATATACAGCAGTCTTATATTCCTTATCTTTCACCTTTATCCCTTTTATATCTTCATTTTTTTCTTATTGCTGTAATTAGATGTTCCATTACCAATATAAATAACAAGGGGGAAAGGGGACAACCCTGACGGGTTCCATTTGATATTTTTATATCTTCTGATAATATTCCATTTATTCTCACTTTAGCTCTTGAGTTGGAGTACAGTGCGATAATCCTACTTAACATTTTTGGGCCCATTCCTATTTGCATTAGTGTTTCTTCTAAGAACTGCCATCCTACCCTATCAAATGCCTTTTCTGCGTCAACCGCCAGAAGACATGTTTGGACGGCTGCATATTCCACCAGTGTGCAGGTCTTTATGATATTATCTTTAGTTTCTCTTCCTTTCATAAACCCCGTTTGGTCTAACTTTATATGATTAGGAAGGATTGGTATTAATCTATTCGAGATGATTTTAGAATATAACCTTATATCTATATTAGTTTTGGAAATTGGTCGATAGTTCTTACATAGTGTGTGATCCTTCTCTGACTTTGGGATTAGGATGATGTGAGCTTCTGTGCTTTGTGGTACAAAACTTTGTATACTAGAAATAGAGTTATATGTTTCCTTGAGAATGGGAGTGATTATATCCTGGAAAGTCTTATAAAATCTAGCAGTGTACCCATCAGGTCCTGGGCTTTTCCCTGGGACCGGTTCTGCAATAGCTTGCTGGATCTCTTCTATTGATATTTCTTTTTCTAAATCCTCAGCTGTTTCTTTAGGGAACATAGGCAGGGTTGTTTCCTCAATATATTTTTTAATCCCCTCCCGTTCTTTTTCCTTTTTCCCTTGATTTGTTTTAATATTGTACAAGTTTGAATAGTATGTATAAAATTCTTTTAATATTTCCTTTGGATCATATGTCATGTCCCCGTCAGTTTTTAAAAGTTTTACAATGGAGGTTGAGGGTTGTTGGTCTTTTATTATTTTAGCCAATATTTTCCCAGTCTTACTTCCATACTGATACCACTGTGTTCTATTTTTACCCCTTAATCTTAATAAATTCCTCATTGAGCACAGCTTGTAATTCCATTCTTTTGCTTTTTAATTTTATTTTATCTATTGAATTAAGACTATCTTTATGTTTTTTATCCAACTTCTCAATTTCCATTGTCAGTTGAGATTTTTTTTGTTCTCTTTTTTTTTTAAATCTTGAGCCGTGCTTGATGAGTATCCCCCGTAACACACACTTTAGTGTTTCCCACTGTATGGGAACTGATGTTTCATCGTTTTCATGAGTTATCAAAAACTTCTGTATAGTTTTACGTATGTCCTCTTCACACTCTTTATCTTTTAACAAGTTATCATTTGATCTCCAATTCCCCCTTGTTTTTACCTGATCTATTACTTTAATTTCCAAATATATCGGGGCATGATCTGACCATAAAAATCCACCTATATCTGATGCTGGGGTCATAAACATTCCAGAATAGTTAACAAAAAAAATAATCTATGCTATGATAAGAATCATGTACGTTTGAATAATATGAATAATTCCTTTCCATTTGATGTTGAGCCCTCCATACATCTACCAGTTGGTATTTTGCCAGCAACTCTTTAAATTGTTACTCCTATGAATATGGGTGTTAGTTATATCTTTTTTTGTATCCATAATAAAGTTAAAGTCCCCCCCATAATCACTATACCTTCCGCTTTTTCCATTGCACTCATCAGGGCTTTCCCTCCTTTCCTGATTTGATCATAATTTGGCAGATATAAATTAACAATTGTAAGGGTTTTCCCATATAATGTTACTTTCAAAACCAAAGATCTGCCATCTTTACCCTTATGGATTCGCAATATTTGATGGGGTATATTCCTGTGGAATGCAATTGATACCCCTCTAGATTTGGAATAAGAAAATGTATCGTGGACCCAAGTGACATAATTCCTATTATTTATTTTCGGAATGTGATCTGAACGAAAATGTGTTTCTTGAAACAGAATAATATCTATTTTTTGTTTATTAAATGAATTTAAAATTTGATTTCTTTTAAAAGGAGAGTTAAGGCCTCTTGCGTTGAAAGAACAGAATTTGACCCCACCCATAGAAAAAAATAAAATAAAAAATTTGTAACTCCTACCACTCAGCACTGAACACCTCCCACCATACACACTCGACACTCAAACTACCCTAAATCTACTTGACATATAAAGTCTACCTTACTAAAAGTAAGTTCCCTATTTTGGGGGAAACCGAGACTGATGATCAAGATTTATCGCTCAAGCGTTAGCCCCATGCTGCATTTTAAATTACAATTTCTATTCCCTTTGTTCCATCGCCCCCTCCCCGCCAATCCCACAGGGTTACCAAGAACGTCAGGGTCAGGAAAAAAGGGAAGCGGGAGAGGAAAAGGGGGGGGGACTGGGATAGGACTGGGGTTTACCTCACTAATAAACCATATGTGAACTTTCCTTGATTTCCCTATAATATGTCACAGAATAACCAACCATATTATTGCACAGTATAAAAAAAAAGAAACGCAAATGTTCATACCATCCCAGTGTTTGATACATTATTACATCTTCAATATCATTACTCTTTGATTCCAAATTTGCAGCCGGATATACTAGTTATCTAATATGCTAATATGTATACATTTTCCACCCTAAAAAGATCCTACTTATTATGTACAAACAAACAAAAAAAAAATATTCCTTTCCCTTTCTTTTTTTTTTCTCCCTTCAACCACAAATATTCATACAATCCCAGTGTTTAATACATTGTTTCAACTTCAACATAATGACTCTTTAATTCTAACATTGCAACCAATGTTTCCGTTATCTATTATATATAAATTAATCCACCATATTAAATAATAGAAAAAAAAAATTGTTATTTATACTTAGTCATATACAATTTCTTTGCCATTTGCGCAGGTTGGTGGTAGTTCCACTTATTTTTACTAATATAGTTCTGTTCACGATCCGGATATTGATCCATACAGACACTATACTAAGGGGGGACACGAATATAGTTCTGTTCACGATCAGAATATTGATCCATACAGACACTATACCAAGGGGGACACTAATATAGTTCTGTTCACGATCAGGATATTGATCCATACAGGCACTATACTAAGGGGGGGACACGAATATAGTTCTGTTCACGATCAGAATATTGATCCATACAGACACTATACTAAGGGGGACACTAATATAGTTCTGTTCATGATCAGGATATTGATCCATACAGACACTATACTAAGGGGGGACACTAATATAGTTCTCTTCATGATCAGGATATTGATCCATACAGACACTATACTAAGGGGGGGGACAACAATATAGTTCTCTTCATGATCAGGATATTGATCCGTACAGACATTATACTAGCAATGGCGGTGATCAGGATATTGATCCATACAGACACTATACTAAGGGGGGGGACAACAATATAGTTCTCTTCATGATCAGGATATTGATCCGTACAGACATTATACTAGCAATGGCGGTGATCAGGATATTGATCCATACAGACACTATACTAGTAGGGTTGGTGATCAGGATCCTATAGTGTGAGTGTGATAGTGAGCTGACAATCTAATGCTAGCTGACCCTGGCGCTATCTGATGTAACAAGTGACTCTAATACAGTGATTGGTGAAAAATACTGTACACTGACACTGTACTAATGGCACTGGTTGGGTGACAGGGGTGATCAAAGGGTGAATGAGGGCAATCAATGGGGTTAAATGTGCCAATCTAAGGTGTGTGGGTGTAAAGTGTGGTGATTATACTCACAGGGTGGTGTTCTCGTCTCTTCCTGAATCGAAAAGGACTTGGGAAGAGAAAAAAATCGCAAGATATCTCCCCATGTTTACAAAATAAAACACAGGAGTGATTTGTCATTGGCTGCAGGTGATAAGCAGGGTACGGGGAAAAATCATTGGCTGGGACCTGCTGACAAACCAATGCCAATGTGCCAATGACAGTGGAGGTTTCTGGGTGTGCGTGTGCATTGGTGCAGACCCGGAAGAAAGCCATGACATAAAAGAACATTACCAGACCTGTATGAGCCGCCCGTCCATTGTATTTATACAATACTTCTTCTATATCTTTGATGATCTCTGATCTCCTTATGAACTGTTTCTTAAATGATGGAGATCAGCCACGGAGTATATCTGAGGTGTATCAGGGTATGCTTCTTCCCCACATGAGAGCTGTGATGTCCAGCAACATTCATATAGAAGACATTTCCCGCACTCGAGGAACTAATACACCTTGAGGGTTGTGTGGGATCCCTGGTGTACAGGAAGACAGGAACAATTCCCTCACTCAGGACAGGAATACGGCTTCTCCCCTGTGTGAGATCTCTGATGTCTGTAAAGATTGAACTTCTGTGAAAAACATTTCCCACATTCAGGACAGGAATACGGCTTCTCCCCCGTGTGAGATCTCTGATGTCTGTAAAGATGGATTTTCTGTGAAAAACATTTTCCACACTCAGGGCAGGAATACGGCTTCTCCCCTGTGTGAGATCTCTGATGTGTGTAAAGATTGGACTTCACTGAAAAACATTTCCCGCACACAGGGCAGGAATATGGCTTCTCTCCTGTGTGAGATCTCTGATGTGTGTCAAGACTGGACTTCACTGAAAAACATTTCCCGCACTCAGGACAGGAATATGGCTTCTGCCCCGTGTGAGATCTCTTATGTGTGTCAAGATGCGACTTCACTGAAAAACATTTCCTGCACTCAGGACAGGAATACTTTTTCTCCCCCGTGTGAGATCTTTTATGTGCGTAAAGATTGGACTTCTCTGAAAAACATTTCCCGCACTCAGGACAGGAATACGGCTTTTCCCCTGTGTGAGATCTCTGATGTGTGTGAAGACTGGACTTTTGTGAAAAACATTTCCCGCACTCAGGACAGGAATACGGCTTCTCCCCCGTGTGAGATCTCTGATGTTTGTCAAGATTGGACTTCACTGAAAAACATTTCCCGCACACAGGACAGGAATACGGCTTCTCTCCCGTGTGAGATCTCTGATGTGTGTCAAGACTGGACTTCACTGAAAAGCATTTCCCGCACTCAGGACAGGAATACTTTTTCTCCCCCGTGTGAGATCTTTTATGTGGGTAAAGACTGGACTTATGTGAAAAACATTTCCCGCACTCAGGACAGCAATACGGCTTCTCCCCTGTGTGAGATCTCTGATGTGTGTAAAGAGTGGACTTCTGTGAAAAACTTTTTCCGCACTCAGGACAGGAATATGGCTTCTCCCCTGTGTGAGATCTCTGATGTGTGTAAAGATCGCACTTCTGTGAAAAACATTTCCCGCACTCAGGACAGGAATACGGCTTCTGCCCCATGTGAGATTTCTGATGTGTGTCAAGATTGGACTTCACTGAAAAACATTTCCCGCACTCAGGAAAGGAATATGGCTTCTGCCCCATGTGAGATCTCTGATGTGTGTCAAGATTGGACTTCACTGAAAAACATTTCCCACACTCAGGACAGGAATATGGCTTCTCCCCTGTGTGAGATCTCTCATGTGTGCAAAGATAGGACTTTTGTGAAAAACATTTCCCGCACTCAGGGCAGGAATATGGCTTCTCTCCTGTGTGAGATCTTATATGCATATGAAGATGGGATTTAAAACGGAAACACTTCCCGCACTCAGTACAGGGAAACCTCTTATCTGTTGGAAGGGCGGCACCATCCCTCAAAGTCTGAGGTTCCTCAGGATAAAAGGAATACGATGGTCCATCTACACTGTGTGGTGCCGGATGGACATTTGAGGTAGTCGGGTTTTCTCCTGGACTATACTGTGTGATGTCCTCATCTTCTACTTTACAGTCTGGAGACAAAGTGAGACAATCCTCTGAGGTTTTCCTCATCTCCCGTCCATCTACTAAAATAGAAATAAAAAGATTATTACTAGACATGAGCAGATTGGTTCCCCTAAACCAGAACTTCACCCACATCAGGCAGCTTTGTCTCTAAGGATCTTACAATTCCACCCTCAAGGTAACTAGTAAATGGGTCCTCTGATCTCCTACCAGTTCATTTCTTTATTCATGGACCTTAGTCAGAGAGTGAAGAAACAATGAGAACTGTCTTTTATAGGAGTGACAGTGATGAGGGGGATTATAGGACGAGTGTCCCCACCCCCTCTATCACTCATTGCCATCTTCCCAACACAAGAAGTCCTGCACTTCCATATTTAGTCTTTGATTTAGTCATGAATAACAGAGGGGCTGAGTCCCACCAGAGGTCAGAGAGTCAGGATGGGGGAGAACAACCAAGATGAAGACTGGACTGATCCTAAAGACCACCATCATTGGGTTATTGACTCCTCCCTCATTATCACTTTCTGTTTAAGGGTCCAAAGTTTGAGGATGTTATCACATTATTATCAACATGTAAAAGTCTGTTTTCCAATCAAATCATCAGATATAAAATATCCAGCTGGTAGGAAATGGGTGCAAAAGAGGTCAGGACTATTAGATACAACAGATAGTACCTTTGTTGGGACATTTTTTGCCATCTAGATAAAGGAAGGCCCGTAGACGTGGTGTATCTGTATTTTGCAAAAGCATTTGACACAGTTCCTCATAAACATTTACTGTACAAAGTAAGGTCCGTTGGCATGGACCATAGGGTGAGTACATAGATTGAAAACTGGCTACAAGGGCGAGTTCAGAGGGTGGTAATAAATGGGGAGTACTCGGAATGGTCAGGGGTGGGTAGTGGGGTCCCCCAGGGTTCTGTGCTGGGACCAATCCTATTTAATTTGTTCATAAACGACCTGGAGGATGGGGTAAACAGTTTAATCTCTGTATTTGCGGACAATAAAAAGCTAAGCAGGGCAATAACTTCTCAGCAGGATGTGGAAACCTTGCAAGAAGATCTGAACAAATTAATGGGGTGGGCAACTACATAGAAAATGAGGCTCAATGTAGAAAAATGTAAAATAATGCATTTGGTTGGCAAAAATATGAATGCAATCTATGCACTGGGGGGAGAACCTCTGGGGGAATCTAGGATGGAAAAGGACCTGGGGGTCCTAGTGGATGATAGGCTCAGCAATGGCATGCAATGCCAAGCTGCTACTAACAAAGCAAACAGCATATTGGCATTAAAAAGGGGATTAATTCCAGAGATAAAATGATAATTTTCCCACTCTACAAGACTCTGGTCCGGCTGCACCTGGAGTATGCTGTCCTGTTCTGAGCACAGTTCTGGGCACCAGTCCTCAGGAAGGATGTCCTGGAAATGGAGCGAGTATAAAGAAGGGCAACAAAGCTAATAAAGGGTCTGGAGGATATTAGTTATGAGGAAAGGTTGTGAACACTGAACTTATTCTCTCTGGATAAGAGACGCTTGAGAGGGGATATGATTTCAATTTATAAATACCATACTGGTGACCCCACAATAGGGAGAAAACTTTTTTGTGGAAGAGAGTTTAACAATACACGTGGCCACTCATTAAAATTAGAAGAAAAGAGGTTTAACCTTAAACTACGTAGAGGGTTCTTTACTGTAAGAGTGGTAAGGATGTGGAATTCCCTTCCACAGGCGGTGGTCTCAGCGGGGAGCATCGATAGTTTCAAGAAACTATTAGATAAGCACCTGAATGACAGCAACATACAGGGATATACAATGTACCGTAATACTGACATATAATCACACACATAGGTTGGACTTAATGGACTTGTGTCTTTTTTCAACCTCACCTACTATGTAAGATACGACTATATAGTATCAGAATGATGTAATGTACAACATAGAGTACATAATGCAGGGGTCAGGAGTATGTAATGTACAACATATAGTATATAATGAAGTGGTCAGGAGTATGTAATGTACAACATAGAGTATATAGTGCAGGGGTCAGGAGTATGTTATATACAACATATCGTATAAGATGCAACCGATAGCACTATATAGTATCAGAATTATGTAATGTACAACAGAGTATATAGTTCAGGGGTTGGGAGTATGTAATGTACACCATAGAGTATATAGTGCAGGGGTTAGGAGTATGTAATGTACAAGATAGATAATACAATGTAAGGGTCAAGACTCATAATATAGTGGAAGCTTAAATGTTTACATGAGACAAGTTGCAGAGGTCCCACACCGCTGCCTCCCATCTCCTGAGACTGCACTCAGTGACTTGGGTCTGAGACTATACAGACATATCCCTCCACCCGACACAGCCATCAAACAATAGAACAAGTAATTCTGGGAGAATTGTTCTGTCAGAGATCATGCTATACCTGGGCATTGGGCAGAAGACCCAAAGCACATGCCCAAGGTGCCTAGGTAAAGCAACATCTATAGTGAAAATCAACCTTTTGCTGCCAGCTGAACCCTAGAATTTCCATAAATGCAGTCTAGATCCATAAATTGTGTCTGCAGCACAGAAAAGGAAGATTATCACCCAGTCCTTGCCCTACTCTGGACCAATCAGTGAGCAGTATGGGTGGAGGGAGGTATTTAGTGTTAATGACCCACCTGTACTGATGTCTGTAGGAGTGTCCTCCTCTATAAATGTTCCCGTTATTCCATCCTCCTCCATAGACTGCTGATCATCCCTCACATACCTCTCTTCTTCTTCTCTTTTAACCTCAAATTCTATATCGATTGGATCTCCACTCTATTTCAAGAAAATGAAAGTGAAAAGTATTCCGTAAATAATAGGATTTATTATTGTGACATCACATAAAAAGCCACACATCATCTCTAGGAGTCCATGTTCTACATGCTCCATCCCACCAACCTTGTAATAGTGAGGGATGGTGTGATCTTCCTGTGTGGAATCCCGGGAATACAGAGGATGGGGACATCTCTCTGGTGGGTTCCTGGTATTTGGTGGTTCCATCATATCCTTGTGTCCTTCTGAAAACTCCTCCATCACTTCATACTTCTCATCCTCCTGTTTATACTCTTCTTTACCATCAATATTATCATCCCTGAGGTTTCCACTCTGGATATACTGTATGTTATAAGAAAACATTCATTGTAAGAATCATGCTGTGTATAAATCAGAACAACTAATAATTGTCAATCATCTACCTGATGATGGTGAGGGATGGTGTGACCTTCCTGTGTGGAATCCCGGGAATACAGAGCATGGGGACATCTCTCTGGTGGGTTCCCATTACTGGATCCATCTGTAGGAAACACACACACTGACTGAATACATTGTTTCTATGTGTTTATCAGATGATGGGGGATCTAGGTGGAGCCTCCATACTGCTCTCTCCTTTACAATAAAGTCTCCTCTTACCTGGTGATGTGAGGGGCGGCTGATTGTCCATCATGACGTCCTTGTAGAGATCCTTGTGTCCTTCTAAATGCTCCCACTCCTCCATGGAGAAATAGACAGTGACATCCTGACACCCTATAGGAACCTGACACACACAATGATACAGTCACCATCCAGACACATCCCTTGTCTGTTACTGGATAATGTCCCAGAATTCCCAGTACCGCTCACCTCTACTCGATGATCTCTCTAGTGACTTCTAGAATCTTCTTTTTATTTCTCTGTTCTATCAGGGAGGATGGTGGAGGCAATGTGATGGTCATATGATCTCCAGACTTCACAGGAGGAAAACTAGATCAAAACACAAATAGCAAAATTCAATCAATATTCCCAGAATCCTCCTCATCATTCAGGTTTCCATTTTATTAAAGCCCCACTTCAGGCGGAGGTATAATTTACCCACACAGGACCCAAACGCTACATAGGTTAAAAGTTTGTTGCAGGCATTCTTATGTCATTACATACAATGCAGGACCAACAGTCCCACTTTGCAAGTGAGGATGCCAATGGTCTGCCCACATCATAAGAGCATCAGAAAAAAATCCAGATAGATGGACATTAGGAGGAGGAGGAGCTGTGAGGTCAGTGTGATGTCATAGGACATAATGACTCTGGATAGAGGGACATTTGGATGGGAAGATTTGAGGGGCCCTCTATATAAGGCTCACGTACAAAACCAAATCTTTGTTTCTGGGTGTGTCCTACCTCTCTTTAACTGAAGAATGAACTTCGACCTTTACCATACAGGAATCTGTGAAAGTAAGCTCTCATGTGATCAGGTGATGTGCGGAGGAATGGAGTGTAAATAGCAGACAATTTTCTCCAGAGCTCCCAATGGTGGGGATGGATTTTGCTGTGTGCTGGTGCCAAGTTTCCACCCCCCAGGATCACTGCAGGTGTGGAGAAAAGCTGTGTAAGAGGATATGGAGGAGAGATGAGGAGGAGATCCAGGAATCAGGATAAAGGTCAGGACAAGCAACAGACGAGCGCATCCAAGAGATAAAGCCGGGGTCACTACACAGAAAATCAATTCAAGGAAACAACACGCAGGATGAGGATTAACAAGAAGGAGCTCAGAGACAAATGAGAATATTGCTCAGCCAATGGGAGATTATCTCAGCATGACTTACATAATGAAGGAGATGAGGGGGAGGGGGGGAAGTCACTTAAGGCGGGGCTTGACAAATTTGCTTTCAATCTAGGAGCCAGCTAAAAAAGTTTGGAAAGTTTTTAATGCAAGTGTGGGTTATCGGCGCAGGGCAAGTAATGTGTGAGGTGCAGAACACAGGACTTGGGGTGCAAGGTGCAGGACATGTTGTGCTGTGTGCGGAATGCAGGACATGTGGTGTAGGGTGCAGAATGCAGGACATGGGGTGCCGGGTACCAGAGACGGGTGTAGGTCAGTACAGGACATGAGATGCAGATGAAGGGTACAGTATGCAGAATGCAGGACATAGTTACATAGTAGGTAAGGTTGAATAAAGACAATAGTCCATCCAGTACGACCTGTGTAGGTGCACGTGTGTCAGTGTCAATAATCATTTCCCATATCCCTCTATGTTGTGTCCTTTAAGATGCACGTCCAAGAGTCTCTTAAAAATATCAATACTCCCCGCAGCCACCACCACTTGTGGAAGAGAGTTCACATTCTTACCGCCCTGACAGTGAAAAAGCCCCCTACGCAGCGTAAGGTTAACCGATTCTCCTCCAATCTCATTGTGTGTCCCCGTGTCCTCCCAAAACCCCTGAGATTGAATAGCTTTTTTCTTATACTGGGATCACCACTGAGATAATTGTAAATAGCCATCATATCTCCTCTCAGGCGTCTTTTCTCCAGCGTAAATAAATTTAGCGCTTGTAGTCGCTCCTCATATTTGAGGATCTCCAGCCCCCTAATTTATTTAGTTGCCCTTCTTTGGACTCTCTCCGGCTCCAGCACATCCCTTTTGAGGACTGGTGACCAAAACTGGACGGAATACTCCAGATGTGGCCTGACCAGAGTTTTATAAAGTGGTAGAATTTTAGTTTTATCTCTAGAGAAAATGATCAGTTACACTTACCGATAACAGTGTTTCTGGGAAGTCTTCCAGGACGGCACCCTGAGAGATGACTGGTCCCACCTCATAAGAAACACAATCAAAGAAGATGTCAAAAACCCCCACCCCTCCCTATGCTCCTCAGTTGTGAAAAGGTATTGACCCACACCAGTGCACGAGAGTGAGAACCACCCCTAATAAGAAAAAAAGGGAAAAAATATACTGCGCTGTGAAAATACAAACTAGCAGCCAGCACAGCTATAGAAAAAAAGCAGTAGTGTAAATATGAAAAAAGTGCAGTGCTAATATTGCAAAACATATAAACGTGTAATATTATACATATAAACCTCTAGTAATAACTCAAACAATATTATAATATGAGTCCACTGGAGAAAAGCGAAGTGAAATGTCACTGTGCTAATGTAGTGACTACACCGCAAGGTCCAAAGCATAAAAATAAGATGAAAAATCCAAATATATATGTGATCCAGCAAACATATGTAGAAATCCAACCACCGATGTGACCCCTAAGCTGGGAAGATAGCCAGAAACCCCACCACCGTAGACAAGGGGAGGCTTACCAGGTCGCAGTGACTTAGGAAGGCGTATACCACCCAGGTCTAAAAGGCTTGTTAGGTTCACTGAACCCAGTGGAGACAGCTGGTCCTGGATCCACGTCAGTTGATCAACGTCAAAATTTCAATGGGATAAGGAATATGGGAACATCATGATGATGTTTTGGGGCCCATATTCCTTATCGCATTTAAGTTTTGACGTTGATCAACTGACGTGAATCCAGGACCAGTTGTCTCCACTGGGTTCAGTGAACTTTAACGAGCCTTTTAGACTTAGGTGGTATACGCCTTCCTAAGTCACTGCGATCTGGTAAGCCTCCCCTTATCTATGGTGGTGGGGTTTCTGGCTATCTTCCCAGCATAGGGATCACACAGGGGGTTGGATTTCTACATGTTTGCTGGATCACATATATATTTGGATTTTTCATCTTATTTTTATGATTTGGACTTTGTTTGCAGTGTAGTCACTACACTAGAACAGTGACATTTCACTTCACTTTTCCTCCGGTGGACTTATATTATAATATTGTTTGAGTTATTACTAATTAGAGGTGTATATGTATAATATTACACATTTATTTGTTTTGCAATATTAGCGCTGCACATTTTTCATATTTAGAACCACCCCAAATATTCATACAACACCAACACACAAAAAACGGGTGGGAAGTAGGCCTGCCGCCCTGGAAGACTTCCCAGAAACACCGTTACCGGTAAGTGTAATTGGTCATTATCTCAAGTCGTCTTCCAGGACGGCACCCTGAGACAATAGCAAGTAGCTCAGGCATACCTTAGGGGGAACAACAGCCTGTAGAACCTTTCTACCGAATGCCAAATCCTGAGGTGACAGCAGTTCCACCCTGTAGTGCCTCAGGAAAGTGTTTTGGCTTGTCCACGTAGCTGCTCTGCAGATCTGTTATACCGATGCTCCAGCCCTTTCTGCTTAAGAGGTCGCCAGAGACTGTGTAGAGTGTGCCTTAAGAATCACAGAGCTATGTAAAAAGTGCGCTTACAATCCGTATACACAAGTGATAAATGAAAAGATAAATGAATAAACTTGCATGAATCAAGATTAAATGAAGTAAAAATTACACATGCCTGAAACAAAAAAGAAAAAAATACATACAAGTGAAATAAAATGAAAATGTATCTAATCATAGATGATATGATATGTGAAATATATAATGATATACCAAACACTCATATGGGAAGCACAAATGTGAAATGTCAACCAATACAAATCAATCAAAAATGAATGTGACAAAAAAATAACTAAAAAAGTGAATAAAAAATATGAAAATATATAAATTGTGACTACAGTCCATAAAGTGAAAAAAATGAAAGAAAAAGTTCATCAGCATGAGGAAACACCATCCACCTTACATCAGACCATCATCCGTATGGTTGAAGAAGAAGAGAGAGGGATAAATAGATGTGACTCCACTTGTGGTGAATCCAGAAAGGAAATACAAAAAATGGAACCTTACCCTCGATGGTGGACCCCCTATTAGCGAGGTCTAATGAGCACGCAGATTTCGCCCTCTGCAGGGACCATGTAAAGATAGCGTCCGCAACAGCTGATACATCCAGCGTCTCCTGTCCGGACTGATCCAAGTCTTGATCCTGGAGGGGGGAGAAGCGCTCTCTTGCTTCCAAGGTGGTGAAAGGAAAAACGCAAAAAAAGGCTCCAATAGTGTAAATAAGTTTGGGGTTTATTAAAAAATGGATATAACACAGACGGAGAAAACACACACCGTGAAAGCACTATTAAAAATAGTAAAATTATGCCGGCATTAAAATAAACGAACACCCTTGCAGGTCATGGGGCGAACAATGTGACGGCTTACAATACGTAGCCACGCCCTATATGTTTCGTCACAAGCTGACGTCTTCAAAGGGGCACGGGCGACGTATTGAGCCATCACCTAAATAGTCTTAGACGTGAACCAAGCCTCGTTTTCGACTCAGCTCTAAAGCAATGTCATTCTTACTGCGAAGGGATCCAAGTGGAGAAACCAAGCCTCTACCTGGTGCTCTCCACTAGATGAATGTTACCATAGTAACCAACTGATACAAAAATACTAAGCGGAGACAATTAGTCCATCAGAGAGTGGTAATAGATCCGCCACTCAGACGATCTCACAAGTATTGCTCTCAGATGTTAATATTTACTCCTCTGAAAGACAATCAAGGTGGTTTGTCAAGATCATTAAGCGGAAACTATACATATCACCGGAGGGAAGTGTGTTTTAAATATAAAAATAATTAATGTTCTATTTAGCAAGATTAAAATTATAATTAATAAACGGTAAAAAATTATACCCTATCAATGATGATACAAAAAATCTTTCTATCTCCATCTATACCCAGAGGCCCATTCATTGGCGTGAAGAGCACCCAGTATCACAAAATGCAGCCAAGTTTAATATTAGACCATACATGTTTTGAATAGATAGATCAATAAAACCTACCACCATTACAAGTCCCCAAAATCCTTCCAAACAATCGAAATAATGAATCCTCAACAGATATAAAAAATAAAAATGAATAAAAATAAATGATAAGTACAAATTACCATTATCCCCTATTCTTCTCAATTGATATAGAGATTGTGAATAGATGGAGGGGGAAGGGGTAAGGCAGAAAGGCTATCTTAGGAATTATCAATGAATGCGTTTAACTCAATATCCACATTTAAACCCAAAGGCCTGAGAGAACGGATCTTATAAATCCATTCCATTTCAAGCCTGGAAATGGCACGTCTCTTGGAACCCCCCCTCCATGGAAGTTTGAGTTTGTCGATCCCTACAAATGAGGTCCCCCTAGGATCTTGTTTATGTGTTTCCAGATAATGTTTGGAGACTGGGTGACCCAAAAAAACCCTCTTGATGTTTCCAATGTGTTCTCCAAGTCTTACCTTTAATGAATGACCCATGCAGCCCACATAATGGAGCCCGCACGGGCAGGTAAGAAGGTAAACAACATGTGTTGTGGAGCACGTAATAAATGATTTAATAGGGAAATTATGAGGGGAATTATTGGAATGAAACTGGCACACCTTACTTTCAGTTAGGGCATTGATAGAACAAACTTCACAATTCCTGCATTTATAATAACCTGTTAGATGTTGAAAAAACATAGGTTTGTGAACGGGAGGGTCACATACAGCTGACACCACACGTGATCTAATTGAAGGGGCGCCTCTAAAAACCAGCTGGGGTCTGTCTGGAAGAAATGGTCCCAACAGGGGGTCATTTTTAATGATGTGCCAGTGTTTATTTAATATTTTCCTGATGGAAAAGTGGTGGCAGGAATATCCAGTTATCAGGGGACACTACCTTGCTGTCAGTATGTGCCCTGGGTCTATCCACCAAGAGAGAATCTCTGTCTAATGATTTAACCTGATCTAATTTTTCTTCAAGAAATCACACATCATAGCCTTTCTCCAGGAATCTGTCTGTCAAGACCCTAGATTGGGCCAAGAAGTCAGCAGTGGTGGAACAATTCCTTTTCAGTCTGATGTATTGACTCTTGGGGACAGAGTCTAACCATGCTTTGTGGTGACAACTGTCCCGAGGAATGAACGAGAGGCTTTGTTTCTCCACTTGGATCCCTTCGCAGTAAGAATTACATTGCTTTAGAGCTGAGTCGAAAACGAGGCTTGGTTCATGTCTAAGACTATTTAGGTGATGGCTCAATACGTCGCCCTTGCCCCTTTGAAGACGTCAGCTTGTGACGAAACACATCAAATCATTCTTTGCAGCTATTACCTTTTGTACCACCACCCCCTCCCTTTAGAATGTAAGCTCTACAAGCAGGGCCCTCCTGTACCTTTTGTATTGAACTGTACTGTAATTGTGTTGTCCCCCTTATACATTGTAAAGCGCTGAGTAAACTGTTGGCGCTATATAAATCTCGTATAATAATAATGTAGGGCGTGGCTATGTATTGTAAGCCGTCACATTGTTCGCCCCATGACCTGCACGGGTGTTCGTTTATTTTAATGCCGGCATAATTTTACTATTATTAATAGTGCTTTCACGGAGTGTGTTTTCTCTGTCTGTGTTATATACATTTTTTAATAAACCCCAAACTTATTTTCACTATTGGAGTCTTTTTTTGCGTTTTTCCTTTCACCACCTTGGAAGCAAGAGAGCGCTTCTCCCCCCTCCAGGATCAAGACTTGGATCAGTCCGGACAGGAGACGCTGGATGTATCAGCTGTTGCGGACGCTATCTTTACATGGTCCCCGCAGAGGGCGAAATCTGCGTGCTCGTTAGACCTCGCTAATAGGGGGTCCACCATCGAGGGCAAGGGTCCATCTTTTGTATTTCCTTTCTGGATTCACCACAAGTGGAGTCACATCTATTTATCCCTCTCTCTTCTTCCTCAACCATACGGATGATGGTCTGATGTAAGGTGGATGGTGTTTCCTCATGCTGATTAACTTTTTCTTTAATTTTTTTCACTTTATGGACTGTAGTCACAATTTATATATTTTCATATTTTTTATTCACTTTTTTAGTTATTTTTTTTGTCACACTCATTTTTGATTGATTTGTATTGGTTGACATTTCACATTTGTGCTTCCCATATGAGTGTTTGGTATATCAGTATATATTTCACATATCATATCATCTATGATTAGATACATTTTCATTTTATTTCACTTGTATGTATTTTTTTCTGCAAGTTTATTCATTTATCTTTTCATTTATCACTTGTGTATACAGATTGTAAGTGCACTTTTTACATAGCTTTGGATTTTTTACACGGATATTGGTGTTTTATTAGTGCAGCTATAATTCTGTTTTCTATTGAGGCTCCGTAGCGCGGTTTTTCCAATTAGTTATAACTTAAGAATCACAGCCAACGGTGAAATGCAGTTCTTTGATAACCCGTTCAATGCATCTGTGTGGCTGGACTGTATGGAGCATACACTTAAGAAAGCAGCAGCACCTACGGTCTGAAGGGGACCTGCCTTTATCCACTATCAACAAGGAGAAGTAGATGCCATATAAGAAGCTTTGGACATGTTTTTTCCTTTCTCTTGAATCTCCTGACAGGCGGAGAAGACAACGAATGTAACTTGCAGCATTCTTTACCGAGTTGGACTCGCAAGTCCCTTTGAATCTGAGTTGAACTGAGACATTGGGGGCCCCCCCTACACTCGTCCTGCATGGACATGTTTCGCTTTTTTCTGCCAAGCTTCCTTACTGTTTACAGGTTGCACAGACATTTTTTTTCCTTTCCTTGCTTTTTTTTGTTGTTTTTTTGCTCCACATTAGGTGGTGCTTCTTCCGTTTGTTCAAGCAATGTATGGTGCTTCTTCCATTTTGAAGGCAATGTACACAGTTCAATAACTTTTTTTTCTATTTTACCAACCAGAGTTGTAACTAAGTGGCTGATGCCGCCATGCTCATACCCGTGTTTTACCTGGAAGGCCAGGTATCTTTTTGAAGCTGTCAGGTGGAGACCTGAAGCACCAAATGGTGAGCCTCTGCACCTGACAAGGCTTCCTTTGCATGATTACTTATATGCTTTACCATGTCGAGTGCTTGTACCATATTTTCATGGAATGTGGGGGGGCTGGGTGACGGTTTGAAACGGGTTGCACTTTTTTCCACGGTTAAGGCCTATAGACCTTCAGTAGGGATGAGCCGAACACCCCCCTGTTCGGTTCGCACCAGAACATGCGAACAGGAAAAAAGTTCGTTCGAACACGCGAACACCGTTAAAGTCTATGGGACACGAACATGAATAATCAAAAGTGCTAATTTTAAAGGCTAATATGCAAGTTATTGTCATAAAAAGTGTTTGGGGACCTGGGTCCTGCCCCAGGGGACATGGATCAATGCAAAAGATTTTTTTAAAAACGGCCATTTTTTCAGGAGCAGTGATTTTAATAATGCTTAAAGTCAAACAATAAAAGTGTAATATCCATTTAAATTTCGTACCTGGGGGGTGTCTATAGTATGCCTGTAAAGGGGCGCATGTTTCCTGTGTTTAGAACAGTCTGACAGCAAAATGACATTTTGAAGGAAAAAACTCATTTAAAACTACCGCGGCTATTGCATTGCCGACAATACACATAGAAGTTCATTGATAAAAACGGCATGGGAATTCCCCAAAGGGGAACCCCGAACCAAAATTTAAAAAAAAAAAAAAGACGTAGGAGTCCCCCTAAATTCCATACCAGGCCCTTCAGGTCTGATATGGATATTAAGGGGAACCCCGGCCAAAATTTTAAAAAAAAATGACGTGGGGTTCCCCCTAAATTCCATACCAGACCCTTCAGGTCTGGTATGGATTTTAAGGGGAACCCCGCGCCAAAAAAAAAAAAAAACGGCGTGGGGACCCCCAAAAATCCATACCAGACCCTTATCCGAGCACGCAACCTGGCAGGCCACAGGAAAAGAGGGGGGGCGATAGTGCGGCCCCCCCCCCTGAACCATACCAGGCCACATGCCCTCAACATTGGGAGGGTGCTTTGGGGTAGCCCCCCAAGACACCTTGTCCCCATGTTGATGAGGACAAGGGCCTCATCCCCACAACCCTGGCCGGTGGTTGTGGGGGTCTGCGGGTGGGGGGCTTATCGGAATCTGGAAGCCCCCTTTAACAAGGGGACCCCCAGATCCCGGCCCCCCCCTGTGTGAAATGGTAAGGGGGTACAAAAGTACCCCTACCATTTCACTAAAAAACTGTCAAAAATGTTAAAAATGACAAGAGACAGTTTTTGACAATTCCTTTATTTAAATACTTCTTCTTTCTTCTATCTTCCTTCATCTTCTGGTTCTTCTGGTTCTTCTGGCTCTTCTGGTTCTTCCTCCGGCGTTCTCGTCCAGCATCTCCTCCGCGGCATCTTCTATCTTCTTCTCCTCGGGCCGCTCCGCACCCATGGCATGGGGGGAGGCTCCCGCTCTTCTCTTCATCTTCTTCATCTTCTTCTTCTTTTCTTCTCTTCTTCTCTTCTTCTCTTCTTCAATTTCTTCTCCGGGCCGCTCCGCACCCATGCTGGCATGGAGGGAGGCTCCCGCTGTGTGACGGCGCTCCTCGTCTGACAGTTCTTAAATAACAGGGGCGGGGCCACCCGTGACCCCGCCCCCCTCTGACGCACAGGACATGATGGGACTTCCCTGTGGCATTCCCCGTGACGTCACAGGGAAGTCCCGTCAAGTCACCGTGCGTCAGAGGGGGGCGGGGTCACCGGGTGGCCCCGCCCCCCGTTATTTAAGAACTGTCAGATGAGGAGCGCCGTCACACAGCAGGAGCCTCCCTCCATGCCAGCATGGGTGCGGAGCGGCCCGGAGAAGAAAATGAAGAAGAGAAGAAGAGAAGAAGAGAAGAAGATGAAGAAGATGAAGAGAAGAGCGGGAGCCTCCCCCCATGCCATGGGTGCGGAGCGGCCCGAGGAGAAGAAGATAGAAGACGCTGCGGAGGAGATGCTGGACGAGAACGCCGGAGGAAGAACCAGAAGAACCAGAAGAACCAGAAGAACCAGAAGATGAAGGAAGATAGAAGAAAGAAGAAGTATTTAAATAAAGTATTTGTCAAAAACTGTCTCTTGTCATTTTTAACATTTTTGACAGTTTTTTAGTGAAATGGTAGGGGTACTTTTGTACCCCCTTACCATTTCACACAGGGGGGGCGGGATCTGGGGGTCCCCTTGTTAAAGGGGGCTTCCAGATTCCGATAAGCCCCCCACCCGCAGACCCCCACAACCACCGGCCAGGGTTGTGGGGACAAGGTGTTTTGGGGGGCTACCCCAAAGCACCCTCCCAATGTGGAGGGCATGTGGCCTGGTATGGTTCAGGAGGGGGGGCCGCACTCTCGTCCCCCCTCTATTCCTGCGGCCTGCCAGGTTGCGTGCTCGGATAAGGGTCTGGTATGGATTCTTGGGGGGACCCCACGCCGTTTTTCTTTTTGGCGCGGGGTTCCCCTTAAAATCCATACCAGACCTGAAGGGTCTGGTATGGAATTTAGGGGGAACCCCACATCATTTTTTTTTTCAAATTTTGGCCGGGGTTCCCCTTAATATCCATATCAGACCTGAAGGGCCTGGTATGGAATTTAGGGGGACTCCTACGTCTTTTTTTTTTTTAATTTTGGTTCGGGGTTCCCCTTTGGGGAATTCCCATGCTGTTTTTATCAATGAACTTCTATGTGTATTGTCGGCAATGCAATAGCCGCGGTAGTTTTAAATGAGTTTTTTCCTTCAAAATGTCATTTTGCTGTCAGACTGTTCTAAACACAGGAAACATGCGCCCCTTTACAGGCATACTATAGACACCCCCCAGGTACGAAATTTAAAGGGATATTACACTTTTATTGTTTGACTTTAAGCATTATTAAAATCACTGCTCCTGAAAAAACGTCCATTTAAAAAAAATTTTTTTGCATTGATCCATGTCCCCTGGGGCAGGACCCAGGTCCCCAAACACTTTTTATGACAATAACTTGCATATTAGCCTTTAAAATTAGCACTTTTGATTTCTCCCATAGACTTTTAAAGGGTGTTCCGCCGGCATTCGAATTTGCCGCGAACACCCCAAATTGTTTGGTGTTCGGCGAACTTGCGAACAGCCAATGTTCGAGTCGAACATGAGTTCGACTCGAACTCGAAGCTCATCCCTAACCTTCAGTGATATGCCTGCAGGAAACCCACCTGCAGGACAATTCCATAACTATGCTCAAAAAATGTGGATACCCCACTCAGTTTCACTCCGTTCACACGACTTAATCGAGGGGCGTCAGTGTTCTTATTTCGCAGGCAGCCAATTTCCAATTAGTGCACTCCATGAATGACGGGCAGGGGAGGCTTGTGTTCCTACTATGCAAACTTTCAGGTTTGACATGCATAATTGCAAATATTTATATCCCTCCACCCTTCTCATTTGACTCTTTGAAACAATTAGCTCAAATTATGGCCACATGTCCCAACGTCTGGGTTTGGGTGTTAGGAGATTTCAATAATGTAATGGACAAGAAACTAGACAAATTCCCATCCAGGACTGGTAGTGCTCCCCAATCGGGTGTTCCCACTCCCTTAAATCCTGCTAAATTCCTAGCAGAGATAGGTCTGTGAGATGTGTGGAGGGATCAAAATCCTGAGGTGCGGTGTTACTCATGCTTGTCAGCAACATACAAATGCTTATCCCGTATAGATCTCTGTTTGACTAATGAATTGGCACATGCGCTGACTGAATCTGTGAAATATGCCCTGCGTAACATCTCTGACCACTCCCCTGTCAGTGTTACCATTATGGTATCGCCGAGTCCAAAGCGCAAGCTCTGGAAGGTAAACCCCTTCTGGTTCACAATATTTCCGAGTACTGATTCTACTCCCAGGGACTTGATAGAGTTTATGCATCATAATCAGGACACAGCTCAGCCGGCGGTGGTCTGGGATGCATTGAAAGCACACCTTAGGGGCCTAATTATTAAAAAGATCAATGCAATTAAAACTAAAACTAAAGAATGGGAGAATAGGGTGATGGATGAGGCCGCTAGAGTGGAGGTGTCACGTACCTGGTAGGTGTTGAGCCCGAAGTGCAGAGAAAGACCTCCCTTACAGCTCCCACTCCTGTTCCTCTGGAATGGAGACAGAAGGCCAGGAGTGAGGAGTGGTATGGGTGCCTGGCAGGATCGACAGTCCCCGGAAGTTCAGGAGTGGTGGCACCCTCTGGATCCAGAAGCTGAAGAGGAAGCTGGAATGCAGAGAGGACCCGGAGCCACAGCAGATAAGGAAGCAGGTAAGTAAGCAGGTAAGTAAGCAGGACTGGAACCAGGAACAAAGCAGCAGGTAGTAGCCTGGCACGCTGGACTGGAACCAGGAACAAAGCAGCAGGTAGTAGCCTGGAACGCTGGACTGGAACCAGGAACAAAGCAGCAGGTAGTAGCCTGGAACGCTGGACTGGAACCAGGAACAAAGCAGCAGGTAGTAGCCTGGAACGCTGGACTGGAACCTGGAACAAGGCAGCAGGTAGTAGACTGGAACGCTGGACTGGAACCAGGAACAAGGCAGCAGGTAGTAGACTGGAATGCTGGACTGGAACCAGGAACAAGGCAGCAGGTAGTAGACTGGAACGCTGGATTGGAACCAGGAACAAGGCAGCAGGTAGTAGCCTGGAACTCTGGGCTGGAACCAGGAACAAGGCAGCAGGTAGTAGACTGGAACGCTGGACTGGAACCAGGAACAAGGCAGCAGGTAGTAGACTGGAACGCTGGACTGGAACCAGGAACAAGGCAGCAGGTAGTAGACTGGAACGCTGGACTGGAACCAGGAACAAGGCAGCAGGTAGTAGACTGGAACGCTGGACTGGAACCAGGAACAAGGCAGCAGGTAGTAGACTGGAACGCTGGACTGGAACCAGGAACAAGGCAGCAGGTAGCAGACTGGATACAGGTATCAGACTGAGGGATGGTCAAACAAGCCGGAGGTCGGTATCGGTCGATCAGCAGAGGTACCAGGGACAACACAGAGGGATGGTCAGGCAAGCCAAGAGTGTCTGGTGCAGGTGGATAGCAGGATGGTCTAACAGGAAGCCGGGTCAGATAGCAGAGTACATAGGTCAGATCAGGTTAAGGCACACGGAACGCTGTAGAGCAGACAGCGGGGATAGAGTGTGACAGGCTGGTTTAAATAACCCGCCTGGCACTAGCGGGAGTGCGCGCGCGCATGCCTGTGCGTGACAGCACCCGTGAACGCGCGCGTATGCGCAGTGGAACCCGCGGCCGTGTCCCCCTGCTTCTGGATCGCTGATTACTGGCAGGATCTTCATGACAGGAGGAGAGATATATATCAGCACCTTCTTCAGAGTCAGAGCGCAGATGGCAGGAGGCACAGGCCCTATACCAACAACTATCCACCTCTGCTGCAGAGAACAAAAGGTTCTTCCTACAGCAAAAATACTTTAACGAAGGGGAAAACATAGGTCATCTACTAGCTATGATAGCTAAAACCCAGCAGAGTACGACCCATATAGAGGCCATTCAAAACACGGACGGAGTATTAGTTACTGATCAGACCCACATACCTGACGTGTTCTCAAAATTCTTTAAAGGCCTTTATACATCTAAGGTACACCCCACACAAGAGGATCTGGCCCACTTTTTGGACCAGTGCTCTCTTCCCCGGGTAACACAACAGGGACTTGCTGCCCTTAATGCACCACTGAAATTAGAGGAGTTGACAATGGCAGTAGCACAGATGGCCAACAATAAATCCCCGGGGGCTGACGGTCTACCCACAGAGACATACGGGTAATATGGTGATACCCTATTGCCCAATCTTCTAAAAACACTAAACAGTGCCCTACAGGAAGGTAATCCTACCAACCTCTATGAATGAGGCTATTATTATTGTATTACCGAAACCGGGCAAAGACCCACTGCAGCCAGACTCTGATAGGCCTACATCTCTGCTTAATGCAGACGTCAAACTATTAGCAAGAATATTAGCTACTAGACTCTCGAAAGTTGTGGCTGAACTGGTCCATTCTGACCAGTCTGGCTTCATCCCGGCTAGATCTACGGCACTGGACATTAGAAGATTATTCCTTAATACCCAAATACCAGTAGATAACCTGGGTAATAGGGCCATCTTTTCCCTCGATGCTGCCAAAGCTTTTCACAGCGCGGAGTGGAAATATCTGTGGGAGGTTTTGCGGCGTTTTGGTCTGGGAGATAAATTTATCTCCTGGGTGCAGCTGCTGTACACTGCTCCAATGGCCAGAGTGAGGATAAATGATTCCCTATTGGAACCCTTTCCTTTGTTTCGAGGCACGCGGCAGGGGTGTCCGTTGTCACCCCTGCTGTTCGCCCTTGCATTGGAGCCACTTGTGGCTATGGTATGGGCCTCCCCTGAAATTACGGGCTTCCGCAGAGGACAGGGGGAGGAAAAGATTTCCTTATACGCGGATGACACTCTGCTATACTTGGGAGATACTGACCGCTCTCTGAGAGCAGTAATGCAACTAATAAACCGGTTTGGACAGCTATCGGAATTTGCCATTAACTGGCATAAGTCAGCCCTGTTGCCACTGGATCCGTTACCTTTGCCCAATGACATTTCCCACATACAAGTAGTTTCCTCATTTAAATACTTGGGAATAGTGGTGACTAGGGACACACGGGACTATATAGCCCTGAACCTAAAACCTATACTGCAAACGTTCCAGCAGAAGCAGGCTAGTTGGAGCAAGTTGCCGCTGTCTGTGACCGGCCGCGTTAATCTCATAAAAATGATCTGGGCGCCGCAGCTGTTATACATTTTACACAATGCCCCAATCTGTATACCACAATACTGGTTCCAGCACATGGACTCACAGTTCAGAGCTCTTATATGGAGAGGTGGAGTGGCGAGAATCAAACTGGCTACTCTACAGCTCCCTAAGGACCAGGGGGCATGGCGGTCCTGCACCCTCAAATGTACTACTTATCTGCACATCTGCAGCATTTCACTGGCTGGGCCTCGGAACAGGGTTAGATCCATCTAAGGGTCTCCTCCTGGGTAATGACACAAACTACACTGCTTTATCCAACATGGAGATGGGTTTCCCTAGAGTTCCCTCCACTTGCCCCACAGTTCGGTCACTAATGAAAATTTGGAGATTATATAAAATGACATATATGGGAAGAAATTGCCCCAAAAAATTTGGGAAGATTTAGGCAGCATGGGTGAAGGCAAAACATCTAACTATTGACTGAGGCCCCCGGGTTGTGGCTCATGATTACTGATATAAATTGGTCCTCATAAATGAATTTCTGGGTCTACCTGTGAGAGTGTGGGATTAAGGTGTACTAACTAAAGGCCATCAATGTGACCTCTTATACCTCCACCCGAGATGGGTGTAATGTTCTTGTTAATATACTGTTGAATTCACTGCTACTCCGGCATTTGTTAAGAAATGTAAGAAACCTTTGAAAGATGTCTCTATCTATGTCTAATCCGCTTTAAACTGTTTGTTTTGGAAAACCTAAATAAACTTTTTTATTAAAAAAAAAAAAATGAAAATTTGGAAGAAGGGTCAAGACCATATAGGGTTTGACAGGCTATTTCCGTCAGACCCCTATATGGCGGAATCACTTTTATGCAGACCTGACTAGAGTGCCCGACCCGTAGGTGTGGGAAAGAGCTGGGGTTAGATACCTCGCCCCAACATGCTTTATTTGTACCTTCAATTGCGACATGCTGTCACTGCGCAGGGAGACGCCGGGGAGTGGACATTGTCACCAACTCCTATGTTCCATGTACTGCAGTCTAGTAGTATAACTAAAGGAATTATATCCCAATGCTACCAGATGTTACTAGCAAGATACTTGAGGGCTTATCCATGCAATGCGGCATCTGCCTGGGAGAGGGACCTTAGCCAGATCACAGATGAACAGTGGGAAGAGGCTCTTCAGTCCATATCTACCTGCTCCCTTAATGTTGCACAAAAAGTTTCCCAACTGTTCATAGCGTTGAGAGTGCATTATACCCCGAAAAAGTTGCACAAGATGGGCAGGGCGACAGATCCTTTATGTTCCCGTTGTCGACAACACGACGGGGACCTTATTCACCTCCTATGGCGTTGCCCAAAGCTCCATCGGTATTGGCATGAGGTGATGGGCACGCTCAATGGAGTATTTCAGACAAAGGTTCCCACTGATCCTAAGTGTTGTCTGCTGGGGGTCCTGGAGGAGCAGATCCCAGAGGAGTTGGTCAGGGTTGCGTTCTCCAGGGCTCTATTCCAGGCCAGGAAACTTATTCTAATGGGGTGGAAATCTACGCTGCCACCCACCAGTGGCTCCTGGGTGGAACACATGGGACAAACCCTATTAAGGGAAAAATATATATATCAACATAGGGGATGCCCAAGTAGGTTTGAACGTATCTGGTCAAAATGGCTAGACACACCGGGATTAAGCCAGAGAGAGCTTGTGATGTCCAGGCTCCTGCAATCTCTTTAAACAGGAAGAGGGGAAGCAAGACAGATTGTATAATATATAAAGTGCGGGCTGTGGTGGTGAAAACAGGGAGAGGTGTATTCTTGATGTCTGGAGAAATGCAATCAGTTGATAGATTAGTTGGAACAATTACTGCATACATGTATGTGAACCAAAATGGCATTAATGATGTAACTGTAATTGCAACATGAGCAGTGATTATTGTTGGAAAATATGTGAATGTTCAATAAAACCTTTTTTGATTTAAAAAAAAAAGATACCTCGCCCCAGTACTGAATGGATCTGTCTTAAAGCCGTTCACCCAGCTGCTGAATGAATTCCCTGCACTCAAAGGACACCACTTTCAGTATACACGACTACAACATGCCATTAGATATCAGAGCAGACACTCTAACTTGCAGCTAGAGGACTCCACGTTCCTCAAATCCATATACTCCGACCTGGAGAAGAAGGGAATCATCTCCAGAATTTATGTCCAGCTCCTATCACACATACAAGCCCCAGACCTTTTGCCATACAGCGAGGGGTGGGAGCAAGATGTAGGCCCCATCAATGGTGAGCAGTGGAATCAAATCCTGGGGGGGGGGGGGGGGCTAGTGGTAACAAAGAAAAAACTGTGCTATACCATGAATAATAATAAGTGCATAAAAATCAATTAATGCAAATTAAAAAAATGTGAAAAAACATCAAAAGTAAATATATACATTGGTATTATATAGCAAGTCCATAGGTCAGAAATTCAAAGAATTTTCTGAATAATAATAAGTCCATATAAATCAATTGTGAAAAAACATCAAATGTGTATATATATATTGATATTATATGGCAGAGTCCATAAGTCAGAAATTCAGAGAATCTTCTAGGGAGATGGGAAGAGTCCCTTAATAGCTCTTCATAGGGGCCAGTGTGGAAAGGTAGGAAATGAAAACACCCCTCACAGTGATCTTCCACCACCTAGAATGCACGCTTACCAAATTGCAAGCACAACAGGCACGTAGGTAGACCAAAAACTGGGTAGGCAGTTAGCAATAAAGCATCCCTCTATGCAGCGTGGAGGGTAGTAGGCAAACCGGGCACATATTTAACCTCAAACCCGGATGTCCAGCCAGCAATAAGGCATCCCTCTAGCAGCGTGGCTGCGGGCATGTAATGGATGGTACAGCAATCCAAATCACGGACATAAGGGCAAAGAAAGGGTGGCCATAGTGTAAATCCAATAAAACTATTCATTTGTAATAAGGTAGAAAACTTAGAAGATAGCAGTGTAAAAAGAGCGAAGCGCCCGTTTGAGACAAGATGCGATTACGTCAACCTCCCGACGTACGTTTCATCTGTAACTGACGTCGTCTGGGCCAGGTATATAGACGACATCCTCCTCCTGTGGGATGGAGACAGGTCTGATCTTGACTCTTTCCTTGGAGAACTGAATATTAACACCAGGGGCATTCTCCTTAACTACGAAGCCACCCAGCATGAGATTCATTTTTTTAGATCTCACCATTCGGGTGAAAGAGGGTCAGTTTACTACTGCCACCTACTTTAAAGCACCGACCATAATTCTTATATCCCCACCAGCAGCTGTCACCACGAGGCTTGGATTAGGTCAGTGCCTAAGAGCCAGTACGTCCGTTTGAGACGTAACTGTTCCGATAGGGGTGAGTTTCTCATGCAGGCAGACGTTCTGACCAAACGCTTTTTGGAGAAGAGCTATTCAAACGTACACCTCAAAAATACTCTGGAGGAGGTATTATCTATTGATAGAAGCGAACTACTTAAGGAGAAGATGCCCAATTCAATAGGGTGCTATCCACTCCTTTTATAACAACATATTCTATTCAGCATAGGAAGGTTGGCCAAATGATTAAAAAACATTGGCACATTCTCACCAGTGATCCCACTCTTAACACCATTCTCCCTTATAAACCTCAGGTGGTCTATAGAGGGGCACCTACCCTCAGGGGTTACAGCTGCCAACAATATCATCAATCCCCCTATTATTAAAAGGGGATTTTTTGATAGTCTTACGGGATTTTATCAATGTAGGAGATGCAGGATATGCTCATTGAACGGATGCACCCAGAGGAGAACTCATTTATTTAGATCTAACAGTACGCAGGTTGAGTTTGCGATTAGGCCTTTTATCACATGCTCCACCAAGGGGGTCGTATACCTGCTCCAATGCCCTTGTGGGCTACAGTATGTGGGCAGGACCAAGCGACCCCTTATGGTTAGACTCAACGAGCATGTGACAAATATTCTGAATGGTTTCCCTAAGCATCCTGTGTCTAGGCATTATCTGGAAGTCCATAATAGGAATCCAGATAAAACAGTTTTTTTGGGGATAGACAAATTTACCTGTCCTTGGAGGGGTGGTTCCTTAGTGCGAGGTATATCGCGCCTAGAAATGGCATGGATATATAGGATTAAGTGTTACACACCATTTGGATTGAATGTAGAGACAGATTTGAATTCGTTCATCGATAATGCCTAATAACGGCATTCCTTGTACTGTATATCCTATAGATATTTTATGTTGGTGCCCAGTTTTATGTTTATGTGTACTTGTTGTGATGTCTCAATGGCGTTATTCGATATGTTTATGCATATAATTCAATATATGCATATCTTTTACATTTTTTAATTTTTGTTTTTATATTTAAAAAAAAGTTTTTTTGGGTTATAGGAGACACTTACCATTTATTATTTTTATTTTACTCATTTATTACCACTGGACCACTTTTTAGAAGTGACAACTCCTTATGTACTTATAAGATGGCGTGGTGATGTGTGGAATATACTCCACGCCTATATGGGTGCCATTGTGGGTTTACTCAAATATAAAATATGGGGTATTGATATGGCCACTTTGGATGCATCTATCTATCCCCTTTGTTTATTTATGTATTTAGTTTTTTCTTTGCTTGGTATGTGCTTTCCTCATTTTCTTTTCCCCACAAGATGGCGCCATGTCGCTTTATAGCACATTCCACGTTAATATAGGTATGTGGTAGTGTGGGTTTCCACTCAATGGCTGAATACCCACGTGGCCAATTCTAGTTTGTCTAGTATTTTAAGGGTTTAATACACCCATTCCAGTTTTTCTTTTTGTTTTTATTTTTATTTTATTTGACATGATTATTGTTTACAGCTTTAAGGGATACTTCCTGCTGTTTGGATAATTCCTGGTTCGATCTTCTTCACAGATTTGTTGTATACATTCTACGCCTTTGAGAGATCACAATGAGGCGTGGTTTCATCTGTCTATTTATTTGCGATGAGTCAGAGCGTCGCCCGTTCCCCAGACAACGTCAGTTACAGATGAAACGTACGTCGGGAGGTTGACGTTCTGACGTCATCGCATCTTGTCTCTAACGGGCGCTCGCCTTTTTACACTGCTATCTTGTAAGTTTTCTACCTTATTACAAATAAATAGTTTTATTGGATTTACACTATGGCCACCCTTTCTTTGCCCTTATGTCCGTAATTTGGATTGCTGTACCATCCATTACATGCCCGCAGCCACGCTGCTAGAGGGATGCCTTATTGATGGCTGGACATCAGGATTTGAGGTTATATATGTGCCCGGTTTGCCTACTACCCGCCATAGAGGGATGCTTTATTGCTAACTGCCTACCCGGTTTTTGGTCTACCTACGTGCCTGTTGTGCTTGCAATCTGGTAAGCGTGCATTCTAGGTGGTGGAAGATCACTGTGAGGGGTGTTTTCATTTCCTACCTTTCCACACTGGCCCCTATGAAGAGCTATTAGGGGACTCTTCCCATCTCCCTAGAAGATTCTCTGAATTTCTGACTTATGGACTCTTATTATTCAGAAAATTCTTAGAATTTCTGACCTATGGACTTGCTATATAATATCAATGTATATATATTCACATTTTGATGTTTTTTCACATTTTTTGAATTTGCATTAATTGATTTTTATGCATTTATTATTATTCATGGTATAGCGCAGTTTTTTCTTTGTTTTCTTTGTATTGTTGTGTATATTGCACAGTTGAACTGCTGCTTTTTAAGGGTTTTTTTTTTAAAGCGCAGTGATTTTCTGTTTTTTTCTTCTAGTGGTATCAGTATCTGCGGCACAAAGACTTTCTCACCTGTTTATACTACATAGGGTATACTGCACTCCTATACAATTACACAAATGGGGTAGACGTGATTCTCCCATATGTCCCAAATGCCAGGCTCATCTGGGTGATCTTATTCACATGCTTTGGAGGTATCCCAAACTAGTGAGGTATTGGAGTGCCGTTATCATTAAAATAAATAATGTTTTCCAGGTCCAGCTTGGGCTGGAGCCACTGGTGTGTTTACTGGGCAGCCTAGATGAAGACCTGTACCTTCCCCCAGTATACATCGCCCTCACAAGACTTCTAAACTTGGCCAGGAAGTTGATTGCCTGTTTGTGGCTGTCGGCATGTACCCCAAAGGAGGTGCAATGGATTCAAATGGTCAACACCACTCTTATCCGGAAAAAAAAACACATATCAACATAGAAAATCACCCAAAAATGTTTTCAATATATGGCAGAACTGGTTGGGCTCCCCAGAGGTGGCTCCGCCCCAAATGGCCCTGGATAGGCTACTGATGGCATAACTGGATGACTGGTTATACAATTGGAGTCGTATAATATATGCTAAAATATATACCATAAAGAGAGCTTTGCATGACTGATGGATTTGAACCATGGTGACGTGTCAATGGTTGGTTTAATACTGGTTTCTTAATTTATTTCCTAACCGAGTTTTGTTTTTTTGTTTTTATTGAGTGAGCGAGCACTAGGATGTGACATTGCCCTCTTTGTGAGAGAGTATGATAACTGTATTAACCTTACAGTTGCAGACATTTTATGTTAGTGTGAAAAATTAAGACTCCTGGTACTCTCGTTATATGTACTTAAAATGTCATACATATGTCTTACACACCATGTAATGCCTTGTGTTCTCATCAATAAAAACCTTTTTGTTGATTAATAAAAAAAAAAAGAGTGTGCCTTAAGGCTAGTGGGAACCGCTTTATCAGCCTGCTCATAGGCTACGGAAATGGTGTGTCTTATCCACCTTGCTATGGTTGCTTTTGATGCTTGCTGACCCTTCTTCTGGCCACAAAAACCAACTAATAAGTGACTGGACTTTCTAAAATCCTTTGCTCTCTCTAAACTAACAGACACCGTCTGACATCTAAACAATGAAATGAACTTTCCTTCTCATTCTGAGAATTGGCACAAAACGAAGGAAGGACAATCTTGTAATGTTGTAATGGCCAGCAGGAAGGTTGTCTTAAGGGCAAGTACAGTAATTTAAGCAGAATATGAGCCAACTACTCAAACGGTGCCTTGGTCCGAGGACTAGGGTAGGATCCCATCGTGGAAATTGGTTCATTTACAAAGGGGATATCCTCTCCCAAGCCGACAAAAATCTCTTGATCAGTGGGTTTAGTACCAGTCTCCTGTCCAAAAATCTGGACAAGGCTGCCACCTGGACCCTGAGCGTTTTAGTAGCTAGACCCTGATCTGTGCCATCCTGGAGGAAATCCCAGATCTCCTGCTCGGAAGCCCCCCTCGCCTGACACCAACGTGATACTCTGTAACAGGGTGTCAACTACTATCTCTGAACACCCACTCTGCTGCAGGCTTTACTATCTTCGGGATTAGCGCAAAGGAGGGAAAGGCATAGGCCAAGTGGAAGTCCCAGGCTTGGACCAACGCGTCCACCCCCTCGGATCCTTTCTCCCTGGACAGTGAAAAGAACCACTTCACCTTCCTGTTCCCTCTGCACGTGAAGAGATTGATCTCTGGTCTCCCACTCTCCCTGGTGAATCGGCTGTCGACTGAGGTAGTCTGCTTCGACACTGTAGACCCCCTTTATATGCACTGCTGAAATTGAGGGGATCCTCTGTTCCGCCCACTCCAGGAGTTCCTGAGTCAGGCCCAAAAGAGCGCGGGACCCAGTGCCCCCCCCCCCCCTGTGATTCAGGAAGGCCAGCGTGCTTGAATTATCGGAAAGGATCTGAACCTCTTTCCCCCGGATTCTTTTTTCAAAAGCCTTTAAAGCTTCCCTGACCGCTAAGAGCTCCGGGAAGTTGGAGGAAGAGCCCCTCTGAACTTGGTTCCAGACACACTCTTCCAGATGGTCCCCCAACCCCAGGCGCTCACATCAGTCGTCACCCTGAGGGGTTGGAGCTGAGCCCAGAGGTGACCCTCTCCCTACCTCTGAGGGTTGAGCCACCACTGCAAAGACTCCTTTACCCATCCTGGAATGGAAACCTTTTCGTCTAAGGCTCCCCTTTTTCTGTCCCAGTAGGAGAGGAGGAACTGCTGGAGAGTCCTGTAGTGGAGCCCACAGCCCCACAAAAATACAAGCTGTCATTAACCCGAGGACTCTTATAACTCCTCTGAAGGAGACCTCCTCTGCCTCTCGGAGGGACGAGACTTCAGCTATCAGGCCCTCTACTTTCCTCGAGGGCAACACGAGCTTCTGTGATGCCAAATCTACCAGGAACCCTAGGTAAACCTTGGTTTGCACTGGAATCAGAGAGGATTTTTCCTGGCTGATTAACCACCCCAGGGAATACAAGGTACTTACTACTTTGTCCAGGCTGGACAGTAGTAGATTGCGAATCTGGTTGTAAACCAAAAGGTCACCCAGATAGGGGATCAGCGCTATCCCCTGGTACAACACCACCTCTGCAAGCATCTTTGTGAAAACTCTCGGGCTGGCTGCTAGCCCAAAGGGTAGGGTGCAAAACTGCCAATGCTCCACGCCCTGACCCGAGAGAATCACAAACCGTAGAAATTCCTGGTGCCCTTGAAAAATGGAGTTGTGACGATAGGCATATTTTAAGTCTATCGTGACCATAAACACCTCCTTCAGAAGATGCTTCCCGACTTTTTATACCATAGGAACCTGTTTATCCTTCTTAAATTTATTATAAGGCGGTACTTTCTCGAGGGCTTTGGGACCACAAAGATGTGAGAATAAAACCCTCGACCGCGTTGCCCTACTGGGACAAGTACTATAACACCCTGCTCTGCCAGCTGCCTAACGCCCTGAAGAAGACCCGCTTGGGGAGGTGAGGAGGGTACTTCCAACCTGTAGCCCTTGCTTATTATCAGTAGGATGTGGGGGCTTTGAGTGATCATTTCCCAATGAGTGACAAAGTGAGAGAGCCCCCCCAGACCCTGGCGCCACTTGGTATCTTTGTCAGTGGATTTTGGGCCAGAAAAGAGGAGGCCTCCTTCTTGCTTGCCCTTACCAACTCCCCATTTCTTGCCTTCCTTCTTATCCCTGAACCGGTTCTTAACCTGGGGGCCTCAAAAAAAATCTTCCCCATCTTTCTTAGGCTTTACCGGAAACTTCTTGCCCTTCTCTGTAGACCTAGAAAGGGCCTGGTCCAACCCAGAACCAAAGAGTAGGGAACCCCCAAAAGGTAGACCACAAAAACGTGTCTTAAATGTGTTGTCCCGATCCCAGGTCTTAAACAACAAGGCCCTCCTTCCAGAATTCAGATGAGCCGCAGGCTTAGCGGTCGTATGTACTGTTTTCGACCGCTGCATCTGCCAAATAGGCCGCTGCTCTACCAATCACCTCCAAGGAGTCCAAGACCTGTTTGGACTTGGAAGTTCGCAACACATGGTCCATCAACTTTGTGACCCACGTCTGCGTTCCTGGCCACACAAACCAATGCCAAGGCTAGACTCATGGCCGCAGCATTGTCCTCCCAGGCCCTGCGCAGAAGGGTCTCGGACTGTCGGTCCATTTGGTCCCTGATATTGCCTGCATCCTCGATGGAGAGGTCAGATTGTTTGGACACCTGAGCTAGGGAAGCATCTAGTCTGGGTGTCTTAAAAAATCTTTCCTCCTCTTCCTCCTTGAAGGGGCACCTATACATCCTGTCCTGGGCAGAAAACTGAGCTGTAGGCTCTTGGATCTCTTCTAAGGCCCCATGTACACTGCTGCTGCTAAACAGATGTTCAGAGGCAGTTAGACACTTTTTTCAACTACCCCTGAACTCATTTAATGTTATCTTATGTGCACATGTAAACAAGTTTGTTTACTGTCATTATTTTTAAGCAGTTGCGTTTATAGTCCTTTTTTTGAAGGCAAAAAAATGAGTTCAGACGCCAAAGTTTCCGACGCCAAATGCGGTAACCCACGTTTAGCTGCGTTTCGTTCATAGGCATTTTTGGCCATTTAAAAAAACAAAAAAAAACTTCTTCTTTTTTTTGGAAAAGCTTCTAAACGCAAACGCGGCATATAAACGCGGCAAAACGGACGTTTTAAGTGTGGGTTACTATCTGTCAAGTTATATCGTTCAGGAGAGGTTTTTAAAACATTCTGTGTACAAGAAGCCTTACGCATACACTGCTCCAAGGAGACCCTCCATATCATCTGCAGAAAAGATGTGTCTGCCTGGTCTGGAGTCCTCTTCCGCCTCCTTGGGCCTTTCCGCCGTGCATTTCCGAACGGCGCTGATCAGCTACGATTGGCGACGTTCAGCTCTGGCGCCCTCCCACCACGGGCCAAGAGCAAACTCGCAAATCGAGTTACGATTTTTAAAAATACAGTGCTCGTATAGCAAAACACTCGTTAACCACGTTACTCGCAATCCGAGGTTCCACTGGCGTCTAAATCTGCCATCTGGATCTCAAGTTTCTGCTCTATTAGTGGGGGGGCCTCCTGTGTGGATTAAACTTCCCTTGCCTGGGCCCTGTTATAGTGGGGCTCGGGTTTCAGGGTTGCCTGGAAAGCCGTTAAAATCTCTGTCTGTATGGAGAGAAAGTCCCTCATGACCTGAGAGGTCTCCTTCCCAACTAACTTGTGGATACACTTGTAGGAAAAGGGTTTTGTGTGGTCCTGTGACAACTTGTCGTTACAGTATCCACACCTCTTGGAAAGGGAAGTGGTCTTAGACTAAAGACGGCTGGCGACCACCTGGGCAGCAATGTCCTCCCCTGAAAGAGACACATTTTCATGCTTACTTCAAACAGAAATCACCTGCTACTGTACCCTGCAGGGATAAGAGTTAGGGGGACCCTCCCCCCTCATTACCCTGCCAGCTAGGTAGACTCACCCCCTGTGGTCTCCTCCACTGCTGTTGCTGTTGCTGCCCCTCCTCTCGCTCCATTTCTAGAGCGCAGCTTGTCCTGCTGAGTGGTGCTTGATGCTGGCCAGAGCAGGCTGTCAACGCCTGCCTCCACTGATGGCCAGACCTCCGCTCCTGGTGTCTTAGGATGCCACCATTTTGCCAAAGTCTCAGAGACCCAAAAGTAACCTGCCCTTGTGGGTCACGCAGCGGCGTGACCTCTTCCTGCCGCTAGCAAGATCAAGATGTCACTCGAGCACCGGCCCACGCCATCTCCTCTCCCCTGCAAGCCACACTGCATGACCCGGAGGCCCAGGAGTTGGGGCCCGATGCAATGGCGTGCCCCGCAGGAAATCCGACCGCCAGCTCCCCCCACTAAATGCACACCCGCCATGTAAGGGGGAGGAAGCAGGAAACAATGGTCCCTCAAGTTCTGGGTATCCCATTGTATCCAGGGTCCTTTAGCACTCGGGGGGGGGCTCTTCCAAGCTCTGCTGCCCCCCTGAGGAAGATGGGTAAACCCCCCGGGAAGGTCAAGGCCTACTAGACCCACAGGCTTTCAAGAAGAGACCACCAGCCCTCGGCTTCAGGTCTATTAGAAAACAACAAAACATTTTGCTGTGAGGAAACACAATCAAAAACCTGAGGAGCACAGGGAGGAGCGGGGTTTTTTGACCTCTTCTTTATTTGTGTTTTCTGTCAGGTGGGACCAGTTATCTCCCAGGGTGCCGCCCTGGAAGACGACTTCAGAAAATTCCCTTTTTTTGCATGCTAATATTCTGCTGGCTTTTGTAGCTGCAGCTTGACATTGTATGCAGGGTACCAGAGAAGGGTGCAGGTCACCACAGCACATGGGATAGAGGAGAAGGGTGCAGAATGCAGGAAATGGGGTGCAAGGGAAATGTACAGTTTGCAGAATGCAGGACATGGGGAGCAAGGTGCAGAAGAAGGGTGAAGGGCATGTGGTGTAGAATGCAGGGCATGGGGTGCAGGGTACTGGAGAAGGGTGCAGGTCACTGCAGGATATGGGATACAGGAGAAGGGTGCAGAATGCAGGACATGGAGTGCAGGGGAAAAGTAGAGGATGCTGAATGGAGCACATGGGGTACAGGGTACCAGAATAGGGTGTAGGTCACCTCAGGACATTCAGGATGCAGGACAAGGGTGCAGAATGCAGGACATGGAATGCAGGAGAAGGGTGCAGAACATGGAGTTCAGGGTGCAGAATGCAGGACATGGGGTGCAGAACACAGGACATGGGGTGCAGAATTCAGGACAGTAATCCAATCCCCCCTCTCCTGTGTCCTCCTGCATGTCCTGTACATCTCCCCCAGCAGTGTGTGAGAGCAGAGTGGATGGAGAGGACATCTTGTGTACATAAAGCAGCATGTCCCTCCCTGGCTGGTTTCTTAGCTGGCTGCTTTGCAGGCTTGTCCTGGTTACTCCTGTAAGGAATTTGTAGTCCTGTTTCTCAGCACCTTGTGGGGATCTTTGTGGCAGTGCCAAGGCAGCGCCATGTTGGAGTTTTGGTCCCGCTCCTTCCTCTCTGTCCTGTCCAGTCCACCCCTCACTTCACAGGTCGCGTGCCATCATCTCCTCCCCTCACCCTCCCGCCTGGCCCCACTCCGAGCCACATTCCTGTCTGAATAATGTGTCCGGGTTTCAGGCAGAAACGTTATTCAGACCAACAGTGAGAATGACAAGAGCCCAGGGGCCAGGACACCATTTCTAGTCACCATGGTGACCTGGGATTTGTTGAGCCCTGACTTATGGTGACCATAGAGACATGGAAATTCAGCTGGTTCAGCAGGGATCGGTCACATTTCCATCCATGTGTGGTCACTGCCGGATAAAAGTCACTCCATCAGCGGCTGCAGCCAATAGCTTCATCACTGATCTGTGTATTCTGAGAGCGGAGGAGCGCCCCCCATTGTCAGAATACAATAGTGCAGCGGGGAGGATTCCCCCATCCCCCTCCAATGTGTGGATGGGGGAATCACTTCAGTTTTTTTCCTCTCATTCCGCTGGCTGAACGATAAAACTGAACCGTGTATGGCCAGCTTTGGAGGGAAGATATAATAATCATTAACTGATCCCCCTTAAGGGTTAATCTACGTATTACCTCCTCTGCCACCAGTTCCAGATAATGTTTCCTCGTAGGTGGAACTTCGTGACATCACTTCCTGTCTTCCATAGAGACTTTCTGTCTGGGTAGAAGTGAGATCATCACCTTGTGGAGCTTAGAGGAACTGCAGCCTCGAGAAACGTCTGGTGGTGTGAACATGGCTTTGTGCTGTGTGTGTATGTACTGTATATCCTTATTAGGGATGAGCCGAACACCCCTCGGTTCGGGTCAAATCCAGAACATGCGAACGGATCGAAAGTTTGCACGAACATTCGAACACCATTAAAGTCTATGGGACTCAAACTTGAGAAATCAAAAGTGCGAATTTTAAAGGCTAATATGCAAGTTATTGTCCTAAAAAGTGTTTGGGGACCCGGGTCCTGCCCCAGGGGACATGGATCAATGCAAAAGAAAGTTTTAAAAAAGGCCGTTTTTTCAGGAGCAGTGATTTTAATGACGCTTAAAGTGAAAAAATAAAAGTGAAATATTCCTTTAAATATCGTACCTGGGGGGTGTCTATAGTATGCCTGTAAAGGGGCGCATGTTTCCCGTGTTTAGAACAATACAACAGCAAAATTACATTTCTAAATGAATAAAAGTCATTTAAAACTGCTTGCGGCTGTGATGTAATGTTGGGTCATGTCAAAATGGCATGGGTACCCCCCAGCCCATTACCAGGCCCTTTGGGTCTTGTATGGTTATTAAGGGGAACCCCGCACCCAAATTAAAAAAAGAAAAGGCATGGGGCCCCCAGGCCCTATATACTCTGAACGGCAGTATACAGGCGGTCCCCGGGTTACAAACAAGATAGGGACTGTAGGTTTGTTCTTAAGTTGAATCTGTTTGTAATTTGGAACAGGTACATTTTTTAAGTGTAGCTCCAGCCAAAAAATCTATTTTTAAGCTTTTTGGAAAACATAGGGAAGGGTCATCACCCCTGTAACATTTTTTTGCTGTCTGTGCCCCTGTTCAGAAGATTTCACCTCACTTTCTGTCCCAATGACAATTGGATTTTGAAAATTTGGGGGTTTTAGGGAAACAAGGATTGGTGATAAAGCATCAGTGGAGACACCTTTTTCCCATATTAACTCTTACAGGAGAGAATTTCCCTTCCTAGGGGTAGATTTCATCTCACTTCCTGTTGTCTCCCTCCGTTTGTAAATAGGAGTTGTTTGTAAGTCGGATGTTTGAAAGTAGGGGACCGCCTGTATATACTATATGGCCTGCCCTATATACTCTGCAGAAATTTGGGCCTTAGGTGTTGGTGGTACCAGAACACTGTAAGCCCTCACAGTTACTCTTGGTGGGCGCTGGAACGGGCCCTGCTGTGAAATATTATTTAAAGAATTGTAATTACATGCCCCTGTTGAACAGGGTCAGAAAAATTTGGCCTTTGGTGGTGCTGTTGCTACAACACTGTAAGCCCTCACAGTTACTCTTAGTGACCTAAGTCACTAAGTCACAGATGAGGCAGGTTCTTGGGCAGGTTGCATTCCTTTTGAAGGTCAGCCAGACGAGCACTGGCGTTATATGACCGGCAGAAATGCCCACAGACTTTCCTGGCCTGCCTCAGGAGATCCTGTAAACCCGGGTACCTGCACAAAAACCGCTGCACCACCAAATTAAGGACGTGAGCAAAACGGGGAACACTGGTCAAGTTTCCCTGTCGGAGGGTGGAGAGGAGGTTGGTGCCATTGTTGCAAACCACCATTCCTGCCTGAAGCTGGCATGGTGTCAACCACCTCTGAACCTGCCCCTGCAGAGCTGCCAGAATCTCTGCCCCAGTGTGGCTCCTGTCCCCTAAGCAGACCAACTCAAGCACCACATGGCATCTTTTTGCCTGAGTGCTTGCATAGCCCCTAGAATGCCTACGGAGCACCACTGGTTCTGAGGACAAATCTGCACAGGAAGAGGCCATAGAGGAAGAAGAAGAGGAGGGGGTGGAGGAGAGAGGTGTGGCAGAATCACCACTACCAGCATTTTGGAGGGGTGGTGGTGGAACAAGCTCCAACATTACTGCACCCTGTCCCGCATCCTTCCCAGCTGCCAGCAGGGTTACCCAGTGCGCCGTGAAAGAAAGGTAACGTCCCTGTCCATGCCTGCTGGACCATGAGTCAGCGGTAATATGCACCTTACAGATGACCGCCCTGTCCAACGAGGCCAAGACATTGCCTTCCACATGCCAGTAGAGAGCCGGAATGGCCTTCCGAGAAAAAAAATGGTGTTTGGGAACCTGCCACTGAGGTACCACACATTCCACAAATTCTTGAAAGGGGGCAGAGTATGCCAGCTGAAAAGGCAGCTGTCAGAGAACTCACAGTGCTAGTGCACGTCTCCATGCAGCAGTGGCTAATCCCCATTCCGCTAATGCCAATGGACATTGTCAGAGAACTCACAGTGCTAATGCCCATCTCCGTGCAGCAGTGGCTAATTCCTATTCCGCTAATGCCAATGGCCATGCGCAGTGTCCCGACAGAGGCGAACGAGTTTCCTGAATGAACGTGCGTACTCGCACACCCATACGAACGTGTACGCGCACTCGCACACCCATGCTAACTTGTGTGCGCACTCACGCACGCACATTTACGTTCACCAATCCTGGCGCATGGTACTCTATATAAACAGAGTCTCTGCCTGATACCAGTGCTGGATCATCTTCAGCTTGTTCCTGAGTTCCTGATTGCTGTTTGACCTGTTACCTTGCTCCTGACAAACCCGGCTTCCTTGACCATTCTCCTGGATGACCCCTGCCTGTTATCTACCTTTACTGATTATACAGACTTTGGCTTGGATTCTCTACTACGGCTCTGCTTCCTGATTCTGTACCTCGCTGCCAGCCCGTTGCCAACCTCTGCCTGTCCTTGACTATGAACTTGCCTTCCGTTTATGTACCTTGTTGCCAGCCAGTTGCCAACTTTTGCCTGTTTCTGACGTTTCAGTTGTTCCTGAATCCATACTTACCTGCCTGGCTTCCGCTGGTACAGTTCTGGTGATCAGTCTTCACGCCTTCCTCAAAGAGGACCCTGTATCTCCAAGCTCCAGCCTTCAGCCTGCAGGCACCTGCACCCTTTTGTTGCCCCAGCACTCCCTGTCCTCACTACCAGGGGTGTTGGGACCAGAACCGTGCAAGAGGCCACCCTCAGCATTTGGACTCCGCTGTAAGGTACGTGACAGTACGATCCAGCCAAAATGGAGTCCGAAAGGGGGGCCTCACCTTTGGAAGCTCTGTGCCAGCAGATTGCTCCCTCTACCCTGGCAGTCCAGGGCCTGCAAGATGGCTATCGTCAACTTGAGCAGAGAGTGGAGTCATTGTCTCCAAGCACCTCAACTCATCAGGCGGACACAGCATCTCGGCCCTCCGGCCCAGCAGCCTCAGCATCAGCACCCGCAGTAGTGGTGCCACCCCCAGAGCCTCGGGTTCCCACTCCAGAGAGGTTTTCGGGGGATCGTAGCAAGTTCCGTGCCTTCAGGAATGCCTGCCAGCTGTACTTCCTGCTACAACCCCGTACCTTCTCTTTGGAGAGCACAAAGGTGGGGTTCATCATCTCACTACTCCAGGGGGAACCCCAAACTTGGGCTCACCCCTTATTGGAACAGGCCAGCCCTCTGTTTGACACTATGGACTCTTTTCTAAATGAAATGGCCAAATTGTATGATGACCCTCAGTGTGCCACAACCGCGGAGGCCAGTCTCCATGCCCTCCAGCAGGGTCGAAGGCCAGTGGAGGACTACGTAACAGACTTTAGGCGGTGGAGTTTCGATACACTATGGAATGATACCGCCCTCCTCTATCAGTGGATTTTCTGAGGCACTGAAAGATGAGTTGGTCCATGTTGGAATTCCCAGTTCTTTGGAGGACCTGATCCAATTGTCCATCCAGATAGATCGTTGTCTAGAAGAGCAGAGATCTGAGAGAACCAGCCAAATTCGTCCCACATGGATGTTGCCTAAAGTTCCTACCAATCCTCCTATTCCCGCCTCCCATGTACCTGCTGCCACCTCTGAGGCTCCGGAGCCAGTGCAGATAGGCCTGCTCCGTTCACCACTGTCACCAGAAGAAAAGCAGTGTGGGTGCCAGAACAACCTCTGGCTCTATTGTGGGGAAGCCGGCCACTATGCAAATATGTGCCCGAATAAGACCTGTAAGTTTAACTCTTTGCCTCATGAACCTTGTGCATTGACTTTAATGAAATCCGCTCACTTTGCTGTCCCTGTCTCACTACAGCTTCCAGAAGGAACACTCCGGGTCCAGGCTATAATTGATTCTGGAGCCTGCAGCTGCTTCGTTGACCATGCCTTCATCCTGCAACACAACATTCCGTTAACGCCCAAGCAACAACTCTCCATACGGCTAGCAGATGGGTCAAATATCAAATCCGGGCCTATTACTCATGAAACCAAACCACTATCTGCTAACATACTACCCGACCATCAGGAACTACTATGCCTGGACGTCATCTCCTCACCACTATTTCCAATCATTCTGGGGATGCCATGGCTGCAAGCCCATAACCCTCAAATTAATTGAGTTACCGGTGAGGTGGTCTTCCAGTCTACCTACTGTCTCCAGAACTGCCTCAAGGACTTCCACTATATGGTCCCAATCATCGGCTGCTTAAAATCTGCATCTGAATCCCAAAAACTGGCCCCATCTGTATACCATAGCTTCCTGGATGTATTTGATAAACAGAAGGCAGACACTCTCCCCCCCCCCCTCCCACCGGGTTTATGATTGTCCGATTGAACTATTACCAGGGGCAGAAATTCCTTTTGGAAGGATCTTTCCTCTGTCGGAATCTGAACTCTTGGTCCTTAAGGAGTACATTGACGAGAACCTCAGAAAGGGGTTCATCCGACACTCCTCTTCTCCAGCTGGTGCTGGAATATTCTTCGTCGAGAAGAAAGATCATTCCCTCAGCCCATGTGTGGACTACAGGGACTTGAATAAAATAACAGTTAAAAACCGCTATCCTCTCCCACTGATCCCAGAACTGTTCCAGAGACTTAGTTCGGCGAAGATATTCACAAAGCTGGATTTACGAGCTTCCTACAATTTAATCAGAATCCGTGAAGGGGGTGAGCGGAAGACGACTTTGCTCCCAGCTGATGGTGGCTTGCATGTGGATTTTTTGAACACAAGTGGAATTTTGAACTAAAGTGGAGAGTTAAAAAACAGGAGCTGTGCTTTTGACTGCTTCTGCTTGCAAGTGTTGTTTTAGGGGGTTTTTTTTGTTTTTTTCCTTCTTTCCTTGCTATCAGTTTTTAAAATACTTTTTTTTTCCTCCTTTTTTCTGACACTTTTTAAACACCTTTTTTTTTCCCCTGCTAATTAAGGGGAGTGGTTAATTGTTCCCAGGTGTATAAAAGTGTCTATACAAACTCCCCTGGAGCTTGCTCCCATTTGATGGTGGCCCATTAAAAAAAAAATTAAAAGTCAGCAGCTACAAATACTGCAGCTGCTGACTTTTAATTGGACACTTACCTGTCCCAGGGTCCAGCGATGTGGGGGTTCGAAGCCCCGCTCATCTCCCCCTCCGTTCAGCGGCGCCGGCATTGCAACTGTGAGCGCCGGGCTGTGGCTTCACAGCCTGGGACCCACTGTGCATGCGCGAACGGCGCCGCGCGCTGTGATTGGCCGCTCAGTCACCTGGGACCTGTAATTAGTCCCAGATGATTGACAGGAGGGAGGGAGCAGAGCTGAGCCCTTCCTGTGCCGAGGGGGAAGTGTTGTCACCAGCCCAGGCACTGGAAGAGGAATACTACGAGGGACCCCCTAGCAACAGGCATTTAGAGGTAAGTAAAAAAAAAATATCCAAATATTTTTTTAAATTTTTTTTTAGGCACTGTCATGGATTTTTTTGTTTTAGGGTGGAACACCACTTTAAACTTCCCTTAAGTAATTGTATTGTAACTGGGAAATGAGTGCTAGCAGGGTTGAAGGTTTTGTTCAGTGCACAGTGTGCCACATGTATGCAAAATTGGTGCAACAGCTCCAGGATGGATACCGCTGTGACAGATGTGAGCAGGTTGCCCTTCTGGAAGCTCGCAATAGAGATCTGGAGGAGCAAGTTGCAACACTGGGCAGAAAGGACAACCTTGAAGGGGGTCCTCTGCTCGCTGAGCAGGTGGTCAGTAGGGTTGATGTGGAGGGTGGAGGGGCAAGTCAGGATTATCAGATAGGAAGATTGGTTAATGTAGTTAGAGGGAGTGGAAGGGGCTCGCAGAATAGGAAGGCCAGTCCTGTGTTTGTGCATCAAAACAAATTTGCCAAGTTGGGTGAAGATGTGGAGGTGGCAAACACAGAGTTGGCAGCCCTAGATGTCACTGCTATCCCTAACAGCCGGGAGAGCAGCCCATCTAATAGAGGTGGTGAGGGGAGTGCAGGTAGGCCTAGAGAGTTGGTGGTTATAGGGGATTCTATAATCAGAAGGACTGATAGAATAATTTGTCGCCAGGATCGCCTCAACCGAATGGTTTGCTGTCTCCCTGGTGCTAGGGTTCGGCATGTGGTGGACCGGGTGGATAAATTACTGGGAGGGGCTGGGCATGACCCAGCTGTCTTGGTCCACGTTGGAACCAATGACAGTATACATGGAAGGTGGAGGCTCCTTAAGAATCAATTTAAAGAACTGGGCTGCAAGTTGAAGGGAAGGACCTCCAAGGTGATATTCTCTGAAATATTGCCTGTGCCATGCGCAACAAAGGAAAGGCAGTGGGTGATTAGAGAGCTGAATGCATGGCTCAAGACCTGGTGTAGGGAGGAGGGATTTGGGTTTCTAGAGCACTGGGCTGACTTTTCATTGGGGTGCAACCTATATGCTAAAGATGATTTGCACTTGAATGGAAGGGGGTCTGCTGTGCTAGGGGAAAGGTTTATGGGAAGGCTGGAGGAGTATTTAAACTAGGATTGAGGGGGGAGAGTGAACTAGCTTACATCGAGTAGACAGGTCAGTTAGGGGTCAGACATTAATGGAGGGTGGAATGGGGACAGATGGGGGGAGGGTTATGGCAGGTGACAAGAAATTTCCCCTGTTGCAAACAGCCATTGGAAACTGTAGTGTCATTTGTACTACTAAAAATTATATGAAAAACACCAGAGCAAAATGTAATAATGCATTAAAGTGTTTGTTCACCAATGCCAGAAGTCTGCCAAGCCAAAAAGGTGAGTTGGAAGCTCTGGTGCATGAGGTGAACTATGATGTAATCAGTATTGCTGAAACTTGGCTTCAATCCTCACATGACTGAGCTATTAATATTCCTGGCTATGCACTCTTTCACATGATAGGATTGAGGGAGGAGAGTGAACTAGCTTACATCGAGAAGACAGGTCAGTTAGGGGTCAGACATTAATGGAGGGTGGAATGGGGACAGATGGGGGGAGGGTTATGGCAGGTGACAAGAAATTTCCCATGTTGCAAACAGCCATTGGAAACTGTAGTGCCATTTGTACTACTAAAAATTATATGAAAAACACCAGAGCAAAATGTAATAATGCATTAAAGTGTTTGTTCACCAATGCCAGAAGTCTGCCAAGCCAAAAAGGTGAGTTGGAAGCTCTGGTGCATGAGGTGAACTATGATGTAATCAGTATTGCTGAAACTTGGCTTCAATCCTCACATGACTGAGCTATTGATATTCCTGGCTTTGCACTCTTTCGGAGAGACAGGGTAAAAAGGAAAGGTGGCGGGGTCTGTCTCTATGTGAGAAGTGATCTCAAAGCAAGTGTGAAAGAGGACCTGATTGATGGAGAGTTTGATGAGTCTGAAGCATTATGGGTGAAACTGCATATAGATGTGCGTAGTTCAAAGTTAATCATTGGAGTTTGTTATAGACCACCCAATGTTGTTAACGAGGAGGTGGAGACTCCTTGCACAGATGAAAAGGGCTGCAAGGGCTGGGACGGTGATAATAATGGGGGATTTTAACTACCCAGAAATTGACTGGAGTAATGGCACTGCTGGGACAGTTAAAGGGCAAAAATTTATAAACCTATTACAGGACAATTTTATGGTCCAGTTTATTGAGGCCCCAACTAGGAATGATGCTCTGTTAGATCTGGTAATCTCAAACCATGCAGAGCTTATTACTAATGTTCAGATAAAGGAACACCTGGGTAGCAGTGATCATAACATGATTTCATTTGATGTTAGCTGTAAACAAGAGATACATACGGGAAAGATAAAAACACTTAACTTCAAGAGAGCAAATTTTCCAAAGATGAGGGTTGCTCTTCAGGACTTAGACTGGGAGGGAATATTGGCATCGATAAACACAGAACAGAAATGGGAATTCTTCAAAAAGACTGTTTGGGACCTCACTGCAAAGTATATTCCCATGGGCAATAAGTTTAAAAGGCTAAAAATAAAACCTATATGGCTCACGGTCAAAGTTAGAAAAGCTATAAACAAAAAGAAAATAGCTTTTAAAAAATATAAAAATGAAGGAACACCAGTGTCGTTCAAATGCTACAAAGAATTTAACAGAATATGTAAAAAGGAAATCAAGGATGCAAAAATTCAAAATGAACGACAGATCGCAAAAAATAGTAGGACAAACCCCACAAAATTCTTCAAATATATTAATAGTAAAAAGGTCAGGTCTGAGTATGTAGGCCCTTTACAAAATAATCTAGAGAGGGTGACTGGGGACAAAGAGAAGACTCATTTATTAAATACTTTCTTCAGCTCTGTGTATACAAAGGAGCATGGGGGAGCTCATGTCCATAATGGGGGTGGTAGTGACAGAGCCCCGAATGATCCACAATGGCTCAAAAGGAATATGGTCCAGAAATATTTAGACAGAATAAAGGTGGATAAAGCACCTGGACCTGATGGCATCCACCCACGGATCCTAAAAGAATTGAGCTCTGTAATTTCAAAGCCATTGTATCTAATTTTTAGGGAGTTATTAATGATGGGAATAGTACCACTGGATTGGCGCAGGGCGAACGTGGTGCCTATATTTAAAAAGGGATCAAAGTCTTTATCAAGTAACTATAGACCTGTTAGTTTAACTTCTATAGTCTGGAAGATACTGGAGCGTTTAATAAAAGACCACATAGATGAGTTCTTGCTGGAAAAAAACATTTTAAGCAACAGACAGCATGGATTCATGAAAGACAGAAGTTGTCAGACAAACCTGATTCTTTTTATGAAGAGGTAAGTAAAATCTTGGACAGAGGGGTGGCGGTGGACGTGGTATACTTGGATTTTGCAAAAGCGTTCAATACAGTTCCGCACACGCGGCTCATGTGTAAGTTAAAGTCTACAGGCTTGGAAATATCAGTTTGTAAATGGATAGAAAACTGGCTAAAAGACAGAATTCAGAGAGTCGTGGTTAATGATTCTTACTCTGAATGGTCTAAGGTTATCAGTGGTGTACCCCAAGGTTCAGTGCTGGGACCCTTACTTTTTAATATCTTTATAAATGATATTGGGTCTGGGATCAAAAGTAACATTTCTGTCTGTGCAGATAACACCATGCTATGCAGTGGAATAACGTCCTTACAGGATGTCTCCAATTTACAAGCCGACCTCAATGCTCTGTCTAATTGGGCATCTATGTGGCAGATGAGGTTTATGGTTGAGAAATGTAAAATTATGCACTTGGGGGCTAAGAATATGCATCATACATACTAGGGGGAGTACAACTGGGGGAATCAGTGGTGGAGAAGGATCTGGGGGTTTTGGTAGATCATAAGCTCAATAATAGCATGCAATGCCAAGCTGCGGTTTCCAAAGCGAGCAAAGTCCTTTCTTGTATTAAGAGAGGTATGGACTCCAGAGAGAGAGATATCATTTTGCCCCCCCTGTACAAATCATTAGTAAGACCTCATCGGGAATATGCAGTTCAGTTTTGGGCACCAGTTCTCAAAAAGGATATCGGGGAACTGGGAAAGTGCAGAGAAGGGCAACCAAACTGATAAGAGGCATGGGGGAGCTCAGCTATGAGGAAAGATTAGAGGAACTGAATTTGTTCACTCTTGAGAAGAGGAGAATAAGGGGGGATATGATCAACATGTTCAAATATATAAGGGGTCCATATAGTGAACTTGGTGTTGAGTTATTCACTCTATGGTCAATGCAGAGGACATGGGGGCACTCTTTACGACTGGAGGAAAAGAGATTTCATCTCCAAATAAGGAAAGGTTTCTTCACAGTAAGAGCTGTGAAAATGTGGAATAGACTCCCTCCAGAGGTGGATCTGGCCAGCTCAGTAGATTGCTTTAAGAAAGGCCTGGATACTTTCCTAAATGTACAGAATATAACTGGGTACTGACATTTATAGGTAAAGTTGATCCAGGGAAAATCCGATTGCCTCTCGGGGGATCAGGAAGGAATTTTTTCCCCTGCTGTAGCAAATTGGAACATGCTCTGCTGGGGTTTTTTGCCTTCCTCTGGATCAACTGAGGGTATAAAATTGGGTATATTGGATTGTACGATATTTTTTTTTTTGTTTTTTTTTTGTTTTTTTTGTTTTTTTGTTTTATTTTTATGGTTGAACTGAATGGACTTGTGTCTTTTTTCAACCTGACTAACTATGTAACTTTGTAACGACTTTCCGGACACGCTTTGGCCACTTCAAGTACCTGGTTATGCCATTCAGACTCTGTAACGCACCGGCTACTTTCCAACATTTTGTAAACAATGTTTTCAGAGACTTTTTGGACTTATTCGTGATTGTTTACTTGGATGACATTTTGATATTTTCGACCTCCCTAGAAGCACATCGTGACCATGTGAAACAAGTTCTTCACAGATTGAGACAAAACGGACTTTACGCTAAAGTCGAGAAATGTGAGTTTGAGCGCCAGACCATTCACTTTATCGGCCTGGTAATATCAACTGGGGGTGTGGCAATGGATTCACAGAAGGTCTCAGCCATTATGTCCTGGCCACCCCCAACCGATAAAAAAGGAGTATAACGTTTTATTGGGTTCTCCAATTTCTACAGAAAATGTATCAAAAATTTCTCCAGTATCATAGCACCTATCACGCAGCTCACAAGGAAGCCAAGCCGTTTTCAATGGACTGCAGCAGCTCAAGCTGCATTTGACAAATTAAAAGGGTTATTTACCTCCGCCCCAGTGCTAAAACATCCTGATCCTGCCTTGCCTTATACCCTGGAGGTGGACGTATCGGAAAGTGCTGTGGGGGCCATCCTGTCCCAACGCCAAGGACCTAAGTCCTTAATGCACCCTGTGGCTTTCTTTTCCAAAAAATTAGGTTTATCGGAAATAAATTATGACGTAGGGGACCGAGAACTCTTGCCAATAAAATCGGCCTTGGAAGAATGGCGGTACCTCCTGGAGGGAGCAGCACAGCCAATGTTGATCTTCACAGATCATAAAAATTTAGAATATCTCAGGACTGCCAAGCGCCCCAGACCCAGACAGGCAAGATGGGCTCTTTTCTTTTCTCGTTTTAATTTCCATATTACCTACCGGCCAGGGTCTAAAAACATCAAACCCGATGCGTTATCCCGCATGTTCACGGAGGCTGAGGTTTTATCCCCACCAGATACTATCTTGCAAGCTGGGAGTTTCTTACTAACCCAATTGTGTCACAAATCTGTCAGGCATCCCTAAAAACATCTCTACCCCAAGGTACAAACCTCCAAGAAAAGGATGGGCCCTTCTGGCGAGGAAATACAATTTTTGTCCCTCAAAATCTGCACACCACCACCCTACAGGTCTGCCATGACTATCCCTTGGCAGGTAACTTTGGGGGTCACAAGACTATGGACCTAGTTCAAAGGCACTTCTGGTGGCCCAATCTTGCAAAGGACTGCAGGAACTACGTTAATTCTTGCCTGACCTGCCTCAGGAATAAGAACAGCAAAAATAAAGCATGGGGACTATTGAGACCACTGCCTATCCCTGAAAGGCCATGGGATAAGATCGCAATGGACTTCATTGTCGAGCTCCCTCCCTCTGAGGGGTTTTCATTCATCTTCGTGGTAGTTGACCGCTTTTCTAAAATGGCACATTTTATCCCCATAAAAGGGACCCCATCAGCAACCGAGACTGCCAGGATATTTATTAAAGAAATTGTTAGGCTCCACGGAATCCCCAGTGACATTGTTTCTGATCATGGAGTACAGTTCACATCAACATTTTGGAAATCATTATGTGAAGCACTAGGCATCAAACTCAGTTTTTTCTCAGCCTATCACCCCCAGACCAACGGGCAGACTGAATGTACTAGTCAAACGTTGGAGCAGTACCTATGTTTCTTCTCCTCTTTTTCTCAGGAAGATTGGGCCTCATTACTGCCTTTGGCAGAATTCGCATTCAACAACTCTACTAACTCTGCCTCAAATCAGTCACCATTCTTTTCCAATTATGGATTTCATCCCTCCTTCTTGCCAATGCTTGTACCAGACTCTCCTGTACCAGCTGTCCAGGATAGATTAAATTTCTTTGTCACATGGAGTCCCTTCTACGTCAAGAGACATTAATTAAACCTTTATCCACAATTTACAAGGCTTTGCAGCCTACCGTACATCAAGGCCTGGAGAGACTCCATGACTTTTGGGTGTCGGAGCTGCCGGAATTGGATGGGGAGGACTGGGAGGATGTTTGGGACTCCCCATTTGGACACCTGGTCTCTTCTAGAGATCGATTGATCCAATTTAAAATATTACACAAGTTTTATTACACCCCATACAGGCTTCACAAAATATACCCTGACTTCACGTCGCAGTGTTGGCGTTGTCAAGCTGACTCTGCGGGTTTCTTACACATGATCTGGTCATGCCCTGATGTACAGCAATACTGGTCATTAATCACTACCTTTATCACTGAACTGATCACAATTCCCATACCCCAAAAGATAGAGATTTGCCTGCTTGGTCTGGTGGATGCTCTTACCCCCTTGAGGGCAGTTCGCACACTGATAGGACTACTTCTCTTCTGTGCCAGGAAACCTATTGTACTCAAGTGGAGGGTTCCCACGTCTACCCTTACCCTAAATGCATGGAAATCATTAGTCAACCTTACAGTACCCTTATATAAAGAAATTAACTCCTAATAGAGGATGCCCTCTAAAATTTCAAAAGGTCTGGAACATATGGCTTGAGTCTGAAACAACAACTGTAGAACAAGAAGACCCTGTAGGACTATCTGTCTGATTCGATCTTCCAGATGAGATGATAGCTCCTATGATTGCTCTCCCCTGGGGTGTATTCTGACTAGCCGCGCACCTATAGCCGCCCACTTGACGTAGACCATTTCTTAGGAAAATACCTGTCGTATATCACATTTCTATGTAAATTGCTAAGCATTACACTTATGATGTTATTCTTTAGCAGCAAGCTATGGGGTTGTTTTGTTATTGTTCAACTTGTTTAACTGGTCTTGGCCAGTATTTAAGGTAGGACATGTCTTGCCTAGTGTTTTTATGCACCTTGAGCCGGGGAATGCCCAGAGGCTCTGTTATGTAACATTCCTTTCTCTGAAATAAATAAAAAGAATCTTGAAAAAAAAAAATTTCTATGTCACGAACAATCGGGTGCTTAGAGAAACCATCTCTAAAGCACAGGAAGATAATAAAAAATTCTTCGACAAGAGAAGAAGGGGGGAATTGGACCTAAAAGTTGGTGACCGTGTATGGCTTTCAACTACAAACCTGAAACTGGCATGCCCTTCCAAGAAACTGGGACCCTGATACTTGGGGCCCTTCCCAGTTAAGAAGAAGATCAATTTGGTAGCCTATGAACTTGAACTCCCCCATTTAGGATCCACCCTGTATTTCATGCTTCACTACTTAAGCCCGATGTACCAAATTCCTTTCTGGATCGTGAGGTAGGACCTCCAGAAGCTATAAAGGTGAATGGGGAGGAGGTATTTGAGATTGAAGCCTTTTTGGATTATAGGAAACAACAAGGGCAGAACCAGTATTTAATCAAATGAAGAGGCTTTGGCCCAGAAGAAGATTCCTGGGAGCCCAAAACAAATCTCCATGCCCAGAGACTCATACAGGCCTTTCATCGCTCCCGCCCAGAGGGTTTGGTTTGAAGAGGCATCCAGAGGCTGCCCTTAAGGAGGGGGCAGTGTCAGAGAACTCACAGTGCTAGTGCCCATCTCCATGCAGCAGTGGCTAATCCCCATTCCGCTAATGCCAATGGACATTGTCAGAGAACTCACAGTGCTAATGCCCGTCTCCATGCAGCAGTGGCTAATTCCCATTCTGCTAATGCCAATGGCCAATGCGCAGTGTCCCTGACAGAGGCGAACGAGTTCTGGAATGAACGAGCACACTTGCGCACCCATACAAACGTGTACACGCACTCACACACCTATGCTAACGTGTGTGCACACTCGCGCAAGGACATTCACGTCCACCAATCCTGGCGCATGGTGCCCTATATAAACAGAGTCTCTGCCTGATACCAGTGCTGGATCGTCTTCAGCTTGTTCCTGAGTTCCTGATTGCTGTTTGACCTGTTACCTTGCTCCTGACAAACCCGGCTTCCTTGACCATTCTCCTGGATCACCCCTGCCTGTTATCTACCCTTACTGATTATACAGACTTTGGCTTGGATTCTCTACTACGGCTCTGCTTCCTGATTCTGTACCTCACTGCCAGCCCATTGCCAACCTCTGCCTGTCCTTGACTACGAACTTGCCTTCCATTTATGTACCTTGTTGCCAGCCAGTTGCCAACCTTTGCCTGTTTCTGACATTGCAGTTATTCCTGAATCCATACTTACCTGCCTGGCTTCCGCTGAACAGTTCTGGTGATCAGTCTTCACGCCTTCCTCCAAGAGGACCCTGTATCTCCAAGCTCCAGCCTTCAGCCTGCAGTCACCTGCACCCTTTTGTTGCCCCAGCACTCCTTGTTAGGGATGAGCTTCGCGTTCGAGTCGAACCCATGTTTGACTCGAACATCGGCTGTTTGATCGATCGCCGAATTGTGAACGTTATGGGCTGTTCACGCCAAATTCATGTGGCGTGTCACGGCCCATAATTTACTGCGGCATCGCAGTGCATTACTGGCTGATGATTGGCCAAGCATGCACTATGACCCGCATGCTTGGCCAATCACAGCGCCGTCGGTAGAGAGAGCTGTAATCGGCCAAAGCCAGGGTGGCTTTGGCCAATTATGGCTCAGGGGGGTTAAAACACGCCCCAGACTATATAAGGCCTCCTGCACGGTGGCCCTGTGTAGTGTGTTCCTTAGATAGAGAGAGAGAGACAGTGTCATTTCATTTGAGTTAGCTAGATTAGGCAGGACAGTCAGTGAGTTAGCTGTACTTATAGTGTATTGTGTATATATATGCATCCCAGGTGTTGCATATATATATATATATATATATATATATATATATATATATATATATATATATACACACTGTATTCAGTTTAGCTAGATCCGTTCCTGTTATCTTCCTACTGACAGGCAGGCTTGTCTTGTTACAGTATTTACAGCTACCTGAAGAAAATTGCTGGTGTTCTTTTGATCCTATTAGTACCACAGTCAGGCAGCTAGACTATTTACAGTTAGTGTAGTTCGTCCTCCTCACAGTGTTCAGTTAAAGCTACAAGTTAGTTTAGTGTGACCTCTGCACAGTGTTCAGCTAAAACTACAAGTTAGTGTAGTGCACAGTGTTCAGCTAAAGCTACAAGTTAGGGTAGTGCGTCCTCCTCACAGTGTTCAGCAAAAACTACGAGTTAGTGTAGTGCGACCTCTGCACAGTGTTCAGCTAAAGCTACAAGTTAGTGTAGTGCGTCCTCCTCACAGTGTTCAGCTAAAACTACAAGTTAGTGTAGTGAGACCTCTGCACAGTGTTCAGCTAAAGCTAAAAGTTAGTGTAGTGCGTCCTGCTCACAGTGTTCAGCTAAAACTACAAGTTAGTGTAGTGCGACCTCTGCACAGTGTTCAGCTAAAACTACAAGTTAGTGTAGTGAGACCTCTGCACAGTGTTCAGCTAAAGCTAAAAGTTAGTGTAGTGCGTCCTGCTCACAGTGTTCAGCTAAAACTACAAGTTAGTGTAGTGCGACCTCTGCACAGTGTTCAGCTAAAGCTACAAGTTAGTGTAGTGAGACCTCTGCACAGTGTTCAACTAAAGCTACAAGTTAGTGTAGTGCGTCCTCCTCACAGTGTTCAGCTAAAACTACAAGTTAGTGTAGTGAGACCTCTGCACAGTGTTCAGCTAAAGCTACAAGTTAATGTAGTGCGTCCTCCTCACAGTGTTCAGCTAAAGCTACAAGTTAGTTTAGTGTGACCTCTGCACAGTGTTCAGCTAAAGCTACAAGTTAGGGTAGTGCAACCTCTGCACAGTGTTCAGTTAAAGCTACAAGTTAGTGTAGTGCATCCTCCTCACAGTGTTCAGCTAAAACTACAAGTTAGTGTAGTGAGACCTCTGCACAGTGTTCAGCTAAAACTACAAGTTAGTGTAGTGCGACCTCTGCACAGTGTTCAGCTAAAACTACAAGTTAGTGTAGTGAGACCTCTGCACAGTGTTCAGCTAAAGCTACAAGTTAGTGTAGTGCGTCCTGCTCACAGTGTTCAGCTAAAACTACAAGTTAGTGTAGTGAGACCTCTGCACAGTGTTCAGCTAAAGCTACAAGTTAGTGTAGTGCGTCCTGCTCACAGTGTTCAGCTAAAACTACAAGTTAGTGTAGTGAGACCTCTGCACAGTGTTCATCTAAAGCTACAAGTTAGTGTAGTGCGTCCTGCTCACAGTGTTCAGCTAAAACTACAAGTTAGTGTAGTGCGACCTCTGCACAGTGTTCAGCCAAAGCTACAAGTTAGTGTAGTGAGACCTCTGCACAGTGTTCAGCTAAAGCTACAAGTTAGTGTAGTGCGTCCTGCTCACAGTGTTCAGCTAAAACTACAAGTTAGTGTAGTGCGACCTCTGCACAGTGTTCAGCTAAAGCTACAAATTAGTATAGTGAGACCTCTGCACAGTGTTCAGCTAAAGCTACAAGTTAGTGTAGTGCGTCCTGCTCACAGTGTTCAGCTAAAACTACAAGTTAGTGTAGTGCGACCTCTGCACAGTGTTCAGCTGAAGCTACAAGTTAGTATAGTGAGACCTCTGCACAGTGTTCAGCTAAAGCTACAAGTTAGTGTAGTGCGTCCTCCTCACAGTGTTCAGCTAAACCTACAAGTTATTTTTTTGTGAGCTCTGCACAGTGTTCAGCCAAAGCTACCTGTAGAAGGTTGGTGGTGTTTTCCTGATCCTATCACTACCGCAGGCAGCTAAATAAGCTACAAGTTAGTGTAGTGCGAGCTCTGCACAGTGTTCACCTAAAGCTACCTGTAGAAGGTTGGTGGTGTTTTCTGATCCTATCACTACCGCAGGCAGCTAAATAAGCTACAAGTTATTTTTTGCGAGCTCTGCACAGTGTTCAGCTAAAGCTACCTGTAGAAGGTTGGTGGTGTTTTCCTGATCCTATCACTACCGCAGGCAGCTAAATAAGCTACAAGTTATTTTTTGGCGAGCTCCGCACAGTGTTCACCTAAAGCTACCTGTAGAAGTTTGGTGGTGTTTTCCTGATCCTATCACTACCGCAGGCAGCTAAATAAGCTACAAGTTAGTTTTTTGCAAGCTCTGCACAGTGTTCAGCTAAAGCTACCTGTAGAAGGTTAGTGGTGTTTTCCTGATCCTATCACTACCGCAGGCACCTAAATAAGCTACAAGTTAGTGTAGTGCGAGCTCTGCACAGTGTTCACCTAAAGCTACCTGTAGAAGGTTGGTGGTGTTCTCATACTACAGGCAGGCAGTTGATTTTGCTAGCTGCAGTATCAGTACACACACATATACATGCTCCAGGAGGATGCCCGGCGTTTGGAAGGCTCTGATGATGATACTGAGCTAGATGAAGGCAGTAACGTGAGCACGGACAGAGGGGGTGCCCAAGAAGGACAGCAATCTGGCAGTCATGATCCCCCTGCTGCAGCATGCTGCCAGGTTTGCTCCAGTGATGAGGAGGGAGGGGATGATGAGGTCACTGACTTAACGTGGGTGCCTGATAGGAGAGAGGAGGAGGCGGCACATCACCAACGAGGCAGGATGCCCTCCAGGGGCCAGCCTAAGGGCAGCACACTGACTGCATCACACCCCAAAGCTCCGCATGTGCAGGGCACTGCTGTCTCTGCGCGTTATTCCTAAAGTTCTTTGGTGTGGGCCTTTTTTGAGACGAGTGCATCAGATCGCACCGCTGCTATTTGCAACATATGTCTCAAGCGTATCTCGCGTGGCCAAAACATCTCCTGCTTGGGCACCACATGCTTGACCAGACATATGTTGACCTGCCATGCAGTTCGTTGGCAAGCGTATTTAAAAGACCCACACCAAAGAACAAAGAGGACCCCTCCTTGCTCCTCATCAGCTGAGATCTCCAACCCCACTATACCTTCAGTCCTCTCTGAGACCTGCACTGAGAGGAATTAGGTGTGTCACAGCCAAGTACTTGTGGGCAATCTGCTTTCGGTACACCGACGTCAGATTGTACTAGGCAAATTTCCCTGCCCCAGCTGCTGCACCGCCGAAAGAAGCTCGCTCCCAGCCATCCACATGCCCAGCGGTTGAATGCTAGCTTGGCAAAATTGCTAGCACTTCAACTGCTGCCTTTTCAGTTGGTAGACTCTGTCCCCTTCACTCAAACGCCACTTTTTCTCACGGAAGGCGTTTCCGGCTCTCTACCGGCATGTGGAAGGCAATGTCTTGGCCTCGCTGGACAGGGCGGTCAGCGGTAAGCTGCATATTACCGCTGACTCATGATCCAGCGGGCATGGACAGGGACGTTACCTAAGTTTCACCGCGCATTGGGTGATTCTTCTGGCAGCTGGGAAGGATGCAGGACAAGGTGCAGTAGTGTTGGAGGTTGTTCCGCCAACACGCCTCCAAAATGCCACTACTAATGATTGTGACACACCTCTCTCCTCCACCCCCTCCTCTTCTTCTTCTTCCATGGCCTCTTCCTGTGCTTTGTCCTTGGAACCAGCGGTGCTCCGTAGCCATTAAAGGGGCTACGCAAGTATGCAGGCCAAAAGATGCCATGCAGTGCTTGAGCTGGTGTGCTTGGGGGACAGGAGCCACACTGGGGCAGAGGTTCTGTCAGCTCTGCAGGGGCAGGTTCAGAGGTGGTTGACGCCACGCCAACTTAAGGCAGGAATGGTGGTTTGCAACAATGGCATCAACCTCCTCTCTGCCCTCCAACAGGGACAAATGACCCATGTGCCCTGTTTGGCTCACGTCCTTAACTTGGTGGTGCAGGGGTTCTTGGGCAGGTACCCGGGCTTACAGGATGTCCTGAGGCAGGCCAGGAAAGTATGTGTGCATTTCCGCCGGTCATATAATGCCAGTGCTCCGCTGGCAGACCTCCAAAAGGAGTTTAACCTGCCCAAGAACCGCCTAATCTTTGACATTCCCACCAGGTGGAACTCAACGTTGGCCATGCTGCAGCGGCTGCACACGCAGCAGAGGGCCATCAATGAGTACCTGTGCGACTGTGGCACCAGGACAGGGTCAGGGAAGATTGTTTTTTTTTCCCCACGCCTGTGGGCCATGATCAGGGATGCATGCACTGTCCTGTCACCATTTGAGGAGGCAACGAGGATGGTGAGCAGTGACAGTGCATGCATCGGTGACACTGTCCCCCTTGTCCACCTGTTGGAGCACACGCTGCATGGAATAATGGACAGGGCACTTGAGGCAGAATAGAGGCAGGAAGAGGAGGACTTCCTTAGCTCTCAAGGCCCCCTTTACCCAGACAGTGTTCCTGTGTGCCCACTGATCACAGGAAGAGGACGAGGAGGGGGAGGAGGAGGATTGTGTCAGTATGGAGGTGGAGCCTGGCACATAGCATCAGCAGCAGTCTTTAATGGATCAGTCCCAAGAAACACATGGACTTGTACATGGCTGGGAGGAGGTGGCTGCGGACCATGTCGTCCTTAGTGACCCAGAGGACTTCGGACCGAATGCCTCAGCAAACCTACGCTGCATGGCCTCCCTGATCCTGCAAAGCCTGCGTAAGGATCCTCGTATTCGTGGTATCAAGGAGAAGGACCAATACTGGCTGGCAACCCTCCTTGATCCACGTTACAAGGGTAAGGTTGCGGACCTTATCTTGCCATCGCAGAGGGAGCAGAGGATGAAACATCTTCGGGAGGCCTTGCAGAAAGGTCTGTGCAACGTGTTCCCAGAGACTGGGAGGTTACAAACGCCTGTTTCTGGACAACGTGTTGCTGAGGCTTCGGTCAGTCAAAGAAGGAGTGGTGGAGAAGGTGGCCGTCTGACCGATGCGTTCAGACAATTTTTTAGTCCGCAGCCCCAAAGTATGATCGGTTCCAGCAACCATCGCCAGCATCTGTTTTACATGGTGCAGGAATACCTAGGGAAAGATCTGAGTTGGACACCTTTCCCACCGAAAATCCTCTGAGTTACTGGGTCTTGAGGATGGATCACTGGCCAGAGGTTGCACAGTATGCAATTGAGCTACTGGCCTGTCCTGCATCCAGCGTTCTTTCGGAACGCACATTCAGTGCTGCTGGAGGCTTTGTAACTGATCACAGGGTGCGTCTGTCCACCGACTCGGTCGATCGGCTGACCTTCATAAAAATTAATCAGTCTTGGATCACCACCAGCTACCAAGCACCTGATGCTGATGTAACCTAATTTTTTTTTTTGAAATCTCAGATCCCTTCAAAGACTGCCTATACTGATGCTGAGTGACTATCCTGAGTAATTATCCTCTTCCTCCTCAATGATCACGCCGATAGCTTGTAAGAACATTTTTGGTTCTGGGCGCCACCACCAGTGCCTAAGGCCCAATTTTTCAGCCCCTGTTTAACAGGGGCGTGTAATTACAATTTTTGCTGCAATACTTTGCATCAGGGCTCATTCCTGCGTTCCAACTAAAGTATTTGTGAGGGGTTGCAGTGTTGTGGCACCAGCACCAGTGCCTAAGGCCCAATTTTTCAGCCCCTGTTTAACAGGGGCATGTAATTACAATTTTTGATGCAATACTTTGCAGCAGGGCTCGTTCCTGCGTTCCAACTAGAGTATCTGTGAGGGGTTGCAGTGTTGTGGCACCAGCACCAGTGCCTAAGGCCCAATTTTTCAGCCCCTGTTCATCAGGGGCATGTAATTACAATTCTTGATCTAATATTTTACAGCAGGGCCCGTTTCTGCGCCCACCAAAAGCGAGTGAGGACTTACAGTGTTGTGGCACTAGCACCACCACCACCAAAGGCCCAATTTTTCTGCCCCTGTTCAACAGGGGCATGTAATTACAATTCTTGATCTAATATTTCACAGCAGGGCCCTGTGAGGGCTTACAGTGTTGTGGCCACAACAACACCTAAGGCCCAAATTTCTGCTGAGTATATAGTGCAGACCCCTTGTAAGGTACCTGGTAGTTGAGCCTGACTGGTAGAAGGAGACCTCTCTTTCACGCTGGTTCAGGAGCCGCTGGAAGTGGGAACAGTGGTCTCCTGAGCACAGTGGGTAGGAGGGCCTGATGCAGGTTCTGGCAGGAGCAGACACCGGAACTGGAAGGATGTCCCTCAGGGATGGCTGAGCTGCAGATGCAGGTAACTGGTGCAGGCCGGGAGGCAGGCTGATGCAGGTAGCTGGTGCAGGCCAGGAGGCAGGCTGACAGCTGTAAAGGCGGCAACTGGATGCAAACAGGCAGACTGGAAGCTGTGTCACAGGACACAGGTAAACAAGGTCAGACAGTCCGATTTGGCAGGAGATCAGGCAGGTATAAGCAGGAGGGATGATCCAAGGATAGTCAAACAGGCAGGAATTCGGCAACAGGTAACTAAATAAGCAAGGTCAGGCAAGCCAGGTCGGATTGGAGACTGGAGAGTGGTCAGACGTAGCCGGGTCAATAGTAAACAACAGACAGGCAGATACAGGAACTTTCAGGTGCAGAGCTGCAGACGAAACAGCACCTGACATGAGCACCTGTCACTCTTTTAAAGGGCCCTTGGCGCCAAACGGCGCTAGCGCGAACGGGCGCGCGCACCCGCGAACGTGCGTACGGGCACACGCGGGAGCACGCCGGCCCCCCTTGGGGGGGAATTAAGCTGAATCAGTCTAGAAAGATTCCTTGTGGACCTGCGTGCACGCAGATTCGCCCGACGGCTGCTGACAGGCCCCTGACACCCCTACTTTCAAACATCCAACTTACAAACGACTCCTACTTGCAAATGGAAGGAGACAACAGGAAGTGAGATGAAATCTACCCCTAGGAAGGGAAACACGTTAAAAATTAGAGATGAGCTTCGAGTTCGAGTCGAACTCATGTTCGACTTGAACATTGGCTGTTCGCAAGTTCGCCGAACAGCGAACAATTTGGGGTGTTCGCGGCAAATTCGAATGCCGCGGAACACCCTTTAAAAGTCTATGGGAGAAATCAAAAGTGCTAATTTTAAAGGCTTATATGCAAGTTATTGTCATAAAAAGTGTTTGGGGACATGGATCCTGCCCCAGGGGACATGGATCAATGCAAAAAAAAGTTTTAAAAACGGACGTTTTTTTAGGAGCAGTGATATTATTAATGCTTAAAGTCAAACAAGGTAAACCTACTCGCGGCTATTGCATTGCCGACAATACACATAGAAGTTCATTGATAAAAACGGCATGGGAATTCCCCACAGGGGAACCCCGAACCAAAATTAAAAAAAAAAAAATGACATGGGAGTCCCCCTAAATTCCTTACCAGGCCCTTCAGGTCTAGTATGGATATTAAGGGGAACCCCGGCCAAAATTTTAAAAAAAAATGACGTGGGGTTCCCCCTAAATTCCATACCAGACCCTTCAGGTCTGGTATGGATTTTAAGGGGAACCCCGTGCCAAAAAAAAAAAATGGGCATGGGGTCCCCCCAAAAATCCATACCAGACCCTTATCCCTTATAAGAGAAGGAACACTGGCATTTATGAGAAGTTGTAGATTTGAATCATTGAAAGCAAAATTAAATTTACTGTTGTCACAAGTATTGCCAAGGTGCATGCAGGTTTATAGCCCCTCGCTTCGGATGTGTGAAAGATGCAGTGTTTTCTGGGTCCTATTGGTTGCCGTCAAGGAGGGCAAGGATACAGCTCCATGGCCTTGCATAACTCACTGAAAACAAGTTTAGTTAATTTAAGAATTGAAATCATACTTGTGCCTTTTTTAAGCAATAAACTTAAAGCCTTTTTGTCCTCTAGGATCTGGAAAAAAGACTACCTCTGTAGTCCTGACTATTTTTGGATTGGTGGTCCTCGTTGCAACATTGGCTGGTGTTCTTCTGTACAGGTGAGTGCTCAAGCTCTGTCTGTAGTACAAAAGAGACTTGCTGGAATAATTTGCCGCCTTCTGAGACAACACAATGGAAGTGGTTTCTGTGACAACTTCATAATGGAAGCTGGATTGGCATTGGCTTTCACTCCCTAGCCTTGTTCTAGATCTACTTGCCCCCGACTCTTAATATTTCCCTTTCTTTTTTTCTTTTTTTTCCCCCCTCCTTTTAGGAAATACAAGGAGTAAAAGCCCATCTGGAATGCAACAGATGGAAGTGGCAGTCAGATCACTGTGTGCTTCAGACAAGTCAAAGATGCCTTGCTTCATGGAAACTCCAATGAGCATGATCCACTGCTGAAAAACAAAGCTGGAAAAATAATTAGCAGTAATCAGCATGGATTCATGAAGAATCGTTCTTGCCAAAACCAATCTATTAACCTTCTATGAGGAGGTGAGTTGCCATCTAGATAAAGGAAGGCCCGTAGATGTGGTGTATCTGGATTTTGCAAAAGCATTTGACACAGTTCCCCATAAACGTTTACTGTACAAAATAAAGTCCGTTGGCATGGACCATAGGGTGAGTACATGGATTGAAAACTGGCTACAAGGGCGAGTTCAGAGGGTGGTGATAAATGGGGAGTACTCAGAATGGTCAGGGGTGGGTAGTGGGGTTCCCCAGGGTTCTGTGCTGGGACCAATCCTATTTAATTTGTTCATAAACGATCTGGAGGATGGGATAAACAGTTCCATCTCTGTATTTGCGGACGATACTAAGCTAAGCAGGGCAATAACTTCTCCGCAGGATGTGGAAATCTTGCAAAAAGACTTGAACAAATTAATGGGGTGGGCGACTACATGGCAAATGAGGTTCAATGTAGAAAAATGTAAAATAATGCATTTGGGTGGCAAAAATATGAATGCAATCTATACACTGGGGGGAGAACCTCTGGGGGGATCTAGGATGGAAAAGGACCTGGGGGTCCTAGTAGATGATAGGCTCAGCAATGGCAGGCAATGCCAAGCTGCTGCTAATAAAGCAAACAGAATATTGGCATTAAAAGGGGATCAACTCCAGAGATAAAACGATAATTCTCCCGCTCTACAAGACTCTGGTCCGGCCGCACCTGGAGTATGCTGTCCAGTTCTGGGCACCAGTCCTCAGGAAGGATGTACTGGAAATGGAGCGAGTACAAAGAAGGGCAACAAAGCTGATAAAGGGTCTGGAGGATCTTAGTTATGAGGAAAGGTTGCGAGCACTGAACTTATTCTCTCTGGAGAAGAGACGCTTGAGAGGGGATATGATTTCAATATACAAATACTGTACTGGTGACCCCACAATAGGGAGAAAACTTTTTCGTGGAAGGAAGTTTAACAAGACTCGTGGCCACTCATTAAAATTAGAAGAAAAGAGGTTTAACCTTAAACTATGTAGAGGGTTCTTTACTGTAAGAGCAGCAAGGATGTGGAATTCCCTTCCACAGGTGGTGGTCTCAGTGGGGAACATTGATAGCTTCAAGAAACTATTAGATAATCACCTGAATGACCGCAATATACAGGGATATACAATGTAATACTGACACATAATCACACACATAGGTTGGACATGATGGACTTGTGTCTTTTTTCAACCTCACCTACTATGTAACTTCTGAGGAGGCTGAGACAGTAGTGCACAAAGAGTAATCCTGACGCCGGTCCACAGGGAAGAAACCCTCCTGCACACATACTGACACATCACACAGGCTGAGGCTCAGTCCCCAGACTCCCCATTGTGTGCTCATGGTCATTGTCATTACGATGATCAGGGCACAGGAGGTGCTGTATGGCTCTGTCAGTGTAACATGCTGTGTGGTGCTGACTTTGTTAATATATGGCTGTACTGTATGTTACAGACTATACCACAGCACAGGCATAACAAAGTCAGCACCCAACAGCTTGTTACACTGACAGAGCCATACAGCACCTCCTGTGCTCTGATCATCGCAATGATAATGACCATGAGCACACAGTGAGATGCTACTTTACACATGGGTTGGGGGTAGGGTTGCCACCTTTTTATCAAGTCAAACCGGAACACTTTAAGCACTTCAGCCCTGGAAGAATTTACCCCCTTCCTGACCAGGCCATTTTTTGCGATACGGCACTGCGTCGCTTTAACTGACAATTGCGCGGTCGTGCGACGTTGTACCCTAACAAAATTGATGCCCTTTTTTTCCGACAAATAGAGCTTTCTTTTGGGGGTATTTGATCACCTCTGCAGTTTTTATTTTTTGCGCTATAAACAAAAGCACCACAGCCCCCTTACATCAGATATGACACCAGAGCCCCCCTTACATCAGATATGACACCAGAGCCCCCCTTACATCAGATATGACACCAGAGCCCCCCTTACATCAGATATGACACCAGAGCCCCCCTTACATCAGATATGACACCAGAGCCCCCCTTACATCAGATATGACACCAGAGCCCCCCCTACATCAGATATGACACCAGAGCCCCCCCTTACATCATATGTGACACCAGGGCCCCCTTACATCAGATATGACACCAGAGCCCCCCTTACATCAGATATGACACCAGAGCCCCCTCCCTTACATCATATGTGACACCAGAGCCCCCCCCTTACATCAGATATGATACCAGAGCCCCCCCCTTACATCATATGTGACACCAGAGCCCCCTTATATCAGATATGATACCAGAGCCCCCCCTTACATCATATGTGACACCAGAGCCCCCCCCTTACATCAGATATGATACCAGAGCCCCCCCCCTTACATCATATGTGACACCAGGGCCCCCTTTTATCAGATATGATACCAGAGCCCCCCCTTACATCATATGTGACACCAGGGCCCCCTTACATCAGATATGACACCAGAGCCCCCCCTACATCAGATATGACACCAGAGCCCCCCCTTACATCATATGTGACACCAGGGCCCCCTTACATCAGATATGACACCAGAGCCCCCCTTACATCAGATATGACACCAGAGCCCCCCTTACATCATATGTGACACCAGAGCCCCCCTTACATCAGATATGACACCAGAGCCCCCTTACATCAGATGTGACACCAGAGCCCCCCTTACATCATATGTGACACCAGAGTCCCCTTACATCAGATATGACACCAGAGCCCCCCCTTACATCAGATATGACACCAGAGCCCCCCTTACATCATATGTGACACCAGAGCCCCCCTTACATCAGATATGACACCAGAGCCCCCTTACATCAGATGTGACACCAGAGCCCCCCTTACATCATATGTGACACCAGAGTCCCCTTACATCAGATATGACACCAGAGCCCCCCCTTACATCAGATATGACACCAGAGCCCCCCCCCCCACTTACATCATATGTGACACTAGGGCCCCCTTACATCAGATATGATACCAGAGCCCCCCTTACATCAGATATGATACCAGAGCCCCCCCTTACATCAGATATGATACCAGAGCCCCCCTTACATCAGATATGACACCAGAGCCCCCCTTACATCATATGTGACACCAGAGCCCCCTTACATCAGATGTGACACCAGAGTCCCCCTTACATCAGATATGACACCAGAGCCCCCCTTACATCATATGTGACACCGGAGTCCCCTTACATCAGATATGACACCAGAGCCCCCTTACATCAGATATGACACCAGAGCTCCCCCTTACATCATATGTGACACCAGAGCCCCCCTTACATCAGATATGACACCAGAGCCCCCTTACATCAGATATGACACCAGAGCCCCCCTTACATCATATGTGACACTAGAGCCCCCTTACATCAGATATGACACCAGAGTCCCCCCCTTTCATTTCGATATGACACCAGAGCCCCCCTTACATCAGATATGATACCAGAGCCCCCCTTACATCAGATATGACACCAGAGCCCCCCTTTCATTAGATATGACACCAGAGCCCCCCTTACATCAGATATGATACCAGAGCCCCCCTTACATCAGATATGATACCAGAGCCCCCCCCCCTTACATCAGATATGACACCAGAGCCCCCCCTTACATCATATGTGACACCAGAGCCTCCCTTACATCAGATGTGACACCAGAGCCCCCCTTGCATCAGATATGACACCAGAGCCCCCCTTACATCAGATGTGACACCAGAGCCCTCCTTACATCAGATATGACACCAGAGCCCCCCTTACATCAGGTATGATACCAGAAGCCCCCCTTTCATTAGATATGACACCAGAGCCCCCCTTATATCAGATATGATACCAGAGCCCCCTCTTACATCAGATATGACACCAGAGCCCCCCTTACATCATATGTGACACCAGAGCCTCCCTTACACCAGATGTGACATCAGAGCCCCCCCCCCCTTACATCAGATGTGACACCAGAGCCCTCCTTACATCAGATATGACACCAGAGCCCTCCTTACATCAGATATGACACCAGAGCCCCCCTTACATCAGATGTGATACCAGAGACCCCCCTTACATCAGATGTGACACCAGAGCCCTTCTTACATCAGATATGACACCAGAGCCCCCCTTACATCAGATATGACACCAGAGCCACCCTTATATCAGATATGACATCAGAGCTCCCCCTTACACCAGATATGACATCAGAGCCCCCCTTACATCAGATATAACATCAGAGCCCCCTTTAGATCAGATATGACAGAAGAGCCCCCCTTACATCAGATATGACACCAGAGCCCCCCCTTTCCCCCTGTACTCACTGATCACAAACTGCAAAGAAGTTCCTCATTTCTCTTTCCAGGCTCCACACCCTCCATGTTTGTTCGTTTCTCGGCAGTGCTGCTGAGACTTTTCAGTCAGTGCCGCGCTCTATTGTCACCTGCAGCCTGGAAGGAGGAGAACACCTAATCCTCTCTCCAGCTATGAGCCACAATCCTATCTGAACAACCCTTTTATGACTAAGCATATTTTTGACATTTGGTGTTTACAAGTTCAAATCCATATTTTTTGCTAGAAAATTACTTAGAGCCCCCAAACATTATATATATATTTTTTAGCAGAGAATCTACTGAATAAAATGGTGATAGTTGCAATATTTTATGTCACACGGTATTTGTGCAGCGGTGTTTTAAACGCAACTTTTTGGGAAAAGGGACACTTTCATGAATTTTAAAAAAACGAAACAGTAAAGTTAGCCCAATTTTTTTTTTTAATGTGAAAGATGATGTTACGCCGAGTAAATAGATACCAAACATGTCACGCTTTATAATTGCACGCACTCGTGGAATGGCGACAAACTATGGTACCTAAAAATCTCCATAGGCAACGTTTTAATTTTTTTTACGGTTACCAGGTTAGAGTTACAGAGGAGGTCTAGTGCTAGAATTATTGCTCTCGCTCTGACGATCGCGGCGATACCTCACATGTGTGATTTGAACACCGTTTACATATGCGGGCGCGACTTCCGTATGCGTTTTCTTTGCTGCGCGAGCTCGTGGCGATGGGGGCGATTTAAAAAAAAATTCTTATTTATTTTAATATTAATAAATTGTTTTAAAAAAAAAAAAAATGATCACTTTTATTGCTGTGACAAGGAATGTAAACATCCCTTGTGACAGTAATAGGTGGTGACAGGTACTCTAAAAGACCCCCGATCCCTCCTTTGTACTTCAAAGTATTCAGATCGCCGTTTTTGGCGATTCTGAATACTGTGTATTTTTCTGAAACCGGCGCCATTGCCAGGCGAGTAAATGGGAAGCAACATCATGACGTCGCTCCCGTGTTTATAATTAGGAGGCTGGACGGAAGCCGCTTACGGCTTCGTTCTAGACTTTCCCCAGCCCCCGGAGGCGGTGCATTGTTGATCGGGCCTCCTGGTGGAATGGGAGGCCCTGTAAGAGCGGCGGGAGGCGGCGGGAGGGGGGGACGTCCCCTCCCGCTCCTCCGGTATAACAGCCGAGCGGCTTTTAGCCGCATGGGTTGTTATCGCTGGAAAGCCGATCGCCAGCTCTAAAAAACAGTACCGGGATGATGCCGCTGCGGGCATCATCCCGGTATAACCCCCGAAAGCCGAGTACGCACATCTGTGTATGCTCGGCGGCAAGGGGATAATGTGTCCAATTTTCAGGGGGGCTCAAAACCGGGCACATGATTCAAATCCTGGACTGTATGGATGACTCCTATACCGATGGCAACCCTGGTTGGGGGAGAAGGGACGGTAAAAACACACAGCCAAGCTGCATTTTTTACCACCCCAAAACACTCCCTTTGAGAATTTTTCATCCAAGCTTTGCAATCAGGTCCGCCTGTCAGTTTTTCATGCAGACCTGATTGAGAGCTCCATGTAGGTCTACAGGAGTCCAGATATGAATTGACTTGTGTGCATTTAGATCCGCCTACCTTAGGGTGACCAGACGTCCCCGTTTTCCGGGGACAGTCCCCGGATTGAGGACACTCTCCCCGGAGCCCGTCTGTCCCCGGATTTGTCCCCGGAATTGCAGGGGCGGCACTCAGGAACGTAGCGGCACGCACCGCTAACACTGGCCGTTGCCCTGATCTGTGCCACGGGACTTGCACTGTGTCCCTCAGCACAGCGGACTGAAGCCGCCTCCCCCTCCTCTCTGTTTACATTCACACAGGAGGAGGAGGAGCCCGAGGGACACACATGGCTGTGTGTATCGTCCGCGCTGTTCTGAGGTCTGTAAACTTCATTTATTTACTGTACAGTATGTGGTGGACATGTGCAGAGGATTCTATACTAATGGGGGGGGGGGGGGGCTCTGCACTGGGGGGATTCTATACTAATGGGGGCTCTGCACTGGGGGGATTCTATACTAATGGGGGGGGGGGCTCTGCACTGGGGGGATTCTATACTAATGGGGGGGGCTCTGCACTGGGGGGATTCTATACTAATGGGGGGGGCTCTGCACTGGGGGGATTCTATACTAATGGGGGGGGGGGGGCTCTGCACTGGGGGGATTCTATACTAATGGATGGGGCTCTGCACTGGGGGGATTCTATACTAATGGGGGGGGGGGGCTCTGCACTGGGGGGATTCTATACTAATGGATGGGGCTCTGCACTGGGGGGATTCTATACTAATGGGGGGGGGGGGCTCTGCACTGGGGGATTCTATACTAATGGGGGGGGGGCTCTGCACTGGGGGGATTCTATACTAATGGGGGGGGGGGCTCTGCACTGGGGGGATTCTATACTAATTGGGGGGGGGGGGCTCTGCACTGGGGGGATTCTATACTAATGGGGGGGCTCTGCACTGGGGGGATTCTATACTAATGGGGGGGGGGCTCTGCACTGGGGGGATTCTATACTAATGGGGGGCTCTGCACTGGGGGGATTCTATACTAATGGGGGGGGGGGGCTCTGCACTGGGGGGATTCTATACTAATGGGGGGGGGGGCTCTGCACTGGGGGGATTCTATACTAATGGGGGGGGGGGCTCTGCACTGGGGGGATTCTATACTAATGGGGGGGGGGGCTCTCCACTGGGGGGATTCTATACTAATGGGGGGGGGGCTCTGCACTGGGGGGATTCTATACTAATGGGGGGGGGCTCTGCACTGGGGGATTCTATACTAATGGGGGGGGGCTCTGCACTGGGGGGATTCTATACTAATGGGGGGGGGCTCTGCACTGGGGGGATTCTATACTAATGGGGGGGGGGCTCTGCACTGGGGGGATTCTATACTAATTGGGGGGGGGGCTCTGCACTGGGGGGATTCTATACTAATGGGGGGGCTCTGCACTGGGGGGATTCTATACTAATGGGGGGGGGGGCTCTGCACTGGGGGGATTCTATACTAATGGGGGGCTCTGCACTGGGGGATTCTATACTAATGGGGGGGGGCTCTGCACTGGGGGGATTCTATACTAATGGGGGGGGGGGCTCTGCACTGGGGGGATTTCTATACTAATGGGGGGGGGGGCTCTGCACTGGGGGGATTCTATACTAATGGGGGGGGGGTTGCAGGGGGGATTCTATACTAAAGGGGGGGGGCTCTGCACTGGGGGGATTCTATACTAATGGGGGGGGGGGCTCTGCACTGGGGGGATTCTATACTAATGGGGGGGGGCTCTGCACTGGGGGGATTCTATACTAATGGGGGGGGGCTCTGCACTGGGGGGATTCTATACTAATGGGGGGGGCTCTGCACTGGGGGGATTCTATACTAATGGGGGGGGGGGCTCTGCACTGGGGGATTCTATACTAATGGGGGGGGCTCTGCACTGGGGGGATTCTATACTAATGGATGGGGCTCTGCACTGGGGGATTCTATACTAATGGGGGGGGGGGCTCTGCACTGGGGGGATTCTATACTAATGGGGGGGGGCTCTGCACTGGGGGGATTCTATACTAATGGGGGGGGGGCTCTGCACTGGGGGGATTCTATACTAATTGGGGGGGGGGCTCTGCACTGGGGGGATTCTATACTAATGGGGGGGCTCTGCACTGGGGGGATTCTATACTAATGGGGGGGCTCTGCACTGGGGGGATTCTATACTAATGGGGGGGCTCTGCACTGGGGGGATTCTATACTAATGGGGGGCTCTGCACTGGGGGGATTCTATACTAATGGGGGGGCTCTGCACTGGGGGGATTCTATACTAATGGGGGCTCTGCACTGGGGGATTCTATACTAATGGGGGGGCTCTGCACTGGGGTGATTCTATACTAATGGTGGGCTCTGCACTGGGGGATTCTGTACTAATGGGGGCTCTGCACTGGGGGGATTCTGTACTAATGGTGGGCTCTGCACTGGGGGATTCTATACTAATGGGGGCTCTGGACTGGGGGGATTCCATACTAATGGGGGGGCTCTGCACTGGGGGGATTCTATACTAATGGATGGGGCTCTGCACTGGGGAGATTCTATACTAATGGGGGGGGGGGGCTCTGCACTGGGGGGATTCTATACTAATGGGGGCTCTGCACTGGGGGGATTCTATACTAATGGGGGCTCTGCACTGGGGGGATTCTATACTAATGGGGGGCTCTGCACTGGGGGATTCTATACTAATGGGGGCTCTGCACTGGGGGATTCTATACTAATGGGGGCTCTGGACTGGGGGGATTCTATACTAATGGGGGCTCTGCACTGGGGGATTCTATACTAATGGGGGGACTCTGCACTGGGGGGATTCTATACTAATGGGGGCTCTGCACTGGGGGATTCTATACTAATGGGGGGGGCTCTGCACTGGGGGGATTCTATACTAATGGGGGGCTCTGCACTGGGGGGATTCTATACTAATGGGGGGGCTCTGCACTGGGGGATTCTATACTAATGGGGGGCTCTGCACTGGGGGATTCTGTACTAATGGGGGCTCTGCACTGGGGGGATTCTATACTAATGGGGGCTCTGCACTGGGGGGATTCTATACTAATGGGGGGGCCCTGCACTGGGGGATTCTATACTAATGGGGGCTCTGCACTGGGGGGATTCTATACTAATGGGGGGGGGGGCTCTGCACTGGGGGGATCTATACTAATGGGGGGCTCTGCACTGGGGGGATTCTATACTAATGGGGGGGCTCTGCACTGGGGGGATTCTATACTAATGGGGGGCTCTGCACTGGGGGGATTCTATACTAATGGGGGGGCTCTGCACTGGGGGGATTCTATACTAATGGGGGGGCTCTGCACTGGGGGGATTCTATACTAATGGGGGCTCTGCACTGGGGGGATTCTATACTAATGGGGGGGCTCTGCACTGGGGGGATTCTATACTAATGGGGGCTCTGCACTGGGGGGATTCTATACTAATGGGGGGGGGCTCTGCACTGGGGGGATTCTATACTAATGGGGGGGCTCTGCACTGGGGGGATTCTATACTAATGGGGGTTCTGCAGTGAGGGGGTGTCTATACTATTGGGGGCTCTGCACTGAGGGGGTGTCTATACTATTGGGGGCTCTGCACTGGGGGGATTCTATACTAATGGGGGGGCTCTGCACTGAGAAATATGCAAGTTAAAGGGTTACTCCGCAAAATGTTGTAAAACTCCTCCAGTATTTTATATTGCTTTTGTTCCTGTAACATTTGTAGTCTTAGAACAGTTAGCTATTAATATTTGATTATTTATGTTTGAAGGTATCCTACGTGTTGTTACCATGCAATCTTTTACTGTTCTGAATTGTTAATTTATTGTTCATTGTTATTGTTGAACCAAAATTCTTTGGCAAGAATAAAATACAAAATATGCATTGAAAAGTTTTATCTCCATCTTATCGTCTTAACATTTGGTATTCGTATTCCAAAAAATTGTAAGAATCTTCTTTTTTTTTATCTCATGGACGAAATGTGAGAAATAACGTATATATCATATAATCCTTCCATAAACATATACCACATAACACTGAATATATAATTTGAGGAATATATGCTTATAAAATCGTTTACCATTTGCCAAAAAAAAAATGTCCCCGGATTTCATTTTGAAAATCTGGTCACCTTAGCCTACCTCCGTGTCCGTTAGGTCAAAAAATGGAATAGAACATGCTTTTTTATTTTTCCAGACCTAAATGTGACAGATCGGAGGTAGCCTGATGTAAATGGACACAAGTCTGTGGAGTATGCAGACACAAACTGAACGGGCACAGATGTCAAAACACTGGCATCCCTCCTATTCAGATCCAGTTCTGATTGGTAGGTGCTGTAAAGCTTCCTGGTGGTATAGCTAAGGTGGGTTCAGACTACGGTCCGAACATGCCTGAGCTCATCCCAGCTAATTAGTTGTTGTCAAAAAAGTTCTGAAATAAGACATCTCTGCTACTTTATCATAGTGTAAAAAGTTTAGAATAATAATGGTTATTAAAGGTTCACCTTCTGGAACATGTTACATGTTTCAGCTCCTGCCACCATTCCTCCTAGATTTCGTGACAGCGTGGGGTCAGGGGTGGAGCCAGGGGGGGTTGTGGGCAGGGCCAAGGGGGCCCCGTCAGGTATGCTGTATGGGCCCCCATGATTTCTAACAGCGGCCCTGAGTTGTACCCGTATTACATATCTGAGAGATGATCATTTCATAGGGCAGAAGACAGACAGCCCATATCTTCAGTAAGACATTATTTACTAGCATACTTTATCTTTTTCTGTTCATCTCATTTTTATATGAGGCCAATAGATGGGAGGAGAGACAGATATACCCCCATCTCTTGATACCAGGTGGTGTTGGTGAGTAGACCTTGAATGTACATCTCCTCTATACAGCCTGGAGCCTTATATTGAATGTAAGAGGAGATTATAACCCTTATATTGTCTATATGTATATATCAAGAGAAGTTTCACTATTTAAACTTGGTAGATGTTAACCACTTCAATACGGGGTACTCCCAACCCCCCCCCCCCTTCCTGCCTCAGCTTTCAGGGCTGTCGCACTTTGGATGACAATTGCTCAGTCATGCAACACTGTACCCATAGGACATTTTAATCTTTTTTCCCCACAAATTGAGCTTTCTTTTGGGGGTAATTGATCACCACTGGGGTTGTTTTGCTAAACAAATAAAAAAAAAGACCGAAAATGTTGAAAAAAAAAAGTTTTTCTTTGTTTCTGTTATAAAATTTTGTAAATAAGTACGTTTTCTCCTTCACTGATGGGCGCTGATGAAGCTGCACTGACAGGCACTGATAAGGAGGCACTGATCTGCACTGGTGAGGTGGCACTGATGGGCAATGATGAGGAGGCACTAATATGCAGCACTGATGGGCATTGATAGGCGGCACTGATGAACACTCATAGGTGGCACTGATAGGCAACACTGATGGGCTCTGATAGGTGGCACTGATGGGTGGCACTGATGGGCTCTGATAGGCAGCACTGATGAGGAGGCACTGGCAGGCATTACTGCTGGGAACTGATTGGCACCTCTAATGGTCATACCTGGTGGTCCTGGGAGGCATTCCTGGGTGGTATCCCTGGTGGTCCTGGGTGGGCATCCTCAGGCGGGCTGTGCTGATAGTCAATCAGTGCATACCCCCCCGTCAGGAGAGCACCCGATCGGCTCTCCTCTCCTTGCGCCTGTCAGTGCAAGTGGAGGAAAAGCCGATACACAGCTCTTCCTGTTTATGCTGTGATCAGCTGTGATTGGACACAGCTGATCACATGGTAAAGAGCCTACATCAGAGACTCTTTGTCAGGTCACCTTGAGGCTAGGTGACAGATGCACACCGTTGGGTTCAGGAGTGCATCGCAAGGTAGTGGACCCTACGGCTGATTGCTGCAGATGGGAGTCCGGGTATAAGGAAGGCAGGGCCGCTGGAACACCAGCATGGATCCCACTGGGGTTAGAGCGTAGGATTCCATGGGGCGCGGAGTCTAATGCCGCGTACACACGGTCGGACTTTTCACCTGCAAAAGTCCGACGGACGCCGCCGGACAAAGTCCGGCGGAAAGTCCGACCGTGTGTGGTCTCCATCGGACTTCCGACGGACCGTTTCGGTCGGATTTTTGCGGAAATCCGACGTACTTTAGATTTGAAGCCTGCTTCAAATCTTTACGTCGTACCTCCGCCGGACTCAGTTCCTGACGGAAAGCCCGTTCGTCTGTATGCTAGTCCGAAGGACCAGATACGACGGAGGAGCAGGTTGCTGCATCTCGCTCTCGCTGCAATAGGAAAAACAAATCTTCCTATTGCGGCGAGCGCGGGGCATACCAGGCCCTTAGGTCTGGTATGGATTATAAAGGGGAACCCCTACGCCGAAAAAACGGCGTGGGGTCCCCCTAAAATCCATACCAGACCCCGATCCGAGCACGCAGCCTGGCCGGTCAGGAAAGGGGGTGGGGACGAGCGAGCGCCCCCCCCCCTCCTGAACCGTACCAGGCCGCATGCCCTCAACATGGGGGGTGGGTGCTTTGGGGGAGGGGGGCGCCCTGCGCCCCCCCCCCAAAGCACCTTGTCCCCATGTTGATGAGGACAAGGGCCTCTTCCCGACAACCCTGGCCGTTGGTTGTCGGGGTCTGCGGGCGGGGGCTTATCGGAATCTGGGAGCCCCCTTTAATAAGGGGGCCCCCAGATCCCGGCCCCCCACCCTATGTAAATGAGTATGGGGTACATGGTACCCCTACCCATTTACCTAGGTAAAAAGTGTCAGTAATAAAACACAACACAGGTTTTTAAAATAATTTATTAAACAGCTCCGGGGGGGTCTTCTTCCGTCTTCGGGGGTCCCTCCGGTTCATCTTCTCCCGGCGTCCGGTTGGTTCTTCTCCGCTCTCCGGCCTCTTCTCCCGGTGTCCCAGGTCTTCGGCCGGCCCCTCCGCTATCTTCAGGTAGCTCTATTGCTAGCGGAGGTCCGGACTTCTGGGCTTCTGGGCTTCTTGGCTTCTTGTGTTCTCTTCTCTTCCCCCAGATGTTGACACGACGCTCTCTCTGGCTGGACTGGTCTCTGAGGGCTGCGTTGTGACTTATATAGGCGGAGACTCCGCCCCCATATGATGTCACAGTCCCTGGGCATGCTGGGACTGTGACGTTTTAGGGGGCGTGGTCGACCACGCCCCCTAAAACGTCACAGTCCCAGCATGCCCAGGGACTGTGACATCATATGGGGGCGGGGTCTCCGCCTATATAAGTCACAACGCAGCCCTCAGAGACCAGTCCAGCCGGAGAGAGCGTCGTGTCAACATCTGGGGGAAGAGAAGAGAAGAGAAGAGAACACAAGAAGCCAAGAAGCCCAGAAGCCCAGAAGTCCGGACCTCCGCTAGCAATAGAGCTACCTGAAGATAGCGGAGGGGCCGGCCGAAGACCTGGGACACCGGGAGAAGAGGCCGGAGAGCGGAGAAGAACCAACCGGACGCCGGGAGAAGATGAACCGGAGGGACCCCCGAAGACGGAAGAAGACCCCCCCGGAGCTGTTTAATAAATTATTTTAAAAACCTGTGTTGTGTTTTATTACTGACACTTTTTACCTAGGTAAATGGGTAGGGGTACCATGTACCCCATACTCATTTACATAGGGTGGGGGGCCGTGATCTGGGGGCCCCCTTATTAAAGGGGGCTCCCAGATTCCGATAAGCCCCCGCCCGCAGACCCCGACAACCAACGGCCAGGGTTGTCGGGAAGAGGCCCTTGTCCTCATCAACATGGGGACAAGGTGCTTTGGGGGGGGGGGCGCAGGGCGCCCCCCTCCCCCAAAGCACCCACCCCCCATGTTGAGGGCATGCGGCCTGGTACGGTTCAGGAGGGGGGGGGGCGCTCGCTCGTCCCCACCCCCTTTCCTGACCGGCCAGGCTGCGTGCTCGGATCGGGGTCTGGTATGGATTTTAGGGGGACCCCATGCCGTTTTTTCGGCGTAGGGGTTCCCCTTTATAATCCATACCAGACCTAAGGGCCTGCGACGGGGCTCGCAAGGTTTCAATCTCGCCAAAAAAAGCGGCGAGATTGAATTCCTTTTCTAGTCCCGTCGTACCAAAGTTAGGTTCAAAATGAACGGACTTGTCCGTGTGTGGGAAAGTCCGTTCGTTCTGAAAGTCCGGCGGAAGTCCGTCGGGAAGACCGGATTCCGGAAAGTCCGGCCGTGTGTAGGCAAGTCCGGCCGTTCAGAAAGTCCGGCGGTAGTCCGCCGGAAGTCTGGCGGCAAGTACGTCGGACCTAGCTTTCTAGAAAGTCCGACCGTGTGTACGCGGCATAAGAGCCAGCAGGTGTTCACCAGAACCTCCAGTGGTGAGGATGGACTGGGCTGCAACTGGCTCCAGGTCGCGACCCCCAGGGTCCCCCAGCTCACACCCACAGTAGGCAACAGGAGGATAGGGATAGTAAGGGAATAAGCCAAGGTCGAGGCCACAAGCAGACAAGGACAACAGAGTTCACGCCAAGGTTCAGGGTCACAGGCAAACAGGGATAGTCAGGGACACGCCAAAGGTCAGAGTCACAAGCAGACAGGGAAAGTTGAGAACAGGCCAAAGTCGGTAACTGGAATCAGACGTAGGAACCACAGCAAGTACACACGAAAGCTAACACACAATGGTTAATCAGCACTGCTGGCTTGCAGTGCACAGGTTCATATAGGGTTCCCTGATAGGGCCTGGGGTGGGGCCATGTTCAGAGGAGAGGTTATAAAACCAGCCAGGTGTGAGTGGCTGGCCTCTTAGTCTGAACACATGAGGAGAAGGTAAGCTGACAGAGAAAGATTACTGCAAAACCATGACACTCTTTAACAAGATCGGTGATTCAGTGTGTCAGACTGACACACCACACCAATGATCACCGTGCTGCACGCCCCCACGGGCATGAGATTGTGGCTTATCCTGCTGGATGTCATAAAACGTGCAGTCAGGATAACAACCACTTTGCGCGCATCATTCTGTTATATGGCGGGTGGGAAGTTGTTAATATTATCACATAGAGATAAAATGTTGAATCATATATAATGGCATTGACCTCATCGTATAGGTATACCTGATATGGTCATCTACATACCTTTTATGATTTACAATAAAGGTTACGTTTTAGTTAAGTGGCCTTTTGGTGCGCAGGGAAACGCACCCTCATCCAGTTCTAGACCATTATTATTTACAGAAATTGTTTATTGCTCAAGGAACCCCTAGAAACCTTTTTGAGGAACCCTGGCTGAGAAAGGCTGGACTAGGCAGTAATATATTTCTATCCCCCTTGGTGGGAGTGGAGATGACCCCATCTATAAGGATATACAGTACATACACACACAGCACAAGACCGTGTTCACACTATGAGATGTTTCTCAGGGCTGCAGTTCCTCTGATCTCCACAAGGTGGCAATCTCACTTCTACACAGGAAGTCCCTATGGAAGACAGGAAATGAGTTCTGGAACAGGCAGGAAGTGATGTCAGGTACAGATAGGAAGTTCCAGGTGAGAGGTGAGTCGGGAGGATTTAGAGAGGAGACATTGCTGGAAGTGACAGCAGAGGAGGTAATAAGATCTTATTTTCTATTTACACCCAGTAACCCCCGTCATGTCCGTCCTCTTCCTCCATAGTCACTGTGATGTCTTTTATCTCCAGCAGATAATGATACACACATATATAGTGTGGGAACCTAGATTAACCCCTTCAGGGACATAACATTTCCTCATTTGTGGGGCCGGAACATTATCTTGTTTTGAAGATGTGTCACCTTTCACACCAATCACCTTCTCACTAGGGGTGTTAAAAATGATCGCCACATCGATGCATCACGATTCTGCCCTTCCCGATTCAGCATCGATGCGGTATCCAGCGTACTCGATTATGCATGGCATCATTCGGGCTCGTCCCCCACACAGCAGTGTCTGCTACAAGCCACCGATCGGCTGGCTGAGCCTGGCGCCGTTACCCGTCAATGGGTGATGTAGCCTCAGCATGCTGCCCCCACCCACGCTCTCCCCCTCCTCAGACACTGGACAAGGACCCCTCTCATCTCCCTGATGTGTGGGTGCAGAGCTCCACGGAGCTATGAGACAGATCACTGTAGCTGTCATCACATCCGTGGGAGTGGCAGAACAATCAGGGTTGCTGAAGTCCCTGGAGATCCTGCACTGTGGGGGACAATGCAGTGTTTCCAGCCTCCTATTATCCCTGTGACATTTTGAGAAAACAGACTGATTTCTCCCATCCGTAGGACAGGAAAATCAGTGTGTACATTTAGGGGCCGGTGGCTGCAGCTGAGCGGATTGTCTCTGACACTCGTCTCACACAGCCCAGCGAAGTTCACTCCCCCTCCCAGCAATGGACGGAAGATGAGCGATGCATACAGCTGCCCCTCCTCCTCTCGCCCCCGTTCTCCCCGTATCTGCCTGGTCCACCAACTCTCCTATCCCGACATACAGCTGTGAAGGAGAGGGGGGTTGTACGCGGGAGATATGAAGAACAGTCAGCAGCTCCACATTCCAAGCTGTGTGAACTTCCAGCCTCGTCCCTGAATGAGTGAGCATTGCATGTTGCATTACACTTTGATCACTGAACTGTCCCTTTCTATCCCTATCCGTCTCCCTCCCCCACTCTGTTCTTCCAAGATCCAGTTAGCACTAAGCCACTTATGCAGCCCATATATTGATCTTTTTTTTTTTTTTTTGTTTGGTCATTACACTAGAAAAAAAAATATGATCCACCTTGAATGTGTAGATGGGGGAATCCTCTGACAGTGGACCAGTGGGCGAACAACCAGGGTTGCTGTCCTGGCACCGCTATTGACAGCGCTGGTCTCTGTCTCCATGGCAGCAGCATATTAGTACGCAATGCTGGCTACTTGGTTCATCATGTCTGCAATCTTGACCATCTCCTGTACCATGTCTGCAGTCTCTGACCATCTCCTGTATCATGTCTGCAGTCTCTGACCATCTCTTGTACCATGTCTGCAGTCTCTGACCATCTCTTGTACCATGTCTGCAGTCTCTGACCATCTCCTGTACCATGTCTGCAGTCTCTGACCATCTCCTGTACCATGTCTGCAGTCTCTGACCAACTCTTGTACCATGTCTGCAGTCTCTGACCATCTCTTGTATCATGTCTGCAGTCTCTGACCATCTCTTGTATCATGTCTGCAGTCTCTGACCATCTCCTGTACCATGTCTGCAGTCTCTGACCATCTCTTGTATCATGTCTGCAGTCTCAGACCATCTCTTGTATCATGTCTGCAGTCTCTGACCAACTCTTGTATCATGTCTGCAGTCTCTGACCAACTCTTGTATCATGTCTGCAGTCTCTGACCATCTCTTGTACCATGTCTGCAGTCTCTGACCATCTCTTGTATCATGTCTGCAGTCTCTGACCATCTCTTGTATCATGTCTGCAGGCTCTGACCATCTCCTGTACCATGTCTGCAGTCTCTGACCATCTCTTGTATCATGTCTGCAGTCTCTGACCATCTCTTGTATCATGTCTGCAGTCTCTGACCAACTCTTGTATCATGTCTGCAGTCTCTGACCAACTCTTGTATCATGTCTGCAGTCTCTGACCATCTCTTGTATCATGTCTGCAGTCTCTGACCATCTCTTGTATCATGTCTGCAGTCTCTGACCATCTCTTGTATCATGTCTGCAGTCTCTGACCATCTCCTGTACCATGTCTGCAGTCTCTGACCATCTCTTGTATCATGTCTGCAGTCTCTGACCAACTCATGTATCATGTCTGCAGTCTCTGACCATCTCTTGTATCATGTCTGCAGTCTCTGACCAACTCTTGTATCATGTCTGCAGTCTCTGACCATCTCCTGTACCATGTCTGCAGTCTCTGACCATCTCCTGTACCATGTCTGCAGTCTCTGACCATCTCTTGTATCACGTCTGCAGTCTCTGACCATCTCCTTTACCATGTCTGCAGTCTCTGGCCATCTCCTGTACCATGTCTGCAGTCTCTGATCATCTCCTGTACCATGTCTGCAGTCTCTGATCATCTCCTTTACCATGTCCTCAGTCTCTGACCATCTACTGTACCATGTCTGCAGTCTCTGACTATCTCCTGTACCATGTCCTCAGTCTCTGACCATCTCCTGTACCATGTCTGCAGTCTCTGACCATCTCCTGTACCATGTCTGCAGTCTCTGACCATCTCCTGTACCATGTCTGCAGTCTCTGACCATCTCTTGTATCATGTCTGCAGTCTCTGACCATCTCCTGTACCATGTCTGCAGTCTCTGACCATCTCTTGTATCATGTCTGCAGTCTCTGACCAACTCATGTATCATGTCTGCAGTCTCTGACCATCTCTTGTATCATGTCTGCAGTCTCTGACCAACTCTTGTATCATGTCTGCAGTCTCTGACCATCTGTACCATGTCTGCAGTCTCTGACCATCTCCTGTACCATGTCTGCAGTCTCTGACCATCTCCTGTACCATGTCTGCAGTCTCTGACCATCTCCTGTACCATGTCTGCAGTCTCTGATCATCTCTTGTATCACGTCTGCAGTCTCTGACCATCTCCTTTACCATGTCTGCAGTCTCTGGCCATCTCCTGTACCATGTCTGCAGTCTCTGATCATCTCCTGTACCATGTCTGCAGTCTCTGATCATCTCCTTTACCATGTCCTCAGTCTCTGACCATCTACTGTACCATGTCTGCAGTCTCTGACCATCTCCTGTACCATGTCCTCAGTCTCTGACCATCTCCTGTACCATGTCCTCAGTCTCTGACCATCTCCTGTACCATGTCCTCAGTCTCTGACCATCTCCTGTACCATGTCCGCAGTCTCTGACCATCTCCTGTACCATGTCCGCAGTCTCTGACCATCTCCTGTACCATGTCCGCAGTCTCTGACCATCTCCTGTACCATGTCCGCAGTCTCTGACCATCTCCTGTACCATGTCCGCAGTCTCTGACCATCTCCTGTACCATGTCCGCAGTCTCTGACCATCTCCTGTACCATGTCCTCAGTCTCTGACCATCTCCTGTACCATGTCTGCAGTCTCTGACCATCTCCTGTACCATGTCTGCAGTCTCTGACCATCTCTTGTATCATGTCTGCAGTCTCTGACCATCTCCTGTACCATGTCTGCAGTCTCTGACCATCTCTTGTATCATGTCTGCAGTCTCTGACCAACTCATGTATCATGTCTGCAGTCTCTGACCATCTCTTGTATCATGTCTGCAGTCTCTGACCAACTCTTGTATCATGTCTGCAGTCTCTGACCATCTCCTGTACCATGTCTGCAGTCTCTGACCATCTCCTGTACCATGTCTGCAGTCTCTGACCATCTCCTGTACCATGTCTGCAGTCTCTGACCATCTCCTGTACCATGTCTGCAGTCTCTGACCATCTCCTGTACCATGTCTGCAGTCTCTGACCATCTCCTGTACCATGTCTGCAGTCTCTGACCATCTCTTGTATCACGTCTGCAGTCTCTGACCATCTCCTTTACCATGTCTGCAGTCTCTGGCCATCTCCTGTACCATGTCTGCAGTCTCTGATCATCTCCTTTACCATGTCCTCAGTCTCTGACCATCTACTGTACCATGTCTGCAGTCTCTGACCATCTCCTGTACCATGTCCTCAGTCTCTGACCATCTCCTGTACCATGTCCTCAGTCTCTGACCATCTCCTGTACCATGTCCTCAGTCTCTGACCATCTCCTGTACCATGTCCGCAGTCTCTGACCATCTCCTGTACCATGTCCGCAGTCTCTGACCATCTCCTGTACCATGTCCGCAGTCTCTGACCATCTCCTGTACCATGTCCGCAGTCTCTGACCATCTCCTGTACCATGTCCGCAGTCTCTGACCATCTCCTGTACCATGTCCGCAGTCTCTGACCATCTCCTGTATCGTGTCTGTTGTGTTTTTTTGTTTTGTTTTGTTTTTTAAGAACAGATAAAAAAAAAAAAAGAGTTCTCCTGACTGCTTGAATTTTTTTATTAAGAAAACCGCGCGCAGTAATCTTGATGCATCGTGATGCATCGCGGAATCGAATCATTGACCTGATAATCGGAATCGAATCGTTAGGCCAGTGAAGATGCGCACCTCTACTTCTCACCTCATCAGTCTATACTAATGGATTATTTTATTAGTGATGGGGGGGGTTATTTAGGGGAGATAGAATATGTATGTCTTTATTTTATAAGATTCAAATAGGAAGAAAGAGGGAAAATATATAATTAGTAGTAAATGTCCTGAAAACGAATGTCTCCATAATAGAGCTGCACAAATAATTGTTAAGAATCTAAATCGCGATCTTTTTCTCTTCCCGATCTTCAAAACAGCAAGTCACGATTCTTTCTAACAAGTGCAGAGAGTTCTCACAGCTGGGGAAAAAAAATAAAAAAAAAAATCCGGGCAGCTTGCCAAGTTTAATCACAACACTCGAATAAGTAGAAGCAAAGTATCTTTCTCTAAGGCTGGCCATACACCTATAGATTATCTGCAGATTTTCTATGGTTAGATGGAAAAAGTGGGAGATTCCTCCTTCCACACAGTTTAGCGAACATGGAGAGATCTGTTGCACATTTTCTATCTAACCATAGAAAATCTGCAGATAATCTATAGGTGTATGGCCAGCTTTAGTCATCTTCCAGGATGGCACACCTGAGAGATGAGAGGCTCCTCCCTACAGGAAACACAATCAATCGACAGCTGTTTTAAGTCCCCACCCTTCCCCTTGACCCTCAGTTTTTGATTGTGTTTCTCCCTACACAGCGAAACCGTTTGTTTTTTTCCAAATGATCCGAAGCCTGGGGCTGGTGGTCCCCCCCCTGGGAGCTGGACCAAATGCCTGGGAAGGCCTACGGCCACATCACCCTGAAAGTGCCCGATCTCGTATGATCTCGGAGGCTAAGCAGGGTTGGGCCGGGTTAGTACCTGATGGGCCTCTGTGTCTGGCCGGATATTTATCCTTCCTGGGGAGTTCCCCTATCCTTTCCTCAGGGGGGCAGCAGAAACTGGAAGAGCCCCTCTGAGAGCTGAAGGCCCCTGGGTACAGTGGTGTCCCCAGAACTTCAGGGGCCTTTTTCTTGTCTCCCCCCTTACCTGTCCGGGCGTCCGTTCAGACAGGAGTGCTGGCCGTCGATTCTTTCCAGGGCCCCCGACTCCTGGGCCCCTGGTAGCTCTCGTGGGCTGCTGGGGAGGGCGCCGCCTGAACGACCCGCGTTCTTACCCAGGAGGGAAGGCTGAGAGTCAGCAGGAGCAGGCACCCACATCCTCCTTTCGAGGAGGCACCAGTTCACTATGGTGGATGTCTGCCTAAACCACCTCAGAATGGAATGAGGAACGTACGGTATTGCCCCCCCCAGGTGTATATACTGACTGGCAGGACACAGCCTAACTTTGCAGCTCCCTACGGGGACAGCAGTTAGGGGGGGGGCACTTTGGTGGCTATCCTCCTTGCGTGTGGACCATAAGGATGGAAAAGCAAGCCCGGTGGCTGTGGCAAAAGGGGAAGACGACAATGATGAGTACTTTCCTTTACCTTGGGAATTTAGCTGAAAAATCCCCAATCCCAGTCAGATGGTTTCTGGGCATTTGAGATAATCTCCCCTGGGGTCTGGATTCAAATAGCCCAGAAGCTTCTGCTAAAAACACCAGCTACAGCTCCCTCTTACATCAGAGATGCTGTATGGTGGACAAATGGTGCAGAGGAGCGAGTGTGCCTAAACCACCTCAGATGGGAAAGAGGTAGGTAAGGCATTTCTTCCCCTTCCCCCTGTATTTACTAAGTGGTGCAGTGCAGGACCTGGGGTCTGTATAACAAAATAGCCCAGAAGCTACTGCTAAAAACCACCAGCCACAGCTCCCTCTTACAGCAGAGACACTGTGGTTATCACAACAGTAGGTTGCCAGCCTCTCCCTACATGTCCGGTTGTGGTACATTAGTAGGGATGAATAGAGCGAAGGGGGGGACCTGGTAGATAAGCTGCACTTCAGAAACACGCAGCATTGAGGGTCGGTTCACACTGAGGCAGCACGACTTACAGTGCGACTGCCTCAGGCGACCCAGGACACGACTCAGCGGCGACTTGCGAAACGACTTCTGTATAGAAGTCAATGCAAGTCGCCCCCAAAGTCGTACAGGAACCTTGCGTCGCTCTGATTAGAACGGTTCCATTGCACAGAATGGGACGCTACTTGTCAGGTGACTAGGTCGCCTGACAAGTCATCCCAGTGTGAACTGAGGGTTTGCGTGTGTCTTAATGTTTTTACAGATTGGCTACACATCAGAAAACCAGACTGTGAGGACTGTTTGTCTACATTGAAGTTCAGATTTGGGTCTCTCCCATATTTGATATGTTGGTTTAGCTAGCCACACTCGGATACACAACATTATTGTCTATGCTTGTGTCCCTTCTGTCTAAATCTATGTGCTGGGTCCACAATCTATGATCTTTTTTAATTTGTGATATTAATAATGCAGGTATCACCTTTTGTATTTCAGCCCTCTTTTCCGTGGAGGGGCCAGGAGTTCTGACTGCAGAGGTCACATGTCAGAAAGCCTCAGCCCCTTACATTCAGGAATGCCGGAACCATTTCCTAGGGTTGAAGCTTAGTAGGGTCATAGGACACTGGAGGAAGGCGATAAAGAATCACCCTGTTTAGTAAGAACTTGGGAAGTTCTGTTCAGAGGAGTGTTATGGCCTGAAGATGAAGTATAAGATGAAGTATAAAGATGTATACCCGACCGAATAGGTTACGGCTCGGTGCATGGCCTTCATCTCGCAGAACTAGATGTAGCAGTATAAGTGTTATACTCCTGCTATGAACTTTATTCTCCTGAAGTAGGCACTCAGGCGTAAGTAAAGCCACAGAGTGGGCATGCCTTAAACCCAGGGATCAAGCCTCGGTTAATCTATTACCCTTCAGTAGACTACCCTTTAGTCTTTGCTGACGTAAAGATAAAAATGAACAAAAAAGGTTGTCTGTTAGGGGCCCACCTTATCTTCCAGGAAGGCAGGCCTACTCCCCGTCCATTGGAACGCTAGAAGGGGAGTGCCTATGAGGAATGATTTCCCTTGTGAACCGGGTTCAGGAGTTACTTCTCTACAAACTGAGGATCAAGGGGAAGGGTGGGGACCTAAAACAGCTGTTGATTGATTGTGATAGCTGTAGGGAGGAGCCTCTCATCTCTCAGGTGTGCCGTCCTGGAAGATATCCTAGAAAAACAGTTACCGGTAAGTACCGTATTTATCGGCGTATAACACGCACCCAAGTTAAGGAGGGAATTTTAAGGAAAAAAAACTTTTAGGAGTAAAGTTTAAGGAAGAAAAACTTACATTAAAATGCCCATCAATGCAGCCTTATCGGTGTCCATCTGCAGCCGTGTCAGTGCAGCCTTGCCCCAGTGTCCATTGCAGCCTTGTCAGTGCAGCTTTGCCCCAGTGCAGCCATGTCAGTGCAGCTTTTCTCCAGTGCAGCCTTGCCCCAGTGCAGCTTTGCCCCCATGCAGCTTTGCCCCGTGCAGCTTTGTGGGATCGCCGCGATCCCTGCCGTCATACACAGCCCTGTGTAAATTCAAATACGGCGCCGAGACTGCAGGGACTCGGCGGAGCGCTGATACACATAGCCGAGAGTCCTCGGGTTTTCTCAGGGCGCTTACAGTCCCGCCCAGTTCCGCCCTATGGGCGGGACTGTAAGCGGCGCCGAGAAAACCCGAGGACTCTCGGCTATGTGTAGCTCCGCTCCGCCGAGTCCCTGCAGTCTCTGCGCCGTATTTGAATTTCCACACGGCTGTGTATGTCGGCGGCGATCGCAGCAATTGCCGCGATCGCTCCGATCACACACAATTGGGGGGGATCGGCCTATAACACGCACCCACGATTTTCCCCTGATTTTCAGGGGAAAAAAGTGCGTGTTATATGCCGATAAATACGGTAACTGTCAATTTTTTGTTCTTTTATCAAAGGAAAGAATTCCAGCGTGTAAGACCCCTTTCACACGATCGGACCGTTCAGGTCTGCCTGTCAGTTTTGATGGCGGACCTGAACGGGAACTCCATGTTAGCCTATGGAGCGACGGATGTCAGCGGAGACATGTCCGCTGACATGTGACCCGGTCCGATCCGCAAAAAGCAGACGGATGTCCCTACATCCAGATCCATCGCTATCGGATCGGGTGAGATCGGATGAAAACGGACACGCTGTCCGTTTTCATCGGATCTCTCCATAGGAAGCAGCGGCGCCTGACAAGCCCCTCCCCGCTCAGTGAGCAGAGAGGGACCTGTCATCCGCCAGGCCAGCGGAGATCAACGGAGAGATCTCCCGCTGAACCGGCGGACCGAGGCGGGCTCCGTGGAAACGGAGTCCGCCCCGTATGTATGAGGCCTAAATGAGGGACGTTTAACCACTTAAAGACCAAACCTTTTCTGACATTTGTTGATTACAAGTAAAAATCATTATTTTCTGCTAGAAAATTACTTGGAACACCCAAACATGATATACCAATTTTTTTTTTTAGCCGAGACCCTATAGAATAAAATGGTGGTTGTTGCAATATTTTATGTCAAAAAACAAAAAAAAGAAGAATTGCGCTGGGTGCGTGATATATGTGAAAATTTGAAAAATTATATAAAAGGGGCCGTGAAGGATATCCTGCAGCTGAACACTATAACCCTGATATAGGGCACAAAAGGGTATAGATAAAAATAAGAGTGCAGAGCCAGATAAATACTAAAAGTGAGTGTGATATGTGTAATGATAATGTATACAGTATATTACCAGTATAACAATAGTGATCAATAATCCAGTGCAAAAATGAAAAGTCAAGTGAAAAAATAGTCCATATGTAATTACTCCATTGGCAATAAACATGCATATAAAAACACAAAAAAAATTGGTCACAAAACAATTCATAAATTAAAATATCCAAAAGGAAGATTTCCAATGCGTGACCAGGGTCTATGTTTTCCACTTGTGCTACCCGTCACCTTTCGATAGAAACAATGGAGGCGTTCCAGAAAGCCTGCGACCGCCCTTACTCAGGGGGGTCTAAACAGGCTCAGTAGAGCAACAGGAACGCTGCTAGGATCTCACAGACCTCCTAAATAGGTGACCGGTCAGCTTCAATGAAGATCATCCTCAATGGCGCACTTCCAGGAGACAATCGCTATACACCAATGGACGCGCACTTCCATGGATCAGGCATGAGCATCCAGTGGATTATCCAAAAAGAGGAGAAAAAAGAAACTCCAATAGTGCAGAGATTCCTTTGAAGATTTATTAAAACTTCCAAAAATACATAGAAAGCATTCCTTGCAAGGACAAATGTAAAAAGCTCTGCTAGTATGTATAAAAACAATTTGCGCATGCGCAGTGCGTATATACGTGACGACCCTATGACCATTTGGTCACAACTGACGTCTTCAGGGGTACGTTAGTTTTATCCAATATTTTATGTCACACCGTATTCGCGCAGGGGTCTTTTTATATACACTTTAATGAATTAAAAAAAAAACTAAACCGTAAATTTATCCCATTTTTTTGTATAATGTGAAAGCTGTTACAGTGAGAGAATCGTGAGCTTTATTCTAAGCAAAAAAATTGTGATTCTCATTTTAGCCAGAATCGTGCAGCTCTACTCCATAATGATCCCAGTCTCAGATATTCATCCTAAAATGTGATCAGTAAAGTCTCCGAAGTACACGGAGATCACAGGAATATGATGTGTCCTGGCAAAGCATCTTTTATTTAGGAGATGTGTGACGCACCCGGGAGAAATGACTCTGTGTACAGATACCTCACAGAGCGCCCCTCACAGCTCCTTCTACCTATGTCCCTCCAATCCAAGTCAGAGAATACTATGACATCACACTGACCTCACAGCTCCTCCTACCAATGTCCCTCCATCCAGAGTCAGATAATCCTTTGACATCACAATGACCTCACAGCTCCTCCTCTTAATGTCCCGCCAACCAGAATCAGAGAATACTATGACATCATACTGACCTCACAGCTCCTCCCCCAATGTCCCTCTAACCAAAATCAGCAAACCCTATGATATCATACTGCCCTCACAGCTCCTCCTCGCAATGTCCCTCCACCCAGAGTCAGATAATCCTTTGACATCACAATGACCTCACAGCTCCTCCTCTCAATGTCCCGCCAACCAGAATCAGAGAATCCTATGACATCACACTGACATCACAGCTCCTCCTCCCAATGTCCCTCTCACAAACAAAGCAAGATTGTTGGTCCCAGAATTCCTTGCAACAAGTTTTTAACCTACAGAGTGGGGGGGGGGGGGGCCTGTCTGGGTAAATTATATCCCAGTGGGGTTTTGATAAAAATGGAGACCTGATTGGTGAGGTGAGGAGGATTCTGGGAATGTCAATTGATTTTACTAAATGTGTTCAAATCTAGAGTTTTCCTCCTGTGAAGTCTGGAGATCTTATGATAATCACATTGCCTCCACCTCCCTCCCTCCCTGATAGAATAGAGAAATAAGAAGATTCTAGAAGTCACCAGAGAGATCATCGAGCTGCTGACAGGAGACGTGAGTTGTGCAGGGAAGGACATCATGATGGAGAATCAGCCGCCCCTCACATCACCGGGTAAGAGGAGACTTTATTGTAAAGGAGAGAGCAGTACGGAGGGTCCACCTAGATCCCCCATCATCTGATAAACACATAGAAACAATGTATTCAGTCAGTGTGTGTGTTTCCTACAGATGGATCCAGTAATGGGAACCCACCAGTGAGATGTCCCCGTCCTCTGTATTCCCGGGACTCCACACAGGAAGGTCACACCATCCCTCACCATCATCAGGTAGATGAGGAACAATCACTGATAGTATCATTAGGATCTGTACATTATCTGCATTGTTACCATTGATGTCATTTTTATTATATATTCAGAGTGGAAACCTGAGAGATTCTAAAGTTGAAGTTAAAGAAGAGATAAAAGAGGAGGATGATGAGGATGGGGTGATGGAGGAGTCAGAGTTTCTAAAAGAACACAGAGATCTGTACCAGGACACCATGGTGGAGTCATCCAGCTACAGAAACCCACCAGAGAGATGTCCCCGTCCTCTGTATTCCCGGGATTCCACACAGGAAGATCACACCATCCCTCACCATCATCAGGTAGATGATTGAAAATTATTGATAGATATAATTTATACACAGCATGTTTGTTACAATTAATGTTTTATTATATATTCAGAGTGGAAATCTCGGGGATGATAATATTGATGTTAAAGAAGAGTATAAAGAGGAGGATGAGGAGTATGGAGTGATGGAGGAGTTATCAGAAGGACACAAGGATATGATGGAGCCACCTAATACCAGGAACCCACCAGAGAGATGTCCCCGTCCTCTGTATTCCGGGGATTCCACACAGGAAGATCACACCATCCCTCACTGTTACAAGGTTGGTGGGACGGAGCTTAAAAAACAGACTTATAGAGACAATTTTTGGATTTTTTTATGTGATGTCACAATAATAAATATTATATCTTACAGATGATATTCTCTCTCATTTTCTTGATTTAGAGTGGAGATCCAATCGATATAGAATTTGAGGTTAAAGCAGAAGAAGAAGAGAGGCGTGTGAGGGATGATCAGCAGTCTATGGAGGAGGATGGAATAACAGGGACATTTATAGAGGAGGACACTCCTACAGAGATCAGCACAGGTGGGTCATTAACACTAAAAACATTCCTCCACCCATACTGCTCATTGATTGGTCCAGAGTAGGGCGGGGACTGGGTGATATCAGCCTGTAATCCCCTGGTCACTTTCCTGAGCTGTGTTCCCCGTCCTGTATTCCTGTATTTCTCTCGGATAATCTTCCTTCTCTGTGCTGCAGACACAATTTATGTATCTAGACTGGATTTATGGAGCTTCTGGGGTTCAGCTGGTAGCAAAATGTTCATTTTCACCATAGACGTTACTAGACCTAATCACCTGGGGTATGTGCTTTGGGTCTTCTGCTCCATACCCGGGTATTGCAAGATGTCTGGCAGAACAATTCTCCCAGGGTAACTTGTTTGTTGCCTGCTGGCTGTGCCGGGTGGAGGGATATGTCTGTATAGTCTCAGACCCAAGTCACTGAGTGCAGTCTCAGGAGATGGGAGGCAGCGGTGTGGGACCTCTGCAACTTGTTTTTCTGCTCTCTCCCCTCTACCCACTGCTATATATAAACAATATGAATTCTCATTTGTTACACCCATTTTCTACCAGCTGGACATTTTATATCTGATGATTTGATTGGAGCACAGACTTTTACATGTTGATAATAATGTGATAATATCCTCAAACTTTGGAACCTTAAACAGAAAGTGATAATGAGGGAGGAGTCAATAACCCAATGATGGTGGTCTTCAGGATCAGTCCAGTCTTCATCTTGGTTGTTCTCCCCCCATCCTCACTCTCTGACCTCTGGTGGGGCTCAGCCCCGCTGTTATTCATGACTAAATCATGGACTAAATAAGGAAGTGCAGGACTTCTTGTGTTGGGAAGATGGCAATGAGTGATGGAGGGGGTGGGGACACTCGTCCTATAATCCCCTCATCACTGTCACTCCTATAAAAGACAGTTCTCGTTGTTTCCTCACTCTCTGACTAAGGTCCATGAATAAAGAAATGAACTGGTAGGAGATCAGAGGACCCATTTACTAGTTACCTTGAGGGGGGAATTGTAAGATCCTCAGAGATAAAGCTGCCTGATGTGGGCGGAGTCCTGGTTTAGGGGAACCAATCTGCTCATGTCTAGTAATAATCTTTTTATTTCTATTTTAGTAGATGGACGGGAGATGAGGAAAACCTCAGAGGATTGTCTCACTTTGTCTCCAGACTGTAAAGTAGAAGATGAGGACATCACACAGTATAGTCCAGGAGAAAACCCGACTACCTCAAATGTCCATCCGGCACCACACAGTGTAGATGGACCATCATATTCCTCTTATCCTGAGGAACCTCAGACTGTGGGGGATGGTGCCGTCCTTCCAACAGATAAGAGGTTTTCCTGTACTGAGTGCGGGAAGTGTTTCCGTTTTAAATACAATCTTATTAGGCATAAAAGATTTCACACAGGTGAGAAGCCATATTCCTGTCCTGAGTGCGGGAAATGTTTCCATACTAAATCACATCTTAATGTGCACAAAAGATCTCACACAGGGGAGAAACCGTATTCCTGTCCTGACTGTGGGAAATGTTTTTCAATGAAGTCTGATCTTTACAGACATCAGAGATCTCACACGGGGGAGAAGCCATATTTCTGTCCTGAGTGTGGGAAATGTTTTTCCGACAAGTCCAATCTTTACAGACATCAGAGATCTCACACGGGGGAGAAGCCATATTTCTGTCCTGAGTGCGGGAAATGTTTTTTCGACAAGTCCAGTCTTTACAGACATCAGAGATCTCACACGGGGGAGAAGCCATATTTCTGTCCTAAATGCGGGAAATGTTTTTCCGACAAGTCCAGTCTTTACAGACATCAGAGATCTCACACGGGGGAGAAGCCATATTTCTGTCCTGAGTGTGGGAAATGTTTTTCCGACAAGTCCAGTCTTTACAGACATCAGAGATCTCACACGGGGGAGAAGCCATATTTCTGTCCTGAGTGCGGGAAATGTTTTTTCGACAAGTCCAGTCTTTACAGACATCAGAGATCTCACACGGGGGAGAAACCGCATTCCTGTCTTGAGTGCGGGAAATGTTTCCATACTAAATCACATCTTAATGTGCATAAAAGATCTCACACAGGGGAGAAACCGTATCCCTGTCCTGAGTGCGGGAAATGTTTTTCAGTGAAGTCTGATCTTTACAAACATCAGAGATCTCACACGGGGGAGAAGCCATATTTCTGTCCTGAGTGCGGGAAATGTTTTTCTGACAAGTCCAGTCTTTACAGACATCAGAGATCTCACACGGGGGAGAAACCGCATTCCTGTCCTGAGTGCGGGAAATGTTTTTCCGTAAAGTCCAAACTTTACACACATCAGAGATCTCACACCGGGGAGAAGCCGTATTCTTGTCCTGAGTGTGGGAAATGTTTTTCACAGAAGGCCAATCTTTCCAAACATCAGAGATTGCACACGGGGGAGAAGCCACTTTCCTGTCCTGACTGTGGGAAATGTTTTTCAGTGAAGTCCAATCTTTCCAGACATCAGAAATTGCACATGGGGGAGAAGCCATATTCCTGTCCTGAGTGAGGGAATTGTTCCTCACTGAAGTCCTGTCTTCCTGTACATCAGAGATCCCACACAACCCTCGAGGTGTATTAGTGCCTTGAGTACAGGAAATGTCTTCTATATGAATGTTGCTGGACATCACAGGTCTCATGTGGGGAAGAAGCACACCCTGATATACACCTCAGATATACTCCATGGCTGATCTTCATCATATAAGAAACAGTTCCAGGGGTGTGGACATTTTTTGAAAAAACGACTCGTCTGAGGGACTAAATCGGGGTCCCGATCTCCTTGTCCCTTATGACAATCTCTTCGTTCCTTATGACAATCTCCTTGTCCCTCATCTACCAGAGAGCTCAGCAGTGCTGTGGGAGTTCATTGAAAACTACAAGCCGACATCGGCAAAGGACAAAACTCTGTGACTGAATGGCACGGCCGCGCTCTTTTGTGTGACAGCTGGTACAGGGAACTTCTCCCCGCACTGCTGTCACACAGAGGACTCGGATCGCTGAGTCTCTGCAGGAACAGGGACATGTAACATCTTCCCGAAGGTGAACGTTTCCTTTAACCTTTTCACTGCCAGAGCTGGCTTTGCAGGTTTTTTTTTTTTTTTTCCCCCACATGTTTAACCCCTTCAATACTGGACACTTTCACCCCCTTCCTGCCCAGGACAATTTTCATCTTTCAGCGCTAACACACTTTGAATGAAAATTGTGCGGTCATGTGACACTGTACCCAAATTACATTTTTATCTTTTTTCCTCATAAATAGAGCTTTCTTTTGGTGGTATTTGATCACTGCTGAGGTTTTTTTTTATGTGCTACAAATAAAAAAAGACAGAAAATTTAGAAAAAAAAAAAGTTTTTCTCTTTGTTTCTGTTATAACATTTTGTAAATACATAAGTTTTCTCCTTCACTGATGAGGAGGTACTGACAAGCATCCCTGATGGGCACTGATTGGCATCACTGGCACACACTTTTGGTCATCACTGGTGATCATCACTGATGGGCCTGTACTGATAATGAATGCTGAATATCAGTGCAGATCCCCCCTGTCAGGAGAGTCACTGATCGGCTCTCCTCTACTCGCGCCTTGTCAGCATGAATAAAGGAAAGCCGATAACCAGCACTTCCTGGTTACCATGTGATGAGCTTTGATTGGACACAGCTGATCACATGGTAAAGAGCCGCCGCCATAGACTCTTTACCGAGATTGGAGATGTGGTGCGTCAGAGGGACTCACTGCACCACCGATCGCCGCGCGCCTGAGCGGCTTATTCTAGATGTCCTGATATTCAGTCAGGATAATGGAACCGCTGCCTGGCTGTCATTCTGCTATAGGCCGGGGGGGAAGGAGTTAAAAAAATCATTTTAGGCCTGAAGAATATATAAAACCCCCAAAACATGATATATTTTCTGAAAGCAGACACCCTAGAGAATAAAATAGTGGTTGTTCCAATTTTTTATGTCACACAATATTATCGCAAAAGTCTAGGAAATGCAAAATTTCAGCAAAAAACACACCAAATTAAATTTTATTTTAGGGGCCACAAAAACACAATAAATTACCCAATTTTTTGGGTAAAATATAAAAGCAGAGGTTGCACCGAGTAAATAGATACCCAACATGTCCAACCTTATGTTGCTACTAGTAACTAACATCCCCCATGTCACCCCACTGCCAGACCTCCATCTATCCCTTCTGAGACAATGAACAGTCATTTGTGTTGTTTTTGTTTATTGGGGGATATAACTTGGTTGGGGGAAAGGAAATATGAGATGCCCATAGAACAAATGCTTTGCCATCATATTTATGAATTAGAACGAAAGGTTGAGCTGTGAATGAATGAATAACTTATATAGCGCTACATATCGGAACTAAATCGCCTCAAGGCGCTTTTGCCGCCAGTGTCCGTCTGGGTCTTCAGAAGAGATGGGTCTTGACCTTCCTGAAGGCCAGATGGTTTTCTTCCGAGCTGATGTCCGCGGGTAGAGCTTTCTATAGCCATGGTCCTTGGACTACAGGTGCTTCCCCTGCATAACACCATGCAGACTATTTCTCCTCCTCTGCGTATCTTTTGCAGACTGTTGCTCCCAGGACTTCCACCCTTCTGCACAAACTTCCGCTGTTGATTATTATTGTTCCTATTACATCATCTTCTGTTGACAAAAGAGACCACTCTGAACAGTCTCAGTTGCTGGCTAGAATTGGTTGTACTGTTACTAGGCCAGAGGTCTGCAGTACCTCTCCCCGGTGGCCTAGTAATTTAGTAGCATGTGCTGATTAATGGACTACTGCTCCCAGCTAGTCCAGCCTGCAAATCCTGCGCCCTCGGGCCACAGCGATTTGACAATCTCCCCACAGTCTCTCCTCTGGCCTCGAACCCAGCTCCCCTGGCATACCTCATCCAGAACTCCAGTGTGGTCCACTCACCGACCTTCTTCTGCCCCGAGTCCATGATGGAGAACTTTAACTGGACATACGTCCCGGCAGCTTCTCCAACCCCTCTGTTCCAGAACACTTCATCCATGACCGTGTAAGGATGAAGCTCCTTCATCTATGACCTGAAAGCAGGGGAGGTGCCTCTGAACTAAAGCACAGGTGGTCGCACCCACTGCTGCACTAACCACTCCCTGCCCCCCAGATCAAAACAAGCAGGCCTAGCCTGAAGCATAGGCCTGCCTAAATTTACCTGCCTGACAGTTTCCCTTACAAAAAATCCTCACTCTAGCACCTACCTGTGATAGAGGGTGCTACACTTAAATTTGTGTGCTCCTGTGAAATGGTGATGAACTTCAGTACCCTATATTTTCTATAGGTGACGCTTTAAAAGCCCCCTATAGGTCATCAGTTTAGTGTTATGGAGGAGGTCTGGTGATAGAATTGTTGCTCTCATTCTGGTCTGCGTGGTGATATATAACGTGTATCACAATCAACGTTTTTAGGCGTAGGCGCCCCAATGTGTGAGTTTATGTTTATACATGAATATATGTGGAGGCGGGGCCTCCGATTTTTTTTTGGGGGGGGCGGGATATGTGCCTGAGTTTAAATTTATATTTGTACAATTAAAAAAATATATATTTTTTTTCATCACATAGAGCAGCTTTTTTCAACAAAGGTACCTTGAGGTTTCTTCAGGGGGGCCTTGGCAAAATGCCGAACAATTGGCTCAAAATTGTATACAAGCCGGAGGGTGGATGAAGCCTTTTAGTTACACAAAGCCTCAGGTTTTCATTGTACACCATTACAACCTTCTAGCTGCCAACCTCCTAACGACCAATGACTTCATGAGCTGATAAGGAGGATGTCAGTTGTCTGAATATCATCCTTGTGTGACCCTCCCCCGCCTCTCTCCATCAGCTTTGGGGTCTTATTAGCTGAGTGATGGAGAAAAACTGAGGGAGAAGAGAAACATTGGAATACTAGTCAGTACCAGTTTGCAAAACTGTATTTGCTTTGGAAGAATAAATCATTTATAACGTTTGGTGTCCTACGTGTATTGATGTTGCTGCATTATGTAGAACTATTAGAATAGTTTTTACATTTTAGATTGGGGCGCCTCAAGACTGTCCATAATTTTGGAGGGCGCCACAAGACTGCCAATATTTTTGGACAAAAAACAAGGAGAGGGGCGCCTCTGAATATATATCAATAAATCATTTATTTAAAAAAAGCAATATCCACTCACATGAAGGACTGCATGTATGCGTATGAGCATGTCTCAGGAGGAGAATGGTGGAGGAGGACTACAGGTCTCAGCAAGTCCATGGATGGCTGGCATCAGGTCCAATGGGGATGGTGTAAGAAAGTGAGGCACAGCGATTAGTCCTTTGGCTCATCAAGATAGCACACTAGGCAAATATAAAGTCACTGGTGTAGTTATCCAGGTGTAGGTTCCGGGGATAGGGGATGCCCGGTCCTGTCACGGGCTGTGCCGCGGTATCTGAGTAGCTCGTCTGGCGTCCCGGTGGAAGGAAAGACACGGCCATGTATGGAGAACCAGAACGAGGCTTGAAGAGCACAGCAGAGCGTGACGTCACAAGAATGCAACGCTTTTCTGAGTATTCACGCTATGGATGGAAAACATAGCAGCACTCCTTTGTCAAGCATGGGGTGTGTGATTACAGGGCACAGTTATAAGGTCTCAATAAAGGGAGGGGTCAAAATAAAAACATACATTGTTAAAAAGATATAATTTAAAAGGCACAAGGAGCTAGAGAACATGATTTGTGACAAAGCAATAATGTTATTAAATATATATAATCAATACATTTTGAATAAAGAATAAAAACAATGGGGATAGATCATATAATGGGAACATAAGAAAATTAGGGACAGATATCATAATAGTAGTTGCCTTTATCTTGGAGGCTACAAACTTCTGTTTAACCCATAATTACTTTGATTTTGACGGTGACTTTTTTCTACAGACCCAAGGGACTGCAATGGGAGCCAATTTGCTCCGTCCTATGCGAATTTGGCCATAGGTTATTGGGAAAAAAACTTCATCTGGTATAATAATCCGTTCTCACCGAATCTTGTCTTTTTTGGGCGATATATCGATGATCTAATAGTGATTTGGGATGGGCCCCCCAACCTTATTGCCTCTTTTGTAGATCATTGCAACAAAAACCCCTATGGCCTGGCATTTACTCATGTTTCCGATTCCACCAGCCTGGCCTTCCTAGATTTGGAACTTAGCCATGCAGATGAAAATATAATAGTTAAAAACTACACCAAACCCATGGCCGGGAATTCCTTTCTACACTTTACCAGCTGTCACTATCCAAAATGGACGAAAAATATACCCAAAGGACAATTTTGTCGTTTGAGAAACAATTGTACACTGGATAATGATTATGCTACATGTAGTATCCAACTCAAACAAAAGTTTGCCGATAAAGGATATCCTAAGGAATTGGTTGATGAAGCATGTGCCTTATATGCAACAGGAAAACCTATCAAAAAAGAAAAAGGGAATATAGATCACTCTACTAGATTTATCACCACATTTCACTTCCAATATAAAAAAAATGGAGAATATTTTGAGTAAACATTGGGGCATCCTGCTACAAGATCCCCTCCTCAAAACGACTCTCCCCCCAGCACCCAGGGTTACATATCGAAAAGCTCCCAATCTCAAAAATAAAATTGCCCCCAGCAAACTCAGAACCACCCATACCTGTACTAACCCTACTGTTCTCATACCACTTGTTCGTATGTACCAATGTAGAAAAGCCCGGTGCAAGACCTGTTCTTTCATTGACCATGGCCAAAAATCATTTCTATCCAAAGGTAAAACTTATTTGTTAGACCAATGCTATAATTGCTCTTCTGATTTGTATATATGGCCTCACTTGCCCCTGTGGTTCAATTTATGTTGGTCGCACTATCTGCCCCCTCAGGCAACGCTTTGGCTAGCATCGCCGGCTGATCGAGGGAGGCAAGGACATGCACAGCGTCCCACGGCATTTCGCTGAGCACCACAAAAACTCCACTATTGGCCTAAAAGTCTGGGTTATTGAGCAGATTTCCAAATCTCTCACCGCAGCAGAACGTTTTAAAAAACTGTGCGTGAGGGAGACATTCTGGATTTATACTCTTGATGTGCTTTCGTCCAGTGGTTTAAACGAAGGTATTGAAATCTCCACGGTCTTATAACTATTTACTGTATTCTAGGTATTATCTTTGATGTTATTATGGAGTTTATATTCACACATCTCTTATTTTTTACCACAGGTATCTCTTTTTCTATATACTATGTCTCTTTCTCTGATCATATATAGGGGGGTGGCGGGTTCGTTATTTCTCCAGTTTCAGCCACTTTCCTGTCCTGAGTGAGGAGATTGTTCCTCAATGAAGTCCTGTCTTCCTGTACATGAGGGATCCCACACAACCCTCAACCCTCAACCCTCATCCACCAGAGAGCTCAGAAGCGGTGTGGGAGTTCATTGAAAACTACAAGCTGACATCGGCAAAGGACAGAACTCTGTGAATGAATGACACGGCCGCGCTCTTTTCATAAAGTGACAGCCAGTACAGGGAACTTCTCCCCGCACTGCTGTCACACAGAGGATTCGGATTGCTGAGCTGCTACAGGAACAGGAACATGTAACATCTTGCCGAAGGTGTACATTTCCTTTAACTCTTTCGCTGCCAGAGCCGGTTTTGCCGGGTTTTTTTTTTGCCCACATGTTAACCCCTTCAATACGGACACTTTCACCCCCTTCCTGCCCTGGACAATTTAAATCTTTCAGCAATGTCACACTTTGAATGACAATTGTGCGTGTAACACTGTACACATATGGCATTTTTATCTTTTTTTCCCCAAATATAGAGCTTTCTTTTGGTGGTATTTGATCACCTTTGGCATTTTTATTCTTTTGTGCTACAAATAAAAAAAGACAGAAAATTTTGAAAAAAAATAAGTTTCTCTTTGTTTCTGTTATAAAAATTTTTTAATAAGTAAGTTTTCTCCTTCACTGATAATGGGGCACTAATATGCAGCACTGATGAGGAGCATCTGACAAGCATACCTGGTGGGCACTGATTGGCATCACTGGCACGCACTGGTGGTCATCACTGATGGGCCTGTACTGATAATCAATGCTGAATATCAGTGCAGATCCCCCCTGTCAGGAAAACCACTGATTGGCTCTCCTCTACTCGCGCCTTGTCAGCATGAATAAAGGAAAGCCGATAACCGGCACTTCCTGGTTACCATGTGATTAGCTTTGATTGGACACAGCTGATCACATGGTAAAGAGCCTACGTCATAGGCTCTTTACCAAGATTGCAGATGCGGTGTGTCAGAGCGACACACCGCACCACCGATCACTGTGCACCCGAGGGGCTTATTCTTTTGGATGTCATATGACGTCCACTCGGGATAAGGGAACCCCTGCCAGGCCGTCATTCTGTGATAGGCTGGCCAGGAAGGAGTTAAAAAAATCATTTTAGGCCTGAAGAATATATAAAACCCCCAAAACATGATAAATTTTCTGAAAGCAGACAACCTAGAGAATAAAATAGTGGTAGTTCCATTTTTTTATGTCACACGATATTATCGCAAAAGTCTGTGGAGGAATGCGGGGTGTAGCAAGATGGCGGCGACGCATTGTCACTTCCGTTACACATTCTGAAGGGTCCCCTGATCTGACGAAACACCGGACTTGATGGCCAGGAATCTGTCAACGAGCACCTGGAAGTGACCTCATACATGTCACTTCTGGGTCAGGAAGAAGAAGGGGAGGAGATCAGATGTGTGTCCTCTCTCCTCCCTCCCCTCTACCCATCATCACCCACTATGCTGGTCCTGGGTCCGCAGATGGGTAAGAGGAGCCCGGGATACATAGCGGGTGTGTGTCGGCTGGGGGAACTTTCCTGGGGGGGTGTGTGGAAACATTCGCTCAGCCAACCGAATGTTTCCATCCGACAAGAAATCCTACTCCTTGCTTGCCCACAGCAGGGCTAAATGTTAAAAATCCTAAGTGTCCTGCTCTCGGAACTGCATGTCCCGGGTTTCAGGCGATGGGAATTGTACATCCCTGGGTTCATAAGGAGATCAGAGATCACCAAAGACATGGATGAAGTGTTGTACCGTGTTGGCCATTGATAGCAGTAGAAAAATAAACGTGAAGTCATTACCTTTCATCGGCTGAGTACATTTTGTGGTGTAAGATTTCACAAACACTTAGAGGTCTATTAAAAAAATGAGTTGAAGGCATGTGAGCAGCATTTACCCAGCTGTGATGAATATTGGATGTACTTTATTTCATACAATGTTTTCCTTGGCTCCATCTAGTGGTCATAATGCAGTATTGTGTTATTTTTACTAATGGAGGTATGTCAGTAAAAATACACCATTATGGTCACTAGATGGAGCTGACAATCATAGGAAATCACTTTGTTACATTATGATCAGGATATGTAATGACTGGATGAGTGATTGTCACATTCATCCCATGAATTTTCTATAAGTAGACCCCTTAGTTTCCTTCATCAGACATGTCTTCATACTAATACCTGAGATCATACTCATACACTTAAAATTGCCAAACATCACACAGACTTCCCCCTGTCCCCCCGAGGTTTATAAACAAGGAATATCTCACCCCCATGCCTTGTGTCAATGCAGTCTTGAGTAAGAGAGAAGTTTTTGTGGATATGGTGATATATGGGGCTCGTCCATCAGTGGTTATTTGTGTCCACATGGATGAATTGTATCCGTATCACATATCTGAGAGATCATTTCATAGGGCAGAAGACAGACAGCCCATATCTTCAGTAAGACATTATTTACTGGCATACTTTATCTTTTTCTGTTCATCTCATTTTTATATGAGGCCAATAGATGGGAGGAGAGACAGATATACCCCCATCTCTTGATACCAGGTGGTGTTGGTAAGTAGACCTTGAATTTACATATCCACTATACAGCCTGGAGCCTTATATTGAATGTAGGAGGAGATTATAACCCTCATATTGTCTATATGTATATATCAAGAGAAGTTTCACTATTTAAACTTGGTAGATGTTAATATTACCACATAGAGATAAAATGTTGATTCATATATAATGGAACTGACCTCATCCTATAGGTATACCTGATATGGTAATTTACATACCTTTTATGATTTACAATAAAGGTTAAGTTTTAGTTAAGTGGCCTTTTGGTGCTTAGGGAAACGCACCCTCAACTAGTTCTAGACCATTATTATTTACAGAAATTGTTTATTGATCAAGGAACCCCTAAAAACCTTTGGAGGAACCCTGGGTGAGAAAGGCTGGACTAGGCAGTAATATATCTCTATCCCCCTTGGTGGGAGTGGAGATGACCCATCTATAAGGATATACAGTACATACACACACAGCACAAGGCCGTGTTCACACTACAAGACGTTTCTCAGGGATGCAGTTCCTTTGAGCTACACGAGGTGGAGAGCTCACTTCTACCCAGACAGGAAGTCTCTATGGAAGACATTAAGTGAGTTCAAGGACAGGCAGGAAGTTCCAGGTGAAGGGTCAGTCAGGAGGAAGTATAGAGAAGACTGCTGGAAATGGCAGTAGAGGAGGTAATAAGATCTTATTTTCTATTTACACCCAGTAACCCCCCCCCCCCGTCATGTCCGTCCTCTTCCTCCATAGTCACTGTGATGTCTTTTATCTCCAGCAGATGATGATACACACATATATAGTGTGGAAACCTAGATTAACCCCTTCAGGGTCAGAACATTTCCCCACTTGTGGGGCCGAAACATTCTCCTCATTTTGGAGATGTGTCACCTTTCCCATCAATCACCTAATCAGTCTATACTAACGGGTTCTATGACTTTTATCAGTGATTGGGGGGGGGGGGGGGGTATTTAGGGAGGATTGGAATATGTATGTCTTTATTTTATAAGATTCAAATAGGAAGAAAGAGGGAAAAATATAATTTTGTAGTAAATGTCCTGAAAATGAATGTCTCCATAATGATCCCAGTCTTAGATATTCATCCTAAAATGTGATCAGTAAAGTCTCCGGAGTATACAGAGATCACAGGAATATGATGTGTCCTGGCAAAGCCCAAAGACAACGTTCATCTTTTATTTAGGAGAGGTGTGACACACCCGGGAGAAATGACTCTGTGTACAGATACCTCACAGAGCGCCCCTCACAGCTCCTTCTACCTATGTCCCTCCAATCCAAGTCAGAGAATACTATGACATCACACGGACCTCACAGCTCCTCCTCCCAATGTCCCTCCATCCAGAGTCTGAATCCTATGACATCATATTGACCTCACAGCTCCTCCTCTCAATGTCCCTCCAACCAGAGTCAGAGAATCCTATGACATCACACTGACCTCACAGCTCCTCCTCACAATGTCCCTCCAATCCAAGTCAGAGATTCCTATGACATCACACTGGTCTGACAGCTCCTCCTACCAATGTCCCTCCATCCAGAGTCAGAGAATCCTATGACATCACACTGACCTCAGCCCTCCTCCCAATGTCCCTCCATCCAGAAACAGAGAAACCTATGACATCACACTGACCTCACAGCTCCTCCTCCCAATGTCCCTTCATCCAGAGTAAGAGAATCCTATGACATCACACTGACCTCACAGCCCCCGTCCCAATGTCCCTCCATCCAGAAACAGAGAATCCTATGACATCACACTGACCTCACAGCCCTCCTCCCAATGTCCCTCCATCCAAAAACAGAGAATCCTATGACATCACACTGACCTCACAGCTCCTCTTCCCAATGTCCCTCCAACCAGAGTCAGAGAATCCTATGACATCACACTGACCTCACAGCTCCTCCTCCCAATGTCCCTCTCACAAGCAAAGCAAGATTGTTGGTCCCAGAATTTCTTGCAACAAGCTTTTAACCTACAGAGTGGGGGACCCTGTCTGGGTAAATTATATTCCAGTGGGGTTTTTGATAAAAATAGAGACCTGAATGGTGAGGTGAGGAGGATTCTGGGATTGTCATTTGATTTTACTGTATGTGTTCTAATCGAGTTTTCCTCCTGTGAAGTCTGGAGATCTTATGATAATCACACTGCCTTCACCTCCCTCCCTTTCTGATAGAATAGAGAAATAAGAAGAAGATTCTAGAAGTCACCAGAGAGATCATCGAGCTGCTGACAGGAGAGGTGAGCGGTGCAGGGAAGGACATCATGATGGACCATTAGCCGCCCCTCACATCACCGGGTAAGAGAAGACTTTATTGTAAAGGAGAGAGCAGTACGGAGGGTTCACCTAGATCCCCCATCATCTGATAAACACATGATAATCTCCCTCGATCTGGGGCTCCACGCAAGATCTCACCCCGTGGTGTTAAAATTATCACAATAACAGTGAGCAAAAATCCCAGAACCACACGGGGGGACCTAGTGAATGACCTGCAGAGAGCTGAGACCAACGTAACAAAGGCTACCATCAGTAACACACTACACCGCCAGGGACTCAGATCCTGCAGTGCCAGACGTGTCCCCCTGCTTAAGCCAGTACATGTCCGGGCCCGTCTGAGGTTTGCTAGAGAGCATTTGGATGATCCAGAAGAGGATTGGGAGAATGTCATATGGTCAGATGAAACCAAAGTGGATCTGTTGGGTAGAAACAACTCGTTGTGTTTGGAGAAGAGAGAATGCTGAGTTGCAACCAAAGAACACCATACCTACTGTGAAGCATGAGGGTGGCAACATCATGCTTTGGGGCTGTTTCTCTGCAAAGGGAACAGGAGGACTGATCCGTGTACATGAAAGAATGAATGGGGCCATGTATCGTGAGATTTTGAGTGCAAACCTCCTCCCATCAGCAAGGGCATTGAAAATTAAACGTGGCTGGGTCTTTCAGCATGACAATGATCCCAAACACACTGCCCGGGGAACGAAGGAGTGGTTTTTTAAGAAGCATTTCAAGGTCCTGGAGTGGCCTAGCCAGTCTCCAGATCTCAACCCCATAGAAAACCTTTGGAGGGAGTTGAAAGTCCGTGTTGCCCAGCGGCAGCCCCAAAACATCACTGCTCTAGAGGAGATCTGCATGGAGGAATGGGCCAACATACCAGCAACAGTGTGTGACAACCTTGTGAAGACTTACAGAAAACGTTTGACCTCTGTCATTGCCAGCAAAGGATATATAACAAAGTACTGAGATGAACTTTTGATATTGACAAAATACTTATTTTCCACCATAATTTGCAAATAAATTCTTTCAAAAATCAGACAATGTGATTGTCTGGATTTGCTCCACATTTTGTCTCTCATAGTTGAGGTATACCTATGATGACATTTACAGGCCTCTCTCATCTTTTTAAGTGGTAGAACTTCCACAATTGGTGGCTGACTAAATACTTTTTTGCCCCACTGTATATTCAGGGAGGAAACCTGAGAGATTCTAGATTTGAAGGTAAAGAAGAGATAAAAGAGGAGGATGATGAGGATGGGGTGATGGAGGAGTCAGAGTTTCTAAAAGAACACAGAGATCTGTACCAGGACACCATGGTGGAGTCATCCAGCTACAGAAACAAACCAGAAAGATGTCCCCATTCTCTGTATTCCCGGGATTCCACACAGGAAGGTCACACCATCCCTCACCATCATCGGGTAGACGATTTGACAATTATTGGTAGTTCTGATTTATAGAAAGCATGTTTGTTACAATGAATTTTTTATTTTATATTTTCAGAGTGGAGACCTCGGGGTTGATAATATTGATGTTAAAGAAGAGTATAAAGAGGAGGATGAGGAGTATGGAGTGATGGAGGAGTTTTTAGAAGGACACAAGGATATGATGGAGCCACCTAATACCAGGAACCCACCAGAGAGATGTCCCTGTCCTCTGTATTCCTGGGATTCCACACAGGAAGATCACATCATCCCTCACTGTTACAAGGTTGGTGGGATGGAGCTTATAAAACACAGACTAATGGAGACAATGTGTGGATTTTATATGTGATGTCACAATAATAAAGCTTATATCTTACAGATGATATTTTCACTCATTTTCCTGATTTAGAGTGGAGATCCAATCGATATAGAATTTGAGGTTAAAGGAGAAGAAGAGGAGAGGTATGTGAGGGATGATCAGCAGTCTATGGAGGAGGATGGAATAACGGGGACATTTATAGAGGAGGACACTCTTACAGAGATCAACACAGGTGGGTCATTAACACTAAATACATTCCTCCACCCATACTGCTCACTGATTGGTCCAGAGTAGGGCGGGGACTGGGTGATATCAGCCTGTAATCCCCTGGTCACTTTCCTGAGCTGTGTTCCCCGTCCTGTATTCCTGTATTTCTCTCGGATAATCTTCCTTCTCTGTGCTGCAGACACAATTTATGTATCCAGATGGGATTTATGGAGATTCTGGGGTTCAGCTGGTGGCAAAATGTTCATTTTCATTATAGGCGTTACTAGATCTAAGCACCTAGGAGAATGTGCTTTGGGTCTTCTGCCTCATACCGAGTATGGCAAGATCTCTGACAGAACAATTCTCCCAGGATTACTTGCTCTGTTATTTGCTGGCTGTGGCGGGTGGAGGGATATGTCTGTATAGTCTCAGACCCAAGTCACTGAGTGCAGTCTCAGGAGATGGAGGCAGCGGTGTGGGACCTCTGCAACTTGTCTCAAGTAGAAAATGAATCTACCACTATTATGAGTCATGACCCTTATACTATATAATTTATATTGTACATTACATACTTCTGACCCCTGCACTATATACTCTATGTTGTACATTACATCATTCTGATACTATATAGTCCTATCTGTTGTATCTTATACAATATGTTATACATTACATAGTCCTGACTTGTACTCTCTCCCCTCTACCCACTGCTTTCTAGAGCATCACTCCATTCCTCATCCTCCATTGCCCCCCACATTCTCCTCCCATTTAGCTTTTAATGCATAAGCTGACCTAGAAGAGGAGGGCAGTAACAACATGCTATAAAAGATTGAGATCATTTTTTTGGTGTCTGAGCTACTTACCACCTCCATAAAAGGGTACCCGGTTGGGAATTGCGTACTGAATGCATGTCGAATTTGTAAGTATCTAAAAAACATGCGGGTCGATAAGCTGTATTCAGCCCGCAGCCTGTCAAACACTTTCAGTTGTCCATTGGAGGTTAGGTGGGATAAGTAAAAAAACTCCCTTGGATCTCCATAGTTCTGAGTCTGGGATTGAACAAAACTCCGGGAGGGCCGCATTGTGCCACAGCGGGGTATGTTCGTGTAAGAAGGGCAGCTGAATACCCCAAGTGTCCTGCAAGCCTTATAATCTACTGCAATTTAATAAACGTTTATGGGAGTCCCCAGTTCAGGGTGATGCAATATAACCTGACGAGTGCGTTTGGGCACTGACTCGAAGCCGTATTACAATGTGCAATAGACTCCAAGGGTAATCCACATGTTTGTGATTAATCTGTATCCTTCCTTCTTTTGTACTGCATGACATGTACCGTGCCTATATGCTTTACTTACAAATAAACTTGTTTTTTTGTTTAAAAAAGAAAAGAAAAAGAGGGTCAGCTGAAGCTTGGTTGTCGTGAGGTTCCATATGCGTCTATAATGGGAGAGTAGTGATGCTCTATTTACCACTAACTCCGTGACCGTTACTCCCCCCATGAAAGCAACTAGGGGGTCCCCAGTTAAGTGTGCCCACCTGGGGCATAGAAAGGTCAAGAATCTGGTCCTATCAGTTTTGTCTATGTGAAACAACTGTGACATTTGTGCTTTTAGGTAATACATGTTGAGGTCTGGTAGAGCTGCCCCCCCCCCTAGGTCTGTGGGATTCTTCAATTTGCCCCAAGGAAGTTTATGTCTGCTCTTATCCCATATAAATGTTTTATTTATAGTTTCCATAGCTTTGAAATGCTGAAGCACCAAGTACACGGGGGAGTGCCAAAGCATGTACAGAATTTTGGGTAATAACACCATTTTGACCAGGTTTATGTGCCCCATAACCCCCAATGGTAACCTGGTCCATACCTCGGTCTTGTGCTTAAGCATCGCAAATAGAGGTTGTACATTTAGTTTAGTATAGTCGGCAGGTGTCTGAGTGATATGTATGTCCAAATACTTAATACAGTCCACTCTCTGTAGGGGAAGGTGGGCCTGGCCTTGTGTTGTTGGGAAGCTGTCTAAGGGAGGTATTTGAGATTTATCCTAATTAATTTTGAGTTCTGAAAAGGAGCCAAAATGTTCTATTACAGCCAATGCTGTAGGGAGTGCATCTGTAGATCCGTCGATGTACAGCAGGGTGTCATCCGCATATGTGCTTACCTTCTCTGTTATGGGTCCCACATGTAGCCCTACTATACCTGAATGGGAGCATAGTGCCACAGATAAGGGTTCCACCGCGAGGGCATACAACAGGGGGGACAAAGGGCACCCCTGTCACGTGCCTCTGGTAAGGGGAAACTATATAGAAGTCCATCCATTGCTATCACTCTAGCCGCAGGGTTCTGGTACAACAATTGTACCCATTTAATAAATTTGGGTCCCAAACCAAATCTCTCTAGGCAGGTCCAGAGGTAGGTCCACTCAACAGAGTCAAACGCTTTGGCAATATCCAAGCTGACTACCATTCTGGACCCTATGTTATCATGTTGGGTCTGGAGATTAATAAATAGCCTCCTCAAGTTAAAGGAGGTATTTCTACCTGGCATAAAGCCCGATTGGTCCTTATGTATTAGAGATAAGATTACCGAGTGGTAAGTATCTTAGCTAAGATCTTAACGTCCACTTGTAACAGAGATATGGGGCGGTAAGATGTGGGTCTTTACCTGGCTTGGGAATCAATACTATTGAGGCTTCTCGCATGGAAGCAGGTAAGGATAAAGTCTCAAAAATATGATAGTAAAGCTTGTGAAGTTTAGGAACCAAGAATTCTGAATATACAGAGTATAGTTCCAAAGGGAGACCATCTGGACCCGGTGATTTAGAGCTGGGAAATTTCGCTATAGCTTCAGCTATTTCCTCTTTTGACAGTTGCTTTTCCAGCTCCGCCGTTTGTTGCGCCGTGAGCTGTGGAAGCCGCACCTCATCAAGGAAAGAGTCAACGGCAGAGTTACCTTCCGTGACTGTAGAGGTATATAATGAGGCAAAAAATTCCCTGAACATCTCCGTGACTTTCTTGGGCTCAGATACCGATTCACGCTTGCAGGATTTAAGTGAAATTACCACTGCTGGTCGCTCTTCGCAGTGTACTAAATAAGCCAGGAGTTTACCGGCCTTTTCTCCATGTTCGAATAATTTTTGCTTGTGGAAAGACAATTAACGTTTGAATTTTTCATATTGTAGTTGTGTGACTACCCTAGAGTGTAACCTAATTGTGTTAGCACATTGCTGGAGGAGCACATTGCAGGGGCTTCTATCCTTAAGGCTTCTTTCTCTAAGTGATTCTGACACTTCATCCATGTCTTTGGTGATCTCTGATCTCCTTATGAACTGTTTCTTACATGATGAAGATCAGCCATGGAGTATATCTGAGGTGTATATCAGGGTGTGCTTCTTCCCCACATGAGAGCTGTGATGTCCAGCAACATTAATATAGAAGACATTTCCCACACTCAAGGCACTAATACACCTCGAGGGTTGTGTGGGATCCCTGATGTACAGGAAGACAGGACCTCACTGAGGAACAATTCCCTCACTCAGGACAGGAATACGGCTTCTCCCCCGTGTGAGATTTCTGATGTCTGTAAAGACTGGACTTCTCTGAAAAAAAATTCCCACACTCAGGACAGGAATGTGGCTTCTCCCCTGTGTGAGATCTCTGATGTCTGTAAAGACTGGACTTCTCTGAAAAAATATTCCCACACTCAGAACAGGAATACGGCTTCTCCCCTATGTGAGTTTTCTGATGTGTGTAAAGATGTGACTTCTGTGAACAACATTAGTTCTTTATTTAAAATGTTAAATGTTTTTTCCTGAAACTACCCTTTTAAAGTGAAGGTTTGTATTATGCGGCGATAAATACGGTATATCCAAATAACACACCCAAGCTCATCCTTAGTCCTGAGTGGCACTTGGGGATTCGTTGGGGGCCACAAAAGATATATATATATATATATATATATATATATATATATATATATATATATCCAAATAATACCCTCAAGCTCATCTCTTCAACACACACAGCCACAAAGACAAGAGAATTCTTGTTGGGCAGTGTATTAGTGCTTGGACAAACACATTTAGACCGAATTTTAATGGTTCAAAGAATATCAGGCAAAATGGTCGGCCCTCAGGCATGTTCACTTCATCAAATCTGGCCCAGTTTGAAAAAAGTTTGAACACCTCTGCTCTATGTGGACAGCTTTACCCCGGATGCCTCCATACTTAGATCTGTCTGTTTTAATCATCAACCATGAGTTGCTAAATGTTTTACCTTCATTAAATGTAACTGTATTGCTACACTTAGAGGCGCCTCTCTTCTCTTTTATACTCTGTAGCTCCTGCTGGATTTTGTTTCTAATCCCCTTGTGGAGGCTTCCATTTGTGGATGGACATTTTATGGTTACACAACCTTGTCACATTGCTATAATCTTTTTATATGGACTCTAAACTGAAGGACTTATGAATAAATGGTTGTGGAACGAATCATTTGAGTTTCCATTATTTCTTATGGGGAAATTTGCTTTGATATACAAGTGCTTTGGATTAAAGCATGTTTCTGTAACAAATTATGCTTGCAATCCAAGGTTTTACTGTACAAATATTCACCACAGCTGGGTGAATGCTGGTCAATAGGATTTTCCGTCCACAAAACCATGGATTTTTTTCCGAAGGATGTTGGCTCAAACTTGTCTTGCATACACACGGTCACACAAAGTCGGTCGGAAATTCTGAACGTCAAGAACGATGTACGACGAGCCGAGAAAAATGAAGTTCAATAGCCAGTGCGGCTCTTCTGCTTGATTCCGAGCATGTGTGGAATTTTGTGCGTCGGACTTATGTACACACGTTCTGAATTTCCGGCAACAAGTTTTGTTGTCGTAAAATTTGAGAACCTGCTCTCAAACATTCGTTGGCGGGAATTCCGACAACAAATGTTCTTTGGAGCATACACACGGTCGGACTTTCCGACAACAAGCTCACATCCAACACAACATTTGTTGTCATAAAATCCTATCGTGTGTACAGGGCATAATGCTACGTACACACGAGCAGACTGTCCGACAGAAAGAAGTCAGACAGAAGCTTTTCATCATATATACTGATCGTGTGTGTGCCTCATCAGACTTTTTTTTCCCCAAAAATCTGACGGACCTAGAAATGGAACATGTTCTAAATCTTTTCGACGGACCTAATTCCCATCGGTAAAACCGATCATCTGTATGCTGGTCCGACTGACCAAAAAAGACGCATGCTCTGAAGCAAGTACGAGACGGAAGCTATTGGCTACTTCCTTTTTCTAGTCCCGTCGTAAGTGTTGTACGTCACCGCGTTCTGGATGGTCGGACTTTGGGTTGACCATGTGTAGGCAAGACCGCTTGAATGGAATTCAGTCAGAGTTCTGTCGTAGAAACCGTCGGAGTTTATTACGAAGGGTAAACCGGTCGTGTGTACGCGGCAAAAGGCTGCATTCACACCTGAGGTTTTTGTTTTCAGGCAGAGAGTCGCATGTTTTTTTACCACGATTTTTGCCACGATTTCGCACAGGTCAAAATGTCACCAATTTAAAAAGCAGAAAAACGCCTGTAATCTGTCCAAAAAGACGCTCATGTACTTTTTTGAGCTTCAGGCGTTTTGCTTCAGGTGACAAAACACTCAGATGTGAACAGGTGTCATTGAAATAAATGGGATTTTGCTTGTTGGGCGTTTTTCAGGGTTTTTTTGGGCATTTTACGAGCTGAAAACGCTCAGGTGTTTATGCAGCCAAAGAGATTTTGTGAAACCTTACACCACAAAATGTACTGAGCCAATGAAAGGTAAGGACTCCATTTTTATTTTTCTACTGCTATCAATGGCCAACACAGTACAACACTTCATCCATGTCTTTGGTGATCTCTGATCTCCTTATGAACTCAGAGATGAACAATTCCTATCGCCTCACACCCGGGACATGCAGTTCTAAAGTGGCTGGATAGGTATTTTTTTTTAACAGTTAGCCCTGCTGTGGGCAAGCAAGGAGCAGGTTTACTTGTCGGATGGAAGCATTCAGGTGGCTGAGCGAATGTTTCCACACCCCCCCGGTAAAGTGTCCCCCCGACACACACCCGCTATGTATCCTGGGCTCCTATTAGCCATCCAGGACTCGGGACCAGCATAGCGGGTGATGTCAGGTAGAGGGGAGGGAGGAGAGAGGACACACATCCGTTCTCCTCCCCTTCTTGTTCCTGACCCGGAAGTGACACGTATGACATCACTTCCGGGTCCCTGTTAACAGTTTCCCCATCATCAAGGCCGGGAAAAAATATAATGCAGTGTGATCTGTATTGTACTACATTCAGTGGAGCACAGGGGAGACATTGGGGGTCTTTTAGACCCTGGATTTCTCATTAAATAGAACCTGTCACCAAAAAATCATCACATTGGGGACTTTTTTTCCTCTATGTCTGTGTTTCTCATCCTTTTTTCAGTCAAGGCGCCCTCCAAAATTATGGACAGTCTTGAGGTGTCCTCCAAAATTATGAACAGTCTTGAGTAGGGGTGCAACGGATCAAAAAACTCACGGTTCGGATCGTTCCTCGGATCAGGAGTCACAGTTCAGATCATTTTGGGATCAACAAAAAAAAATCTCCCCCACTGTAATATCCACGTCATCTCCCCCACTGTAATATCCGCAATCTCCCCCACTGTAATATCCACAATCTCCCCCACTGTAATATCCGCAATCTCCCCCACTGTAATATCCACAATCTCCCCCACTGTAATAATATATTAGCAGAGTATTGGCAGAGTATTGCAGGGTATTGCAGGGTATTGGCAGGGTATTGCAGAGTATTGGCAGGGTATTGCAGAGTATTTGCAGAGTATTGGTAGAGTATTGGCAGAGTATTGGCAGAGTATTGGCAGAGTATTGCAGGGTATTGGCAGAGTATTGCAGGGTATTGGTAGAGTATTGCAGGGTATTGGCAGAGTATTGGCAGGGTATTGGCAGGGTATTGGAGAGTATTGGCAGAGTATTGCAGAGTATTGGCAGAGTATTGCAGGGTATTGGCAGAGTATTGCAGGGTATTGCAGAGTATTGGCAGGGTATTTCATAGTATTGGCAGGGTATTGCAGAGTATTGGCACTGCCGCCATCTGATTTCTCCCCTCCACTGTACAGATCAGTACACGACTGTACAGATCATGACATGATGCCGGTTTGTTTACAAGTGATCGCTCCGTCATTTGACGGAGCGATCACATGGTAAACAGCTGCCGGGTGTACCAAGATGGCCGCCGCTCTGGAGCTAGTCCGAAGCCGTGGCCTTTCCTAAGGCCGAGGCGGCGGCGCACTCCACGGAGCACATGTGTGCCGATCCGAACAGGCTGAACTGTTCGGATCACGGATCGGTGACGATCCGTTGCACCTCTAGTCTTGAGGCACCCTCCAAAATTATGGACAGTCTTGAGGCGCCCCATTCTAAAATGTAAAAACTATTCTAATAGTTCTTCATAATGCAACAACATCAACACACGTAGGACACCCAATGTTATAAGTGATTTATTCTTCCAAAGCAAATACACTTGCAAACTGGTACTGACTAGTATTCCAATGTTTCTCTTCTCCCTCAGTTTTTCTCCATCACTCAGCTAATGAGACCCCAAAGCTGATGGAGAGAGGCGGGGAAGGGTCACACAAGAATGATATTCAGGCAACTGACATCCTCCTTATCAGCTCATGATTTCATTGGTCGCTAGGAGGTTGGCAGCTAGAAGGTTGTAATGGTGTACAATGAAAACCTGAGGCTTTGTGTAACTAAAAGTCTTCATCCTCCCTCCGGCTTGTATACAATTTTGGGGTAATTGTTTGGCATTTTGCCAAGGGGCCCCTGAAGAAACCTCAAGGTACCCTGGTTGAAAAAGGCTGCTCTATGTGATGAAAAAAAAAATGTAATTGTACAAAATTAAATTTAAACCCAGGCACATAACCCCCCCCCCAAAAATATTTGAGGCCCCGCCCCCCAAAATATACGCATGTGCAAACAAACTCACACATTGGGGCACCTACCCTTAAAAAGTTAAATGCGATACACATGTTACATGTCGCCACGCAGACCGGAATGAGAGCAATAATTCTATCACCAGTACTCCTCCATAACACTAAACTGATGATATAGGGGGCTTTTAAAGCGTCACCTATAGAAAATATAGGGTACTGAAGTTTATCCCCATTTTACAGGCGCACACAAATTTAAGGCTTGACATGTTGGGTATCTATTTACTCGGCGCAACCTCTGCTTTTATATTTTACACAAAAATTGGGTAATTACGTGTTTTTGTACGCCCTAAAATGAACTTTAGTGTGTTTTTTTAATGAAATTTTGCATTTCCTAGACTTTTGCGATATTATCGTGTGATATAAAAAATTGGAACTAGCGCTATTTTATTCTCTAGGGTGTCTGCTTTCGGAAAATATATGTTTTAGGGGTTTTATATAATCTTTAGACCTAAAATGATTTTTTAACTCCCCGCTTAGCCTATAGCAGAATGATGGCCAGTCTGGCGTTCCATTATCCTCACTGGAGGTCATATGACCTCCAGAAAAAAAAGGCCGCTTGGGCGCATGGCGATCGGTGGTGCAGTGTGTTGCTCTGACACACCGCATCTCCAATCTCGGTAAAGAGCCTATGACGTAGGCTGTTTACCATGTGATCAGCTGTGTCCAATCAAAGCTAATCACATCGTAACCAGGAAATGCCGGTTTTCCATTATATTTCCATTATCAGCTTTCCATTATGCATGCTGACAAGGTGAGAGTAGAGGGGAGTCGATCACCGGATCTCCTGACAGGGGGGGATCTGCACTGATATTCAGCATTTATTATCAGTACAGGCCCATCAGTGATGATCGCCAGTGATGACCACCAGCGCCCCACCAGTGATGCCCAGCAGTGCCCATGAGGGATGCTTGTCAGTACCTTCTCATTAGTACCATCTATCAGTGCTGCATATTAGTGCCGCCTCATCGGTTCCCATCAGTGAAGGAGAAAACTTAATTATTTACAAAATTTTATAACTTTCTTTTTCCAACATTTTCTGCCTTTTTTTTATTTGTAGCACACAAAATAAAAACCCCCAGTGGTGATCAAATACCACCAAAAGAAATCTATATTGATGAGAAAAAAAGATAAAAATGTCATATGGGTACAGTGTCACATGACTGCGCAATTGTCATTCAAAGTGTGACAGCGCTGAAAGCTGGCCTGGGCAGGAGGGGGTGAAAGTGTCCGGTATTGAAGGCGTTAAACATGTGGCCAAAAAAAACCGGCTCTGGCAGTGAAACGGTTAAAGGAAACGTTCACCTTTGTGAAGATGTTACATGTTCCTGAGTGATCCGAGTCCTCTGTGTGACAGCAGTGCGGGGAGAAGTTTTCCGTACCGGCTGTCACTTTATGAAAAGAGCGCGGCCGTGCCATTCATTCACAGAGTTTTGTCCTTTGCCGATGTCGGCTTGTAGTTTTCAATGAACTCCCACACCGCTGCTGAGCTCTCTGGTAGATGAGGAACGAAGAGATTGTCATAAGAGACAAGGAGATTGGGACCCAATTTAAACCCTTGGACATGTCATTTTTTCACAAAATGTTCACACCCTGGGAACTGTTTCTTACATGATGAAGATCAGCCATGGAGTATATCTGAGGTGTATATCAGGGTGTGCTTCTTCCACACATGAGAGCTGTGATGTCCAGCAACATTCATATAGAAGGCATTTCCCGCACTCTAGGCACTAATACACCTTGAGGGTTGTGTGGGATCCCTGATGTACAGGAAGACTGGACTTCTTTGAAAAATAATTCCCTCACTCAGGACAGGAAAGTGGCTTCTCCCCCATGTGAGATCTCTGATGTCTGTAAAGATTGGACTTCTGTGAAAAACATTTCCCGCACTCAGGACAGGAATATGGCTTCTGCCCTGTGTGAGATCTCTGATGTGTGTAAAGATGGGACATGTCTGAAAAACATTTTTCACACTCAGGACAAGAATACAGCTTCTCCCCTATGTGAGATCTCTGATGTGTGTAAAGTTTGGACTTCTGTGAAAAACATTTCCCGAACTCAGGACAGGAATATGGCATCTGCCCCATGTGAGATCTCTGATGTGTGTAAAGATTGGTCTTCTGTGAAAAACATGTCCCGCACTCAGGACAGGAATAAGGCTTCTCCCCCGTGTGAGACCTTTTATGAACATTAAGATTGTATTTAGAATTGAAACACTTCTCGCACTCAGGACAGGAAAAGCTCTTCTCTGTTGGAAGGACGGCACCGTCCCTCACAGTCTGAGGTTCCTCAGGATAAGAGGAATACGATGGTCCATCTACACTGTGTGGTGCCGGATGGACATTTGAGGTAGTCGGGTTTTCTCCTGGACTATACTGTGTGATGTCCTCATCTTCTACTTTACAGTCTGGAGACAAAGTGAGACAATCCTCTGAGGTTTTCCTCATCTCCCGTCCATCTACTAAAATAGAAATAAAAAGATTATTACTAGACATGAGCAGATTGGTTCCCCTAAACCAGGACTCCACCCACACCAGGCAGCTTTGTCTCTGAGGATCTTACAATTCCCCCCTCAAGGTAACTAGTAAATGGGTCCTCTGTAGGGTGTCAACTAATGATTACAGGATGGGGAACACAGCTCAGCAAAGTGACCAGGGGATTACAGGCTGATATCACCCAGTCCCCACCCTACTCTGGACCAATCAGTGAGCAGTATGGGTGGAGGAATGTATTTAGTGTTAATGACCCACCTGTGCTGATCTCTGTAGGAGTGTCCTCCTCTATAAATGTCCCCGTTATTCAATCCTCCTCCATAGACTGCTGATCATCCCTCACATACCTCTCTTCTTCTTCTGATTTAACCTCAAATTCTATATCGATTGGATCTCCACTCTAAATCAAGAAAATGAGAGAGAATATCATCTGTAAAATATAAGCTTTAATATTGTGACATCACATAAAAAATCCACACATTGTCTCCATGAGTCTGTGTTTTTTAACCTCCGTCCCACCAACCTTGTAACAGTGAGGGATGGCGAGATCTTCCTGTGTGGAATCCCGGGAATACAGAGGATGGGGACATCTCTCTGGTGGGTTCCTGGTATTAGGTGGCTCCATCATATCCTTGTGTCCTTCTGTTAACTTCACCATCACTCCATACTCCTCATCCTCATCTTTATACTCTTCTTTAACAACAATATTATCATCACTGAGGTTTCCACTCTGAGAATATAATATAACATTCATTGTAACAAACGTGCTGTGTATAAATTATAACTACCAATAATTGTCAATCATCTACCTGATGATGGTGAGGGATGGTGTGACCTTCCTGTGTGGAATCCCGGGAATACAGAGGAAGGGGACATCTCTCTGGTGGGTTTCTGTAGCTGGATGACTCCACCATGGTGTCCTGGTACAGATCTTTGTGTTCTTTTAGAAACTCTGACTCCTCCATCACCCCATCCTCATCATCCTCTCTCAGGTTTCCACTCTGAATATAGAATATAAATGACATCAGTTGTAACAATGCAGATAATGTACAGATCCTAATGATACTATCAGTGATTGTTCCTCATCTACCTGATGATGGTGAGGGATGGTGTGATCTTCCTGTGTGGAATCCCGGGAATACAGAGGACGGGGACATCTCTCTGGTGGGTTCCCATTACTGGATCCATCTGTAGGAAACACACACACTGACTGAATACATCGTTTCTATGTGTTTATCAGATGATGGGGGATCTAGGTGGACCCTCCGTACTGCTCTCTCCTTTACAATAAAGTCTCCTCTTACCCGGTGATATGAGGGGCGGCTGATGGTCCATCATGATGTCCTTCCCTGCACCACTCATGTCTCCTGTCAGCAGCTCGATGATCTCTCTGGTGACTTCTAGAATCTTCTTATTTCTCTATTCTATCATAAAGGTAGGGAGGTGGAGGTAATGTAATCATAGGATCTCCAGACTTCACATGAGGAAAACTCTAGATTTGAACACATATAGTAAAATCAAATGACATTCCCAGAATCCTCCTCACCTCACCAACCAGGTCTCCATTTTTATCAAAACTCCACTGGGATATAATTTACCCTGACAGGGCCCCCCGCTCTGTAGGTTAAAAACTTGTTGCAAGGAATTCTGGGACCAACAATCTTGCTTTGCTTGTGAGAGGGACAGTGAGGAGGAGCCGTGAGGTCAGTGTGATGTCATAGGATTCTCTGACTTGGATTGGAGGGACATGGGTAGAAGGAGCTGTGAGGGGCGCTCTGTGAGGTATCTGTACACAGAGTCATTTCTCCCGGGTCCGTCACACCTCTCCTAAATAAAAGATGAACGTTGTCTTTAGGCTTTGCCAGGACACATCACACATCGTTTACTCCGGAGACTTTACTGATCACATTTTAGGATAAATATCTGGGACTGGGATCATTATGGAGACATTCGCTTTCAGAACATTTACTACAAATTATATTTTTCCCTCATTCTTCCTATTTGAATCTTATAAAATAAAGACATACATATTCCAATCCTCCCTAAATAAACCCCCTTTAACTAACAAAACTTATATAACCTATTATTATGGACTGATGAGGTGAGAAGGTGATTGGTGGGAAAGGTGACACATCTCCAAAATGAAGAGAATGTTCCGGCCCCACAAATAGGGAAATGTTCTGACCCTGAAGGGGTTATTCTACATTTTCCACACTACGGTATATATGTATGTATCATCATCTGCTGGAGATAAAAGACATCACAGTGACTATGGAGGAAGAGGACGGACATGCCGTTTCACAATTTCAGAATGCCGCAGGAAGGTTACTGACAGGTGTTGGTCGCCGTGACCACATCACTCCATCTCTTAGAGCCCTGCATTGGCTGCCCGTGAAAGAACAGGTTCTGTTTACAACCGGATGTCTTGTCCATAAGGCACTGCATGGATATGGCCCAGAGTATCTGAAGGAAAAATTTGTCAAGTATGCGCCTACCCGATCCTTAAGATCGGCCAAATTGGGCATACTGAAGATTCCAAAATTTAAAAAGAAAACAAGCGGGGGGAGAACAAAAGAAGTACGAGCTGAATTTTGGAACTCCTTGCCTCTGAGACTTGAGAATGACTTTTTGAAATTTTGAAAGAAAATGAAAACCGTACTTTTTGTACAAGCTTTTGGAGTCACCTAATATTTAATTGGGGTGTGATGGACAGACTCCCTGGCTTTTATTCTGTATCTTGCTATACTGGTTTGTTGGTTCTCTTAAGGTTTTTTAATGTCAATGTCCTTTTGTTTTTGCGCATCGAGGCCTTTGGGTAAGACTGCGTAGGTTAAGCATTTTAATAAATAAATAGAGGGGGGGTTACTGGATATAAACCGAAAATAACATCCTATTACCTCCTCTGCTGCCACTTCCAGCAATCTCTTCTCTCTACTTCCTCCCGGCTCACCTCTCACCCGGAACATCCTGCCTGTTCCTGAACTCACGTCCCATCTTCCATAGAGACTTCCTGTCTGGGTAGAAGTGAATTCACCACCTTGTGGAGCTCAGAGGAACTGCAGCCCCTAGAAACATCTCGTAGTGTGAACACGGCCTTGTGCTGCGTGTGTATGTACTAGGGGTGCTGAAATTAATCGCAGCATCGATGCATCACGATTCGGGTGTCCCCGATGCGGCATCGATGCATGCGACCGGGAAAATCGATTGCCTCGCCCCGCCCCGCCCCTCCCGGGAGAGCTCCGTGTGTTACCTCATTTCTCAGTTTGTGACTGCCCGGCCCGCCTCCCAAGTCTCGTTTCTCCTGACGTGAGCCCGGCCCGCCTCTCTCCACTCTCCTCACGTCAGCCCAGCCTGCCTCTCTCCTCTAACATCTCGTCTCTCCTGACGTCAGCCCCGCCCACCTCTCTTCTAAATCTCTAATAACTACAGTCAGTGGGCGGGCCTGAGAATTCCCTGCTGACTTTAGGAGAGATGTGAGAACACACAGGTGTTCTGTCAGATTCTCCAACAGCGGCGGCTGGAATGGAAGTTTGGGGGATGGTGAGCAGGCAGATCGCCCTTCTCATTTCAGCCCCTTCTTATCACTTAGTGTTTTCAGCGTTTATGGCCGGCAGAACAGCCCCAGCAGAGCAGCATGTGGGTACAGAGGAGGAAGCTGTGATCTGGGGACACATGTAGTGGAATCTGATGAGTAATGTCATTGCCACTGCAGGGGACTGGGCTGTATGGAGGAGAAATATAGACAGGAGGAATGGTGTGATATCTTCCTGAATGTGATGACAGCTCGGGTGGGGACATAGGACACCATTGGATTGAATGTCAGAAATAAAAACACAAATGTCTGCTCTTATTATTTCCAGTATGATGCTGGGGTGACACACACTGTGTCTGCAGTCTCTGATCATCTCCTGTATAATTACGCAGTCTCTGATCATCTCTTGTATCATTGTCTGAAGTCTCTGACCATCTCCTGTACTATGTCCGCAGTCTCTGATCATCTCCTGTACTATGTCTGCAGTCTGATCATCTCCTGTATCATGTCCGCAGTCTGTGATCATCTCCTGTAGTATGTCTGCAGTCTCTGATCATCTCCTGTACTATGTCTGCAGTCTCTGATCATCTCCTGTACTATGTCTGCAGTCTGATCATCTCCTGTATCATGTCCGCAGTCTGTGATCATCTCCTGTAGTATGTCTGCAGTCTCTGATCATCTCCTGTAGTAGGTCTGCAGTCTCTGATCATCTCCTGTATTATGTCTGCAGTCTCTGACCATCTTCTGTACCATGTCTGTAGTCCCTGACCATCTCCTGCACTATGTCTGCAGTCTCTGAATATATTTCCTGTAGTAGGTCTTGTCGTGAATAATCAGTCAGAATAAGTTGTGCCTTTTTAAGGACAGGTTTCCCGCACAATAATTATTATTGAGTAATTTTTAACGAGGATATTTTTAAGATACAAAATCAACATCCTGATGTTAACCCCTTCCTTGCCAGTGTCATTAGTACAGTGACAGTTTTTTAGCACTGATCACTGTATTGGTGTCACTGGTCCCCTAAAAGTGTCACTTAGTGACAGATTTGTCCATTGCAATGTCGCAGTCCCGCTAAAAATCGTTGATCGCCGCCATTACTAGTAAACAAAAAATAAAAAAAATAGTAGTTCTGCGAGTGCATGTAGTTCTGTGAGTACCTGTGTGTTGTCTTGTTGAGTGCCTGTGTATTGTCTTGTTGAGTATTAGTGTCAGGAAGCTAGTTGTTAGGTAATTTGGACAGGGTATAATCCCCAATCCCCATTAAATTTAATAGGTACGATGCCCGGCGGGTGTGGAGAGGCGACTCTTTGTACATCTTGCTGCATGTATGCGTTCCTTGATCATCCGATCGAGGTTGAATACTGCTGTGCAAAATGTAAGCGTATTGTTTCCCTGGAAGCCCAGGTTCTGAATCTGGGGAAGCAACTGTCAGCACTGAGAAGTCCCTCCATACTAAAGAAGAGCCAGGAACGTACACGGCAGGTGCCGGCAGGGGCCAGCACAGAGGCGGGTGGAGACAAAGAGGTGCAGGCACTAGCAAAGAGTAGATGGGTGACAGTCAGGAGGGGTAGAGGGGGAAGTGCCAGGGAGGCCGATCCAGGGCTGGAGCATCCCAATAAGTACGCTCCATTGAGTGACATTGGTGGAACCAGTCAGGGACCAGCACTGCTGGAGCTGAGGGACTCTCCTAGCTGCCGGGGAAGAATTCCTCCAGTGAGAGTGGGGGGGAAGCGAAGGGAAAGGAAAGACAGATTCTGGTGGTAGGGGACTCAATTCTTAGAAGGACAGAGAGGGCAATCTGTAACCAAGACCTAAAGCGCCAAACAGTATGTTGTCTACCGGGCGCTCGGTTCGGCACAGATTGGACAGATTACTGGGAGGGGCTGGGGAAGATCCAGCTGTCATGGTGCACGTTGGCACCAATGACAAAGTCAAAGGCAGATGGAGTGTCCTAAAGAACGATTTTAGGAGCTAAATTGAGGAAAAGGACCTCCAAGGTAGTATTCTCAGGAATACTACCGGTATATCGAGCCACACCAGAAAGGCAGAGGGAGATTAGGGAAGTAAACAAGTGGCTGAAGAGCTGGTGTAGTAAGGAGGGGTTTGGGTTCCTGGAGGACTGGGCCGACTTCTCAGTCGATAACCAGTACTATAGAAGGGACGGACTGCACCTAAATGAGGAGGGTGCAGATCTGCTGGGAATGAAGATGGCCAAAATGTTGGAGGAGTTTTTAAACTAGGCGTTGGGGGGAGGGTCCAGAGGTAGAGATAGTCAGCGCGGAACATATTCCAGAGGGTAGTATTGGGGGCATTAGTTGTAGGTTGACCAAAGCACATAAACCCAAGGTAAGTATAGTAGCAAGTCCTAGTTGCAATCTCGGAACACCCAATAAGAGGATAATATGTGACCAGTCTAAACTACGTGGCATGTTCACCAATGCCAGGAGCCTGGCAGACAAGATGGGTGAACTAGAGATACTGATGTACGAGGAGGATTTGGATTTTGTGGGAATTTCAGAGACCTTGTTCAACAGCTCTCATGATTGGCTGGCAAACATTCAAGGGTATACCCTTTATCCCAAGGATAGAGAGGGTTTAAAAGGGAGAGGGGTATGCCTATATATCAAGAATAATGTACAAGTGAATGTGAGAGATGACATCACTAAGGGAGCTAGGGAGGAGGTGGAATCTTTATGGGTAGAGCTCCAAAGGGATGAAGCTAAGGGGAAAATAATACTGGGAGTATGCTATAGGCCCCCTAACCAGATGGATTAGCAGCAAGGATGGGAAGTGTTATCATAATGGGGGATTTTAACTATCCAGACATAGACTGGGCGGAGGGAACTAATGCCGCATACACACGATTGCACATTCCAACAAAATCCATGTTTTTTTTCCGACGGATGTTGGCTCAAACTTGTCTTACATACACACGGTCACACAAATCTTGTCGGAAATTCCGAACGTCAAGAACGCGGTGACGTACAACATGTGCGATGAGCCGAGAAAAATGAAGTTCAATAGCCAGTGCAGCTCTTCTGCTTAATTCCGAGCATGCGTGGAACTTTGTGCGTCGGAATTGTGTACACATGATCTGAATTAACTAAGACGGATTTTGTTGTTGGAAAAATTTGAGATCCAGATCTCAAATTTTGTTTGTCGGAAATTCCGACGGAAAATGTCTGATGGAGCCTACACACGATCGGAATTTCTGACAACAAGCTCCCATTGAACATTTCCCGTCGGAAAATCTGACCATGTGTACACGGGATAAGGCTTGCTAGTTCCTAAATGTCTTGCAGGACAATTTTATGGTTCAGATGGTAGACGCACCAATTAGAAATTAAGCGTTACTGGATCTACTGATTACCAACAATACAGACCTGATCACAGATGTGGAAATACGGGGCAATTTAGGTAACAGCAATCACAGGTCAATTGGCTTCAGTATAAATCACACAAATAGGAAACATAAGGGGAATACAAAGACAATGAATTTCAAAAGAGCCAACTTTCCTAAACTACGAACCTTGCTAGAAGACATAAATTGGGATAAAATCTTAGGAACAAAGAACAGGGAGGAGAGATGGGTTTGCTTTAAGAGCATATTAAATAAAGGCATTAGCCAATGCATCCCATTGGGTAATACATTTAAAAGAGCGAACAAAAGTCCTGGATGGCTTAACTCCAATGTAAAAATGCATATAAAAGCAAAGGCGAAGGCCTTCAAATAATACAAGGTTGAGGGATCATCATCAGCATTCAGACATTATAAAGAATGCAACAAGAAATGTAAGGGTGCAATAAGGACGGCTAAGATAGAACATGAAAGACACATAGCGGAGGAGAGCAAAAAAAAATCCCAAGAAATTCTTTAAGTATGTAAACAGTAAAAAAGGGAGGACAGACCATATTGACCACATAAAGAATGAGGAAGGACATCTGGTTACAAAGGATGGGGAGATGGCGAAGGTATTGAATTTATTCTTCTGCTCAGTTTTCATGAGGGAATTGGGGGTCTGTAGTAACCAAAACTGCAGTGTTTATCATCATGACACATCACAGGAAGCACCTCCATGGTTAACAGGACAGAATTAAAATTAGACTTGAGAAACTTAACATTAATAAATCACCGGGACCAGATGGCTTGCACCCGAGGGTACTTAGGGAACTCAGTCAAGTAATTGCTAGACCATTGTTCCTAATTTTTACTGACAGTTTACTGGCTGGAATGGTACCAGCTGATTGGAGAAAAGCCAATTAGCATCAATATTTAAAAAGGGCACAAAATACATCCCTGGGAATTACAGACCGGTTAGCCTAACATCAATAGTATGTAAACTCTTGGAGGGGATAATAAGGGACTATATAAAAGATTTTAGTAATGAGAATGGTATCATTAGTAGGGATGGGCCGAACGAACCCCTGTTCGGTTTGGACCAGAACTTCCGAACACCGCGAACGTTCGGACCCGAATAACGAACCCCATTAAAGTCAATGGAACCCGAACGTCAAATATCAAAAGTGCCCATTTTGAAGGCTTAAATGAAAGTAATTAGGCATACAATGGTTATTGGGGTCCGGGTCCTGCCCTGGGGAACAAGGATCAATAAAAAAAAAAGTTTGTGAAAAACGTCTTTTTTAAATGAGCAGTGATTTTTTGATTTTTAAAGTGAAAGCCTAAAAATGAAAAATTCCTTCCAGTATAGTGCCAGGGGGATCCCCTTAGTCTGACTGTAAAGTGGCAGATCTGTACCATGTCTAGAATCTGCTGCAGCAATAATTGAATTTATAAAGCCCAAAAAATGACATTTTTCCTGCAAGCTGCCTTTTTTTTTGCTAAGCAACAGCTGGGGAGCCAGTGTGTATGATAAGACCACAATGTAGTGCACTGGGAACAAGATTAGAGATTTTTTGGATACATTCTGGTTTTACTTTGACTTTGTATAGAAGTAACGGGTGCGTAAAAATTGGACTTGTTGTTAAGAAGAATCTGTTTGAAATTTTGAACTGGTACATTTTTAAAGTGTAGCTACAGCCAAAAAATCTATTTTTAAGCTTTTTGGAAAACATAGGGAAGGGTCATGACCCCTGTAACATTTGTTTTGCTGTCTGTGCACCTCTTCAGAAGATTTCACCTCACTTTCTGTCCCAATGACAAATGTTTTTTGAAAATTTGTGGTTTTTAGTGAAACAAGGATTGGTGATAAAGTATCAGTGGAGAGGAGACACATTTTTCCCATATTAACTCTTACAGGAGAGAATTTCCCTTCCTAGGGGTAGATTTCATCTCACTTCCTGTTGTCTCCTTCTGCAAGTAGGAGTTGTTTGTAAGTTGGATGTTTGAAAGTAGGGGCCTGCCCTATATACTCTGCAGAAATTGGGGCCTTAGGTGTTGGTGTTGTAATTACATGCCATTGTTGAACAGTGGTAGAAACATTGGGCCTTTGGTGGTGGTGGTGCTGGTGCCACAACACTGTAAGTCCACACAGTTACTCTTGGTGGGTGCTGGAACGGGTCCTGCTGTGAAAAATTAGATCAAGAATTGTAATTACATGTCCCTGTTGAACAGGTGCAGAAAAATTGGGCCTTTGGTGGTGGTGGTGGTGTTGCCACAACACTGTAAGCCCTCACAGTTACTCTTGGTGGGCGCAGGAATGGGCCCTGCTGTGAAATATTAGATCAAGAATTGTAATTACATGTCCCTGTTGAACAGGGGCAGAAAAATTGGGCCTTAGGCACTGGTGCCACACCACTGCAACCCCTCACAGATGCTATAGTGAGCCCTGCTATGAAAGCCATTCATTGTGTACAACTGTCATGTGATCACTTTGATTGGTAACAATGATCACATGGTACTGGGGCCAGCCCAGTACAATAATCTGTCATTCGGTGGAGCTGCAGCGTGGCCACTAGACTTGGAGGACTTCATATGATGTCCACCCAGGATGGGAGAGCTCACGCTCAGCCATCATTCTACTACAGGCCTGGTGGGAAGCAGGTAATTACAGACTAAATCCACCTAGAGACCTGACACTTTAAAAGTTTTATATGTAGTCTTGGTGGTCCCGTGGAAGTCCTTGTGTGGTCATATCTACCTATGATAAATGACAGGCTAAATCCACCCTGAGACTTTCTCCACACCTGGAGTGTGCTGAGTTCTTGGATAACGTCTACACAGTGTTTACAGATTGGCTTTATCAGCTCACTCCAGTTCATGGATGTAATCATTATGTTTGGATGATCTCACCAGTCAGGAGACTTTCCTGTCATCCTACATGATCCCTTCTGAGGATTCTTTTATCCTTCCAAACAAATGTATGAAATCATCGATGAGTCCTCCTTCTATGTGATCTAGAAGATCTTGAATTACAATGCCTCTTTGAAGTGGATGACCCAGTTTATATATTATTTGTTGCTTTACAGCTTTTTTTCACTCCATAATTCATTATATTATTTATATAAGCATTCAAGGAAGTGTTCTTACTTTGAGAGATCTCCACCACCATTCCTATGTAACATTACATCCTTGCAATTTATGTTTAACATCTTTAGTATGAGTGGATTGATATATATTTTTATGCTTTTTGATGCATTTTTGCACTTTCTTCAACAAAAGGATCAGTTTTGGGGGTATGTGTTTTATTAGCTATACATTTGTTGTTAACTTGTGTTCTGTATCTTTAAGATATTTCTATATGTAATAAAATATCTTTGTTAAATATTTGGTTACATAAGAACTGTATCTATTTTTTTCTTACTTTTTTTTGTTATATTTGAACTTCTGTGGTAGCTCTGTAAGGCTCGATGCACATCTATACATGTTGCTTTTGAGCGTTTTTGCAGTGCTTTTTGCTTTTTGCTGCATTTTTGGACATGCGGTTTTACCACAATTTTACAGCGATTTTGCCATGATTTGCAGTTTGTGGGGTTTTTTTGTTGCTAAGGAGGGGGCCGGGAAGCCGGGCACCGCATCCTTAACAACCGATTAGTCATCAGTTGTCAGCGGGCTTCCCGCTGAATGTAAAAAAAAAAGAATTGCCGGGTAAAAGAAAAAATCGAGAGAAAAAACAGCGTGGGGTCCCCCCCAGGTCCATACCAGGCCCTTGGGTCCAGTATGGATTCGGAGGGGACCACCACACACCAAAATTTTAAAAAAATGGTATGGGGTCCCCCCAAAATCCATACCAGACCCTTATCCGAGCATGCGGCCCGGCAGGTCATGTTGAGGGCATGCGGCCTGGTATGGTTCAGAAGGGGGGACACTTTAATCGTCCCCTCCCTTTCCTGACCTGCCGGTCTGCATGCTCGGATAAGGGTCTGGTATGGATTTTGGGGGAACCCCACGCTGTTTTTTTTTTCACAATTTTTTTTTTCATTGAGCAGGAAGCCAGCTGACAGCTGATGACTCATCGGTTTTTAAGGACGCGGCGGCCAGCTTCCCGGCCCCCTCCTTAGCAACCAGCTATATACAGTGTAAAAAAAGAAATTAAAAAAAGCAAATCGCAGGAAAATCGCGGTAAAAACATGGTACTTGCGTTTTGGATGCATTGAATTCTATTACAAGCAAAACGCTGCATTTTGCAGGAAAAAAAAATCCCCGACCATTTCCAAAAGCGCAGAGGCACACAAATGCATTCATGTGAACATGTTCCATAGGAACCCATGTTAAAAAATGTCCCTGCATTTCTGCAAAATGCATCAAAAATTGTGTGAATCAAGCTTAAGGTAGATATTTTGGGGCTGCAGTTCCTCTGAACTCCACAAGGTGGTGAGCTCACTCATATCCATTCTATGAATTACAGACAGGAAATGATGCCAGGCTCAGAGAGGAAGTGATGTCAGGCACAGACAGGAAGTCACCTGGAACAAAGACAGGAAGTTCCATGCGGCAGGAAATAGAAGACATTACTGGACAAAGCAGAGGAGGTAATAAGATCTTATTTTCTATTTACACCCAGTAACCCCCGTCATGTCCGTCCTCTTCCTCCATAGTCACTGTGATGTCTTTTATCTCCAGTAGATGATGATACACACATATATAGTGTGGAAATGTAGAATAACCCCGTATATTACAATGAGTGAATTTATGGTCTGTACCACGAGGGGAGTTATTCATGTCAGTAAATGTCGGTTCCAGACATTGTATGTGGGGGGAATGAAATGATAATTAAAGGTTGGGATTAGGGAAGATTTCTGTAAGATTTTACACAGGAATGATCAGCGCCCCTCCAGAGACACTATGATGAGTCTCACAATAGGAGTCTGAAAGGGACTGGATTTTGGGGGATGAGAGAGTGAGCCTGGACTGAAAGGGGGGGCAATTTTATCAAAAAGACATCCAGATGGCAATCACAATAGATTTTACAGCTGAATACAATCATTCCGGCTGAACTGAATATCATACCTCCCAACTTTTGAACCTCAGAATGAGGGACACTTGAGAGAGGAAGTGTCACTACGCACGCCGCAGCAAAAATGGGTGTGCCCAAATGATTAAGAGTGGAAGGGGCTTATGGGGCCTGGTAAACAAATCCCAGGCTTCCTGCTTTGATTGCTGTGTCACAAGCAAGAGTCTCACAAATACAAACCCCAGCACAATCGTTTCAAAAAAATAAATAAATAAAAAGCTTCCATTACAAATGGTTTTGCACACACGGTGGAAGGATTCAGGAGAGCATTACGTAGAGTGTGAGGTTCAGCAGTACGTTACATACAGAGTGTGAGGTTCAGGAGTGCATTGCATACAGAGTGTGAGGTTCAGGAGTTCGTTAATTACAGAGTGTGAGTTTCAGGAGTGCATTACGTACAGAGTGCATTACGTACAGAGTGTGAGGTTCAGGTGTGCGTTACATACAGAGTGCGGGGTTCAGGAATGCGTTACGTACAGAGTGTGAGGTTCAGGAGTGCGTTACATACAAAGTGTGAGGTTCAGGAGTGCGTTACGTACAGAGTGTGAGGTTCAGGGGTGCATTATGTACAGAGTATGGGGTTCAGGAGTGCGTTATGTACAGAGTGTGCGGTTCAGGAGTGTGTTACGTACAGGGTGTGAGGTTCAGGATTGCGTTGCGTACAGAGTGTGAAGTTCAGGAGTGCGTTAATTACAGAGTGTGAGGTTCAGGAGTGCGTTACGTACAGAGTGTGAGGTTCAGGAGTGCGATAAGTACAGAGTGGGAGGTTCAGGAGTGCGTTAAGTACAGAGTGGTAAGTTCAGCTGAATACAATCGTTCCGGCTGAACTGAATATCATACCTCCCAACTTTTGAACTTGAGAATGAGGGACACTTGAGAGAGGAAGTGTCACTATGCACGCCGCAGCAAAAATAGGTGTGGCCAAATGATTAGGAGTGGGAGGGGCTTATGGGGCCTGGTTAAACAAAATCCGGGCTTCCTGCTTTGTTTGCTGTGTCACAAGCAAGAGTCTCACAAACACAAACCCCAGCACAATCGTTTAAAAAAAAAAAAAAGAATAAAAAGCTTCCATTACAAATGGTTTTGCACACACGGTGGAAGGATTCAGGAGTGCATTACGTAGAGTGTGAGGTTCAGCAGTACGTTACATACAGAGTGTGAGGTTCAGGAGTGCGTTGCGTACAGAGTGTGAGGTTCAGGAGTGCGTTAATTACAGAGTGTGAGGTTCAGGCGTGCGTTAATTGCAGAGTGTGAGTTTCAGGAGTGCATTACATACAGAGTGCGTTACGTACAGAGTGTGAGGTTCAGGTGTGCGTTACATACAGAGTGCGTTAATTACAGAGTGTGGGGTTCAGGAGTGCGTTAATTACGGAGTGTGGGGTTCAGGAGTGTGTTAATTACAGAGTGTGGGGTTCAGGAGTGCGTTCATTACAGAGTGTGAGGTTCAGGAGTGCGTTACGTACAGAGTGTGAGGTTCAGGAGTGCATTAATTACAGAGTGTGAGGTTCAGGAGTGCGTTACGTACAGAGTGTGAGGTTCAGGAGTGCGTTACGTACAGAGTGTAAGGTTCAGGAGTGCGATAAGTACAGAGTGGGAGGTTCAGGAGTGCGTTAAGTACAGAGTGGTAAGTGCAGCTGAATACAATCAATCCGGCTGAACTGAATATTATACCTCCCAACATTTGAACTTGAGAATGAGGGACACTTGAGAGAGGAAGTGTCACTATGCACGCCGCAGCAAAAATAGGTGTGGCCAAATGATTAAGAGTGGGAGGGGCTTATGGGGCCTGGTTAAACGAATCCCGGGCTTCCTGCTTTAAATGCTGTGTCACAAGCAAGAGTCTCACAAACACAAACCCCAGCACAATCGTTTAAAAAAAAAAAAAGAATAAAAAGCTTCCATTACAAACGATTTTGCACACACGGTGGAAGGATTCAGGCGTGCATTACGTAGAGTGTGAGGTTCAGCAGTACGTTACATACAGAGTGTGAGGTTCAGAGTGCGTTGCGTACAGAGTGTGAGGTTCAGGAGTGCGTTAATTACAGAGTGTGAGGTTCAGGAGTTCGTTAATTACAGAGTGAGTTTCAGGAGTGCATTACGTACAGAGTGCGTTACGTACAGAGTGTGAGGTTCAGGTGTGCGTTACATACAGAGTGCGTTAATTACAGAGTGTGAGGTTCAGGAGTTTGTTAATTACAGAGTGTGAATTTCAGGAGTGCATTATGTACAGAGTGCGTTACGTACAGAGTGTGAGGTTCAGGTGTGCGTTACATGCAGAGTGCGGTAATTACAGAGTGTGGGGTTCAGGAGTGCGTTAATTACAGAGTGTGGGGTTCAGGAGTGCGATAAGTACAGAGTGGGAGGTTCAGGAGTGCATTAATTACAGAGTGTGAGGTTCAGGAGTGCGTTACGTACAGAGTGTGAGGTTCAGGAGTGCGATAAGTACAGAGTGGGAGATTCAGGAGTGCGTTAAGTACAGAGTGGTAAGTTCAGCTGAATACAATCAATCCGGCTGAACTGAATATTATACCTCCCAACTTTTGAACTTCAGAATGAGGGACACTTGAGAGAGGAAGTGTCACTATGCACGCCGCAGCAAAAATGGGTGTGGCCAAATGATTAAGACTGGAATGGGGCTTATGGGGCCTGGTTAAACAAAACCCGGGCTTCCTTTATTGATTGCTGTGTCACAAGCAAGAGTCTCACAAACACAAACCCCAGCACAATCGTTTAAAAAAAAAAAAAAGAATAAAAAGCTTCCATTACAAATGGTTTTGCACACACACAATGAAAGGATTTAGGAGTGCATTACGTACAGAGTGTGAGGTTCGGGAGTGCGTTACGTACAGAATGTGAGGTTCAGGAATGCGTTGCGTACAGAGTGTGAGGTTCAGGAGTGCGTTACGTACAGAGTGTGAGGTTCAGGAATGCATTACGTACAGAGTGGGAGTTTCAGGAGTACGTTACGTACAGAGTGTGAGGTTCAGGAGTGCGTTATGTACAGTGTGAGGTTCAGGAGTGCGTTAAGTACAGAGTGTGTGGTTCAGGAGTGCGTTACATACATACAGTCCCCTGTTATCCTGTGCATACAGGAACTTCTAATTTCCCTGTAACTCAGGATATGCTGGCAGTTGTAGTCCCCCTGACATTATGGTCATGCTGGCAGTTGTAGTCCCCCTGTCAGTTGGTCATGCTTGCAGTTGTAGTGCCCCTGTCAGTTTAAAACATGCTGGCAGTTGTTTTACTGATAAATCAAAGGGGCCAAAATGTCACCCCCCCGAGCAGTAATATATTTCTATCCCCCTTGGTGGGAGTGGAGATGACCCCATCTATAAGGATATACAGTACATACACACACAGCACAAGGCCGTGTTCACACTACCAGAAGTTTCTCAGTACTGTAGTTCCTCTGAACTCCACAAGGTGGTGATTTCACTTCTACCCAGACAGGAAGTCTCTATGGAATACAGGAAGTGATGTCAGAAAGTTCCACGTGAGAGGAAGTAGAGAGGAGACATTATCTGGAACTGGCGACAGAGGAGGTAACACGTAGATTAACCCCTTCAGGGGGATCAGTTGATGATTAATATATCTTCCTTCCAAAGCTGGCCATACATGGTTCTGTTTTATCGTTCAGCCAGCGGGATGAGAGGAAAAAACTGAAGTGATTCCCCCATCCACACATTGGAGGGGGATGGGGGAATCCTCCCCGCTGCACTATTGTATTCTGACAATGGGGGGGCGCTCCTCCGCTCTCAGAATACACAGATCAGTGATGAAGCTATTGGCTGCAGCCGCTGATCGAGTGACTTTTATCCGGCAGTGACCACACATGGATGGAAATGTGACCGATCCCTGCTGAACCAGCTGAATTTCCATGTCTCTATGGTCACCATAAGTGATTTCCTCCCCTCCCCCTCATCTCCTTCATTATGTAAGTCATGCTGAGATCATCTCCCATTGGCTGAGCAATATTCTCATTTGTCTCTGAGCTCCTTCTTGCTATTCCTCGTCCTGCCTGTTGTTTCCTTGGATTGATTTTCTGTGTAGTGACCCCGGCTTCATCTCTTGGATGCGCTCGTCTGTTGCTTGTCCTGACCTTTATCCTGATTCCTGGATCTCCTCCTCATCTCTCCTCCATATCCTCTTGATGTGGATGGACTCTTGGCATCCTCACTTGCAAAATGGGACTGTTAGTCCTGTGTTGTATATAGTCACACCAGAATTGCTTACGGCAAGCCTTTTAACCTATGGATTGGGGAACCTTTGTAGGTAAATTACACCTCAGTTTGAAGTGGGCCTTTAATAAATAGACAACTGCCTGGAGAGGTGAGGATTCTGGGAGGTCACATGACATCACTCTTATCTTTATTATTAAAACACAGACCTGACCGGAGAGGTGAGGAGGATTTTGAGAATTTAATTTACATAGTTTTCCTCCTGTGAAGTCTGGAGATAATATGACCATCACATTGCCTCCACCTCCCTCCCTGATAGAATAGAGAAATACAAAGAAGATTCTAGAAGTCACCAGAGAGATCATGGAGGAGAGGTGAGCGGTGCTGGGAATTCTGGGACATTATCCAGTAATAGACAAGGGATGTGTCTGGATGGTGACTGTATCATTGTGTGTGTCAGGTTCCTATAAGGTGTCAGGATGTCACTGTCTATTTCTCCATGGAGGAGTGGGAGTATTTAGAAGGACACAAGGATCTCTACAAGGACCTCATGATGGACAATCAGCCGCCCCTCACATCACCGGGTAAGAGGAGACTTTATTGTAAAGGAGAGAGCAGTACGGAGGATCCACCTAGATCCCCCATCATCTGATAAACACATAGAAACAATGTATTCAGTCAGTGTGTGTGTTTCCTACAGATGGATCCAGTAATGGGAACCCACCAGAGAGATGTCCCCGTCCTCTGTATTCCCGGGATACCACACAGGAAGATCACACCATCCCTCATCATAATCAGGTAGATGATTGACAATTATTAGTAGTTCTGATTTACACACAGTATGATTGTTACAATGAATGTTTTATTATATATCCAGAGTGGAAACCTTGGGGATGATAAGATTGATGTTAAAGAGGAGTATAAAGAGGAGGATGAGGAGTATGGAGTGATGGAGGAGTTATCAGGAGGACACAAGGATATGATGGAGCCACCTAATACCAGGAACCCACCAGAGAGATGTCCCCGTCCTCTGTATTCCCGGGATTCCACACAGGAAGATCACACCATCCCTCACTGTTACAAGGTTGGTGGGATTGGAGCATCTAGAACATGGACTCCTAGAGATGATGTGTGGATTTTTGTGAAGTGATGTCACAATAATAAATCTTATAGTTTACGGATGATTTTCACTTTAATTTTCTTGATTTAGTGTGGAGATCAAATCGATATTGAATTTGAAGTGAAAGCAGAAGAAGAAGAGAGGTATGTGAGGGATGATCAGCAGTCTATGGAGGAGGATGGAATAACGGGGACATTTATAGAGGACACTCCTACAGAGATCAGCACAGGTGGGTCATTAACACTAAATACATTCCTCCACCCATACTGCTCACTGATTGGTCCAGAGTAGGGCAAGGACTGGGTGATATCAGCCTGTAATCCCCTGGTCACTTTCCTGAACTGTGTTCCCCGTCCTGTATTCCTGTATTTCTCTCGGATAATCTTCCTTCTCTGTGCTGAAGACACAATTTATGTATCTAGACTGGATTTAAGGAAATTCTGGGGTTCAGCTGGCAGAAAAATGTTGATTTTTGCCATAAATGTTGCGCTACCTAGGCACTTTGGACATGTGCTGTGGGTATTCTGCATCACGCCCAGTTATAGCATGATCTCTGGCAGAGCAATTTTCCCAGAGTTACTTGCTCTGTAGTTTGCTGGCTGTGTCGGGTGGAGGGATATGTCTGTATAGTCTCAGACCCAAGTCACTGAGTGCAGTCTCAGGAGATGGGAGGCAGCGGTGTGGGACCTCTGCAACTTGTCTCATGTAAACATTTACTGAATACCAATATTATCAGTCCTGACCCCTGCACTATATACTCTATATTGTACATTACATCATTCTGATACTATATAGTCTTATCTGTTGTATCTTATACAATATGTTGTACATTACATAGTCCTGACTTCTGCTCTCTCCCCTCTACCCACTGCTATATATATACATAATATGTATTCTCTTTTGTTACACCCATTTTCTTCCAGCTGGACATTTTATATCTGATGATGTGATTGGAGCACAGACTTTTACATGTTGATAATAATATGATAACATCCTCAAACTTTGGAACCTTAACCACTTCAATACCAGGCACTTACGCCCCTTCCTGCGCAGGACAATTTTCAGCTTTCAGCGCTGTCACACTTTGAATGACAATTGCGCGGTCATGTAACACTGTACCCAAACAAAATCTTTATCATTTTCTTCCCACATATAGAGCTTTCTTTTGGAGGTATTTCATCACCTCTGGGTTTTTTTTTTGATAAACAAACTAAGAAATACCAAAATTTTTGAGAAAAAAAAGTTTTTCTTTTTCTTTTGTTTTCCCCTTCACTGATGGGCACTGATGAGGCAGCATTGATGGGCACTGATGGGGAGGCACTGATATGTAGAATTGATGGGCAGTGATAGGCGGCACTGATATGCAGCACTGATGGGCACTGACAGGCGGCTTTGATGGGCACTGACAGGCGGGTGTGATGGGCACTGACAGGTGGCACTGATGGGCAGCACTGATGATGAGGTACTGATGTGTTACTACTGGGCACTGATTGGCACTGTGGTGGGCTCTGATTGGAACTGTGGTGGGCACTGATTGGCACTGTGGTGGACACTTGAAGGGTTTTATATTGGGGGGGATGCTGGGCACTGATTGGTAGTGTTTTTTGTACATTTGAGGGGGCTGTGCTGATAATCAATGTGCTCATTATCAGCACAGATCCCCCTCCCCTGACAGGGAGAGCCGCCGATCGCTTCTGATCGGCTCTCACTGTCAGCAAGAACCAGGAAATGGCATTTTCCGGTACTTCCTGGTTCACCCTGTGATCAGCTGTGATTGGTCACGGCTGATCACGTGGTAAGAAGCCAGTAGGGATAACAGAACCACTTCCCGGCTATCAATCTGCTATAGGCCGGGCGGGAAGTGGTTAAACAGAAAGTGATAATGAGGGAGGAGTCAATAACCCAATGATGGTGGTCTTCAGGATCAGTCCAGTCTTCATCTTGGTTGTTCTCCCCCCATCCTCACTCTCTGACCTCTGGTGGGGCTCAGCCCGCTGTTATTCATGACTAAATCATGGACTAAATAAGGGAGTGCAGGACTTCTTGTGTTGGGAAGATGGCAATGAGTGATAGAGGGGGTGGGGACACTCGTCCTATAATCCCCTCATCACTGTCACTCCTAGAAAGGACAGTTCTCATTGTTTCCTCACTCTCTGACTAAGGTCCATGTATAAAGAAATGAACTGGTAGGAGATCAGAGGACCCATTTACTAGTTACCTTGAGGTGGGAATTGTAAGATCCTCAGAGACAAAGCTGTCTAATGTGGGCGGAGTCCTGGTTTAGGGGAACCAATCTGCTCATGTCTAGTAATAATCTTTTTATTTCTATTTTAGTAGATGGACGGGAGATGAGGAAAACCTCAGAGGATTGTCTCACTTTGTCTCCAGACTGTAAAGTAGAAGATGAGGACATCACACAGTATAGTCCAGGAGAAAACCCGACTACCTCAAATATCCATCCGGCACCACACAGTGTAGATGGACCATCATATTCCTCTTATCCTGAGGAACCTCAGACTGTGCGGGACGGTGCCGGACCATCGTATTCCTCTTATCCTGAGGAACCTCAGACTGTGGGGGATGGTGCCGTCCTTCCAACAGAGAAGAGGTTTTCCTGTACTGAGTGCGGGAAGTGTTTCCATTATAAATCCAAACTTAATAGGCATAAAAGATCTCACACAGGAGAGAAGCCGTATTCCTGTCCCGAGTGCGGGAAATGTTTTATACAAAAATCAGACCTTGTCACACATCAGAGATCTCACACGGGGGAGAAGCCGTATTCCTGTCCTGAGTGTGAGAAATGTTTTATACAAAAATCAGACCTTGTCACACATCAGAGATCTCACACGGGGGAAAAGCCGTACTCCTGTCCTGAGTGCGGGAAATGTTTTTCACAGAAGTCCAATCTTTACAAACATCAGAGATCTCACACGGGGGAGAAGGCACATTCCTGTCCTGAGTGCGGGAAATGTTTTTCAGTGAAGTCCAATCTTAACAAACATCAGAGATCTCATACGGGGGAAAAGCCGTATTCCTGTCCTGATTGCGGGAAATTTTTTTCAATGAAGTCCGATCTTCACACACATCAGAGATCTCACACAGGGGAGAAGCCGTATTCCTGTCCTCAGTGTGGGAAATGTTTTTCACAGAAGTCCAGTCTTTACAAACATCAGAGGTCTCACACAGGGGAGAAGCCGTATTCCTGTCCTCAGTGTGGGATATGTTTTTCAGACAACTCCAATTTTAGCAGGCATCGGAGATCTCACACGGGGGAGAAGCCATATTCCTGTCCTGAGTGCAGGAAATGTTTCTCACAGAAGTCCCATCTTTACAAACATCAGAAATCTCACACGCAGAGAAGCCATATTCCTGTCCTGAGTGATCGGATTGTTCCTCACTGAAGTCCTGTCTTCCTGTACATCAGGGATCCCACACAACCCTTGAGGTGTATTAGTGCCTTGAGTGCAGGAAATGTCTTCTATATGAATGTTGCTGGACATCACACCTCTCATGTGGAGAAGAAGCACACCCTGATATACACCTCAGATATACTCCATGGCTGATCTTCATCATGTAAGAAACAGTTCCAGGGGTGTGGACATTTAAAAAAAAAATGACTTGTCCAAGGGACTAAATCCGGTCCCAATCTCCTTGTTCCTCATTTACCAGAGAGCTCAGCAGCGGTGTGGGAGTTCATTGAAAACTACAAGCCGACATCGGCAAAGGACAGAACTCTGTGAATGATTGGCACGGTCGCGCTCTTTTCATAAAGTGACAGCCGGTACGGGGAACTTCTCCCTACACTGCTGTCACACGGAGGACTCGGATCACTGAGCCAACAGAAACACGTAACATGTTACCAAAGGTGAATGTTTCCTTTAACCTTTTCACTGCCAGACCTGGCTTTGCAAGTTTTTTTGCTCACATGTTTAACCCCTTCAATACTGGACACTTTCACCCCATTTCTGCCTAGGCCATTTTTCAGCTTTCAGCGCTCTCACAGTTTGAATGACAATTGCACGGTTATAAATAATGATATTTGAAGCGCATCACAATGTACATGAAAATGAATATATAAGAATAAATATAAATAGTCAAATCCAACGGTGAGTAAAAATTCCTATAAAATCCAGCAATCAAAATAGTGTAAAATTATAAAAAATTTGTGACACCAAATGTGTAAAAAATTCACATAAAAAATCCACATAAAAATAAATATATAGGGATGTATTCAGAAGGTTCAATTATACAGGTGTAGAATCCTGATTGGTATAGAGCTTTTGATCACTAGCAAAGCTGTTTAAAAACACTTGCTTAATTAAGGTGCTCATTGATAGTACCAATGTGTTTTTTGCTTCTATTCACAACCAATGTGGGAATCATAAACAGGCAGATAAGAGAAAAAAAACAATCATTGTGCAATAGTTAGGATACCAAGGTACACAGGCAAACTTCAATCCACTCACGTGTGCCTTATAATGATAAGGCATATGCAGGTTTTACTATAGCAGTCAGCCGCCTTAGACAGGAGCAGATTCAGTGCAGTACACTGTGTGAAACTGCTGATCTGCACAGAGCTTCCTTGGCTCCTCCTCGAGGAGGAGCCAAGGAAGCTCTGTGCAGATCAGCAGTTTCACACAGTGTACTGCACTGAATCTGCTCCTGTCTAAGGCGGCTGACTGCTATAGTAAAACCTGCATATGCCTTATCATTATAAGGCACACGTGAGTGGATTGAAGTTTGCCTGTGTACCTTGGTATCCTAACTATTGCACAATGATTGTTTTTTTTCTCTTATCTGCCTGTTTATGATTCCCACATTGGTTGTGAATAGAAGCAAAAAGCACATTGTTACTATGAAGGTCAATGAGCACCTTAATTAAGCAAGTGTTTTTAAACAGCTTTGCTAGTGATCAAAAGCTCTATACCAATCAGGATTCTACACCTGTATAATTGAACCTTCTGAATACATCCCTATATATTTATTTTTATGTGGATTTTTTATGTGAATTTTTTACACATTTGGTGTCACTAATTTTTTATAATTTTACACTATTTTGATTGCTGGATTTTATAGGAATTTTTACTCACCGCTGGATTTATTTGACTATTTATATTTATTCTTATATATTCATTTTCATGCACATTGTGATGCGCTTCAAATATCATTATTTATTCTTTTTAAGTGACTCTGAAAACACTCTCTTTTGATAGCAGCCTCACTTGGTTTTATGTGTAATTATCAGCTATTTAGCATCACAGCGCTTTGTGTTTTATATATATAATTGCACGGTTATGTAACACTGTACCCCAAAAAAATTGATGTCCTTTTTTCACACAAATAGAGCTTTCTTTTGGTGGTATTTGATCACCTCTGGGGGTTTTTATTTGTTTGTGCTAGAAATAAAAAAAGACAAAAAAATTCTGAAAGTTTTTCTTTGTTTCTTTTTTAAAATGTTGTAAATAAGTAAGTTTTCTCTTTCACTGATGAGGAGGCACTAATATGCAGCACTGATGAGGAGGTACTGACAAGCATCCCTGATGGGCACTGATTGGCATCACAGGTGAGCATTGGGGGTCATCACTGGCGATCATTGCTAAAGGGCCTGTATTGATAATCAATGCTGAATATCAGTGCAGATCCCCCATATCAGGAGATACGCTGATTGGTTCTCCTCTACTCTCAACTTGTTAGCATGAATAAAGGAAAGCTGATAACCGGCACTTCCTGGTTACGATGTGATTAGCTTTGATTGGACACAGCTGATCACATGGTAAAGGGCCTAGGTCATAGGCTCTTTACCGAGATTGGAGATGTGGTGTGTCAGAGCGACTCACCGCACCACCGATCGTCTGAGCGTCTTATTTTTCTGGACTTCATATGACCTCCAGTCAGGATAATGGAACCCCCGGCCTGGTCGTCATTCTGCTATAGGCCGGGCGGGAAGGAGATAAAAAAATAATTTTAGGCCTGAAGATTATAAAAAAATCCCCAAAACATGATATAATTTCTGAAAGCAGACACCCTAGAGAATAAAATAGTGGTAGTTCCAATTTTTTATGTCACACGATATTATCGCAAAAGTCTAGGAAAAGCAAAATTTCTGTAAAAAACACACAAGTTCATTTCAGGGGGGCACAAAAACACAATAAATGACCCAATTTTTTGGTAAAATATAAAAGCCGAGGTTGCACCAAATAAATAGATACCCAACATGTCAACCCTTAAATTTGTGTGTGCCTGTGAAATGGTGACAGACTTCAGTACCCTATATTTTCTATAGATGACTCCTTAAAGGCCCTCTATAGGTCATCATTTTAGTGTTACGGAGGAGGTCTGGTGATAGAATTATTGCTCTCATTCTGGTGTGTGCGACGATATGTAACGTGTATCGCAATCAACGTTTTCAGGCGTAGGTGCCGCAATGTGTGAGTTTATGTTTGTATATGTGGGGCGGGGCCTCAGAGTTTTTTTGGTGGGGGGTATGTGCCTGGGTTTAAATTTAATTTTGTACAATTAAAAAAATAAAAACAATTTCATCACATAGAGCAGTCTTTTTTAACCAGGGTACCTTGAGGTTTCTTCAGGGGCGCCTTGGCAAAATGCCGATAAATTGCCCCAAAATTGTATACAAGCCGGAGGGAGGATGAAGCCTTTTAGTTACACAAAGCCTCAGGTTTTCATTGTACACCATTACAACCTTCTAGCTGCCAACCTCCTAATGACCAATGACATCATGAGCTGATAAGGAGGATGTCAGTTGCCTGAATATCATCCTTGTGTGACCCTCCTCCGCCTCTCTCCATCAGCTTTGGGGTCTCATTAGCTGAGTGATGGAGAAAAACTGAGGAAGAAGAGAAACATTGGAATACTAGTCAGTACCAGTTTCCAAAAGTGTATTTAGTTTGGAAGAATAAATCACTTCTAACATTGGGTGTCCTATGTGTGTTGATGTTGTTGAATTATGTAGAACTAATAGAAGAATTTTTACATTTTAGATTGGGGCGCCTCAAGACTGTCCATAATTTTGGAGGGCGCCTTGACTGAAAAAAGGTTGAGAATCACTGATATAGAGGACAATCAGTCCCCTATGTGATGATTTTTTGGTGACAGGTTCTCTTTAATGAGACATCCAGGGTCTAAAAGACCCCCAATGTCTCCCCTGTGCTCCACTGAATGTAATGTAATACAGATCACACTGCATTATATTCTTTCCTGGCCTTGATGGCGGGGAAACTGTCACCGGGGACCCGGAAGTGATGTCATACATGTCACTTCCGGGTCAGGAAGAAGAAGGGGAGGAGAACAGATGTGTGTCCTCTCGCCTCCCTCCCCTCTACCCATCATCACCCGCTATGCAGATGGGAAAGAGGAGCCCGGGATACATAGCGGGTGTGTGTCGGCTGGGGGCACTTTACCGGGGGGGGGGTGTGGAAACATTCGCTCAGCCAACCGAATGCTTCCATCTGACAAGTAAACCTGCTCCTTGCTTGTCCACAGCAGGTCTAAAGGTTAAAAAAATAAAAAATAAAACCTACCTGTCCGGCCCTCAGAACTGCATGTCCCGGGTGTCAGGCGATAGGAATTGTACATCCCTGGGTTCATAAGGAGATCAGAGATCACCAAAGACATGGATGAAGTGTTGTACCGTGTTGGCCATTGATAGCAGTAGAAAAATAAAAATGCAGAGAGGTTGGCTGAGTACATTTTGTGGTGGAAGATTTCACAAACACTTAGAGGTCTATTAAAAAAAAAAATTGTTGAATGAATGTGAGCAGCATTTACCCAGCTGTGATGAATATTGGATGTATTTTATTTCATACACTGATTTCCTTGGCTCCATCTAGTGGCCATAATGCAGTATTGTGCTATTTTTACTAATGGAGGTATGTCAGGAAAAATACCCCATTATGGTCATTAGATGGAGCTGACCATCATAGGAAATCACTTTGTTACATTACGGCCAGAATATGTAATGGCTGGATGAATGATTGTCACATTCGTACCATGAATTTTCTATAAGTAGACCTCTTAGATTCCTTCATCAGACATGTCTTAAAATTGCCAGAACAGCACACAGACCCCCCCACCCGAGGTTCTTCTATGTATTTGGGGGACCTTTGGAGGGTCTGTGTGCTGTTTAAAAAAAAAAAAAGAATCCGGCAATAAAATGTCATTTTCTGGCAATTTAAACTGATTAATTTTTTTCTGTGTAATGTTGATAAGGACAAGGGCCTCATCCCTACAACCCTGGCCTGGTGGTTATGGGGGGTCTGTGGGCAGGGGGGCTTATCAGAATCTGGAAGTGTCCAGACAAAGCCCCCCTCCCACATTGATGAGTTTGGGGTACATAGTACATAGCACCCCATACTCATTCAGCAAAAAAATATAAGATAATAAAGACTCTCAATGTCCTTGATTAAAAAACACCCCAAAAGATGCCAACCGCCCCACTGACTCACCAATACCCCCCAATGACCCACCACACAGGAGCGATCTCCAATGGTAACACTCGCTGACTGATAGCATCCTGAGATGTCATCAGCTATATAAAGGAAGGGGTGGGGATAGTGGTGACTTCATTGCCCAGATATGGTCATACTCAGACAATGATGTCATGATCTATGCCCCACCCATTTGGCTACGTGGCCATGTAAGGGAATGGGCGGGGTGAAGTCAACAGTTGCTAAGGACACAGCCATTGCTTCCCTTGAAACCAGTGACAGCCAAAAGCTGTCAAATTCGTCTGCACCAAATGCCGTAAATGTTGGATGTTCAGAAGAATGTGGGAGGAGAAAGTGTTCATCCAATCTTCTGTTCAGACACTGAGCTCCTCCCTAATGCAGATTATTGTCAGTGTGTGGAAGTGATTGTATCTGGCAGACAGGGATCTGTATGTGTGTGTGTATCACTGCCCGGCACACCACTCACATCACACACTTCATCCAATCTGCCCTAAATCATGTGTGTGTGTGTGTGTGTGTGTGGGGGGGGGGTCAGTGGAAGAAGTCATCACACCAGGATTCTACAAGAAAAACAGAAATGGAAGGAGCGCACCCCTAGTGCTGTGTTTTTTTGTAAAACTAGGATTTTAGATTGAGGGATCATTTGGGGGGATCCTCTGAAGTGTGTGGGGATCACTTGTCTCCTCCACACTCCTTAGATTGTATCAGATTGTATAAAAGATTTGTATCTGCCTGTGTGTGTCCAGCTAGAAAAATGTGGTAGAGTCTCCCTCCAGTGGTGGTCAGTAGTATTGCAGGCTGTGAGAACTGTATCATGGGTGGTTTTATCTTTCCAGAGAAAAGCTCTCCCCTCATTCCTCCTCCACCAATCAAGACTCTCGCTCCAGTTAGCAAGTCACCATGGGCATGATTTCCTTCATATCCAACATTGGTGTCAGTGAAATAAAATAAGACCCATTGTTGGTGTCATTGAGATAAAATTAGCCCCATAGTTTTTGTCAGTGAGAATAAAGTGTAACCCCAGCCCAGCATTGGTGGTCAGTGGTGGTACTTACCTGATCACACACTCCCGCTCCCTCTCTGCTGATGTCGGAGTTCTACTATCACTGTGAGAATGGAGATCACTGCTCCCCACAGTCTACTATAATTGCAGTGCCTGGTGATGGGACTCAGAGAGTGTTCCAGACGTCATCCCCTCACTGACACTCTGCACTCTGAGTCCTGGAACTTGTGAGAAGAGGACATGATGGGACAGAGGACTAAATCCCGGGACTGTCCTGCATCATCTGGAAGCAATGGCAAGGCTGTAATCACATTACGAGACATTTCTCTGGGCTGCAGTTCCTCCGAATTCCACAAGATGGTAATCTCACTTCTACTGAAACAGGAAGTCTCCAATGGAAGACAGACAGGAAGTGAGGTCAGGTACAGACAGGAAGTGATGTCAGGGACAGACAGGAAGTTCCGGGTAAGGGGTCAGTCAGGAGGAAGTAGAGAGAAGACATTACTGGACGAAGCAGCAGAGGAGGTAATAAGATCTTATTTTCTATTTACACCCAGTAACCCCCCGTCATGTCCGTCCTCTTCCTCCATAGTCACTGTGATGTCTTTTATCTCCAGCAGATGATGATACACACATATATAGTGTGGAAATGTAGAATAACCCCGTATATTACAATGAGGGAATTTATGGTCTGTACCACGAGGGGAGTTATTGATGTCAGTAAATGTCGGTTCCAGACATTGTATGTGGGGGGAATGAAATGATAATTAAAGGTTGGGATTAGGGAAGATTTCTGTAAGATTTTACACAGGAATGATCAGCGCCCCTCCAGAGACACTATGATGAGTCTCACAATAGGAGTCTGAAAGGGACTGGATTTTTAGGGGATGGGATTTGAACTTGGATTGGTGGGGGGGGGGGGGGGCAATTTTATCAAAAAGACATCCAGATGGGAATTAAAATAGATTTTTGAGCTGAATACAATTGTTCCAGCTGGACTGAATATTGATATTGAGCTGTTTGCTTTTGATTCATATATTTTATACATTTTTATAGTATTTTTATATTGTGTTACCACATACTGATGATTATAAATAAAGTTTTATATGAGTTTAGTGATATATGATGATATAGAAGATGTAATAAAAGGATTGTAAACCTAGTTACACCACTTTTATATACAGGTAACCCTATAAAAAGACTTACCTGTAGGTACTGTAAATATCTCTTAAACCTGCATGGTTTAGGTGATATTTACCATATACTCTTGCACCGATGTCATCGGCGCATGCGCTGTGAAGAAACAACTCTCCGAGCCATTTCTTCAGTAGCAAGTGCTATGACTGACAGCTTCCGTGTGCATGCGCAGGAGTGACGTCACACAACTCCATCCAGTCACAGAACCAAAGTCTGTGTCCCTGGAAGAAAGAGGCGCGAACATGGATGCGGCCACCAGCGGGGACAGCACAGGCTTCGTTTGCAGGTAAGTGGGCTAGTATTATGCTTTTACTTTTTATGGGGAAAAAAGAGGAAGTAAGACCCACCATTGTTTACTTCCTCTTTAAGCTATTCTGGGCTATAAATGGTTAAGGCATCTGGGCGGAGGAAGGAGTGTTTTTTAGGACCTCTTCACCTGCCATTTTCCAATCCAAACACGTTGGATGTCACCAGGTTAGGAGAGGCGCCCTCTCTGGTTACATCTAAGTGGTATCCGGCCCGCCATCCACCGGAGTATCTGCAGTCAGGACCCTGGTGGTGGATTGGCTCTTCTGCTCCTAATGCTGGTATTCCCCATTTACTGCTATAGAGGTATCTATTGGTTCACAGGCACCACAAACTCTGTGGGACTACAGAGCCCAGCACACCTATCATCTACAGGGGGGGGGGGGTTTCTGAGGAAGTGCTGCCAGGTTACCCCAGGAGTTGTCTGACACTTTGATATCAGGAAGTTTTATTGGAACTATCATGTTGTGGATTCAGATATTTTGTCCATAGTGCAAGCACTGCCCGAATATTTATTATTTGTAGATTAACCCCTTCAGGGTCAGAACATTTCCCCACTTATGGAGCCGGAACATTCTCTTCATTTTGGAGATAAATTCTAATAATATGTTCCTCTAAACAAACAGCACTGACAATAAATAGACAAGACAATGACTGTCCGGACCATACATGGCCTACAAAGGACAATTATTACACTACACAGGCAGCCAATTGGCAATCATTACAATATGCAGCCAATACAATGATGGAGTGCAGGGGTCAGGAGTATGGAGCATAGAGCCCCTTACATTGCTGGTCAGGAGGAAGAAAACATTCCCCAGCCTGCCATGAAGAATATGTTCCATCATTGGTGTCAGAGGGAGGAAAATACTGAGGGAAGTAGAGGAACTGAGGGGCTGTGAGGGTTTAGTAAAGCTGAAAGACTTCAGGGGCCTCTGAAGGGGTAATGTAGCTTAAGGACTCTGAGAACCTTGAGGGGGTAGTCAGTCTGCAGGGCTCTGAGGGAATAGGGGATAGAGGGCTCAGGGGGACTCTGAAGAGACAGAGGGGGGTCTCTGGGTCTGTGATGGCCCTCCCACCCCAGCTGCACCTTTTCAGACCTTACAGAACTGGCAACCTTAACTATCTCATTTGTCTCAGTGGTCACGTGATTTGTTCTGGAATATCAAGTAAGATACAGAAGGGAGCTCCTTCACTCATTAGGGAATTCTGTTTCAGCTGCAAACCAGTTCAGAAAGGAAACAATCCCAACAGAGAAAAGGAAATATCTGATCCAGTATGTCAAGAGGGTCCCTGGTCCTCCAAGATGTAGCAAACACTAAACAGTCCAGACTAAATGTGTTCCCATGGGGGGGAGTAGTTCTTAAATATAAAGCAACCCTCTTATTACCCCCTCACATCCACATCCTATTATTGTGTGACCAACACCATCCAAATAATTCTTACTTTCATTTCCCAAAGTTATTCGTCTACAAGGAGACCTGTATAGATCAAATGGCGGCACCAATGAGGATGGAGGAAGACCGGAGTCACATGACTGAGAAGATACTAAACCTCACCCTGGAGATTATCTACCTGCTGACCGGAGAGGTGAGGAGGATTCTGGGAGGTCACATGACATCACTCTTATCTCTATTAATAAAACACAGACCTGACCGGAGAGGTGAGGAGGATTCTGGGAGGTCACATGACATCACTCTTATCTCTATTAATAAAACACAGACCTGACCGGAGAGGTGAGGAGGATTCTGGGAGGTCACATGACATCACTCTTATCTCTATTAATAAAACACAGACCTGACCGGAGAGGTGAGGAGGATTCTGGGAGATCACATGACATCACTCTTATCTCTATTAATAAAACACAGACCTGACCGGAGAGGTGAGGAGGATTCTGGGAGGTCACATGACATCACTCTTATCTCTATTAATAAAACACAGACCTGACTGGAGAGGTGAGGAGGATTCTGGGAGGTCACATGACATCACTCTTATCTCTATTAATAAAACACAGACCTGACCGGAGAGGTGAGGAGGATTCTGGGAGGTCACATGACATCCCTCTTATCTCTATTAATAAAACACAGACCTGACCGGAGAGGTGAGGAGGATTCTGGGAGGTCACATGACATCACTCTTATCTCTATTAATAAAACACAGACCTGACCGGAGAGGTGAGGAGGATTCTGGGAGATCACATGACATCACTCTTATCTCTATTAATAAAACACAGACCTGACCGGAGAGGTGAGGAGGATTCTGGGAGGTCACATGACATCACTCTTATCTCTATTAATAAAACACAGACCTGACTGGAGAGGTGAGGAGGATTCTGGGAGGTCACATGACATCACTCTTATCTCTATTAATAAAACACAGACCTGACCGGAGAGGTGAGGAGGATTCTGGGAGGTCACATGACATCCCTCTTATCTCTATTAATAAAACACAGACCTGACCGGAGAGGTGAGGAGGATTCTGGGAGGTCACATGACATCACTCTTATCTCTATTAATAAAACACAGACCTGACCGGAGAGGCGAGGAGGATTTTGGGATTCTAACATGATATTCCTATTGGTTCTCCAATACAGAGATTTCCTCTTGTGAAGTCAGGTGATCATATGACCATCACAGTGCCTCCATGTGACTCCCTAAAACCTGAGAGACACAACATGCAGAAGATTCTAGAAGTCACCAAGAAGATGATGGAGCTGCTGACAGGAGAGGTGAGGAGGATTCTGGGAATTCTGGGACATTATCCAGTAACAGACAAGGGATGTGTCTGGATGGTGACTGTATCATTGTGTGTGTCAGGTTCCTATAAGGTGTCAGGATGTCACTGTCTTTTCTTTATCATACATCATGGGACACAGAGCCTTAAGTAATTACTTAATGGGTTATAGGCCACCTTCAGGTGATGGACACTGGTTTACCCAATCCAGGAAGTTCACTCCCTATATAACCCCTCCTCCTTCCAGGAGCACATCAGTTTTCTCGCCAGTGTCTAAGGTGTTGGTCACGAGTGAAGATGTGCTCTGAGGAGCTCCAGGAGGGATCCATGCTGGATTTAAATAACCTCCATAGACCAGATCCATCCAAAGTGCCACTGAGGCCTAAGTGGATGGTACCTGGGGCCTCGTATCCAAAGCACAAGGTTTTGCCTGTAACGCCTCTCTTTGTAGGGCTGGACTCCGGGAACCCAGGGCTTAGGTTTTGCTACATTACCTAAAGCTTTCCTGGTGGGGTGCTTTTACTGGTCAAAGGGAGTGGAACCCCGTTTTAGGGACCCGGTCCTTGAAGGTTTGCTAAACGCAGCCCGTCGTGATGGGTGAAGGTTAGATTGCCTGTTAATTCAGCAAATCCTGCGGTGGGGATAAGGTAAGGGAAGAAACATAGGAACTGAAAAATCTACCTATGTATTCTTCTATTAGAGAAAAAATGTTGTCATGCCTTAATTCTCCACTAGAGGGAGTCTATGCACATACCTTAAAGCAGTGGTTCTCAACCTGGGGGTCGAATGATGATTTACCAGGGGTCACCGAATCCTGGGCTGTTCCTGAAGCCAGCACTGCTCTCCCAGCCTTTTGTGCGGCCGCCCAGCAGGGCTATCCCTGGAGCCCGCAGTCACCCACTCAGCCTCTTGGCAGGCGCCCATTCAGTTTACGGCATGGCTGGGGGGCAGAGACTAGAGGTCCATAGCCGCTCACTGTATCACTCGGCCCCGCCCCCCGGCGCGCTGCTTCATTGGATGTGATTGACAGCAGCGTGAGCCAATGGCTGCGCTGCTTTCAATCCATCCACTGTACCAATCAATGGCCAGGCTGAGCGGCGAAGAGGATGTCGGGGGCGAGCGCGGGACTTTCGAAGGGGTCAGGTAAGTAGAACGGGGGGGGGGGCGGTATTGTCAGATGTTTTTTCACCTTAATGCATGGAGGTCCCGCTGTTCTGATACTGCTACTATTGTACTGTTTTTAATGCTGTTTTGTTTGCCTGCTGCTAAACAGGTCTCTCCCTTTCCCCTTCCCCCTCGTGTTGGTTCTGTAGACCCAAAAACACCGCGCACGAGCACGGGAACATTTTAAATGAAAAAAGAGGCGGAATTTTTTTGCAGGGGGCGGGGCCTAGGCGCAGTGCCATGAAACATCCACAAGGATGCACGGCAGGCTAAAACAAATAAAACACAACTGGGACAGTCTCTCCTTGGCATGGCGAGGAGGAAACAAGCAGTCTGCACACAGGGACACAAGAGCTGTGGGACACATGAGGGTTGCAAACTGGCATTCCTGATACAGGAAGGACACCCTTTTCCCAGCACTAGGCTGAACTTTATAGCGGCTTTAAATGTCATGACTATATTCAGCGATTAAGTGCAATTGTATAGTGCCCCTGTTTTTGTGCTTAGGACTGTGCCTACTAAAAAAGACACCACAAAAACCTAAAAAGGTACTAAAGGTTTCACACCCAGGTGCTAGGATCTCGAGTCGCATTTCCACGCTGTCATCCTCGCCTGAATTACCAGTTATGGCAAGCCAGGGTGAGCCATTGGAACAAATTGTTGGTGCAACTGCTTCTCACATCTCAGCCCCTGGATACGTGTCCTTTCCTCCACCCTGCAGGGTCTGGAAGGAAGATTAGCGGCTTTAATCGCATCCTCCATTCAAATGGATAGGAAGCGTGCTAGACCCCCCTCCCCCACTTTAGACCCTTTGCAAGGGGGACAGTGGGCTCAGGATGAGGTGTTACCCTCAGGAAATCAGGAGGAAAAACAAACCAATGATTCCTCTGCAGGGGAAACAACGGTAGATGAACCTTTTTCAGCCTCTCAATCTGAGAAATTGCTGATATAATCTCTTACGGAGATGGTTCGTTCTACTTTCATGCTACCCCGAACGGAGTCTCCTGAAAGCTCGGTTTCTTCTTTGGGCTCCCTAAAACCTTCACAGCCTTTGCATGCGTTTCCTGCACATGCATTACTAGAACAGCTTATTTTTGCTGAATGGAATCACTCGGATCAGCATTTTCTCCCTCCTAAGAGATTTTCAATTTTCTATCCCCTGGAGGAGAAATTCTCCAAAAAATGGAAAGTACCAGCAGTTGACGCTGCGATTTCCAGTGTGACTAAAGTCTAACTTGTGCAGTAGACAATGCACAAATGCTTAAGGATCCAACAGTAAAAAAAGTTGGAATCCTTGTTAAAATCTACTTTTTCCTTGGCAGGTGCCGTTACTCAGCCTGCAGTCGCTGCAATAGGCGTCTGTCAATCCCTAAAGGACCAATTTAAACAGGCCCTTAGAGAGCTTCCTACACAACAAGCTGGGGAATTGGCTGAACTACCAAAAGCATTATGCTTTGCCATAGATGCCACTAAAGATTCTATTCATCAGGCGTCCTGCCTTACGCTTATGCTTGTGCATATACGTAGAATCCTGTGGTTAAAAAATTGGTCAGCTGAAGCACCATGTAAAAACCTCCTAACTGGGTTCCCTTTTCATAGGGAGCGGCTATTTGGAGAAGATTTGGACAAATATATCCAAACAATTTCTAGTGTGAAAAGTACTCTTTTGCCAATCAAAAGAACGTATAAACACCCTTCATTTAAACGGGCTCTTTCCCCTGCGCTAGGGGCTTCCGCCTCTAGCCAGTGGAAATGGCCTCCGCTGTCAGACTCTAGAGGAAAACCTCAGGGTCAGACCCAGGCTCAAAAGAAGTCCTGGGGTCGGAAACCTTCAAAGCAGAATCCTAAAGCCTCATCATGAAGAGGCAACCCCCCTCACCAAGGTGGGGTGTAGACTTCTGCAGTTTTCAGAAGTCTGGCAAAAGGAAATTCTGGATGGTCAGGTCAAACGGCGATCCCTCTATTCGCCTCTGCATGAGGTTGCTAGGAACCATGGTGGCTTCATTCGAAGCAGTTTCTATGCCCAGTTCCATTCAAGACTGTTGCAAAACAGTATCCTGTCTACTTGGAAGAAAACAATTCAAGCTTTAGACTTGCCAATGTGGCTGTCCACAAGAGTATCCCAAAGCCTCACTTGGTGGTTACTAAACCAGAATCTGCCGAAAGGAAAATCCTTCAGAAAGTGGTAACGATGGATGCCAGCATTTCAGGCTGGCAAACAGTACTAGAAAAGACAACCGTCCAGGGACAGTGGTCAAGAACCGAAAGAACCTTGCCCATCAATATCCTAGAGATTCGGGCAGTACATCTGACTCTAAAGGCCTGGACTTTCAGGTTATGGGATTATACTGTCAAGATCCAATCCGACAATGCCACAGCTGTGGCCTATATCAATCACCAAGGGGGCACCAAGACTCTCTCAGCGCAGAGAGAGGTGAACCATATTCTAGCTTAGGCACAGAACATTCCTTTCTGCCCATCGGCAGTCTTCATTCCAGTAGTAGAGAATTGGCAGGCGGACTACTTAAGTTACCAAAAAGTGGAAGATATGACCGCCTCTATCACCCACTGCTCTGCGCCAGGTTTTACTGAGAGATGTGATGTAGACAAAGCAGCTGCTTAAATAAATTCAACACATGTATGTAGGCAATAAAATCATAGAAAACAAATAATCAAAAAATCCCGATGCCCTCAGACGACGTCTGGAAGTGACGAAACGCGCCAGGGACGTAATTCACCGGAAGTGACGTGTGCGTTCCACGCACCTGAGAGGAACAAGGAAGTAGGCTGGCTCCTGTATCCAGTAAACGTTCCAGAGGACCTCCCGGGAGACGGGATAAGCAGGCACAGTGCACTTTTAACAAATGCTCGTTTTTATTGCATATCTGGTACGCATGTTAACAAAGGGGGAATACTTTTGAAAGTTTGAATAAAATTGTTTTAGCAATATTACACTATATGCCTTTTTTTCCCTCCCATATGCAATGCGGTATCAACTAAGAATATGACTGACATCTGGTGGTTGGATGAAGGAGAAGGAAAGCGGTTATCATAAAGGCTTATGTATGCTGTCTTTTTGGTGAGTGTAATTTCATTGGGGAGATGTCCCCTTGCACGTGGTGATTATCCTTGGTGAAAGAAGCTCTCCACTACAGTAAAACACAGCTATTTGAACTTTCCTGGATCTCATTAATCATTAATGTTTTTTTCATGTGTCTGGACCAACTTGACACATAGCGCTGCTGCAATAAGTGATTAGAGGACTCTTTTGGGCATCGGGATTTTTTGATTATTTGTTTTCTATGATTTTATTGCCTACATACATGGACTACTTAAGTTGCCAGCAGTTATTCCCAGGGGAATGGTCTCTTCACCCCGACATTTTTTGGGCTGTTTGCCAAAGATGGGGGACTCCGGACATAGATCTTCAAGCGTCCAGGTTCAACATGAAGTTAGTCAACTTTGTGGCCAGAACAAGGGATCGTCTCGCACGCGGAACGGATGCATTGGTGACCCCGTGGGATCAGTTCTCACTAATCTATGCATTTCCCCCTATTCAGTTGCTGCCTCGACATCTTTGCAGGATCAAGCTGGAAAGGATATCGGTAATTCTGGTGGCACCAGCATGACCCAGACGGTCATCTCCGCAGAAATCGTAAAGATGGCAGTGGAGGGCCCATGGTCCCTCCCACTACGGTCAGATCTGCTCTCACAGGGACCGATATTCCATCCTACCTTACGGTCTCTAAATTTAACGGCTTGGCTATTGAAACCCACATTCTGAAATTCTGAAGAAACGTGGCCTTTCCGGGTCAGTTATCTCTACCCTGATTAATGCAAGGAAGCCAGCTTCCAGAACTATATATTATAAACTCTGGAGGGCTTATGTTTCCTGGTGTGAATCCAAGGGTTGGCACCCTCGGAGATATATCATAGGCAGAATTTTTGCCTTTCTACAATTAGGGGTAGAAATGAAATTGGCCTTCAGTACTATTAAAGGCCAAGTCTCAGCTTTATAGGTCTTGCTACACATTCTTTAGTCTGAGGTTTAATACAAGGAGTGATGTGGCTTAATCCGCCCGTCAAAGCCCCCTTGAACCCTTGGGACTTGAAGTTAGTTTTGTCTGTGTTACAAAAACAGTCATTTGAACCGATACAACATATAACCTTAGTCCTTCTGACAAGGAAGTTGGTATTTTTGGTTGCTATATCCTCAGCAAGGAGGGTTTTGGAATTGGCTGCTCTTTCTTGTAAAGAGCCATATTTGATTTTTCATGAGGACAGAGTGGTGTTACGCCCTCGTCCAGGTTTTTTAGCAAAAGTGGTCTTAGGTTTCCACCTGAACCAAGATATTGTCCTGCCATTGTTTTTTCCAAAACCATGTTCCAGGGAAGAAAAGTCACTACATTGTCTTGATGTGGTGAGAGCAGTGAAAGTCTATTTAAAGGCAACTGCTCAGATTCGGAAGACTGATGTCTTATTTATTCTGCCAGAGGGTCCTAAGAAAGGACAGGCAGTTGCCTTTAAAATCCACTGTCGCTAAGTGGATTTGGCAAGTTATAATTCAGGCTTATGATTTAAGGGGTAAGATTCCCCCTTTTCAAATTAAGGCGCATTCTAAAAGGGCGGTTAGTGCTTCTTGGGCAGTGCGTCACCAGGCCTCCATGGCTCAGATCTGAAAGGCCGCAACTTGGTCTTCAGTGCATACATCTCGAAAATTTTATCAGCTGGATGTAAGGAGGTATGAGGATATTGCCTTCGGGCGCAGTGTGCTACAGGCAGCAGTATAGGTCCTCAAGTCTGGGGGTACCTTCCGGGTTGTGTCTCTGTCATGAAAGACGTCCTGTTAGTTCAGCCGTCGGCGGAAGCTCGGTTAACAGAACTACTGTCAGTAGAGCCGGAGGACGCGTTCGGAAGCGCGTTGACGCGAACGGACGCATGCGGGTGCACGCTAATACGAGCGGGTGTACGCGGATACACGATGAGACGAACGGGCACGTACGATCGGTACTCGGGCGTGCACGTGTGCACGCGGCGGCGCGCAGACGTGCAGTGTGACAGCTTTTGGCGCCATTAGGCCTATTTAAAGGTGCCTGTCAGCATGCTTCCTTGCTGTCCGGTCTACAGCGTTCCCTGTGACCCTAAGCTTCCAGTATACCTGTTTACCTGATTCCTGTTACCCGGCTTGTTCCTGACTTCTCCTGTTTGCCGCCAGTCCCCGACTTCGGCTTGTCTGACGATTCTCCTGCCTCATCCTTCAGTTATTACCTGCCTGTCTGTTGCTGACCCAGTCCGTGCCCTGACTACTCTCCTGATTCCATTTGTACCTGCTCTGCTTGCCTGTGTTTGACCCGGCCTGTCTGACTTTGCTAGTGCTTCCAGTGGTACTACAGAACACCTCCCTGCTGCCTGCTTGTTCGTGGGTTCCTGCTAGCTGCAGTGCTTCTCTATCCAGTCAACAGTTCCAGTGTTCCTGCCAAAAGTTCCGGTTCATCTACCAGTTGTTCCAGTGCTTCAGTTGTACTACAGAACACCTCCCTGTTGCCTGTTGTTCCTGAGTTCCTGCCAGTGGATCCAGTGTTCCTGTCAGTCCTCCTGCTGCTGCACCAGAGGTCCGGATCTACTCTACACCTGCCACTTACCAAGCACTTGTGGCCCCCTGTGCTCTTGAGTCCCTGTCTCCTCTATCAGGGGCTCTCGAACCAGAGGCACACGAGAGGCTACTCCTTGCATTCTGGGCTCCACCACCAGGTACGTGACAGTACCGGACAGCCATGTCTGAGCCCACGCAGGGAGCCTCTCCCATGGATGAACTCTGCCACCATCTTGCTGGACTTACCCAGGCAGTAAAAAGCCTACAAGAAGGCTACACCCAGCTGGAAGGCCGAGTCCAGGCCCTAGCAGCTTCTACACCTCCAGTATCCGGGACTTCTGCTTCACCATCAGTGGTCATGTTGCCGCCTGAACCCAGGGTCCCCACGACTGAAAGATTTTCGGGTAACCGGAGCAAATTCAGGTCCTTCCGCAACTCGTGTGAGCTCTTTTTGCCCTTCAACCAAGGACTTTCTCCCTAGAAGCCACCAAGGTGGGGTTCGTGATCTCGTTGCTGACCGGCGAGCCCCAGTCCTGGGCCCATCGCTTATTAGAAAAGAAAGATACCTCACTTGATACCCTGGATACCTTCTTTCAGGCTATGTCATCACTATATGAAGACCCACAGCTGACCGCCACGGCAGAGGCAGCCTTGCACACCCTACAGCAAGGTCGCAGACCTGTTGAGGACTATGTGTCAGAATTCAGACGCTGGAGTTCCGACACAAACTGGAACAACGCCGCCCTACGGTATCAGTTCCGTATGGGCCTTTCAGAGATCTTGAAGGATGAACTAGCCCGAGTGGGCATTCCTGAGACTTTAGAGAACCTCATAGACCTTTCCATCCAAATAGACAGACGCTTGAGAGAACGATGTACGGAGTGATCTTCTGGTCCTGCTCGTCCTGTCTGGATGCTGCCCCGGGTGCCTAGTTCTCCCCACACCGCTCCTCCAGCTTCTACTACCATGACCTCAGATACACCGGAACCAATGCAGCTGGGACTCTTACGGCCATCCCTCACTCCTGAAGAGCGTCAACGCCGTCGGGCTGGTAACCTGTGCCTATATTGCGGGGACACTTTGTACGAACATGCCCGGCCAAGCTTCGTAAGTGCCTCTCTGTCTCTCCTGCTCTTACCCCAGCTGCACTGAATAATTTGTCTCACCTGGCTGTTCCGCTTCTTTTACAGCTCCCAGGAGGGAATATACCAACCAGCGCTATCATTGATTCCGGGGCCTGCAGTGGCTTTATAGACTTGTCCTTCGCTTCCAGACATCACATTCCCTTCCGGCCCAAGGCGAAAGGACTTTCAGTATATCTGGCTGATGGTTCTACCCTCAGATCAGGACCAGTAACCCAGGAAACAGTACCCATGCTCACCACTATTGCTGGCACTCATCAAGAGCTACTTTGTCTGGATGTCATTGAATCTCCTTTATTCCCCATCATATTGGGCATGCCATGGCTCAAGGCCCATAACCCACAAGTTGACTGGGCCTCAGGGAAAATTGAGTTTCCCTCCTCTTATTGCCACCAACACTGTCTACCAGAAGTTACTCAAGCTCCCTCTGCCCTGTTGTGCATGGAACCTGATGCCGAGACCCGTCAAGTTGTACCCGAAGTCTACCATAGCTTTCTGGACGTTTTCAGTCAAAAAGGGGCCGAGACCCTTCCTCCCCACCGGCCATATGACTGCTGTCCGATTGAGCTTCTCCCAGGGGCAGAGATTCCTTTTGGGAGAATATTTCCTTTGTCAGAATTAGAACTAGGAGTATTAAAAACTTACTTTGACAACAATCTAAAGAAAGGCTTCATCCAACCCTCCACGTCCCTGGCAGGAGCAGGAATCTTTTTTGTGGAAAAGAAAGACCATTCATTGCGCCCTTGTGTGGATTATCGGGCACTCAATAAAATCACGATCAAGAACCGTTATCCCTTACCATTAGTGCCAGAACTTTTTCAGAGGCTGGGGTCTGCAGTAGTGTTTTCTAAATTAGATCTTCGGGGTGCCTACAACCTTGTCCGCATTCGCAAGGGAGACGAATGGAAGACTGCTTTCCGTACCCGGTTTGGGCACTTCGAATATTTAGTCATGCCTTTCGGACTTTGTAATGCTCCTGCTACATTTCAGCATTTTGTAAATGACATTTTCAGAGACTACCTTGACCAGTTTGTTGTTATTTATCTAGATGACATTCTAATCTTCTCCTCTTCCCTAGTTGAACACCGTGAACATGTCAGAAACGTTTTGACCCGGCTTCGCCTGCACGGCCTTTACGCCAAGCCTCAGAAATGTGTCTTCGAGCAGGAGAGTATTCAGTTCCTTGGTCTTATTATCTCTGTGGAAGGCATCAAAATGGACCCTCAGAAGGTCTCCGCCATTCTGGACTGGCCCGCTCCTACTGACAAAAAAGGAATTCAACGTTTCGTGGGATTTGCAAATTTTTATAGAAAATTCATCAAGGGATTCTCCACCATCATTTCTCCCATTACAAAATTAACCCAACAGGGCCTCAAGTTCCACTGGTCTACGGAAGCTCAGATGGCCTTTACTACACTGAAGGATCTGTTTGTTTCAGCCTCAGTTTTAAAACATCCTGATTCCACGTTACCCTACATCCTGGAGGTGGACGCATCGGAGATAGCGGTCGGTGCAGTACTCTCCCAAAGACAGGGGCCTAGGGCTCTTCTGCACCCAGTCGCTTTTTTTTCCCGTAAATTATCAGAAGCAGAAAAGAACTATGATGTGGGTGATCGAGAATTGTTAGCGATCAAAGCTGCGCTGGAGGAATGGCGATACCTGTTAGAGGGAGCAGCCCACCCGATTCTTGTTTATACAGATCACAAGAATCTAGAATATTTAAAGACTGCCAAGAGGTTGAAACCACGACAGGCCAGATGGGCACTGTTCTTTACTAGATTTTCCTTCCATATTACCTACTGTCCCGGGTCAAAAAATATCAAGCCTGACGCTCTGTCACGGATGTACAGTGATTCGGAAGCACCTTCTCCGCCAGATACCATCTTGTCCTCAGGGAACTTTCTGTTACTCCAAGGGGATCTACTGTCACAGATCAAGCAAGCCTCCAGGAACGTTTCCACTCCACCTGATACAACCCTACAGGCCAGAGATGATCTTCTGTGGTTTAAGGATAGGATCTTCATACCTTAGGAGGTGCGAACGGCAGCTCTTAGTTCTTGCCATGACCATATGTTAGCCGGCCATTTCGGAGTACATAAGACATCTGAACTTCTTCAGCGCACGTTCTGGTGGCCATCATTAAGAAAGGACTGCAAGGACTACGTGGAAGCATGTGTCACCTGTATCCAAAATAAAGGTAGCAAGTCTAAAGCCTGGGGCCTGTTAAAACCACTATCTGTCCCGGAGAAGCCATGGAGGATGATCTCCATGGATTTTATTGTCGAGTTGCCACCCTCTGAAAGCTACACTACGATCTTCGTAATAGTGGATAGATTATCCAAGATGGCACATTTCCTACCAAAGAAAGGTACCCCTACTGCTGCTGAAACTGCCAGGACATTTATTAAGGAGGTGGTGAGGCTTCATGGCATCCCTGCCAATATTACTTCTGATCAGGGGTACAATTCACCTCTAGGTTTTGGAGAGCTCTTTGTGAATCCCTGAAAATTGATCTTGCCTTCTCTTCTGCCTATCACCCCCAAACAAATGGCCAGACGGAGAGAACGAATCAGACGCTGGAGCAGTATCTGCACTGCTTTTCCTCGTTCTCCCAGGATGATTGGGCTCCGCTTCTTCCCCTTGCCGAATTTGCATACAACAACTCTGTTCATTCCGCTACAAAACAAACACCATTTTTTGCAAATTATGGGTTCCATCCTCTGTTCTTGTCCACTAACATTCCGGAGTGTCCAATACCAGCTGTTCAAGAAAACCTAAACTTCTTCGAATCAAATAATAAGCTTCTGCAAGAGACTATGGCAAGGACCCAGAACTACAACAAAGAGGTGTTTGACAAGAAGAGAAGGGGGGAGCTTGATCTTAAACCTGGAGATTTGGTTTGGCTATCCACTTTGAATCTAAGATTGGCTTGTCCTTCCAAAAAATTGGGTCCCAAGTTCGTGGGTCCTTTTCCAGTGACAAGAAAAATTAATAATGTGGCCTACGAACTAAAGCTACCGGAATCATTCCGGATTCACCCGGTCTTTCATGTTGCCCTACTCAAACCCGCAGTTCCTGATCCTTTTGTCAACCGGAGGGTCAATCCCCCTGAACCCGTGATCATTGACGGAGAAACCGAATATGAGGTCGAGTCCATTCTGGATTGTAGGAAGAGACGTAATCAAGTCCAGTTCTTGGTAAAATGGAAGGGGTATGGGCCTGAGGAAAACTCCTGAGAGCCGGAGTCCAACATCCATGCTAGGAGGTTGATTCTTGCCTTTAAAAGATCTCATCCAAGTAAGATGGCACAGTTGGGCATCCGGAGGCTGCCCCTTGGGGGGGGGGCAATGTCATGAAAGACGTCCTGTTAGTTCAGCCGTCGGCGGAAGATCGGTTAACAGAACTACTGTCAGTAGAGCCGGAGGACGCGTTCAGAGGCGCGTTGACGCGAACGGACGCATGCGGGTGCGCGCTAATACGAGCGGGTGTACGCGGATACACGATGAGACGAACGGGCACGTACGATCGGTACTCGGGCGTGCACGTGTGCACGCGGCGGCGCGCAGACGTGCAGTGTGACATCTTTTGGCGCCATTAGGCCTATTTAAAGGTGCCTGTCAGCATGCTTCCTTGCTGTCCGGTCTACAGCGTTCCCTGTGACCCTAAGCTTCCAGTATACCTGTTTACCTGATTCCTGTTACCCGGCTTGTTCCTGACTTCTCCTGTTTGCTGCCAGTCCCCGACTTCGGCTTGTCTGACGATTCTCCTGCCTCATCCTTCAGTTATTACCTGCCTGTCTGTTGCTGACCCAGTCCGTGCCCTGACTACTCTCCTGATTCTGTTTGTACCTGCTCTGCTTGCCTGTGTTTGACCCGGCCTGTCTGACTTTGCTAGTGCTTCCAGTGGTACTACAGAACACCTCCCTGCTGCCTGCTTGTTCGTGGGTTCCTGCTAGCTGCAGTGCTTCTCTATCCAGTCAACAGTTCCAGTGTTCCTGCCAAAAGTTCCGGTTCATCTACCAGTTGTTCCAGTGCTTCAGTTGTACTACAGAACACCTCCCTGTTGCCTGTTGTTCCTGAGTTCCTGCCAGTGGATCCAGTGTTCCTGTCAGTCCTCCTGCTGCTGCACCAGAGGTCCGGATCTACTCTACACCTGCCACTTACCAAGCACTTGTGGCCCCCTGCGCTCTTGAGTCCCTGTCTCCTCTATCAGGGGCTCTCGAACCAGAGGCACATAAGAGGCCACTCCTTGCATTCTGGGCTCCACCACCAGTCTCCCTCCCCTCAAGTAGCATTGCTATGGGACGTCCCATTAAGTAATTATTTAAGGCTCTGTGTCCCATGATGTACGATAAAGAATAGGATTTTTATAACAGCTTACCTGTAAAATCCTTTTCTTGGAGTACATCATGGGACACAGAGGTCCCTCCCCTTTTTTGGGATTTAAGTATATTGCTTTGCTACAAAAACTGATGTGCTCCAGGAAGGAGGAGGGGTTATATAGGGAGTGAACTTCCTGGATTGGGTATACCAGTGTCCATCACCTGAAGGTGGCCTATAACCCATTAAGTAATTACTTAAGGCTCTGTGTCCCATGATGTACTCCAAGAAAAGGATTTTACAGGTAAACTGTTATAACAATCCTATTTTTCTCCATGGAGGAGTGGGAGTATTTAGAAGGACACAAGGATCTCTACAAGGACATCATGATGGATAATCAGACGCCCCTCACATCACCGGGTAAGAGGAGACTTTATTGTAAAGGAGAGAGCAGTACGGAGGATCCACCTAGACCCCCCCATCATCTGATAAACGCATAGAAACAATGTATTCAGTCAGTGTGTGTGTTTCCTACAGATGGATCCAATAATGGGAACCCACCAGAGAGATGTCCTCGTCCTCTGTATTCCCGGGATTCCACACAGGAAGATCACACCATCCCTCACCATCATCAGGTAGATGATTGACAATTATTAGTAGTTCTGATTTATACACAGCATGTTTGTTACAATGAATGTTTTATTATATATCCAGAGTGGAAACCTTGGAGATTATAATATTGTTGTTAAAAAAGAGTATAAAGAGGAGGGTGAGGAGTATGGAGTGATGGAGGAGTTTTCAGAAGGACACAAGGATTTGATGGAGCCACCTAATACAAGGAACCCACCAGAGAGATGTCCCCGTCCTCTGTATTCCCGGGATTCTGCACAGGAAGATCACACCATCCCTCACTGTTACAAGGTTGGTGGGGTGGAGCATCTAGAACATCTCCTAGAGATGATGTGTGGATTTTTTATGTGATGTCACAATAATAAATCTTATAGTTTACAGATGATATTCACTTTAGTTTTCTTGGTTTAGAGTGGAGATCCAACCGATATAGAAATTGAGGTTAAAGCAGAAGAAGAGAGGTATGTGAGGGATGATCAGCAGTCTATGGAGGAGGATGGAATAACGGGGACATTTATAGAGGAGGACACTCCTACAGAGATCAGCACAGGTGGGTCATTAACACTAAATACATTCCTCCACCCATACTGCTCACTGATTGGTCCAGAGTAGGGCGTGTGATAGTCTGTAATACCCTGGTCACTTTCCTGAGCTTTGTTCCCCGTCTTCCTGTATTTCTCTCGGACAATCTTCCTTCTCTGTGCTGTAGACACAATTTATATATTTAGGTTGGATTCATGGAGGTCAGCTGGCAGCAAAATGTTGATTTTTGCCATAAATGTTGCTCTACCTAGGCACCTTGGACATGTGCTGTGGGTCTTCTGCAACACGCCCAGTTATAGCATGATCTCTGGCAGAGCAATTTTCCCAGAGTTACTTGCTCTGTTATTTGCTGGCTGTGCCGGGTGGAGGGATATGTCTGTATAGTCTCAGACCCAAGTCACTGAGTGCAGTCTCAGGAGATGGGAGGCAGCGGTGTGGGACCTCTGCAACTTGTCTCCAGTAAACATTTAAGCTTCCACTGATTACACTTACACTATATCATTTATATTACATGTTATTTAGTCCTGGCACTATATACTCTATGTTGTACATTACATCATTCTGATACTATATAGTCCTATCTGTTGTATCTTATACAATATGTTGTACATTACATAGTCCTGACTTCTGCTCTCTCCCCTCTACCCACTGCTATATATAAACATAATATGTTTTCTCTTTTTTTACACCCATTTCCTACCAGCTGGACATTTTATATCTGATGATTTGATTGCAGCACAGACTTTTACATGTTGATAAAAATGTGATAACATCCTCAAACTTTAGAACCTTAAATAGAAAGTGATAATGAGGGAGGAGTCAATAACCCAATGATGGTGGTCTTCAGGATCAGTCCAGTCTTCATCTTGGTTGTTCTCCCCCATCCTCACTCTCTGACCTCTGGTGGGGCTCAGACCTGCTGTTATTCATGACTAAATCATGGACTAAATAAGGAAGTGCAGGACTTCTTGTGTTGGGAAGATGGCATTGAGTGATAGAGGGGGTGGGGACACTCGTCCTATAATCCCCTCATCACTATCACTCCTATAAAAGACAGTTCTCGTTGTTTCTTCACTCTCTGACTAAGGTCCATGAATAAAGAAATGAACTGGTAGGAGATCAGAGGACCCATTTACTAGTTACCTTGAGGGTGGAATTGGAAGATCCTCAGAGACGACGCTGCCTGATGTGGGCGGAGTCCTGGTTTAGGGGAACCAATCTGCTCATATCTAGTAATAATCTTTTTATCTCTATTTTAGTAGATGGACGGGAGATGAGGAAAACCTCAGAGGATTGTCTCACTTTGTCTCCAGACTGTAAAGTAGAAGATGAGGACATCACACAGTATAGTCCAGGAGAAAACCCGACTACCTCAAATGTCCATCCGGCACCACACAGTGTAGATGGATTATCGTATTCCTCTTATCCTGAGGAACCTCAGACTGTGAGGGACGGTGCTGTCCTTCCAACAGAGAAGAGCTTTTCCTGTACTGAGTGCGGGAAGTGTTTCCATTCTAAATCTAAACTTAATAGGCATAAAAGATCTCACATGGGGGAGAAGCCGTATTCCTGTCCTGAGTGCAGGAAATGTTTTTCACAGAAGTCTACTCTTTACAAACATCAGAGATCTCACATGGGGGAGAAGCCGTATTCCTGTCCCGAGTGCGAGAAATGTTTTTCAGTGAAGTCCAGTCTTTACATACATCAGAGATCTCACACGGGGGAGAAGCCATATTCCTGTCCAAAGTGTGGAAAATGTTTTTCAGTGAAGTCCAATCTTAACAAACATCAGAGATCTCACACGGGGGAGAAGCCGTATTCCTGTCCTGAGTGTGGGAAATGTTTTTCACAGAAGTCCGATCTTTACACACATCAGAGATCTCACACGGGGGAGAAGCCGTATTCCTGTTCTGAGTGCGGGAAATGTTTTTCACAGAAGTCTAGTCTTTACAAACATCAGAGATCTCACACAGGAGAAAAGCCATATTCCTGTCCTCAGTGTGGGAAATGTTTTTCAGACAACTCCAGTTTTAGCAGACATCGGAAATCTCACATGGGGGAGAAGCCGTATTCCTGTCCTGAGTGAGGGAATTGTTCCTCACTGAAGTCCAGTCTTCCTGTACATCAGGGATCCCACACAACCCTTGAGGGGTATTAGTGCCCTGAGTGCGGGAAATGTCTTCTAATTGAATGTTGCTGGACATCACAGCTCTCATGTGGGGAAGAAGCACACCCAGATATACACCTCAGATATACTCCATGGCTGATCTTCATCATGTAACAAACTGTTCCAGGGGTGTGGACATTTTTTTTAAAAACTTGTCCAAGGGACTAAATCCGGTCCCAATCTCCTCATCTCTTATGATAATCTCCTTGTCCCTTATGACAATCTCCTTGTCCCTCATCTACCAGAGAGCTCAGCAGCGGTGTGGGAGTTCACTGAAAACTACAAGCCGACATCGGCAAAGGACAGAACTCTGTGAATGAATGGCACCGCCGCGCTCTTTTCATAAAGTGACAGCCGGTACGGGGAACTTCTCCCCACACTGCTGTCACACAGAGGACTCGGATCGCTGAGCAGCTGCAGGAACATGTAACATGTTACCGAAGGTGAATGTTTCCCTCAACCCTTTCAATGCCAGAGCTGGTTTTGCAAGGTTTTGTTGCCCACATGTTTAACCCCTTCAATACTGGACACTTTCACCCCCTTCCTGCTCAGCCCAATTTTCAGCTTTCATCGCTCTTACACTTTGAATGACAATTGCGCTGTCATGTAACACTGTACTCAAATAAAATTGATGTCCTTTTTTCCCACAAATAGAGCTTTCTTTTGGTGGTATGTGATCACCTCTGGGGTTTTTTTATTTTTTTGTGCTAGAATAAAAAATAGACAAAAAAATTCTGAAAGTTTTTCTTTGTTTCTGTTTCAAAATGTTGTAAATAAGTAAGTTTTCTCTTTCACTGATGAGGAGGTACTGACAAACTTCCCTGATGGGCACTGATTGGCATCACAGACAGGCACTGGTGGTCATCACTGATGGGCCTGTACTGATAATCAATGCTGAATATCAGTGCAGATCCCCCCTGTCAGGTGAGCCACCGATCGGCTCTCCTCTACTCTCACCTTGTCAGCATGAATAAAGGAAAGCCGATAACCGGCACTTCCTGGTTACGATGTGATTAGCCTACGTCATAGGCTCTTTACCAAGATTGGAGATGCGATGTGTTAGAGCGACACACTGCACCACCGATTGCCACACGCCCGAGCGGCTTATTTTTCTGGACGTCATATGACATCCACTCAGGATAATGGAACCCCCGCCTGGCTGTCATTCTGCTATAGGCTGAGTGGGAAGGAGTTAAAAAAATAATTTTAGGATTGAAAATTATATAAAACCCCCAAAACATGATATATTTTTCTGAAAGCAGACACCCTAGAGAATAAAATAGCGATAGTATCAAATTTTTATGTCACAGGATATTATCGCAAAAGTCTAGGAAACGCAAATTTTCAGTAACAAACACTAAAAAAAAATTTCACACACAAAACTAAAATTCATTTTAGGGGGCACAAAAATACAATAAATCACCCAATTCTTTGGTAAAATATAAAAGCCGAGGTTGCACCAAGTAAATAGATACCCAACATATCAAACCTTAAATTTGTGTGCGCCTATGAAATGGTGATGAACTTCAGTACACTATATTTTCTATAGGTGATGCTTTAAAAGCCCCCTTTAGGTCATCAGTTTAGTGTTACGGAGGAGGTCTGGTGATAGAATTATTGCTCTCATTCCGCTGTGCCCAGTGATATGTAACATGTGTATCGCAATCAACCTTTTCAGGCGTAGGCGCCCCAATGTGTGAGTTTATGTTTGTACGTGTTTATAGGTGGGGCGGGGCCTCATAGTTTTTTTTGGGGGTTATGTGCCTGGGTTTAAAAAGAATTTTGTACAATTAAAGTGAGTGATGGGGAAAAACTGAGGGAGAAACATTGGAATACTAGTCAGTACCAGTTTGCAAAAATGTATTTAGTTTGGAAGAATAAATCACTTATAACGTTGGGTATCCTACATGTGTGGATGTTGTTGCATTATGTAGAACTATTAGAATTGTTTTTACTTTTTATATTTGGGTGCCTCAAGACTGTCCATAATTTTGGAGGGCTCTTCAAGATTCTCCCTAATTTTGAATGGTGCCTTGACTGAAAAAAGGTTGAGAAACCCTGACATAGAGGATAAATGGAAGGCACACACACCTAGCGCTGTGTTTTTTGTAACACCAGGATTCTAGATTGAAGGATCACTTGGGGGATCCTCTGAAGTGTGTGGGGATCACTTGTCTGCTCCACACTCCTTAGATTGCATCAGATTGTATGAAAGATTTGTATCTGCCTGTGTGTGTCCAGCCAGATAAATGTGGGAGAGTCTCCCTCCAGTGGTGGTCTGCAGTATTGCAGGCTATGAGAACTGTACTATAGTTGTTTTTATCTTCCCAAATAAATTTTATCTTCCCAAACTCATCCTCCACCAATCAAGACTCTCGTTCCAGTTAGCAAGTCACAGTGGGCATAATTTCCTTGAAATCCAACATTGGTGTCAGTGAGATAAAATAAGCCCCATAGTTGGTGTCAGTGAGAATAAAGTGTAACTCCAGCCCAGCATTGGTGGTCGGTGGTGGATTTCATTACCTAATCACACATTCCTGCTGCCTCTCTGCTGATGTCGGCGTTCTACTATTACTGTCAGAGAGGAGATCACTGCTCCCAACAGTTGGCTATAATTGCAGTAAAAAAAGAGGTTTTGCCTGGATCAACCAATTAATTTTATCAATAGATGGCCATTTTAGCGGGTGAGTATAAACCAATCATACAGACCTAAGCCTGGATGCAGTTCAGGTTGCCCTTATTAGCATATAGGGAAAAACAAAGAGAAAAAGGGTTTCTCTAAAGAGGGTCAACAAAGAACACTAATGTAAATACAAAACCAGCTTTATTAATTACCAAAAGATAATAAACCAAATAGAAATACAAAAAGTGAAAAAAAGCAATGTGGACAGACGGTTACCACAAACCAATTAAAAGTTGGACAACGTTGTCACAGGGGGTATTAAAAACAAATGGGAGCCGCGGCTACACACCCACTCATACACATCATTCAAACAACTTCCCTATATAATGGGGTATGGTAATATTGAAAAAATCCAGCCCAGTTGGAATAGCAATTAGTTGTAGGGGATAATCCTAAAGTAGAGTATCCAATAGGACAAGGACATAATTGCAGTGCCTGGTGATGGGATCCAGAAAGTATTTCAGCCGTCATTATCTCACTGACACTCTGCACTCTGAGTCCTGGAACCTGTAAGATGAGGACATGATGAGACAGAGGACTAAATCCCTGGAATGTCCATCATCTGGAAGCAATGGCAAGGCTGTAACTACACTATGAGACATTTCTTGGGCTGCAGTTCCTCTGAACTCCACAAGATGGTGATCTCACTTCTACTGAAGCAGGAAGTCTCTATGGAATACAAACAGGAAGTTCCGGGTGAGAGGTGAGTCGGGAGGAAGTAGAGAGAAGACATTGATGGAAGTGGAGCAGAGGAGGTAATAAGATCTTATTTTCTATTTACACCCAGTAACCCCCCGTCATGTCCGTCCTCTTCCTCCATAGTCACTGTGATGTCTTTTATCTCCAGCAGATGATGATACACACAGTGTAGAAATGTAGAATAACCCCATATATTACAATGAGGGAATTTATGGTCTGTACCACGAGGGGAGTTATTGATGTCAGTAAATGTCGGTTCCAGACATTGTATGTGGGGGGAATGAAATGATAATTAAAGGTTGGGATTAGGGAAGATTTCTGTAAGATTTTAGGAATGATCTGCGCCCCTCCAGAGACACTATGATGAGTCTCACAATAGGAGCCTGAAAGGGACTGGATTTTGGGGGATGAGATTTGAACTTAGATAGGGGGGGCCAATTTTATCAAAAAGACATCCAGATGGGAATTAAAATAGATTTTTGAGCTGAATACAATTGTTATAGCTGGACTGAATATTGATATGGATGTGTTTGCTTTTGATTCAACTATTTTATAGTATTTTTGACATCATCGGCGACCCTCCGAGCCGTTTCTTCACTAGCAAGTGCTATGACTGACGGCTCCCGCGTGCATGCGCAGGAGTGACATCACGCGACTCCGTCCAGTCACAGAACCAAAATCCACGGCCCTGGAAGGAAGAGAGGCAAAGATGGCTTTTACTTTGCAGGGGAAAAAAAATGTAGTAAAACCCACCAGGGTTTACTTCCTCTTTAAGCTATTCTGGGCTATAAATGGGTAAGGAATCTGGGCGGAGGTAGAAGTGTTTTTTAGGACCTCTTCACCTGCCAATCGCCCTTCTGGACACAGATTGGCATTTTCCAATCCAAACACATCGGATGTCACCAGGTTAGGAGAGGCGCCCTCTCTGGTTACATCTAAGTGGTATCCGGCCCGCCATCCACCGGAGTATCTGCAGTCAGGACCCTGGTGGTGGATTGGCTCTTCTGCTCCTTATGCTGGCATTCCCCATTTACTGCTATAGAGGCGTCTATCGGTTCACAGGCACCACAAATTCTGTGGGACTACAGAGCCCAGCACACCTAGTCATCTACAGCCAGGATTTTTCTGAGGAAGTGCTGCCAGGTTACCCCAGGAGTTGTCTGACAATTTGTTATCAGAAAGTTTTATTGTGTTGTGGATTCAGATATTTTGTCCATAGTGCAAGCGCTGCCCGAATATTTATTATTTGTAGATTAACCCCTTCAGGGTCAGAACATTTCCCCATTTATGGGGCCGGAAGATTCTCTTCATTTTGGAGATAAATTCTAGTAATATGTTCCTCTAAACAAACATCACTGACAATAAATAGACAAGACAATGACCATCCTGACCATACATGGCCTACAAAGGACAATTATTACATTACACAGGCAGCCAATACAATGATGGGGTGCAGGGGTTAGGAGTATGGAGCAACAGAGACCCTTACATTGCTGGTCAGGAGGAAGAAAACATTCTTCAGCCTGTCATGAAGAATATGCATCAGAATGCAAATAATTCTTACTTTCATTTCCCAAAGTTATCCGTCTACAAGGAGACCTGTATAGATCAAATGACGGGACCAATCAGGATGGAGGAGGACCGGAGTCACATGACTGAGAAGATACTAAACCTCACCCTGGAGATCATCTACCTGCTGACCGGAGAGGTGAGGAGGATTCTGGGAGGTCACATGACATCAATCTTATCTCTATTAATAAAACACAGACCTGACCGGAGAGGTGAGGAGGATTCTGGGAGGTCACATGACATCACTCTTATCTCTATTAATAAAACACAGACCTGACCGGAGAGGTGAGGAGGATTCTGGGAGGTCACATGACATCACTCTTATCTCTATTAATAAAACACAGACCTGACCGGAGAGGTGAGGAGGATTCTGGGAGGTCACATGACATCACTCTTATCTCTATTAAAAAAAACACAGACCTGACCGGAGAGGTGAGGAGGATTCTGGGATTCTAACATGATATTCCTATTGGTTCCCCAATACAGAGATTTCCTCTTGTGAAGTCAGGTGATCATATGACCATCACAGTGCCTCCATGTGACTCCCTAAAACCTGAGAGACACAACATGCAGAAGATTCTAGAAGTCACCAAGAAGATGATGGAGCTGCTGACAGGAGAGGTGAGGAGGATTCTGGGAATTCTGGGACATTATCCAGTAACAGACAAGGGATGTGTCTGGATGGTGACTGTATCATTGTGTGTGTCAGGTTCCTATAAGGTGTCAGGATGTCACTGTCTATTTCTCCATGGAGGAGTGGGAGTATTTAGAAGGACACAAGGATCTCTACAAGGACGTCATGATGGACAATCAGCCGCCCCTCACATCACCGGGTAAGAGGAGACTTTATTGTAAAGGAGAGAGCAGTACGGAGGGTCCACCTAGATCCCCCATCATCTGATAAACACATAGAAACAATGTATTCAGTCAGTGTGTGTGTTTCCTACAGATGGATCCAGTAATGGGAACCCACCAGAAAGATGTCCCCGTCCTCTGTATTCCCGGGATTCCACACAGGAAGATCACATCATCCCTCATCATCATCAGGTAGATTATTGACAATTATTGTTAGTTCTGATTTATACACATTGTTACAATTAAAGGGGTCGGGAGCCTGGTCCCCAGCCAGGTCTCACAAAGAGAAAGAAGGGGCAAATGGACTATCTCAGTACAATACAATAAGGGTAGATTCACATATATGAACAATTGTATAAAATGGTACAAATGTTTATTTGTACATAACATATAACAGAAAAATCAATTGCAAATTAAAAACATAGGTAACAGTCCATGTGTATCACCAAGATAATGCTCCCCAAAAGGGGAAGATCACAGTGGGATAGTCGATCACGGATAGCATCTCAACTAGTTTCGCGGACTTTAGCAGCTTCATCAGGAAAATATCTGTAATTTGATTAGCACATAATCAATGACAATGTAATTAATCACATACAGGAAAAATAGCGATGTTTGAAACAATGTATCAATCAAGCAATATGCTGATGTTATAAAGGGGCAGATGCAGGACTGCTTACCCACATCCCGGCACACACAAGGCACAGAGCGTCACCAGTAAAAAGGTTCTCCCGTGACGACTGGGGGAGACTAACACGTCAATAGGCTGGAGTCTGGACGAAATAAAGTGCATGAGATGGGTAACCCATGTATTTAAGGTGACAGTACATATGAGGGGGGTGATCCAAGATTGTGAAAAAATCCAAGTGAGATGATTAAAGTGAACAGTGAGGGTGTGGGGACTGAAGGGCAGTGGTCAAAAGGGTGAATGGAACTTGTGAAGATAAAACCGTGAAAATGATAACTGATTGAAAGTGGAAACCGTGTGAAACAATATAAGAGGTAAAGGTGAGGTTAAGGTTAGAAGTGATGGGCTGAGTAAAAAAGGAAGGGACTAATGGACAGGGTGAAGGGAAAGGGGAAAAGAAGGGAAAAGGGGGAAAAAAAGAAAGGGAACAGAGGGGCTGAGGAAAAAGAGTGGGAAAGGAAGGGGGAAAAAGGAGGAGAAAGAAGGGGGGGGGGGAAGAAAGGGAAAGAGGAGGGAAAGGGAAAAAAGGGGGCAAGGGAATAGGGGAAAAGGATTAAGAAAGAAAGGGAAGAAAAGAACAGAAGGGAGAGAAAAAGAGAAAGAAAGGGAATGATGAGCCAAAGACATAAAATCAAAGTGAATCAAGTTGACATGTAAATAAAAAGAAGCATGGTATGTACCTAGTTCTCAAAATACTGCAAATTAGGAGTCCTGGGAGGAGAGGTCTTAGAAATCTGCGAAACTAGTTGAGATGCTATCCGTGATCAACTATCCCACTGTGATCTTCCCCATTTGAGGAGCATTATCTTGGTGATACAGATGGACTGTTACCTATGTTTTTAATTTGCAATTGATTTTTCTGTTATATGTTATGTACTAAAAAACTTTTGTACCATTTTATACAATTGTTCATACATGTGAATCTACCCTTATTGTATTGTACTGAGATAGTCCATTTGCGCCTTCTTTCTCTTGATGAGACCTGGCTGAGGACCAGGCTCCCGACCCCTTTATTTCTAAATCTTTGGATGATGGCACAACCCTTCTTTTCTCACCTCCTTTTACACATTACTATTGATTATAGAGGCCACTCATATTTTTCCAGTCTTTTTTACAATGAATGCTTTATTATATCTTTCAGAGTGGAAACCACGGGGATGATGATATTGATGTTAAAGAAGAGTATAAAGAGGAGGATGAGGAGTATGGAGTGATGGAGGAGTTTTCAGAAGGACACAAGGATATGATGGAGCCACCTAATACCAGGAACCCACCAGAGAGATGTCCCCGTCCTCTGTATTCCCGGGATTCCACACAGGAAGATCACACCATCCCTCACTGTTACAAGGTTGGTGGGATGGAGCATGGACCCATGGAGACAGCGGGGTTGATTAACTAAAGGCAAATATACTGTGCACTACAAGTGTAGTTGCACTAGATCTAAAGGAAAGCTCTGCTAATTTCTATGATCAAATCATGTGCAAGCAAAAATGCCATTTCTTTTTCATAATTATAGGACACAGAGTCAGGCTAATATTCATTACCTGCTGGGTTATACTCCCTCATTAGGTGAATGGACACTGGTAGACCAAAGGTCTTCAGACAGGTAGTGATCTCCTATATAACCCCTCCCATACAGGAAGTACTTTTGTTTTTTACCAGTGTCTGCAAGGTGGATGGCACGGTTTGTTTGAGCTCTCTGAGCTCCAGGTCTCTAGTCCCACAAACGGTTCCAAAAATGAATCAAGGGCCAATTGGATTCATTTGACACAGGCTTTTATGCTTAGATAAATGGTACCCGAGCCTCGCAAAGAAGACTCAAGATCCTGCAAGGCTTTGCCGGTAACGTGGCCTCTGGGCGCTGAATCCTGCGGAGTGGGAATCCTGGACACTACAACGTTAAGGCATTTCCTGCAGGGTACTGTACAGGTCCAAGGGAGTGGACCCTAAACATGAAAGGGTACCCAGTCCTTGAAGATCCAAGTGGCAGGAACCCGCCGTGAAGGGTGAAGATTGGGCCCTTAGCTTCTAAGTAGCTTCTAAGCTTCTAAGTGGCCCTGTGAAACTCCTTTATTTTATTATTGTGGGGTGTCCCAGTGATTGTAACAATCAGTCAAGCTAGCTAAAGGCTGGACCCCTGTGTGCGGTGACCATATGGGGAAGTTCTGGGCTAGCTGTGGGTGTTTGCAAGGTGTACCTTTTTTTGCTTGTGTCTGGCTGTTTTTTACCTGTACGATGGCGCACCACGGTGCACCATTTCACCTTGGTTCGCCATGGCACCCCTGCATTCGCAAGAACGCCACTGGGCTCAGCAGTTTGTTTGTTTGGCGGCCATGGCGCACGCGGATTTGCCGCACATGCGCAGTAGCCTTTATCTGGGCACACAAAGATTTGCGTCGTATGCAAATTCAGTCACGCCCGCTCACCGGGACTGCGCACATGCGTGCGTACACATGCATAGAACGTTCCGGCGCACACCCAGCTTATTTAAGCTGTGTAGGCCAAGCATGTGGTGCTTCCAGAAGGCAGCTGTGGGACACAGAGCAGGCTCTGAAGGGACGCTTGCAGTCGTTCTTTTCTCCTTACCTGGGTCACGTGAGTCACCAGGTGTTGCTTGGCAGGCTAAAGGTGCTTCGCATGATTGTTGCATAGGGGCTTGGTGAGCCCTATTAAAGGGTCTCCCTTTTGAGGTGTTTTAACTACACCCAAGAACTTTGTTTGCCCTACAGGGAAGGGCACACCTATGTCATCAGTAGTTCCTGAAAAAACCTATTCGTATCCCTTGTGTTGTATCCCCTGAAAGACCAGCGGCCCCTGGGCAATCTGAGCAGCTGAGCCTATCTGGTATTGTGCTTACAGTCAACGGTGCTCCTTCACCCTTTATCACTAAGGATAAACTGTTCTCAGCCCTAGCCAAGTTAGAGCAAAGGATTGCCGGCATGATTGCCTCCATCCCACAGGGTGGCAGGAAGCGTAACAGATCCCCCTCCATGGAGTCTCCTCGTCTGGAGCAGAAATGGGTTGAGGATGGGGATAATCTTAAAGCTCAGGATTCGGTGGAGAGCCCGGCAGATGATTCTGCTTCCGAGCAATCTGGACAAGAAGATATTTCCAGTCGATGTCTGCCTCTCAGTGGCAGAGGTTTTTGATCCTGACTCTGACCGAAATGGTTTGTTCTGCCTTTCAGTTGCCTCTTGCAGAGGTGACTGAGCCCCCCTGGTCCTCTTTGGGATCTCTCAGACCTTTTCAGGTCACACAGACTTTCCCAATACACCCCCTGTTGGAACAGGCGGTTCATGCTGATTGGGAACATCCTGACAGGACTTTTTTGCCTCCTAAAAGGTTTTCCCTTTTATATCCCATGGATAAAAAGTTTGTTAAAAAATGGAGCATGCCAGCCGTAGATGCAGCAGCCTCTTTCTTAAATAAGAACTTAACTAGTTCGGTAGATAACGCACAGGGCTTGAAAGACCCTGTTGACAAGAGATTGGAGTTATTATTAAAGGCTTCCTTTTCTTTGGCCAGTTCAGCTATTGAGCCAGCTGTTGCAGCAATTGGCATCTGCCAGTCCGCAAAGGATCAGGTCAAATGGCCGGATAGGCCTAACCAGGAGGATTATCTGCCTGAAAGTAAGACAGATATTCCTCGAGCGCTGTATTTTGCTGTTGATGCTTTAAAGGATTCAATACAGCAGATTTCTCGTCTGGCTCTTTTGTCTGACTTTTATGGCTTAAGAACTGGTCAGCCAAGCTTCCTTGTAAAAAGTTGTTGGCAGGTTTCCCGTTTCAGGGGGAACATTTATTTGGTGATCACTTGGACAAATATATTCAAAAGATTTCCGGAGGGAAGAGCTCTCTACTTCCTGTGAAGAAAAGCACCAAACGTTCCTCGTTTAAAAACCCAGGGACTGCTTCCTCAAATGTCTCAGGGTCAGGGCGGTTCTGCCAACAACAGGGCGCTAGGGCCAGGGGCAAGCAGCAAGGCCAGGGCTAGAAAAGGCCCTGGGTCCAAAATTCTTCTAAACCCAGCACCAAGCCCTCCTTTTGAGGGGACGCCCCCTCTCCATTGGGTAGGGGGAAGGCTGCTGCACTTTGTGAACATTTGTAAAACAACAATTCAGGACGAGTGGGTCACCTCAAATATATCTCGCAGTTACAAGCTGGAGTTACGGGGGGTGCGCCCCAGAGGTTTCTAAGATCCAGCGTTCCCTCCAAAAAGAAACTTATCGCTTCAGGCACTACATCATCTAGTGCATCAAGCAGTGATTGTAGAGGTTCTGATACCCGAAAGGGGCACAGGGTTTTACTCAAACCTGTTTACGGTTTAGAAACCAAATGGGGGCACAAGGCCCATTTTGGACCTAAGGTCCCTGAACAAGTATCTATTGATACAGTCCTTTTGGATGGAGTCTATCCGCTCAGTAGTAACCTCACTCCAAAGGGGAGACTTTTTAGCCTCCATCGATATAAAGGACACTTACTTACACGTACCTATCTTTCAACCTCATCAGAGGTTCCTACGTTTTGCAGTAGAGGAATGTCATTTTCAGTTTATGGCTCTACCCTTCTGGCTTTCTACAGCTCCCCGGGTGTTCACAAAGGTCCTAGCACCAGTACTGGGTCTTTTAAGGGCCCAAGGGATCCTAGTGCTCGGGTATCTGGACGACCTCCTACTCAGAAATCACTCAATAGAGGCTTTAGAACAGAGCATAACAGTGGTGCCGGACACAGTGCACTATGGGGGAGCATGATATCTATGCAATCATGTGATTGCATGTGAGATGACCCATTTGCAGGGTTTTGTGAGT